>OY787607.1:10517565-11117565 GCA_963678935.1 Umbilicus rupestris | reverse complement strand
CTGGATGGAAGGGATAGAGGAGAAAATCGAGGCCTCAAGGCTGGCCAGACAGCCGCAGCCACCGCTGCAAAGCTAGGACGATTGACTGGTGGAGGGTTCCTAAAAGCTCCATCAACAGTGTCGACAAGATCCGGAGGCTTAAATTTGGACTGATCGGAATCGGCCATAACGGCCTGGGCAAGCTTGGAAGCTGCCGCAGGGAAACCCTAAATCGCCAAAAACGCCTGGTCAAACCCTAAGAACTTGGTGCTGCCATCGAACCCTAGTTACTCAAATTGTGCCATGGATACCGGCCTGTTTTCTCCATACTTCACTCATAGGCGGGCGTTACGAATAAGTCACCTTCTCTTTGCAGATGATATCCTGCTTTTCGCTAATGGTTCCAACATCTCTATTCAGGGCATTCTCTCTGTGGCTAATAAATTTTGTGCCGTGTCCGGTCAGCAACTGAAATCTGCCAAGAGTCATATTATCTTCTCTAACTCCATTGATGATGAACGTAGAACACTAATCCTTCAATCCTCTAGATTCTTACGAGGACAGCTTACGCTGACCTATCTGGGAGCCCCGCTGTATCGAGGTCGCACTTTCATTGAATATTTTCATCATTTCACTTGATTTTTGCAGGATAAAATCCAGGGCTGGGCACAACACTTCCTTTCCATGGGTGCGCGAGTCACGTTGATTAATTCTGTATTGAACAACATGAGTATACACTGCCTCATGGTCCTCCCAGTCCCGGTAACTGTCCAAAATCGGCTTTCTACTATCATCAGCAATTTCCTATGGAACAAGGGCCAAGATAAATGCAGACATTGGTTAGCGTGGGAGTGTGTTAGCATCCCAAAAGCAGCTGGAGGGCTGGGTATTCGACATGTTAAATCAGTCATGCTAACATTACATGGGAAGTTGGCGTGGAACTATATTAACGGGAAAACTCTTTGGGCGCGTTACGTCAAATAGCGCTTTTCCTTGGGTCAGCGGGGATCCCCCTTGTGGAATGGAATTTTTGTTGAGAATGAAGACATAGGCTGCATATACACAATTTAAGGGAGTCTTGAAAAGCAAGTTGGAAACAACAAGAAATGCTGCATATACACGATTTAAGGGAGTCTTGGAAAGCAAGTTGGAAACAAGAGGAAATCTTGGAGAATATTTAAGAGAATATTATTTAGGAGAATATATCTCCTTAATGGCTGGTGTGTGAATTCCTAAAGGGTGTTGGGATCATTATCTACTTGCCTAAAGTTATATTTCCTAAACGTAGCCATGTACTCCTATATAAACAATGTATTCGTGTAACCTTAATATCAAGAAAGAAAACTTCTATTCTCAAATCTGAATTTGGCATTACCATACTCGCAGTCTCTTCATACTTCAAACCACATACTCTCAAATTCTTTCTTGGTATCAGAGCTTTCGATCCTACATTCCGCAACACTCTTCAATAACATACTACAACACTAAACTTCCC
Source organism: Umbilicus rupestris (assembly GCA_963678935.1). Classification (NCBI taxonomy): domain Eukaryota; kingdom Viridiplantae; phylum Streptophyta; class Magnoliopsida; order Saxifragales; family Crassulaceae; genus Umbilicus; species Umbilicus rupestris. Next base: position 11,116,091 of record OY787607.1, on the reverse strand, counting down.
CTGCTTCAACCATACTCTCTTGTAAGATGGACACCAAAAGCGTTTCAATTCCGGTTGTCCTTAAGGGGGCAAAATGGTCTAGAATCGTGAAAACCACTTTGGGCAGCAAAGGTCTATTGAGCCATGTTGAATTGGATAAGGCTCCAAAAACTGTAACCAAGGATGGTGACAAGGAGGTGGTTCTTGTGAATGAAGATAAATGGTTGCAAGAAGATATGATGATCCTCACTATCATCCAGGGGTAACTTGAGGCATCAATCTTAGAAGCCTATTCATATTGTGAAACGGCCAAGAGCCTATGGGAGACATTACTTAAGGTGTATGGGAATACTTGAGGTGGGTGTTTGAAGTTAAGAGAGCTATCAACAACCTTAGCCAAGAAGATATGGAATTTAAGCAACACTTTGGGAAGTTTAGATCTCTATGGGCAGAATTAGAGATGCTCAGGCCAAGCACAACTGATCCTAGTGTTCTCAATGAAAGAAGGGAGCAAGATAAAATTTTTGGACTTCTTCTAACACTGAGTCCAACCTATACCGATCTGATCAAGCATATCTTGAGGGCAGATAAGCTACCAACACTTGAAGACGTGTGTGCTCGACTCTAAAGGGTGCAAGGCTCTATGGGACTCTTTGAGGGGAAGAGAGAGCTACCCGTGGCTAACAAGGTTGGAGAGGCACAAGCCAATAAGGTGATGTCTAAATCAGAAGAGAGAAAGGGGTGGACTTGTGAACATTGCAAGAAGAAAGGTCACTTAAAAGATAAAATGCTGGATCCTTCATCCCCATCTCAAGCCAGCAAAGTTCAAAGAAGCAAAAGCTCAGCTGGCCAACGATGGAGAAGGGGGAGCCACTGTTGAAGGTGGTGTGATTAAGAAAATCGATCTTGACGCAATCATCAAAGCTCTTAAGGAGCATTCAGGTAACACTATCGGTACATCTCTCTTTGCATCAAATTTTCCTACGTCTTTAATTGTTGATTCAGGTGCTTCTCATCATATCATTAGTAACCCTAAGTTGATCAATAATGTTAAACCAACGTTAGGTAATGTTGTGATTGCAAACGGTGATAAAATGCCTATTAAGGGTGTAGGAAATCTGAAGTTATTTGATAAAGAGTCTAAGGCTTACTATATGCTTAGCTTCTTTTTTTTTTTTTTTTTTTTTAGGGAAAGTCCTTTTTATTAAAAGGATCCAAAAAGCCGGGATCATGGCGAAAACAAAAGAGGTTGAGCTTGATCCTCAAGTGCCAGTTGGACAACAATCCCAACTTAAAAACACCGAACAAATTATAAACCCAGCTCAACCTAAATGATAATAAAAGGCGTTGTTGGCACCTTGAGATTACACTGAAAAGTGGAGAAGCAAGACAAATGGCCGAACCCATAGAATGGATTTTAAACAAGTGTCTACATAAAAGGAAAGTCCATACCCTTATAAGCCAAAAGATAATAATATCAAGAACTTGATTCACGTCCAAACTTCCAAAATGATCAACCTCAAGGCCAATGCTCTTTAGAACCAAAGCAATATACACTGAACCAAAATTGCAGATTGGGAAGGGAGGCAACAACACCAAAAAGAAGTGGCTAATGTTTATGAAAACCCATGACCACCATAGTTTCAAAAGGAGATAAAGAAATGCCATCGAACGCCGGTTGACAGCAGCCAACTCAGAAAGGTCAATCAATATAGCAGGTAAAATTGGCAACAAAGAACAGGGAGGGAAAAGGATGAGCATGACCCTCACCAAGAAGCAAAGCAAAGTTACATTGCCAAGTCATCTCTGAAGTTGTTTTGTAACTCATTACGTCTCCTGAATAAATAATAATCATCCTGTATTTTTGTAGCCCTCAAATCAGTCACAGGACCTCCATTAAATGAGTTATCTTCAGAATTTGGGCAGAAAGCAGGGAGCTGTAGCATATCTTGGTGTATGCTTCTTTGAGCTGCCTTGGGGAGCCGGGAAAAGTCAGATTCCTCCATTGGTTTTGGACAGGTAAAGGCAAGGCAAATGACTGTCTGGCAGATGTAGGTTGGAATGCGCCGTAGTTGCTGAATTCCTGGTTGATCAAGCAGACATCTAGCCTTGTATACAAGATTTCATGGCACAGCTTTCAGATTACTTTTGGTAGCATAGAACATATTGAAATGCGAACTTTGGATCACTGCTGTGGATATGAAGTGGCGTTCAGCAACAAGGACTTGTTGTATAAAATTCAATAACACTTCTCCTGAGCAACAGTTCTCTATCTGCATTGTAACAGCAAAAAGGAATTTCCCATGCTGATTTCTGAAAAGTGCAGTCCCTGAGTCATCCAAAATATGAACATCTAGGCAAGTACCTTGAGCCTCATAATTCCATATTTTCCAGCGCCCTGAGATGAGAGATTTGTGTACGGTCTGGATATCAAAGAAAAATAAAGCATGCCTAGTATTCTTGTCGTCCCATTGAAACCCAGGAATTAGAGATACTAATACGCGAGCCCAGTGATAAAGCTTATCAACCAGGTTGGCGCATTTAGTGCCCTCATGTAAGTAATTATTTCTAGCCCTCCAAATTTCCAATAGACCATAACATGCCATACCAAATTTAAAACAGGAGAAGGCATTCCGTTTCTAGACAGGATTAACCCAGTATCGAATAAAGGATGTCAGCGACAATGGTCTAACACAAATAAAAGCATCTGCCAACGTATGCCACATAGTCTTAGCCCAGTTTCCATTAAAGAAAATATGGGATTCAGATTCTTCACTTCGAAAGCAGCAAATACATCGAGAAGTTATGGGAATACCAATTCTTCGAATATTTGCATCAGTTGGAAGGCCACGCAGAAATAAACGCCACATAAACAGAGTGATTTTTGGTGGAAGCCATTGCTGCCAGATTGCTTTTGACCAGCAGATCCATTCATCAGTGTATTGCTTTGGCCCATGATCTGGTTTCTGACATTCATAAGAGAGCCCATGGTGGCAATTGAAAGAATTTGAGAGTATGTGGTTCGAAGTATGAAGAGACAACGAGTATGGTAATGCCAAAATCAGATTTGAGAATAGAAGTTTTCTTTCTTGATATTAGGGTTGCACGAATACATTGTTTATATAGGAGTACATGACTACGTTTAGGAAATCTAACTTTAGGCAAGTAGATAATGATCCAAACACCCTTTAGGAATTCACAAGCCAGCCATTAAGGAGATATTCTCCTAAATAATATTCTCCTAAATATTCTCCAAGATTTCCTCTTTTTTCCAACTTGCTTTCCAAGACTCCCAGATTTCCTCTTGTTTCCAACTTGCTTTCCAATACTCCCTTAAATCGTGTATATGCAGCCTATGTCTTCATTCTCAACACTCCCCCTCAAGCTTGACTCTAGGAACTAGCCAAGCTTGGAACCATGAAGACTTGCCTCATTAAAAACCTAAGTATGGAAAACCACTTGGGACAAAACCTTGGACAAAAAGAGTACAAGCCCTCACGGAAAGGGTCATGTTTAAGGAATACTTGTGAGTCCAAGCTTCGAATGGATGGACTCACACACTTTGTTGCTGGCAGCTTTGGTGAAGATGTCTGCTAGTTGATCCTCGCTCTTTGTATAGCACAGTTGGATCACTCCTTTCTCTACCATTTGCCTTACCTTGTGACAGTCCACTTCTATGTTCTTTGTCCTCTCATGGAACACTGAGTTTGATGCAATGTGGATGGCTGCTTGATTGTCACAATGCATGGTGATAGGCGTGCTAGTCTCTATGTCGAGGTCTTTTTTTTTTTAACTGTAATCTTTATTAAAAGGATCCAAAAAGCCTGGATCATGGCGCATACAAAGGAAGTTGAGCTTGATCCTCAAGTGCCAATTGGAAAACATTTCCAACTTAAAAACACCGAACAGATTATAAACCCAGCTCAACCCAAAGGGAAATAAAGGGTGTTGATGACACCTGGGACAAACAATGAGAATAGAATACACATGGCTGAAGGCCGGATAGACCAGATGTCTAATTAAAAAGAGGAAACATACCTTTAAAAACCAAGACATGGCAATCTCATAAGCTTGGTTCCCGCATGAACTACCCGGGGAACTAACCTCATGACAAAAGCTATTAAAAGCCAAGGAATTATCCACTGAATCACACCTGCTATTGTTATGCCAGCCCCATATCCAACAAAGCTTCAAAGTGTGAGAGCCATAAGAAACCAGGCTGACAGCAAACAATGAAGAACCGGACGGATCAAAAAGAAACAGCAAGCTAGAGAGACCATGATAATTTTTTAACTCCATCAACACACCACTGGAGCTAAATACACATGTCATCTCGCAACCTCGATCCATAGGCATTGGTGTTTCTATCAAGATACGTGTCATCTTGCGTAATTGTAATTCTATATGGGGCTGAATAAGGCTCAACAGTGCTGCTGCCAGGAGAGCTTGGGCAGAAAATCGGCAAAAACCTCATGTCATTCCGAATACAATTTTGAACAGCTTTTGGTAGGAGCAGAAATTCACTAACCTCCATGGGTTGTGGACAAGAAAAGGCTAAACAAACCGCCGCTTGATTAATGTAAATGGGAATGCGCCTCATTTTCTGTATTCCAAACTGCTCAAATAGAGATCTTATACCGTGAGCAAGATGCCATGGACCAGTTATGTAGTTATGTTTATTAACCGCAGGCATATCAAAGTGAGAGCTCTGAATCAATGTTGGAGAGATATTGGGCTGCTTGGCAGCAGAAATAATGTGTTGTAGAAAATTCAAAAAAATTTCTCCAGCAAGTCCACTTTGAACATACATTGTACAAGCAAAAATAAATTTACCTTGGTGGGATCTAAATAATGCAGCTCCACATATATTGGTGATGTGGACATCAACACCAATACCTTGCAGGCCAGGTTTCCACATCTTCCAGCTCCCCGTAATTAAAGTATTGCAGTTCTGTTGTATATCAAAGAAGAACAAGGCTCTCCTAATATACTTATCATCCCAATGAATTCCTGGTATTAGAAATACCAACACGGGAGCCCAGTAGGAAAGTTTTGAAATAAGGTTGCAGCCCTCAAGACTATCATGTAAAAAATTATTCCTGGCATTCCAAATCTCCCAAAGACCAAAACAAGCTAAGCCAAATTTAAGACAGCTACGATAATCATTTTTTTGGGCAGGAGAGGCCCAAAAACGAATCAGGGAATTAAAAGAAAGTGGTCTTGCACAAGAAAAGGCAGCAGCCAGAGTATTCCACATATCCTTAGCCCATTTCCCTCTAAAAAATAAGTGAACCGGAGATTCCTCAGAGTTAAAGCAGCAGCAACATCTCGAGGTAATGGGAATACCAATTCTACGGATATTGTCATCAGTTGGCAGACCACGCAAGAGCAGTCGCCACATAAAAAGAGTGATCTTAGGAGGAAGCCATTTTTGCCAAATCGCAATAGCCCAACCTAGAATATTATGTTTTGTACAAAAGGTCTTCAAAAAGGCTTTAACGGTAAACAAACCAGAACAATTCCCTGTCCATCTCAGATTTGCTGCATTATTCCAAAATCTGAGTTTATTATAGTAGCTGACAGCAAAGTTAGGAAGTCTAGAAATGAACGAAAATCTGGTTGAAGGGTTATCAAAGATCTGTTTTACAGATTTCCCTTGTAGATCACTTAAGCAACGAATATCAAAGTGCCAGCATAATTTTTCAATCTTCATTGTACCATCCCCAGGATCCCAAATCGACTAGGATTTCAGATAGGAAATCAGATGATCAATAGCATTCCAAATAGGGGATCCCTTTTTTCCGATCATAAATCTCGAATTAGCGTATCGATAATAAATCTCGATAATAGACATTTCTGTTGCAAAAATTCCCACGCAAGCTTGCCATGAAAAGCTAGCATATTGTCAGAAAGGCTTCTGATGCCCAAACCCCCCATGGATTTGGGTCTACAAACCAAATCAAAACGGATCCAGTGGAATTTCTTAACCGTACCTTGGTTCCAAAGGAAGTTTGCAATTAGTCTTTCAATCATCTTGAGAACACCTTTCGGAATTGGGAGAACAACCATGACATGAAGGCTCATTGAATTGAGGACGGACTGAATTAGTGTGACCCTCCCTGCCATCGAAAGAAGGTTCCTTGTCCATCCCCCAATAGTGTGACGCAGTTTTCCCAGAATGTCCTCGAAATAAATCTTCTTAATCCTGCCTTGTAGGAGAGGAGCACCCAGATATCTCGTAGGAAGAGTGGCCTCAGTAAACTGGGTAAATTCAGAATTTCTGCTTTCCTCTCTGCGCTCGTACCTCTAGAAAAAATGGCCTGGCTTTTGGAAGGGTTGAGGACTTGCCCTGATATATTGCAGAATTTATTGAGGAGGGACATGAGATTGTTAGAAATACATCTAAAAATCATGTCGCACCAGACCTCATTGAACCCATAAGCCCTCAGCACATGAAAAATAAAATTCCAGGAAATGCTGTCATAGGCTTTGGACATATCCAATTTAATTAGAAGATTCCCATCAGCGCCATTTTTGTGAAGGTCGTGAGTAAGGTCATGTGCAAGAGCCAGATTCGCATGAATATTACGACCTCTCACAAAACCAGCTTGTTCCTCACTGATAAAATCAGGCAAAACTTCGCCCAGCCTCTTACTGAGAATGCCAGATATGATCTTGTGGTTTACATTACACAAACTGATAGGTCTAAGATGATCAATGGAGCTTGCATTGGCCTTTTTAGGTATGAGGGATAAAGTAGTGGCAGACCACGTCGAGGGGAGCTGAAAACCTTTGAAGAAGAATTGGACAGCCTTGGTGAGATCTTCTCCAATTAAGTACCAAAAGGTCAAATAGAAGGGAACACTGAACCCATCCGGGCCTGGAGCACCACTAGCATTCATACCACGAATAACCTCAATACTTTCTTCACTTTGCAGAATAATGATAAGCATACTTCGAGGTCTTTGAGAAGAGCTTTGATCCAGATCAATTCATTTGTGAGCTTTCTCATCGCCCCACACTCGGCCTCTGCGCTCGAACATGAGATCACCTTCTGCTTCTTGCTTCTCCTAGTAACCAAGTTACTTCCAATAAAGGTACAATAGCCTGTGATCGATCTCCTGCCCAATCAGCATCACAATAGCCGACAATCTCTGTGCTCCCATTGCGTCCCATCCAAATGCCTTGTCCAGCCCAGCCTTTGAGGTATCTGAGGATCCTCTCCACCATGCGCCAATGATGCATCTTTGGCCTTTGCATGTGCTGGCTCACCCGATTCACAGCAAAACAAATGTCAGGTCTCGTGATAGTCAAATAAATTAACTTACCAAGTTATAATATTTCATTATACTGGGATATTCTTTCTTAATATTTAGAAGCTCCTCGTTAGAGAGAACCTCGATCAGCATGCGGGGTTATACCAAAGGAGGTTGGTAGAGCGTGGTACCGGCAGATGTCGGTCTCCCCCTTCACTAATGAAACCTCGATTCCACCGAGACCACCGGATCCAATTGGTGACAACCCATCTGTGAACCCCCCCATTAGGGCTACAGGCCAGGGAGAGACCGGGCGTGCCAGATCCTTTGCCTCGGTGGCGTCACGGCCGCGTCCACAACCTCGTTTTGGCCCGATTTCTCTTCCCTCTCGGCAGATTGGGTCGCGTGATGGTAAGCCGGCTGTCGCCTTCACTGCGGGAGAAGTCCAGGCTGGGGCGCGGAGGTTTAATTTCTCATTAGTAGCCAAATTTACAGTGGGTCGCCCTTCACTAACCGAGATCCAAAAAGCTTTCCAGACTGCTTGGCACATCAAGGGGAGGGCTACTATTAGTGAAATCTGGGACAGTAGACACATATTGGTCATGTTGGACTCTGAGGAGGATGTAGTGACAGCGTTGACATGTCCATTGCGCAAGATAAACCATGGTCTATTTCGGCTCTTTCGCTGGACGGAGCAGTACAATCCTAAGAAGGAATCAGCCTTTACCACGGTATGGGTTAGACTACCTGACTTACCATCACAGTTGTATGATAAATCCTTTATCGGGGCTATTGTCTCGTCTTTCTCATCTTTTCTTGATGTTGATGACCGAACTAAGGCTTGCCTATCACTGCGGTTTGCGAGAGCCTGTGTGGAATTAGATGTCACCCTTCCCATACCTTCTGAGGTTTGGGGTTCTATGGGGAATGCAGGGGGCTATTGGCAACAAATAGTGGTAGAGAGTAAGCTGGCTTACTGCTCAAAGTGCAGGGTTCATGGGCATGATCTTAGCAGCTGTAGAAAAGCTAAACCTAGTAAGCTAGTTGAGGTAGCTCCAGTCATGGGCAGGCATGTAGGTCCAGAGGGACCGATCCAAATAGAAGTTAGTCGGAATGCGAAGGCCAAAGACGCCGATCAGGGTAAGATTGGGGTCATTAAATCACAGGAATGGATTCAGGTGAAGAGCAGAAATAAGAAACCTAGAAAAGTTGATCACGAGACAGCAGATCAGCAAATTGGAAGGGAAATGACAGTGTCTTCTACGCTCGTGTCTGCTGTTCCAATAGAGAAAGATCAGCCAATGACAGTGTCCTCTACGGTCGTGTCTGCTGTTCCAATAGAAGATCAACCAAGTGTCTCAGCAGCTGGGAAAGACATACCGGGAAAATGTGATCTGATTAGTGAGCAAGGTTTGTCAAGGGTGAAATCCATTCTTCGAAGACCCAAGCCTGTTCCGAGCACGGATAATTCTGCCCAAATTTTAGACGGTCAGAAGGAGGAACTAGCCAAGGAATTTATTGAGGTGGAAAATAGACTTGCGAGACATAAAGGGGATAACACCTTCTCAGAGGAAGGTGTACCACATAGTGAGACCACTATGCAACATCAATCATGATTAATATCCTTTGTTGGAATATCAGGGGAGTCCAGAGTAGGGGTAGCTTCACTTACCTCAAACACATTCTTTCTCGATATCAAGCTGACATTATAGTGCTGCTCGAACCCATGACTGAAGGTCAGTATCTAGATAAGCTTTGTCGTGCTCTTAACTTTGGCAAGACAGTTCATGGTGGGGATAGTAATAAAAAGATTTGGATTCTGTGGAAAGATCACATCTGCGTTGATAATCTTCAGTGGCACATTCAACATGTTTCGTGCAGAGTCTCAGTGACTGGGTCCAGTAATAATATGTTGTGTTCCTTTATTTATGCTTTATGTAGTCGGGTGGATAGACTTCAACTCTGGGAAGAACTGATTCATCTTTCTGATACCTACAATATCCCTTGGCTGGTGGGTGGGGACTTCAATGTGATTGCTCAATTAAAGGAAAAGAAAGGGGGTAATCAACCGGATAGAAATGCTCTTCTTGATTTCAATGAGTTCATGCTGAGAGCGGGGCTTAGTGATATAGGATTCAGCGGAAATCCTTTTACTTGGTGCAATAATCGTCAAGGAGAAGAGGTTATTTGGGAAAGGCTTGATCGTTTTATGTTGAATGGCCGCTTCCTGGCTGATTTCCCTTGTCCCAGAGTGTCTCATCTTTCAAGAGCTTTCTCGGATCACTGCCCTTTATGGGTTGTTATTGATGGGGAAAGTCGTAGAAGAGGAAGGTTCCATTATTTTTGCATGTGGGAATCCCACCCTGGCTTCCGATCGGTGGTTGAGGCTAATTGGATAGGAAATCTGCATGTTAATCCAATGCATAATTTCTCTTTGAAACTTAAGCGTCTGCGAAAGGCTCTTAAGAAGTGGAACTGGGAGATTTTTGGGGATATTCGAATTAAGGAAGAACAGTTTTTATCTGATATTGCCAGTGCTGAATCCAGACTTCAGTCTCAGTGGGATGAGGATCTTCATCTTGCCATCAAGGCTATGAGGACGAGGCTGGAAGAAACTTTGATATATAAAGAGTCTATGGCCAAGGATAAGGCGAGGATGTCTTGGTTTAAGGATGGCGATAGAAATACTGCATTCTATCACGCGGCTATTAAAGTGAAGCGAGCTAAGGTGAGAATGTCTCTTCAGCAGGAGGACGGCTGTTTTACTTCAGATAAAAATGTTATAGGGAATGGTGCTGTTTGCTTCTATACTAATCTGCTTAATCAGGTACCTCCTCCTCCGAATCTGAATGATATGGAATTAATTCACCCTATGATTTCTAACGAAATGAACACTAAGCTTACAGCGGTTCCAGATAGCGCTGAAATTCTGGAGGCCCTTCGTGGGATGAATGCAGACGGGGCACCAGGACCGGATGGCTTTAGTATCCCTTTTTACATTACTTTCTGGGATCTGATTGAGAATGACTTTGTTTTAAGTGTGCAGAATTTTTTTAAAGGGCAACAAATTCCTGTGGCTTGGTCCTCTACTACGATCACCCTCATCCCTAAAAGAGCCAATGCTAGTAGTATTGACCATCTAAGACCCATCAGTTTGTGCAACATTAATCACAAGGTAATTTCTAGAATTTTGAGTAGTCGCCTTCGTGATATATTGCCTGTTATTATTAGCCCAGAACAGTCAGGTTTTATTAAAGGAAGGGGGATTCATGATAATTTAGCCTTGGCCCACGACCTTATACATGATCTTCATAAGGAGGGAGTTGATGGTAACATTATGTACAAATTGGATATGGCAAAAGCTTATGACAGGATATCCTGGAATTTCATTTTATATGTTATGCGTGGCTTTGGCTTCAACGAATCTTGGTGTGACCTGGTTTTTAGATGCATTTCTAATATATGGTATTCAGTAGCCTGGGATGGTCAATTATTTGGTTTCTTTAAATCTGGCTGTGGTGTTCGTCAAGGAGATCCGCTTTCGCCGAGCCTCTTTGTGCTTGCCATGGAGTGGTTCTCTAGGGCTATTAATAAAAGTGTAGAACAAGGGGAGCTGAAGTCTTACAAAACAAAGCAGGGAGCTATTAAAGTTAACCATCTCTTGTTTGAAGATTACATCCTGTTATTCTCCAGGGACTGCCCTGAAACGGTGACTCGTCTAATAGGAATTATTCAGAAGTTTTGCTCCATTTCTGGCCAAGTCCTCAACCGTAATAAAAGTCAGGTTTTTTTCTCTAAAAGAACCAGCAGTGAAAAGAAAGAGCATATTCTTGGTCTGACTCAGTTTGTGGAGGCTTCTCTGCCGACAACTTATCTTGGTGCCCCTCTTTTACAAGGGAGGGTGAAAAGAATCTACTTTGACAGCCTTCTTGATAAGCTGCGTGGCAAAATTGGGGGCTGGATGCGCAATATTCTCACTATGAGTGGTCGAGTTACGTTAATTCAGGCAGTTTTGAATTCCATGAGCATGCATATCCTGGCTGTATTACCAGTTCCTAAGAGTGTGCTTAAAAAAATGGAAGGCTTAATGGCTAACTTCCTGTGGGATCAAGATAATGGGAAAAAGCGCCACTGGATTCGGTATGAGCGAATGTGCAGAAATAAAGATGTGGGTGGATTGGGTTTTCGAAGCCTGGAAAATACAATGCTCGCGTTCCATGGCAAGCTGGCTTGGAATTTCCTGAAACAGGAAAGTCTTTGGGCCAAATACGCTAATTCTCGTTTTGCTATTGGAAAATCTGGCTCCCCTCTTTGGAATGCTATGAATCACCTTATAGTGCATCTTCAAAGTCAGGCCATTTTGGAGGTTGGGGAGGGCAGCGTGCTCATCGATAGGATCTGTAACTTGTATGGAATACCTTGCGGAAGTGATGTAAGAGGCCTGACAGTTAGAGAAGTGTTTGACAGACCGGCTCAACGTTTTTCTTTACTGGCTGCGCTTCCCAGAGTTGCTGCAGATTATTATGGGAGAATTATCTGGAATCAATCGGCTATCTGTTTAAGGTGGACTGGGCACGAATCAGGTAATTTCTCTGTCAAAAAGTTCCTTGAGTCTTATGCCACAATTCACTCAGCTCCCGTCTGGGCTAAAGTTAAGAAGCTCGGCATCCCTATTACGTCTCGTTGTATTTGCTGCTTTAAAAGTGAGGAAAACATCTATCATTAATATTTTAGAGGCAACTGGGCTGCTGAGGTGTGGGGTGCTATTGCTGCTGCCTTTTCTTGCAACAAGCCCCTGTCTTTGTCGAATTTTACCCATGGCTGGATGTCGCAGTTCTCTCAGAAATGTTCTCTGCACTGTTTCAAGATTGGTATAGCCTGTTTTGGCTTGTGGGAGATTTGGAAAATAAGGAACAACATGATTCATGATACCAAAGGCCCTGCATTGACGACCAGAATTTCTCACTGGGCTAAAGTCCTTGTGTCCTCTCTGCCAGAATTTCAGCCAGACGACAGGAAGGTGAAGTTTGCTCTCTTCTATTTTGATATTACAAGCATTCATCGGCCTTTATGTTACGGAAAGTGGCTATCCTGGGACCCGGGAGACGATGGAAATTGCCTAGACGTAAGCATTATTGACATAGCCAACACGACTATTGGAGCTGCCATTGTCAGGAACTCCCTGGGTAGATTTAGGCTGGCTTTGTCCAAAATTCTTCAAGAAGGGAAATCAGTGAATGACTTGCTGAATTTTATTGAAGCTGCCCTTGAGGATGCTGAGAAGCTGGAAGTTACAATTAAAACAATCCAAAGTGCCCCCTCCGAGATGTTTTTTATGGACCACAGGAGGATTTACGCTTGCCAGTGGAAGATCAGGCCTAGGCTTAAGTCCTTGATGGAGAAATTTGATGTTCATCAGATGAGACGCATTCATTTTATGCTTCCTCATGCTACTAACTGCCTTGCTTTCAAAAGTAGGAAAGATGCGATTTATCAACAGGTAGAAGACCTTCCCGTTGCGGTTATTCACTGTTTGAAGGCTGATTACACAGGTCTTAGAAGCTTCTGTCCGCGGCGTATGAACCGTACTCATGATGAGAACAGCTACATCCATACTTTCCACCATGCTACAACTTCTGGCTCAAGGGATGATAGCTGTCTTTAGGTCTATTATTAACATGCCATGTCTTCTAGTGTGCTTGTTTGGGTTTGGTGATATTGTGTGCTTAGAGTGCAATAGATTGGGCAGCAGCAGTCATATATATCAGTCAATGTATGGTGGTAGAACCTTACCTGTTATTCTTTTGCTCAATGGCTGCTGGTCTAGGTCTTGTATTGTCCATCACTTGAGGGTGGCAAATCTTTTGTGTTTAGGTGGGTCTTGGGTATGTCCAGGCCGACCTCCTGATTGTAATCGTACCATGGTCCAGGTTTTTTGGATCACTATTTCAATAAAATTGCTGGCTATAGCCAGTTTATAAAAAAAAAATAAAAAAATAAAAAATTAACTTACCAACCATCCTTTTATATTGCTTTTCGTCTTCAAACGGCTTGTCATCAATCTCCCCTTCTCGAGTGACCTTGTAACCTTCCTCAAGTGAAGTCTTAGCTGGTTTTGCTCCAAGTTTTCCTGCTTCACACAAAAGATCAATGAGAGAGAAACAACACCTCTTTCGATTGGCATATTTCAATTCCAAGGAAGTACTTTAGTCACCCAAATCTTTAATATGAAAAACAGAATTTAGAAAGGCTTTAGTTTCAAGTATGCCTGCCTTGTCGTTCCCAGTGATGATGATATCATCAACATACAAAAGGATAACAACTATATCGGATGATCCGTGTAGGGTGAAGAGAGTATGATCTACCTCAGATTTCCTAAATCCTCTTTAGAGAAGGGTTGAGCTTAGCTTGTGGTACCACGCCCTAGGTGATTGCTTCAGCCCATATATAGCCTTCTTTAGTCTAAGAACTTTCCCTGGTTGGACCGTGTCTTCTAGGCCTGGTGGAGGGTGCATGTAAACCTCCTCTTCCAACTCTCCTTGAAGGAATGCATTATTGACATCCATCTGCCAAAGATCCCATCCGAGGTTGGTAGCAACTGAGAGAATAATCCTAACCGAATGGAGCTTGGCTACTGGTGCAAATGTATCAAGGTAGTCCTCTCGATATGTCTGAGTAAATCCTCGTGCTACCAATCCGGCTTTATACCTTTCGATCGAACCATCACTCTTATACTTGATTGTGAAGACCCAACGGCTAGATACTGCCTTCTTTCCTTGGGAAGGTCAGATTCATACCAAGTACCATTCACTTCCATAGCCTTTGTTTCTTCATGGATTGCATCCCTCCATACCGTATGCTCTTTGGCCTCTTCGTAGGAACTAGGTACATGTCCTTCGTCCAACTTACCAGTGAAGCTTTGATTCTCTTGTGGGAACTGATCCAATGAACATACGACTTGAATGGGATGAGCTACTGCCGTTCCATTGTAAAACACCCTTGTGTTCTTCCAATTTGAGGCTGGTTTCTTCAACCTTGTGCTCCTTCTAGGCTGCACGACATGCTCTTGTTGAGGCTGCTCATGCACGGTTTCAACTTGTGTTTGTGCTTGTTGAGGCTGTTCTTGTTCAACAGGTGCTTCATTCTGATCACCACTTTCGAGTCCTTGGTCTTCATTCTCAATGTCAGGTTATGATCCTTCTTGGCCCTCCTCCTGAATCATGACTTGATGAGCCAATCTCTTGTGTGGATGATGAGTTTTCTTCATGATCAGTTTGGTCATCTTGGTTTTCCCCCTCATGATCAGAATGAGGAGCTTCCTCAACCTCTTGAGGGGCTAAGGGGTCATGACCTCCCCTTGCTCCCCCTTGATCCGTAGGAAGGGTGTGCCCAAAGCTCTCCAAAACGTTCCTCAAGTTAGTGGCACGGTCTGAGGGGATTTGAGAGAGGTCATTGAGTTCGTTCCAACTGCCCTTCTCATAGTATCTCTTTGTCTCCACAAACTTGACATCTCTAGACACTAACACTTTTCTTGTAACTAGATCATAGCACTTATACCCTTTCTGAGATGCTGAATAATCAATGAACATAGGCTTTGTACTCTTTGCCTCAAGCTTGTTTCGTAGCTCACCTAGGATTAGCACAAAACAAAGGCACCCAAACACTCTTAAGTGATTAATGGAAGGCTTAGTTTTGTTGAGTACCTCATATGGAGATGTGTCCTCAAAGACTCTCCTTGGGATTCTGTTGATTAGGTAGCAAGCCGTAATCACAGCATCCCCCCAGAACCTTTTAGGTACATTGGTGTGGAACATCATAGAGCGTGCCACCTCCATTAAGTGTCTATTCTTCCTCTCCGCCACTTCATTTTGTTGGGGCGTGTAGGGGCAGCTCGTTTGGTGCTCAATCCCATGTTTGGCTAAGTGTTGTTTGAATGCATTTCTTGTGTATTCACCACCATTATCTGTTCTCAAAGTTTTAATCTTGGCATTTTTTTTTTGGCATAAGTAATCTTGGTAATCTTGGCATTTTTTTTTTGGCATAAGTAATCTTCTAATACCCTATCCTTCGATGGAATTAATGTTAGCCATGTATATTTCGATTTTTTAATAATGAACGTGACAAAGTGCCTATCATTATCCCTAGATATGCACGGTGCAGTCCGTACATCGGAATGAACAAGATCAAAGCAATTGTCATATGTCGCCATAGTTTTTGAAACTACTGATTTATGGTGTTTTCCTAAAACACATGCCTCCCATTCATTACTTTTAAACGAAATATTAGGCAACATTAAATTTAAGGCTCGTGAATGAGGATGTCCTAATCTCGCATGCCACATCGTTTCATTATTAGGTACAACCAAATTGAAAACCTAAGATTTATCTGAATTGGAAACATTAGATTTAGGAGATGATTTTTCAAGCAAGTACACGCTTTCTTTGGTAACTCCTTCACCGTGTAGCTTATTTGTCTTAATATCCTGAAACTTCACATTGTTAGGTCCAAAAATAACATAGCAATTAAGATCAGTTGCAATCTTTTTAACAGATAACAAGTTAGATGTAAAGCTAGGCATATCGTAAGCCTTAGACTCTTTATCAAATAATTTCAGATTTCCTACACCTTTAATAGGCACTTTATCACCGTTTGCAATCACAACATTACCTAACGTTGGTTTAACATTATTGATCAACTTAGGGTTACTAATCATATGATGAGAAGCACCTGAATCAACAATTAAAGATGTAGGAAAATTTGATGCAAAGAGAGATGTACCGATAGTGTTACCTAAATGCTCCTTAAAGCTTTGATGATTGCGTCAAGATCGGTTTTCTTAATCACACCACCTTCAACCGTGGCTCCCCCTTCTCCATCGTTGGCCAGCTGAGCTTTTGCTTCTTTGAACTTTGCTCGCTTGAGATGGGGATGAAGGATCCAGCATTTATCTTTTAAGTGACCCTTCTTCTTGCAATGTTCACAAGTCCACCCCTTTCTCTCCTCTGATTTAGACATCATCTTATTGACTTGTGCCTCTCCAACCTTGTTAGCCACGGATAGCTCTCTCTTTCCCTCAAATAGTCCCATAGAGCCTTGCTCCCTTTGGATTTGAGCATACACGTCTTCAAGTGTTGGTAGCTTATCTGCCCTCAAGATATGCTTGATCATATCGTTATAGGTTGGACTCAGTGTTAGAAGAAGTCCGAAAACTTTATCTTGCTCCCTTCTTTCGTTGAGAACACTAGGATCAGTTGCGCTTGGCCTGAGCATCTCTAATTCTGCCCTTAGAGATCTAAACTTCCCAAAGTGTTGCTTGAATTCCATGTATTCTTGGCTAAGGTTGTTGATAGCTCTCTTAACTTCAAACACCCTGCTCAAGTTTGATGTATTCCCATACACCTTAAGTAATGTCTCCCATAGGCTCGTTTCACAATATGAATAGACTTCTAAGATTGATGCCTCAAAGTGACCCCTGGATGATAGTAAGGGTCATCATATCTTCTTGCAACCATTTATCTTCATTCACAAGGACCACCTCCTTGTCACCATCCTTGGTTACAGTTTTTGGAGCCTCATCCAATTCAACATGGCTCAATAGAGCTTTGCTGCCCAAAGTTTGTTTTCACGATTCTAGACCATAGTAAATAATTTGCCCCCTTAAGAACAACCGGAATTGAAACGCTTTTGGTGTCCATCTCACAAGAGAGTATGGTAAAAGCAGGGGAAGTTTAGTATTGTAATATGTTATTGAAGAGTGTTGCGGAATGTAGGATTGGAAGCTCTGATACCATGAAAGAATTTGAGAGTATGTGGTTCGAAGTATGAAGAGACTGCGACTATGGTAATGCCAAAATCAGATTTGAGAATAGAGGTTTCTTTCTTGATTTTAGGGTTACACGAATACATTGTTTATCTAAGAGTACATGACTATGTCTAGGAAATATAACTTTGGGCAAGTAGATAATGATCCCAACACCCTTTAGGAGTCCACACGCCAGCCATTAAGGAGATACATTCTCCTAAATATTCTCCAAGATTTCCTCTTGTTTCCAACTTGCTTTCCAAGACTCCCTTAAATCGTGTATATGCAGCCTATGTCTTCATTCTCAACAGTATTTACAATGAGAGCAGTAAGTTAAATTACCTTCAAATTAGTGAGGAGCAAACTGGCTTCATGTGAATATTGCTCTAGCGCATGACCTTACCCATGATGTAGAGAATAAGGTGACGGGAGGAAATGTTATTATTAAACTTGACATGGCCAAGGCCTATGGCAAGTTGTCTTGGAATTTTTTACTTCGTGCTATGCAGAGTTGCGGCTTCTCCTTTCAATGGTGTGACTTGGTCTTCAGATGCATCTCCAATTGTTTCTACTCCATCAAATGAGATGGTGAGCTTTATGGTTTTTTTCGGTCTTCTAGAGGTTTACGACAAAGGGATCCCCTTTCTCCTAGCCTTTTCGTGATTGTGATGGAATGGCTGAGTAAGGCCATTAATAAAGCAGTTTCATCTAACATCATCAATTCTTATTATACTCGACGCTGTGCTATTAAAATCAACCACCTCCTATTTTTGCCGATGACATCCTTATCTTTACTAATGGGGCTGATGATGCAACTATTGGAGCCAAATCACTTGAAGGTTATAAGCATAATGATCCATTTTCAATTCCTAGTGGGCCAATTACAAGACAAAGAGCAAAGAAGTTATATGAAGCTCTACATGGGCTTATTCAAGAAAGTTGGGCTGATTACCAAGAAAGAGCAAATGATATTCAATCTTATCATCTCATAAACGCAATGTGAGAAGATAAATATCAAAAGACTTTTGGAGCGCAAGAAAACTCATCAGTTGGTCTCATCTTCAATCTCATTAAGTTGTTCTTATCTTCATTTTCTAGTCCTTTGAGCTTCTTATCTATTCCCTATATAAGGGATGCTACACTATCATTTTCACCATCCAATGAATAATAAACTTGTGAGAAACATGTGTTTTCTTTGTTCTTAATTGAACTTTCTGAACTTCTCAAGGTTAATCTTGTGGCGTTCAAATCCAAACTTATCACCATTCTTGGTGTGGCGTTTGAATCTGAAGTTCTTAGCTTCTCATCACGCTATCCATTTGCGTTACGGTGAGGGGTTAAGACTCATCCTATGAAGTCGTGGTTTCTCATCACAAGAAGGTGAGGGGTCATCGAGCTCGACAAACTTGTTGTGGCAGATTTTTGGTTACGATCCAACTCAAGATAACGGTTTCCATCACACTAGAGGGTGGGGTTCATATCAGCTGAGGAGTCTTTGCAAAACTTGCTAGCTATTATTGGGAAATTCTGCTCTCTATCGGGAGAGGAGCTCAATCCTACAAAGAGTGTTATTCTTTTTCCCAATTCTTTTGATGATAGTACTCGAACCACTGTGTTAAATATCACTGGCTTCACTGAAGCTTCTCTGCCTCTTATTTATCTTGGTGCTCCTTTATATCATGGTAGGACTCTTAAAGCTTTTTTTTTTTTTCATTATTTGGAGGATCAGGTCCATGACTGCATTCAGGGTTGGGCAAAAAATTTCATATCTATGGGTCGGCGAATCACTTTGGTGAACGCTGCCCTTTGATCCATCACTTTGGTGAATTTTTTATTTTCAAGGCCTGGTCGATCAAATAAAGGATCGTCTTGAAAGCTGGATGAAGAACTTCCTCTCTATGGCTGGAAGACTTACTCTAATTAAATCTGTTTTGCAGTCCATACCTATTCATCGTTTATCTATTTTGCCTGTTCCAAAAGGAACTTTGATGGCTTTTGACCAGCTCATCCGGAATTTTCTATGGGATAATGGACAATTTTCTCGCAGGCATTGGGGGAATTGGGATTGTGTTTGCAAGGATTTTTTTGCTGGAGGTTTGGGAATCAGGTCCCTGCATCAGGTAATGACTGCCCTTCAAAGCAAAATGGCGTGGAATTTTCTGACCAATTCTTCTCTTTGGGCGAGTCATGCCTGGAGTAGGTACTCCATTGGTGGTAAAGGGTCTTACCTTTGGAATAAGATTTCTCCCTTTATTTTCAGCATTTCACTCAACTGTCACTGGATTATTGGTAATGGGAAAACTCTAGCTTCTATTTTTGGCCAAAATTTGGCTCTGCCTTGTCCCAAAAGATTCAAACCTTGGCCTATAAAAGATATCCTCCTAAACCCGATTCTGCGGAGAGACTTCCTTCAGAATATGAATCCTCGGATTCTCCTATCTGTTCAAGGGGACTTTGATGTGATTTTCTGGATAAATTAGTCTAGGAAGGTGATCCTACTGGATATGTTTCTACTGCTACTTTTTTAAATAGCTTTGTCCCTCCTGTGGCTTGTATTAGAAAGTTTGAAGTGCTATGGCATTCTTGGCTCCCCGTGAAAATTTCTTGTTTTCTTTGGAGGCTTTTACATTCAGCTTTCCTCACTAATGATAATGTGATTAAAACTAGAGTCCAGATAGCTAGTATGTATGTTTGCTGCAGGGTGCATAAGGCTGAGTCCTTGGAACACATTTTTCTGGAAAGTGATCTTGCTAACCAGATTTTGGATTTTATTTGCCCTTTATTCAGAAGAGGGAGACCTCAATCTTTTCATCAGCTTTTTTATGATTGGGGTATTAATGCAGATTTTGAGAATTATATGGATTGTCTCGGTTTTGGTTTGTTAGTTTGTTGTCTCTGGGAAATCTGAAAACACAGAAACCAGCTTATTTATGATGATCATGCTGGCAGCTTCAGTAGATGGAATATTTTAAAATGGGCAGCTGACCTCTCTGGCAATACGTAATGCCTTACATATTAACATGCCAGCTCCAAAAAAGTGTAATATCCTCTGGTCTCCATTGCACTGATTGTAGAGGTAATACATGTAATATTGGATTTTATATTGATGATGAGAGCTCTCGTTTGGCTGCTGTGATCCGGGACAGTTACGGCAGAGTTTCTGCTGCCATTAAGATAGTTACACTGAGAAAGCATTTTCTTCATTGCTTGTTTCAAATTCTGCTGGAGGTCTTTAGTCATAATTTGTGTTTTAAAAGTTTAAAGCTTTCCCATCTGGATGTGGCTTTGTTGGGTCGAGAATCAGAAGTTGATTGGGGCCTTTTCTCTATTAAGAGACAACTTGTTCGCAGACTCAAAGGAATTGATATTTTCAGAACCAGCCACTCTCTCAATCGGCCTGCTGTTGCGCTTTGTTTTTCAAAACAAAGGTTTTTATTCTCTACGCATAGAGAACATCTCCCGCGTTCTCTTCTCATGCTCTTGATCAGGATATTAAGCCCCAACCTTGCTCCTTTCTTGAGCATCTTATTTTTCTCTAGCAGCTTTCTTATAAGAGGTTGCTGCATTGTTTTTGTTTTTGCTAATGTGTTCAATCTGGCTGCTTGTTGCTATGTTGCTCTTTGTTTTTGTTTTAGCTCGCTGGTTTTCAAAGCCTTTTTTGTGTTTTTTTCAGCTTCGTATGCTTCCCTTTTTAGGTTGGGCCTGTAGCTTGTTCGGCGTTTTTAAGCTTTGTATCTGCGTATACTGGCTGGCGCTTGAGAGCTCGGCTTTTCCTTTGTTGTATTTGCCCCGATTCAGGCTCTTTGGATCTCCTTTAATAAAGCTGTAATTTAAAAAAAAAAAAAAAAAGGCTGCCCTTAACTATGTCTATGGTCCTGCCAGTTCCTAAAGGTGTGATCGACCGCATTATCTATGTCTAATTTCATTTGGGATAATAGGGATGAAAAGATAAAACATTGGATTGGATGGGAGAAGCTTTGCTGCCCTAAGGAACATGGAGCGCTTGGTGTTCGTTTTTTTTTTTTTTTTTTTTTTTTTAAATTTTGCAAGCATTTCGTATTCTTCAGAAAATGATTGCTTACTGCAGTAACTGTTACAATTATTTTCAGAATTCGAAAGCTTGTTGCTGTAGCAGTTACAAATGAGAATCCTGGTAATTGACGAACATGAAAAAAAAAAAAAAATTGACGAACATGAGAGTCAATGTTAACTATGTGACGCAAATGTCACTTTTGCTAGAGGAAATTAGATCTGCAACAACTGTTGAGTGTTACAATACTGAGCAGTAGGATTTGAGGTACTTTTATTGTAGATTGAATACAAGTTGCTTCTGCATCAGGATGCTTAAACCTTCTGGAGGGCTGCTACTGTTTCCTGATTTTGATTTTGAGAAAGCAGCTCGTTTCTTGGTTGAACTCGTCCTGGTTTTATACCTGCTGCTTGTTTAAACTCGGCTAGGATTGCCAGTTCATCAACTGTGGCAACTATTCGTTCAATTCTTGCAGCGATTTCTATAACCAAAGTGACAAGGGTGGCCAGTGGGAGGATTTGCATGAGTGGTGTGTCTCCAGTTCCTTTGATGTGTTCGCTTGGGGAGTTGTTTGAAGCATCAACTGTTTGTGGTAAGGATGAATGAGCTAGCTGTTGAGGAAAAGTTCTAGTTGCTCTTTGAAGTTCTTGAATGGCAAAGTTCATCTCTCCGACTAAGAAATCCAACTTGGGTGATTTTGTCATGGATTTAACTGTGCTTGACAATTCCCTTGGGACATTTGAGGATGCAGAACTCAATTTCACACAGACTTCTCCGAGCTGATTGCTTGAGAGAACAGATTTCTGAACTCCAAATTGAACACAGCCAGTCAGAATCTCAATACAATAGGCACAACTACGCATTGAGGCACCAACTTTGAGATATTGTTTCCATGGGTGTCGAAAACTGAAGCAACCATGGGGAGGTTCCCATCTAGCTAAATTGGCCATTGAATCTTCTGTCGCCTTTGAATTAAGCACACATTTATAGCCTTGTAGTTTCTTTTTATGGTCTTCGCCATCTTGAGCTGGATCAACATTCTCTCTAAAGTATTCAGATACGCAAACATCTAAGGACTCTGCCAGCTTTCTAGATTCCTATTAATGAGAAGGTGAAGCTCCAAGCCGGACCAAATAGGAGAAACCAGCATGGTAAAGATGGCTCGTTATTCCCCATAAAATTATGCTTGCTTTACATGGTAAACTTGCTTGGTCATAAGCCTAAGGAACATGGGCTCGTTATTCCCGGTCTCACTTCAAAACTGGTAAAGATGGCTCCCCGCTTTGGAATGCTATTTCCCATTTGGTGCCGACGGTTTGGGCGATGTGGACTTGGAGGATTGGGAATGGCGAGACCCTTACAAATGTCATTTGTCATCAGCTTAGCGTGGTGGCTTCTTCTTTTATTAGACAAGAGAAGCTCCGGCTAGTTTTGAGTAATAAGGGGCAGCGTTTAGCCTTTCTTGAAGCCCTGCCTCAGGTTTTTTTTTCTTTTTCAAAAGGAACTTTATTGAAATAGACCCAAAAAGCCTTGATCGGGCAAATACAAATGGGATGGAGTTCCATCTAAAAAGGAAAGAAAGGGCCCTAAACCCTAGTCTAGTGATTGTGGTGGTGTATTATAAACCCCATGTCACAGGTTCGATTCTTGGTGGGTGTTAGGGTTGGGGCTCTAACGGGGTGGGAAAAAAAGAAAAAAAACCCTAAACCCCTTAAAATAAGCCTCAGGTTGATCGTTTCCATTTCAGTAATATCTGCTTCATTGACCAAAAAGATAAATTTGTTTGGAAACACAGTAAGGATGGCTTATTTTCGACTAAGATTTTCTTTGAAAGCTTTCAAACTCGCTTTGGTGCTGCCGGGTGGGGAATCTGATTTGGAACCCCTGGACTCCGACCAAGGTTTCTTGTTTCCTTTGGAAAATTTCATAAAGTCATTCCTACGGATGAAAACATTAAACGCCTTGGCATTGCTATGGGTTCCCGTTGTAGATGTTGCCCTTCTCCTAAATTTGAAACTTCCGTCACCTGCTGTTCTCGAGTCACTGGGATAAATTTATTTGGAAAAGGATGGGGATCATTTTTAATAGTCCTCCAGCTTACGGCATGTCCTCTTTATGTCGTTGCTGGCTCTATAGGAAAAAGAAGAGCTTAATGGATGATTTGGCAGCAGCATTGGCCTGCTGTATTATCTGGAAGATATGGAAAGCACTTAATTCCATTATTCATGAATAAAAAAATCGTGACATTTGGAAAGATTGCTATTTATGGGCATCAGAACTTGGTGTGCTTATCAAATCTACGTATTCTGGCTCTTTTGCTCATAATCGTTCTCTTGCTGCTCTGCAGGTTCGTCTTCCTTCTGCAAATCATCATCCTCCTCAGTGGCTTGCCTGGCGTCCCCCGGACAGAGATTACAAACTAAATATTTCCTTTCTCCTCCGTGATGGTTTTTTGTTATTGAGCGGGCTTTATCAGGTTTTATTGTGGCTTTGGTTTGTGGTTCCCGCACATCTACCCCTCTTGTGGCCCTTGATTTCTTGCTCAGCACTATAAGTGATTTGGTGAACTTTTGCCGCATTCCGATCCGTCATATTCAGTCTTCTCATCTGTGCTGGGAATTACTATATCCGAAAGAAGATGAAGTTCCAGGGGATTCCCTTTCTATGAGAAGAGCCATTCTTAATAAATGGCCTAGTACAGTTTTTCAAAAGGTTTACCCGGCTTGTAATCAAGCTGCCATTGCACTAGTTTGTACTAATTCACGGGGCACCTACTGGCATATTTCAACTCTTCATCATGCATCGCGTCTGGCTATTATCTCTGACGCCTAGGGGCTTCATTCTAACATGAATAATCCATTTCACTTTCCAACAGCAGTGCAAGACGATATCCATGTTCACCACCATCATCAGGTTTCATCCTTCCACTCCCAAGATGATTTGCAGGTCACATACTTGTCTTAATTGTTTTTATTGGTTTGATCTGTTTGTTCTGGTGCTTGGATGGCAAGCGCATCAAGCAGGCTCCATTTTGCGCCCTTCGGGTCTCCAACCTTATACCTTGCTGGTTTCTCTCAACCTTATAATTATCATAGGTCATTGACAATGTATAGTAATCTTCCTTTTTTTTTTAAAAAAAAAACCCACCTCGTTAGCGCCCCAGCCCTAACACCCACTAAGAATCGAACCTGTGACATGGAGTTTATAATACACCACCACGACCACTAGGCTAGTCCTTGGTGGGCTATCTTCCTTTTTTCTTGACGTGTTGCATTTTCAGACCTGGGATATGCCCTAGCCTCCTATTTTTCTTTAACTACCTTCTGTGTGTCGTTAGGCTCTTGACAGCAACTTTTTTTTTAAATTTATTTATTTTTCTTATTCTACCCCAAAACCCCCCACCAGAGCCCCTGCTCTGGCCCCATCAGGAATCAAACCCTAGTCGCTGAGATGTTTGACGTCCCTTTTGCCACTAGACTTTTTATTTTGGGAGGGTCATGGATATACCCAGGCCGTCCCCCAGACTTTGTACACACCACGATTTAAGTTACTTGGATCATTTTCTTAATAAAATGTGCTGGCACCTGCCAAAAACCTCTATCATCAGGTAATGAAATCAAGACCTTCTCTGGGATAATGCTCGAAAGATCAACCTCAATACAAGCCCTGGCATATCTCATTGTGGAACAAGCCTTAGTCCTATCATCCACATCCAGGAAATGAGCAGAGGAATTAAAGATTGCTCCGACAAAACAGCTATGACAAAGGGGTGGTGGTAAGCCTGGCAATCTCACCCATTTGTGGTAATAGGGGACTCCTTTCTTAGGTTATAATCATCCGAATACCGGAATAGTCTGAAGGCAGCATGCTGAACTTTTCTAATCGGACTGGTGAGGGCGACAGTAACATCTTCCTCTGAATCGAGAATCACACCTACTGTCCCAAATATCGCAGATAAAAGCCCTTCCCTTAATCGGCCAATTGGCTTGGAAAGTTTGCCTAATGACATCAATCGAAGGTCGCCCAATGATAGAGCCTAGTTATATGCACTATTTAGATCTTAACACTGTGCTTGTTGGCATTATTTTGTGTACAAGATTACTGGTTTTCGGTATTTTTGTATTTCAGGATGAAACAGGGGCATAAGTCAGATGCACGCTAACAGGCGCTTTTACGGAGCGCAATGCACAACCTGCGGAGCTAGCAGCGCAAATAGAGATGGGAGATAGCTGATTCAGACTGCAGTGCGCAAACCAACTACGCAAAGCAAGTAGCGCAATCAACGTGCGCAGCGAGCCATGCGCAGGATAGCAGCGTTTCTAAATTTTGATCATCATTATCCCTACAAAATCTCCTAGATTTGGGAAGTAGCTAAGATTCTCACGGGCCAAATCTGAGCATTCCTTGGGCTTCAAGAGCAGTATATAAAGAGGAGGAAGGCTAGTGTTTGAGAGAGGACAGAAGATACACGAGCTCCAGAAATTCTGCCGTCGAGATTCTGCGCGAACCACCTGTGCCAGCCGAAAACAGCAACCTGCGATTGCACCGGCTTGCTACTTTTCCTTGGCTGCTTTAGTTTTACTTATTATTTCTATGATGTTTACTTCTATCATGTCTAGCTAAACACTTTGTATCGGTTGGGCATGATTCTATGAAGTATTTCCTTTGAGACTTGTGTTTAATGCTTAGTTCGTCTACATATATTAATTCTACGCGCATGGATGATAACTAGTGGTGCGAATAAGGGAAGCCTTGAACCGCAATCTTATTCTAACTGCTCGTCTTGTATGTTAAACTCGTTGATAACTTGACGGTGACAACTAGGAGTAACACACTAGGATAATCGGCTACTACTGTGATAGGATTCGTAGTTGCTTAGACTAGTTTCAAGAATTAATAGCTCATGGACTTTGATCGGAACATGCGCACACTTTAGGAAGCCTTGATCGAACACTAACTTAAGTAGAACTGAACTATATATGTTTAGAGTCGATGATAAGGGATACATTCATAGAGGATTGTCTTTATACTTTTCATAGTTATAGTACTTAATCTCTACTGCCTGCGCACGTATAGTGTAATTCTGCTTTCACTACTATTCATTCGCGCACCTGCGCAATCCAATCACGCATAACCCCCAATTTCGTAAGTTAGAGGTTACTAGCGAAAATGAGTCTGCACGCTCCTTGTTGGATCGACCCTGACTTAGCCGCTGTACTAAGTGGAGAAGGAAGGATTAATTTGACGCGTACAATGACGCACGATCAAATTTTGGCGCCGTTGCCGGGGTGCAACACAGATAAGTTTTAACTAGTTTAAGTTTTCTTTTACAGTAGTTAGTTATTTCTTTTTTTTTTTTTTTCGTTGTTGTTTTTGACAGTACGCAATCAACATCAGCCTGCGCAACCTTGAAACAGTTGCGCTGCACAGATTATAGTTGTGCACCGACAGGGGCAACCACCTAGTTGTCTTTTACTTTCGTTTTAATTTCATTGTGGGATGCAGCCAGGCATTGGCTGATGAGTTTACTAGCAGGATCTATTCACACATGGGAGCAACTTCAGAAGAAGTTCTTGGACAAGTTTTACCCCGCAGCTAAGATTGCGTTACTCAGAAGGGAATTGGCAGCGCCGAAGCAGGGCGCAGGAGAGTCACTATCAGCGTTTCAGGGAGCTGGAAGCCAACTGCTATAATCATGGCCTCCCCAAAATGTGCTGATAGGGAATTTCCTGAACGGGCTACAACCGATGGAGCTTAGATTGTTGAATGCATGCGCAGGCGGTGACATATGCAACATGTACCCGGAGGATGTATGGCAGATGATAGAGGATTCTGCTGGACAAGTGAGGCATCAACTGACGCTCGAGAACAGTCGTGCGCGCGCTGTGCACCAGGTGGATTCCAGTGCTGAAATAAAGGAGGTGAAAGCCATGCTACAGAAGCTGATGAGTGCGCTAGGCACGCAACCATTTGCGCCGAAGGCATGCGAGTTCTGTACGTCCACTGAGCACAAAACCGACGCATGTCCCATACTTTTCGAGGAATCAGAAGATGTAAATGCTCTAGGAGGATGGGACAATAGAGGGCCTCAGAGGCAGAATCAGCCGCGTTTTGGACTAGCCGCAAATGGATTCAGATGGAAGGAGGACAACAATTTCCAGAGGCAGCCCGCGGAACATCGTGCACCACAGCAGACGCAACAAACAGCGCCATACAACCCACCGCACCGCCGCACTGATGCGCCAGCGCAGAGTAACCAGCAACCGCGACGCTCCTTACAAGACATAGTGGGTCAGTTAGCAGACACTGTGCGCAAGAATGATGAAAAGTATGACAAGAGGTTCGAGTCTATTGAGAAGCAGCTGTCACAGATTGCTACCACGGTTTATGAGCTGAAAAAGAGCGATGGCAACCTACCTTCGCAAGTGATTCAGAACCCTAAGGGAGGGGTGAACGCAGTGACGCTAAGCACTGGGCGCACAGTTGGGACAGATTCGACCGCGAAGGCGTCTGCGCAACCTCCAGAGCTAGCACAGCCGAATGCGCAACCAGCTGAGCAAACTACAAACCAACAGGGCATGGCGCCAGGTATGATACAATCAGGTGAAAAGAATATAAATCGTACTAACGCATCTGCACCTTTTCCTGTGCAGGCACCTTTAGCAAGGAAGGAGGCGCTAGACAAGGAGCTGTATGAATTATTCAGTAAGGTGGAAATAAACATTCCCCTGATTGAGGGAGTTCGGCAGATCCCTAGATACGCCAAGTTCTTGAAGGAGTTGTGCACAAACAAGAGGAGGAAAGGCGAGTGCGCACAAGTAATGCTTAACGCGCATGCATCAGCATTTGTGCAACACAAGGTACCACCTAAATGCCGGGATCCAAGTACGTTCACCATACCGTGCACCTTAGGTAGGACCACGGTAAGCAGCTGCATGATTGATCTCGGTGCATCTATAAACGTGCTTCCCTACTCCTTGTATGTGTCATTGCACCTTGGTCCACTTAAGCCTGCAGATCTCACCATCCAATTAGCAGATCGGTCGTGCAAACAACCGACGGGCATGATAGAGGACGTTCTCGTCCAAGTGGGAGAGCTGGTGTTCCTAGCAGATTTCTACGCCTTGGAGATGGAGGGTGAGCCGAGCAAGGGAAGCGCGCAAATCCTACTAAGCAGACCGTTTCTAATGACTGCGCGCACAAAGATAGACGTGTGGAGAGGTACGCTCTCAATGGAGGTAGATGGCGAGGAGATTCACTTTAACATTTTTAAGGGGATGCAGCATCCTCATGAGGACGCCACAGTGCACGCGTTGGACAGTATAGACGATTTGGTTACGCATGCGCAGTGTGCATGCGCAACAGGGGAGCCTGCGCCACTGACACAGAAAGAGATGGAGGCGCATGATGATGAGCTGAGCAGCATAAAACCTACCTTGTATTAAACAGGCACTCAAAGTTGAGCTGAAGCAACTTCCCGAGCGCTTAAAGTACATCTTCTTGGGCAATGAGGACACCCTGCCTGTCATTATAAAGAAAGGATTGGAGGAGCACGAGGCGCGATTACAGGAGGTGCTGCGCAAGAACCAGCGCGCTATAGGATGGACATTAGCTGACCTGCGCGGAGTAACCCAGATGTGTGTATGCACAGAATTCTGCTAGAAAATGGTGCCAAACCATCCAGGGAACCTCAGCGCAGACTGAATCCAATTATGATAGAGGTAGTGCAGAAGGAGATCCTGAAGCTGCTTGACGCAGGAGTAATCTATCCGATCTCAGACAGTAAGTGGGTAAGTCCAGTGCTCGTTCCCAAGCGCAGGGCGAGCTAGTTCCCAAGCGCATACAGATGGATGGCGCATGTGCATTGACTACAGAAAGCTTAACGCAGTCATGCGCAAGGATCACTTCCCGCTACCGTTCATGGACCAGATGCTCGACCGTTTGGTAGGGAAGCCGCACTTTTGCTTCATTGACGGTTACTCAGGGTACAATCAAATACCTATAGCTGCGGAGGATCAGGAAAAGACAACCTTTACCTGCCCATTCGGCACCTTTGCGTTCCGGCGCATGTCGTTTGGGCTGTGTAATGCGCCAAGTACGTTCCAACGCCTAGTCATGAGCATTTTCTCTGATATGATTGGTACATGTATAGAGGTGTTCATGGATGACTTTACTGTGCATGGTGAGACTTTTGATGCATGTTTAGATAATCTTGATAGGGTCTTAGCGCGCTGCATTACCAAGAACCTAGTTCTCAATTATGAAAAATGTCACTTTATGGTATCACATGGAGTAGTATTAGGGCATATTATCTTACAGGAGGGAATTAAGGTTGATAAAGCAAAAATAGATCTTATCTCAAATATGCCTTATTCCACTAATGTGCGCGACGTTAAGTCGTTTCTTGGGCATGCAGGGTTCTACAGGCGTTTTATAAAAGATTTTTCTAAAATATGTATTCCCTTGTCTAACCTCCTTCAAAAGGATGTGTGCTTTGAGTTCACTGATGAGTGCAGGAATGCTTTTGATAAGCTGAAGGATGCGGTGACTAGTGCGTCAGTGATGCGCGCACCAGACTGGAACAGGATGCGCTTATTGTGTTGATGTGTGATGCAAGTGACTACGCCGTAGACGCAAAATTGGCAATCGTATTTGCGCTGGAGAAGTTCCGCGCATATGTTCTGGGCGCTAGGGTCATTATCTACACTGACCACGCAGCTATCCGTTACCTGATGTCCAAGAAAGAGACTAAGCCGCGCTTGATGCGCTGGTTGCTTTTGCTCCAAGAGTTCGATTTAGAGATCAAGGATAAGAAGGGAACGGAAAACACTGTTGCTGATCACCTAAGCAGAATAGTGAAAGAAGAGGAGCCAGGACAGATCGCGGAGACATTCCCTGACGAGCACCTGATGGCGCTGAACGGTAAGATTCCATGGTATGCGCATATTGCAAATTACCTGGTCACAGGTGCGTTTCTCCCTCATTTCACTAAAGCTCAATGCATGAGGTTAAAACATGAGTCTAAATATTACGTTTGGGATGATCCGTACATGCTTAGAATAGGCCCTGATCAGATCTTGAGGCGATGTGTGCCTGATCATGAGATGAGCTTTGTTTTAAGGTTTTGTCATGCGCACGCGGGCGGAGGACACTTTGGTCCAAAGCGCACGAGCAGGAAAATCCTAGATTGCGGTTTTTATTGGCCGCACTTATTTCGTGACTCATATAACCACTGCAGGGCTTGTGACAGGTGTCAGCGCACAGGAAATATATCAGCTCGCAACGAGATGCCACAAACGCCAATACTGGTAGACGAAGTGTTCGACTTATGGGGTATTGACTTCATGGGGCCGTTCCTTCCATCCTTTGGATACGAGTACATACGAGTCGCGGTGGATTATGTCTCGAAGTGGGTCGAAGCTAAGGCCACGCACAAGGATGATGGTAAAACGGTTGCTGAGTTTTTAAGGACTAACATTTTCTGCAGGTATGGAGTGCCTAAGGCAATAATCAGCGACCAGCGAACGCACTTCTGCAACAGAATAGTGGCGCAGGTACTAAAGCATTATGGAGTGCTCCACAAGACGTCCACTGCATACCATCCTCAAACGAATGGTCAGGCCGAGGTTTCAAACAGAGAGATTAAGCGCATTCTGGAGAAGACCGTGAGACCTACGCGCAAAGACTGGAGCCAGCGGCTGGATGATGCACTTTGGGCATATAGGACTGCGCACAAGACACCGATTGGGACTTCACCATTTCGGTTGGTGTATGGAAAAGCGTGCCACCTACCGGTTGAGTTGGAACACAAGGCATACAGCGCCTTGCGCACTTGCAATCTGAACCTAGCCGAGGCTGGTAAGGAGCACGCATTTGAATTGAGCGAGCTAGAGGAGCTACGCCTGGACGCATATGAGGGGCTGCGCAACTACAAAGCGCGCACGAAAGCATTTCACGATAAGTACATCCTCAGACGCACCTTCGAGCCAGGAGACCGGGTGCTTTTGTTCTCCTCGCGCTTAAAGCTGATGCCCGGGAAGCTGCGCAGCAAGTGGACGGGACCATACACAGTGACAAAGGTTTTCCCATATGGAACAATCGAGTTAGGGAACGAGCGCAAGCATCGTTTTCAGGTTAATGGGCAAAGAGTAAAGAAGTACTTAGGAGAACCTTGGGGTGAGGCCGCGCGCGAAATTGTGGCGGAGCTAGAGATAGAGGATACGCAGGTTGCTGCGCCAGAAATACAGCCAGATGCACCTGAGGGAGAACTGGGAGCCACTGCTTATATATCTTCTCCCTCACTGATTAAACTCGTTACTTATGATATGTCACATGATTTTGGCCACGCCGACCACCTATCTGTTCCTTTGCGCAGGACTAAAGAGGACATAACACGCGCAGATGTGCGGGGACGCACAGGAGCAAGTGTGGGGGGGTCACGTGCGAAAACTTGAGCAAGTAACGAGGTATTGTCGAGCCAACGACGTTAAACAAAGGCACTTGTCGGGAGGTAACCCGACACGTTTTAATTTTTTACACGTTTTAATTTTTACACGTTTTTTTAGGATTTGAATTTTTAGCTAGTTTAGGACATGAGTGCGTGTGTGATAATTGATTTTACTGGCATGAGCGAAGAATCTGTTCCAGCAGGGATAGAGAGAGAATCTAGGTTTCCCGTAATGGGCTCTGCCCCCCCGGCTTTGCCTCCCGAGCCTTCTGCTCCCGGTGGATCTGCCTCCGCGCTGGGCGTTTCCCCCAGCTTGCCTCGGTCGTTTGCTGCCTCGGTCGTCTCTGTCAGGCCTTCGCTGAAGCCGAGATTCAGTCCCATTTCTCTCCCTTCCAGGCAGGTTGGGGTAAAGGACGGCCGCCCGTCCATCAGCTTCTCTGGTCCTGAAATTGGGGCTGGTGCCAAGAGGTTTGCATTTTCCCTCATTGCCAAATTCACTGTTGGCCGGCCTAGTCTGGGGGAGATCCAAAAAGCCTTTCAGGCCAACTGGTCTGTTGCTGGTAGGGCTACTATTAGCGAGATCTGGGACGCGAGGCATGTCCTAATAATCCTGGATTCCGAAGCTGACATTAGGAGTGCGTTGTCTTCCTCCCTAACAAAGGTTGGTCATGCCTATTTTCAATTATTTCGTTGGACGGCAGATTACAATTCTAAGAGAGAGTCAACGACCACCACAGTGTGGGTTATAAGTCTATATGCACAGTGGTTTATGCTTCCTATAAAGTTATTGACAGAGTGCATCTCTGGGAGAATCTAGCCAAAGAGTCCACTCATATTTCAGATCCTTGGATTCTTATGGGAGATTTTAATGCTGTTACCCATGCTGGGGAGAAAAAAGGAGGGCAGAAATTGGGAAACAAGGCTTCTTCAGATTTCAATAGCTTTATTGATTGCAGTGGGCTAGTGGATGTTGGTTTTTCTAGAAATTCCTTCACCTGGTGCAATAATCAAGTGGGGCTGAGGTGTATTTGGATGAGGCTGGATAGGGTGCTTATTAATGGGTTGGCTATGGCTCGATTCCCGAAATTAAAAGTGATACATCTTCCTCGTATCCAATCTGATCATTGCCCTTTATTGATATCTTTCAGTAAAAAAGAATATGTGCAAAGCTTTTTCAGCTTCAATCCTGCATGGATCAAGCATGCTGATTTGCAATCTTTTGTTCGGAACCCTTGGTCTGATCGTGCTCATGTCAATCCGCTAGTAAACTGTTATGCCAAACTCAAAAGACTAAGATCTGGCCTGCGCAGCTGGAATTGGAATGTTTATGGTGATATCAATCAAAAGATCAGCGACCTTAGTAAACAAGTGGAGGATATTGAATATGTTCTTCAGAATTGTTGGAGCTCGGACAGTGAGGAAGATCTTGTCCATTGTCAAAAGAGGCTCCAAACAGCTTTAGATGATCGTCATCTTTTTCTCGGTGCTAAATCTCAGTTGGGCTGGTTGCAGGAGGGGGATAGGAACACTGGTCTTTTTCATGCAGCCATTAAGGCTCGAAGGGCAGCAAATAATTTTAAAGTTACCCTCCCTCGGGATTAGTTTCTGATGTTCGTGATGAAATTGGTTCTTTAGCTACGGTCTTCTTTCAGGATTTACTTGGAGGGTTCTCTGCCATTCCTGAGAGGAATTTTTTTGATAATATTCGACCCAGGATTTTCCCTTCAGATAATTGTAAACTGCGAGCTATTCCTGATGACAATGAGATCTGGATCGCTGTGACCAACCTGCCGGAGAATAGTGCCCCTGGCCCAGATGGTTTCACTGGATCCTTTTATCAGTCTTGCTGGAATATTATTAAAGAAGACATCATAGAAGCTGTTCAG
Source organism: Umbilicus rupestris (assembly GCA_963678935.1). NCBI lineage: Eukaryota > Viridiplantae > Streptophyta > Magnoliopsida > Saxifragales > Crassulaceae > Umbilicus > Umbilicus rupestris. The sequence continues at coordinate 11,082,691 of OY787607.1, read as the reverse complement.
CTGGTTTTTAAGGGTGTCAGTCTCCCTGAGTGCATCTTAGCCACAGTTCTCACTCTTATTCCGAAAGTAAAGAATGCCACTTCCCTTGATCAATTAAGACCAATCAGCCTTTGTAATTTCTTCCACAAGATTATTTCTAAGATCTTAAATGATCGGCTTCGTCCGCTCCTGGACAGAATTATTAGCCAGGAACAATCAGGATTCATTCCTGGGAGGTCCATTCATCACAGCATCGCTTTGGCTCACGACCTTGTTTCAGATATTCACAAAAAGGTTCATGGGGGTAATGTTATGCTTAAAATCGATATGGCGAAAGCTTATGATCGGGTTTCTTGGGTTTTCCTTATTCGAGGGATGAGGGCTCTTGGGTTTGATGACCTATGGTGTGATCTCGTTTATCGGAATATTAGCAATTGTTGGTATTCGATCCGGATTAGAGGGAAATCTTTCGGACATTTTAAATCGAATAGGGGGCTGAGACAGGGGGATCCACTGTCTGCGAGCCTGTTTGTAGTAGCTATGGAATTTCTCTCCAGATGTTTGAATGAGGCTGGCAGGGCAGGAGGTGGCATTATGCCCTATTGGTCATCTCTACAAGCCATTGATATTAATCATATCCTTTATGCAGACGATGTTCTTGTGTTCACTAATGGAGGGAAAACCTCCTTTGCTAAAGTGTTGGAGGTCCTCAATTGTTTCTGTATTAATTCTGGACAGCAGCTGAATGAAAGGAAATGCAAGGTTTTTTTTTCCAAGCATATAAACAATGCTAGGAAAGCTAGCCTTATTAATCTATCTGGCTTTCTTCCCAGTAATTTCCCTGTTCGGTATTTAGGAGCTCCTTTGTTCCCGGGGAGACCTAGAAGATCCTTTTTTCAGGGCATGGTGGATGGTATCAAAGGGAGGATTTTAGGATGGATGAAATCCTTTCTCTCTATGGCTGGGAGGATTACCTTAATCAAGGCAGTGCTGCAATCCATTCCCATTCATTGCTTGTCGGTCATACCCGTCCCTAAAGGTTTGTTGAAGGATGTAGATAAGGTACTTAGGAATTTCTTGTGGGATTCTGGTGGGGAATCTAGGCATCACTGGGTTAATTGGGGAGCTGTTTGTATGCCTTCTAGTGCTGGGGGATTGGGGATCAGTATTCTTCAGAAGATTATGACAGCGCTGCAAGGGAAACTGGCTTGGAATTACCTGCTCAACTCTTCCTTGTGGGCTAACCATGCTAGGAGCAGATTTTCCATTGGAAGCAGAGGCTCTTGGCTATGGAAAACCATCTCCCCCTTCATTTATACTATCTCCTTGAGCTGTCGCTGGATTCTTGGGAATGGCAAAACCTCTACCCTTAATTTCTGTGAGGGTATTGCCATGGATTGTCCTAAGAGGTTAAGGAATTTGCAAATTAAAGAGGTTTTTCAGAATCCAGATTGTAGAAGAGAATTTATGCTCAATAGGCATCCTCGGATATATCTTTCCATTAGTGACAACTTCTCTGAAGATAACTCAGATAGATTAGTGTGGGAAGGGGATTCTAGTGGAATGGTTACTACTGCTAACTTCCTGAGGAGTTTTAGTCAGCCTCATCCTAGCATTAAAAAATTTGAAGTTATTTGGAGTAATTTCATTCCTTCAAAAGTCTCCTGTTTTTTGTGGAAGGTTCTTCACTCAGCCCTGCCCACCTATGAAAACATCATCAAAACTAGTTGTCAGGTTGTAAGTAAGTGTGTCTGCTGCAATGATCCCAGGGTTGAAACGATGGAACATCTGTTTATTCACAGCGACAAAGCCCTGTTGGTCTGGAATTTTCTCTGTCCTATTTTCTGCAAAAGCAAGCCTTCGACATGTCATCAGTTCTGCTATGATTGGGGTATTATGGCTGACTTTAATAATTTTAAGGATTGATTAGGGTTTGCCCTTATAAGCTGCTGTTTGTGGGATTTATGGAAATTCCGTAATAAGATGGTTTTTGATGAGCAGCCAGGAGTTTTCAGTAAGTGTAATATTTTCAGATGGACTACGGTCCTAGTTAACATCATTAAAGCTCCTTTCCATCAAGATTTGTTATCCTCAAATGTTTGCAAAGCTCTCCGAGTTAGTCCTAAGATGCTCAAGTCGGATAGATTGCTTGGTCTTCTTGGCAGCCATCTAGTAAAGGTAACACTTGTAATATTGCTATAGCTATTGGTGATGATAATTCCCGTATGGCTGCGGTGGTTCGAGATAGATACCGGATGTTTGTTGCTGCTCTCAAGATTGTTGCGGCTCGAAAGCATTTTTTGCAGGGTCTGATGCAGATTTTATGTGAAATGCGATCTAGGAACTTGGCCTTTCAGTGCTTATGGATTTCTCATCCTGAAGTGCATCTGCTGGGACACAGCTGCTTGGTGGATTGGAAAATATTTCAGGTTAAAATGATGATGGTTAAAAGGCTCAAGCTCATCGATGTTTTCAAAATCAGCCCCTCCCTTAACCGGCCAGCAGATGCCTTGTGTTTCTCCGAGCCTAAACTCCTCTACACTGCCAGATTTGGAGAAATCCCGAGGGCAGTTAAATATGCGATCGCCAGCGATTTGAACCCAACCTTGCTTTTTTAGGGAGCAGCGCATAGTTCTCTGATTTGAGGACCCTTGTTGTATCACATTAGGTCTTTCTCTATTTTGGTTGAGCCTTATTAGGTCTTGGTTGGTTGATTCTATTTGCTGTTTTTCTCTAGCTGTTTGTTTGCTTGTTAGGATTGTTAGTTTAGCTGCGATTGCAGCCTTCACTGTAAGCGCCATGGCCCTAGCTGTTTGGGCCCTTTAATTAAGTGTGTGTGGGGGGGGGGGGGCGTTACATTTACATTTCATATTTATCATTGTAGTTTAGCTTAGTTTTTTTTTATTTTTAAAAACCCACCCCTTTAGAGCCCCAGCCCTAACACCCACCAGGAATCGAACCTGTGACATGGAGTTTATAATACACCACCACGACCACTAGGCTAGCCCTTGGTGGGCATAGTTTAGCTTAGTTAATTTAGTTAAAGGAAATAGTAGCGGTTGTGCGCTTGTGTGCGGATTGCGCACACCTTTCGACTTGTTTTGTCTTATTCATCCTACATGCGCTACTATTAACCGTTTTAGTATAATTTTTTCGATTTTTTGTCTTTTTAGTTGGGAATAAAGGGGATGTGGAGTTGACAGAAAAAGCTCTAGAGAGGCGGTTAGTTGTTTTTGCTTCAAGATTAAGGTACATGGCTAAAACAGACAACCTTTCCTCTGGAAGTCGAGTGTAGGAAAGTGGGCGCGGGTGTAAACGCGTGCGCTGACCTGCGCAAGTAGAGACCAAGGAGGGAGAGCGGGGCGTTGTTCCATAGCTGCTATCCGAAGGCCGAGACTGGAGCCATTCTGGGAATATAAGAAAAGAAGATGAAGCTGTATAAAAGGAAAAAAACCAATTAACGATATACGCAAGGAAAAGAAACCAGCATGCGCACACAACTCCATATTAGCGCATGCGCAAGTCCAAGAGTATGAAAGGCTTGAGTTCTCAAGAAGCGCGTGAATGAATCACGCATCTGAAGAAGCTTGCGCGATTAACCATGTACCAGAAATTGGATTAGAGACCGACAACCAGGAGCCTATGGAGAGCTATCTCCCAATCATCCAAATTAAATTGCATCCCCGCTGAGAGGTAACGAATTTCGAAGTTATTATATTAAAATTGTTAAGGGTATGTGCGCGTAGGTGATAGAGCAACACAGGGTGAACCAATGTGCAGATCGCGCATGAGTGTAAGGCTGTGCGCTAGACTCCAGAGAGGTAATTGTATCTGTGCTTAAGTACTTGTTCGGGACGAACAAGGGCAAGTGTGGGGGGTTTTATAGAACCTAGTTATATGCGCTATTTAGAACTTTACACTGTGCTTGTTTGCATTATTTTGTGTACAAGATTACTGGTTTTTGGTATTTTTGTATTTCAGGATGAAACAGGGGCATAAGTCAGATGCACGCTAATAGGCGCTTTTAAGGAGCGCAATGCACAACCTGCAGAGCTAGCAGCGCAAACGGAGTTGGGAGATAGCTGATTCAGACTGCAGTGCGCAAACCAACTGCGCAAAGCAAGTAGCGCAATCAACGTGCGCAGCGAGCCATGCGCAGGATAGCAGCGTTTCTAAATTTTGATTATCATTATCCCTACAAAATCTCCTAGATTTGGGAAGTAGCTAAGATTCTCACGGGCCAAATCTGAGCATTCCTTGGGCTTCAAGAGCAGTATATAAAGAGGAGGAAGGCTAGGGTTTGAGAGAGGACAGAAGATATACGAGCTCCAGAAATTCTGCCGTCGAGATTCTGCGCGAACCACCTGCGCCAGCCGAAAACAGCAACCTGCGATTGCACCGGCTTGCTACTTTTCCTTGGCTGCTTTAGTTTTACTTATTATTTCTATGATGTTTACTTCTAGCATGTCTAGCTAAACACTTTGTATCGGTTGGGCATGATTCTATGAAGTATTTCCTTTGAGACTTGTGTTTAATGCTTAGTTCGTCTACATATATTAATTCTATGCGCAAGGGTGATAACTAGTGGTGCGAATAAGGGAAGCCTTGAACCGCAATCTTATTCTAACTGCTCATTATTGTATATTAAACTCGTTGATAACTTGACGTTGACAACTAGGATAATCGGCTACTACTGTGATAGGATTCGTAGTTGCTTAGACTAGATTCAAGAATTAATAGCTCATGGACTTTGATCGGAACATGCGCACACGTTAGGAAGCTTTGATCGGACACTAACTTAAGTAGAACTGAACTATAGATGTTTAGAGTCGATAATAAGGGATACATTCATAGAGGATTGTCTTTACCGATATTTTTCATAGTTATAGTACTTAATCTCTACTGCCTGCGCACGTATAGTGTAATTCTGCTTTCACTACTGTTCATGCGCGCTGCCTACTAGCCCAAAGCGAAGAATTAAGAAGATAATTCCAGGCCAGTTTACCGTGTAGGGCTGACATAACCTGATGTAAAAGATTAATCCCCAATCCACCGACATTTGTGGGCGTGCAGACAGCTTTCCAATTCACTCAGTGATGATGGGACTCACTACCAGAGTTCCACAGAAAGTTACGGAGCTGTAGCACTCTGCATTAGAACTCTGCACTACTGAAGCTGTAATGTTGTGGCGCTGAGCGATCGACAAGGCTTTTAATAAAAATTCAAATAAACCAGTCAAGTTGTTTCCGGAATTCACTGTCATAGAGCAGGCAAGAAGAAGTTTGCCGTGCTGGTTTCTGAAAAGGGCAGCACCTGTGCTCTCATAGATAAAGGCATTCATGCAGATTCCTCTCACGTCAAAATTCCAAAATTTCCATCTGCCAGTGATCAGCTCTCTGCCCGTAGCCTTAATATCAAAACAGAAAAGAGCAGCCCTGGTATCCCTCCCATCCCATTGAAAACCAGGTGTAAGATAAACCAAAGCACGAGCCCAATGGCATAACTTAGCAAAAAAAACTGCAACAAGATTGATCTTCATGTAAAACATTATTTCTAGCCTTCCAAATTTCCCATAAACCATAACAAGCTAAACCGAACTTAAAACAGGCAAAAGCATTGTTTTTATGGACAGGATTTGCCCAAGATTGAATAAAAGAGTTAAGAGTCTGGGGTTTACCGCAAGAAAAGGCATTGGCTAAGATAGACCAAATACCTTTAGCCCATTCTCCTTTAAAGAAGAGGTGCGCCAAGGTTTCTTCGCTTTGCCGACAGCAGCCGCACCTCGAGGTAATTGGGATTCCAATCCTTCGTATATTATCATCCGTTGGAAGCCCACGTAAGAATAGTTTCCACATAAACAAGGAGATTTTTGGAGGCAGCCATTGATGCCAGATGGCCTTCGCCCACCCGAGAGAAGGATAATTTGTACTGAAGGACTTTATGAAATCTTTGATCGTAAAGATACCGGAAGAGTGACCGGTCCATCTCAAAGTAGCAGGAGTCTCTCCCATTTTCACATCTGAATAATAACTGTAAGCAGTGCTAGGAAGAGCGGATAAAAAGAATAACCTGGATCCCGGATTCTCAACAACATGTTTTATGGATTTACCTTGAATGTCACTTAAACATTGTATCCCATAGTGCCAGCAAAAGCAAATCGACTTTCATAGAGCCGTTGCCAATATCCCAGATCGAATGATTTCTCAAGTAAACAATAATGTGGTTAATGGCATTCCAGAGATCCAGGCTTACCAATGCTGAAACTAGACTTGGCATGTCGCGCCCATAGACTTCCCTGATTTAAATAATCCCAAGCGAGCTTGACCTGAAAAGATAGCATATTATCAGACATTCTTCTAACGCTAAGACCTCCTAGAGGTTTCGGTCTACACACCAGTTCATAACGAATCCAATGAAATCTTTTCACTGTGCGTTGGTCCCATAGAAAGCTGGACAGAAGGCTGTCTATCTTTAATAAAACCCCTTTTGGAATAGGCAGTACAGCCATAGTTTGCAGACTCATGGAACCCAAAACAGATTGGATAAGAGTAACTCTTCCTCCATTGAGAGCAGATTTCTTGACCAACCACTAATAGTGTTACAAATCTTTACTAAAATATTCTCAAAGAAAATTTTTTTAACCCTCCCTTGCATTAGAGGAGCACCAAGATATCTCGAAGGAAGGAAAGATTCCACAAAACCAGTCATCCCCAGAATAATCGACTTTCTCTCGTCACTAGTGCCTTTAGAAAAAATAATCTGACTCTTAGATGCATTAAGGAACTGGCCAGAGATTTTACAAAATGAACTCAACAAATTCAAGAGGTTTCCAACTGAAGAAGGATCATCTCTTGTAAAAATCAGGATATCATCAGCAAACAAAAGGTGACTGATCTGCAAGGCCCCTCGCCTAGTATTATAAGCCATCAATTTCTTTTCTCGGACATCATAATTAATGGCCTTTGATAACCATTCCATCGCTAGGACGAAAAGGGCAGGTGAAAGATGGTCTCCCTGCCTCACTCCATAGCAAGACTTAAAAAAGCCGAACCGTTGTCCTTCCCTGCAGACCGTGTACCAGGCATTGGAGATGCATCTGAACACCAAGTCACACCATAGCTCTTTTTTTTAAAAATATTAATTTATTAATATGGGGCTCAAAGAGCTTGAGCCGTGGCCATAACAATACTGCCGGGCCAACAAATGCCCAAAATTAAAGGGATGAAGAAACCAAGCTAGGAAAGCTAAAGTAAAGACAAAACAAGAATGGCCTAAAAAAGAACCTAACCAAAGCCAATTTGGCCTATGAAAAATAAAAGTTGCAGTCCTCAAACTCCGGTTGAGCATAGCCAACACGAAAAAAGAAGAGGAAAGAGAAGCTATACGAGCCAAAAGGGTCAAAGGGCATGGCAGTACCCATCTACTTCAAGCCAAAAATAAAAGAAAAGGCCATCTTCAGAAACCAACTGAAACTTGGGCTGGAGAACCTCTCCACGAGCCTGAGAATTGAGCAGCAAACCTCTATCACAAGACCTTCCATACAAGACTAATTTTCCTATGCCAAAACAAAAGAATCATCTCTAGCCAAGTGGTCAAAGTAGGAGGAGGTTTCACTGTCAAGAACTTCAGAAGCAACTCCAACAGCATCCTCTCTAACCTCCGCACCAGCAAAATTAGGACAGAAAAAACTCAACTGCATACTGTCTGCACCGATACTTCGCTGAACTGCTTTATGAAGACAAGACTTTCTAGTCTCCATAACCACATTAGAAGAAGTATAAGCTAAAGCTAATGCCGCATGATTAATAGCTACACTATTCTTTGCATCTTCTGCACTCTAAACTCATTAACAAGGAGCTTAAAATCATTTGAGTAACGCCACAGGAATCTGGTTCTAGTAGTCCCGTCAAAAAAAAAAAATCATATCCGGATGAGAACTCTGGATTAACTTAACCTGAATTCGACGATCTATCGCTGCTTTGAGACAAAACCTTATCAAAGTCAAAAGCTCCTCCAAAGGCTGAGATTTATCTATCTCATTCACTACAGCCAACTGCAGAACTTCCAAATTAGATCTAATAATGGCTGCCCCTTTAATAGCTCATTGAAACCATAAGCTCGCAGAATATGGAGAATAAAATTCCAAGAGAGACGATCATATGCCTTGGACATGTCTAGTTTTATAATAATGTTCCCAAACATTGTCTTTTTTGTGGAGATCATGCTTAAGATCACGTGCTAAGGCGAGGTTGGCATGAATATTCCTTCTTTTGATAAAACCAGCTTGTTCCTCACTGATAATAGTCGGGAGAACATCGCCCAGCCTCTTGCAAAGAATGCTGGAAATAATTTGTAACTCACATTGCATAAACTAATAGGTCTAAGGTGATCAATGCTGCTAGGATTGTCCTTTTTAGGTATGGGAATGAGAGTAGTGGCAGTCCAGTCAACAGGAAGTTGGAGACCTGCGAAGAAACCTTGAACTGCCTTGCAAAGATCCTCCTCAATCAGATACCAAAAAGTTAAATAGAAGGGCATGCTAAATAGTGGGATGAGGACCTTTATCTTGATACTAAGGCTATGAGGTTTTGGCTGGAAGACATTATGGTTTATAAAGAATCTATGGCCAAGAATAAGGCGAGGATGACCTGGTTTAAGGATGGAGATAGAAATACCGCTTTCTATCATGCGGTCATTAAAGCGAAGCGAGCGAAGATAAGAATGTCCTTTCAACAAGAGGACGGCTCCGTTACCTCAGATAAAAAAGGTATTGGTAATGCTGCTGCCAATTACTACAAAAATCTGCTTAATGAGGTAATTTTTTTTTTTTTTTAAAAAAAAACCCACCCCGTTAGAGCCCCAGCCCTAACACCCACCAGGAATTGAACCTGTGACATGGAGTTTATAATACACCACCACGACCACTAGGCTAGCCCTTGGTGGGCTTAATGAGGTATCTCCTCCTCCGAACCTTTGTGATATGGTTCTTATTCAACCTGTGATTTCTAACGAAGTGAATATTAAGATCACAGCAATTCCCGAACGGGAAGAGATTCTGGAGGCTCTTCAAGGCATGAAAAGTGGCGGTGCCCCAGGACCGGATGGATTTAGTGTCCCTTTTTATATCACGTTTTGGAATCTCATTGAAAATGATTTTGTTTTGAGTGTGCAGAAGTTTTTTAAAGGGCAACAAATCCTAGTGGCTTGGTTTCTACAACTCTTACTCTTATTCCTAAAAGACCAAATGCTAGCAGTATTGATCATATAAGACCCATCAGCCTTTGCAATATTAATCACAAGGTAATTTCTAAAATATTGAGTAATCGTCTCCGGGATGTGCTGCCTCAGATTATCAGTGAAGAAAAATCAGGGTTTATTAAAGGAAGGGGCATACATGATAATTTGGCCTTGGCTCACGATCTTATCCACGATCTGCATAAGGAGGGAATTGATGGTAACATCATGTACAAACTGGACATGGCTAAAGCTTATGACAGGATTTCTTGGAACTTCATCTTATATGTGCTGCGTGGTTATGGCTTCAACGAAATCTGGTGTGATTTAGTTTTCAGATGTATATCTAATATTTGGTACTCAGTGGCTTGGGAAGGCTGATCGCGCGTCGTTGTGCGCGTCAAATATAATTCCTTCCTCTCCCACTAGTACAGCGGTTAAGTAAGGGTCGATCTCCACAGGGAGCAAGCAGTGAGTCTTAGCCAGTAACCTACACTTAAGAAAACGGGGGTTGCGTGAGTGATTGGGGGTTTTGCGCGATGCGCGAGTAACAGCAAATATCGTAACGCGGGAAATTGCACTAGACGTGCGCAAGCAGCAGAGATGAAGTACTATATTTATGAGAAGCATTGGGCAGACAATCCTCTATGAATGCATTCCTTATCATCGACTCTAAACGTCTATAGCTTGTGTCTTACTTGGGTTAGTGTCCGGTAAAGGCTTCCTAACACATGCGCATGTTCCGTTCAAAGTTCATGTGCTATTAATCCTTAGAACTAGGTTAAACAGCTGCGAATCCTGTCACAGTAGCATCTGCCTACCCTAACTCGTCACTCCTAATTGTCACGGTAAGTTTGCGGTTCAAGGCTTCCCCTACGCGTGCAACTAGTTTAACATGTGACAAGTGAGCAACACGAGTAAGATTGCGGTTCAAGGCTTCCCCTACTTATGCAACTAACTGTCTCAATACGCACAGAATTAATACAAGTAAATAAACTATGCATTAAGCTCAAGTCTCAAAGGAATACATCACAGATTCATGCCCGACCAACACTAAGTGTTTAGCTAGACATGCTAGTGGTAAACATCATAAAATAGTAAGGTAACATCTAATGTATCAGAGAGAACGGTAGCAAACAGAGCGTGCAGTGTGTCTTCTCGGCTGGCGCAGTCGGCTGGCGCAAATCCTCTCAACAGGTCCGTGTGTTTTCCAGTCCTGCTGCACAGTGCCTCCTTGCGTCCTCTGGTGCCTCTGGAACAGCAGTCTTTCCAACTCTTTGAAACCCTAGACTCTCTTCCTTCTTATACTGCTCAGGAGGTTCATCTTTTGGCAGCTTCCAAATCTGGTCACTGGGATTTTGCGCTTGGCGCATAGCATTGGTCGGCGCAATCGGGTAGCGCACCTCTGCTGTCTTTCGCCATCTCTTCTTTTGTTTGCGCCGCTAGCTCCACAGGCTGATCTTTCACTCCTAGAACGCTGCCTGTTAGCGCGTATCCGACTCAGGGGCTCGTTCTGACCTGATATACAAAAAACATTGGAAACGAGTAATCTTGCCCATAAAATATTGCAAATAAGCAAGGGGTTATGATCTAAATAACGTGTATAACTAGGCTCTATCAAACCCCCCACACTTACCCCTTGTTCGTCCCGAACAAGTACTGAAACGCGGATACAATTACCTTTTCTGGAGACTAGCGCACAGCCTTGCATTCTGGCGCAAGATGCACAGTTGCTCAACTTGTGCTGCTCCATCACCTGCGCACAACTGCACTCAATAGTTCTAGTATAATAATTCCGAAAATTCATTACCTCTCAGCCAGGATGAAGATCTTTGGATGACTGGGAGATAGCTCTTCTTAGGCTCCTGGTTGTCAGCTTCCGCTCCGAAGATAGGTATATGGTTTCTTGCGCGAGCTTCTTCCAGTGCGTGATTTGTTCGCACACTTCCTGGGAACCTGAGCCTTTGATGATATCCTTGTGGTCTTGCGCACGCAGGTACTAAGTAGTGCGCATGCTGATTCTTTGTAACGCAAATCATCTGCTTCTGCTGGTATTTTTTTCTTTTGTACAGCTTCCTTTCCAAATTTTTTATTTTATTCCCAGAACAGTTCCAATCTCAGCCTTCGGATAGCAGCTATGGAACTCGTTCCGCTCTCCCTCCTTGGTCTGTCTGCGCCGGTCAGCGCACGCGTTTACATCCGCGCCCGCTTTCCTTAGCTTGATTTCCCGAGAGAAGGTGGTCTGTTTTCCCACCTCGCCACGCTTGGGTATTTTGCCTTTTTGCATCTGCGTGACTGAGCGCGCTCTGTTGTTCCGAAGGTTGCGAAGCACCGGCCTCCACTAGCGCACTCGACCATATACCTCGCCTTCGAAGCAGAAGCGACTAACCGCCTCTCTGGAGCATTTCTATCAACTCCACATCCCCTGTATATCCCAACTAACAGGAGCAGAAAAAACGAAAAAATTATGCTAAAACAGTAGATAGCAGTGCACACAATACGGATAGCGCAAAACGAGCTAGAGCGCATGCGCATCCTGCACCTTAGCGCACTACTGCTACTAATTCTCTTCAACTTAAACTAAGCTATACTAAAAAATGCTCAGAAACATAAAATGTAAGAGTAACGCCCCCCCCCCCACACTTGAACAGAGACGTGTCCCCACGACTCAAGCTCAAGCGCACGGAGGCGGCGCACATGCATGCAATGCAACGACAATAAAGAACATAAGAGTAAACACGAATAGTCACACAAAATATAGCAAGGGGTTCACAGAATGTAGGGCTCAAATATTCAGCGCACAAAGTAGTCACTAGACGCAGCAATTAATAAAAGACACCACCCTAAAGTAAAAGCACTGCGCCTGCCTTTGGCCTTAGAAGTCCTCCGAGCTAGATGCAGCCTCTGAATCCTGCGCTACAGCCTCTGAAGAATCAGTCGTGGAGGCGGTGCTGGAGGATGGGGGTACAATGGTGAGGGGGTCAGGCTGCTCGTCCTCGGAGAGTGACTCCCATAAGGAATCGGAGTTGACGCTGGGAAAGTTAATTGGGGACTCCGGAACAGAAGGCCGGGCAGGGGAAACGGCTGGTGGTGGTACTGGGTCTGGGACAGGGGTGGGCTCTGCTACTGGGGCTGCTGGTGCGGGTGTAGGCTCTGCTGGGGCTGGGGTTGGAGCTGGTGCTGGAGCTGGAGCTGCTGAAGTTTCTGGGGTACGGGTAGGAGGTGGATGGTGCAGGCTGAGGAGAGGGGGAATTGCGTCTCCAAATTTCCACCCGGATGGTGGACTCATACTTAAATCCGCCCCCTCTGGCGCTAAGTATTCGAGCACGCGCATGACGTTGAACAACATGCGCTGCTCGGCAGTGGCCTCCTCAGGCGCCGCCTCAGTCTCAGTCCTTGGGGCTCAATGGGGGCCACCCACTAGTATTTGATCGCGCGATCAAATTTTGGCGCCGTTGCCGGGGAGCAACACAGCTAAGTTTTAGCTAGCTTACATTTCTCATTTTAGTAACTAGCTATTTCATTTTGTTTTGTTTTCTCGTTGTTGTTTCTGACAGCGCACAATTACATCAGCCTGCGCAACCTTGAAACAGTTGCGCTGCGCAGATTCTAGTTGCGCACTGACAGACGCAACAACTTCGTTGCCATTTAATTTCGTTTCTTGAGTTTGGATCAGGACATGGAGGATAACAGTGTGGTTGGAGATAACCTGGGAGACAGAACCCCAGAGGAAGCAAGGGCGCATAACCGCGCAGCCCTATTCAGAGAGGAAGTGCAGCGCGAGGTTGAGGCAAGGAGGGCCGCTGAAGTGTATCATGCGCCGCCCGTGCCACAAGTCGCGCGACGCAGAACAGTGCGCGAGATGTCGGCCCCTATCACTGTTAACCAGCCATGGTGCATCGTGCTTCCACCTGGCGGTCACTTCGAGCTAAGGAGCTCACTCATCCATCACATGCCCAAGTTCCACGGAATGAACAATGAAAATCCAGTCAAGCATGTGCGGGAGTTCCTGGTCATTTGCGAAAACATGAAGACCGAAGGGGAAAGCGATGAAGCGCTAAAAATGAAGGCATTTCCATTCTCACTAAATGATACAGCTAGACACTGGCTAATGAATTTACCTGCAGGATCTATTCACACATGGGAGCAGCTGCAGAAGAAATTCTTAGACAAATTTTATCCAGCAGCAAAGATTGCGCTGCTCAGAAGGGAATTGGCCGCGCCAAGGCAAGGCGCAGGGGAGTCTCTGTCAGAATACTACGAGCGTTTCAGGGAGCTAGAAGCCAACTGCTACAATCACGGGCTTCCCCAGAATGTGCTGATAGAGAACTTTCTGAATGGACTGCTGCCCATGGAGCTGCGACTACTGAATGCGTGCGCAGGAGGGGACATTTGCAACATGTACCCGGAGGATGCATGGCAGCTGATAGAAGATTCTGCTGGGCAGGTAAGACATCAATTAACACTTGAAAGTAGTCGTAATCGTTCTGTGCATCAGGTAGAGGCAAGCGCTGAGATCAAAGAAATGAAGGCCATGCTACAGAAGCTGATGAGTGCGCAGAGCGCACAACCAGTTGCGCCAAAGGTATGTGAATTCTGCAGGTCCACTGAGCACAAGACAGATGAGTGCCCAACACTTTTTGAAGAAACTGGAGATGTGAATGCCCTTGGAGGATGGGACAACAGAGGATCGCAGAGGCAGAATCAGCCGCGCTTTGGGCTTGCTGCAAATGGTTTCAGATGGAGAGAAGAGAACAATTTCCAGAGGCAGCCCATTGATCAGCGCGCACCACAGCAGACGCAACAAGCTGCACCCTACAATCCACCGCATCGCCGCACAGACGCACCAGCGCAGAACCATCAGCAACCAAAGCGATCCTTGGAAGATATCATGGGGCAGTTAGCAGACACAGTGCGCAAGAATGACGAAAAGTATGACAAGAGGTTCGAATCCATAGAAAAGCATCTATCACAAATTGCAACCACGGTGTATGAGCTGAAAAAGAGCGATGGCAACCTGCCTTCGCAAGTGATTCAGAACCCTAAGGGAGGAGTTAATGCAGTAACACTGAGGACTGGGCGCACAGTGGGAACAGAGCAGACCGCGCAGGCGCCCGCGCAACCAGTTGCGCAAGTCCCAGATTCAGCAGCTCAGAGTGCGCAACCAGAGCCAGAGGCGCAATCGGAAGCGCCAACCACGAACCAGCAGGGCAACGCGCCAGGTATGTCTCACTCGAAAAACAAGGACAAAAATTGTACTAACATACCTGCTCCTTTCCCTGTGCAGGCACCACTGGCGAGAAAAGAAGCACTGGACAAGGAACTGTATGAGCTGTTCAGCAAGGTGGAAATCAACATACCTCTCATAGAAGCTATTCGACAGATTCCCAGGTATGCGAAGTTTTTAAAAGAGCTGTGCACGAATAAAAGAAGGACGGGCGAATGCGCACAAGTAATGCTAAATGCGCAAGCCTCAGCAATCGTGCAGCAAAAGGTACCACCTAAGTGCCGAGATCCAGGTACATTCACTATCCCTTGCACCTTAGGTAAAACCACGGTGAGCAACTGCATGATCGATTTAGGTGCATCAATCAATTTATTACCATATTCTCTCTATGCGACCTTGCGCCTTGGACCACTAAAACCTGCAGGTCTCACAATTCAGCTAGCAGATAGATCGTGCAAACAACCTGCAGGCATGATAGAAGATGTCCTAGTTCGAGTAGGAGAGCTGGTGTTCCCAGCAGACTTTTATGTGCTCGAAATGGAGGGTGAATCAAGCGCCAGCGGTGCGCAGATCCTCCTAGGCAGACCGTTTCTGATGACTGCGCGCACGAAGATAGACGTGTGGAGGGGCACGCTCTCCATGGAGGTAGATGGCGAAGAAATCCATTTCAACATCTTCGAAGGGATGCAGCACCCACATGAGGACGCTACCGTGCACGCAATGGACAGCTTTGACGATTTAGTCACGGAAGCGCAGTGTGCGAGCGCAACCATAGGACCAGAGCTACTGACACAGGCAGAACTGGAGGAGCAAGAGAAGGAACTAAGCAGTGCTGAACCAGCATCCACAGAGGTACGTGATATAGTTCATATTTGCACCGCTAACAAAATCTTGCCCTCTGTTGAGCAGGCACCCAAGATCGAACTGAAGCAACTCCCGGAGCATCTCAAGTACATTTTCTTGGGAGATGAGGACACCCTGCCAGTGATCATCAAGAGGGGATTGGAAGAAGGGCAGGAGGCGCGCTTACAACAGGTGCTGCGCAGGAACCAGCGCGCCATTGGATGGACTCTTGCTGATCTGCGCGGAGTGAGCCCAGACGTGTGCATGCACCGAATTCTGTTGGAAGATGGCGCCAAACCATCCAGGGAGGCTCAGCGCAGGTTAAACCCAAATATGATGGAGGTCGTGCAAAAGGAAGTTCTGAAGTTGCTTGACGCAGGGGTCATTTACCCAATCTCAGACAGCAGATGGGTCAGCCCGGTGCACGTTGTGCCAAAGAAAGGAGGAATCACGGTGGAGGAGAATGCGCAGGGCGAGCTAGTTCCCAAGCGCATACAGACTGGCTGGCGCATGTGCATCGACTACAGGAAGCTGAACGCTGTAACGCGCAAGGACCACTTCCCGCTACCCTTCATGGACCAAATGCTGGATCGCTTGGCAGGTAAGCCTTACTTTTGTTTTTTGGACGGATATTCAGGTTACAATCAGATACCCATAGCTGCGGAGGATCAAGAGAAGACCACGTTCACATGCCCCTTCGGAACTTTTGCGTTTCGGCGTATGTCTTTTGGGCTGTGCAACGCGCCAGGTACGTTCCAACGCCTCGTCATGAGCATTTTCTCTGATATGATTGGTATATGTATAGAAGTGTTCATGGATGATTTCACTGTATATGGGAGTACCTTTGATGCATGCTTAATACATTTAGATAAAGTCTTAGCGCGCTGCATCTCTAAGAACTTAGTGCTAAACTACGAGAAGTGTCATTTCATGGTAACGCACGGAGTAGTACTAGGTCATATCATTTCAGAGGAGGGTATTAAGGTAGACAAAGCTAAGATAGATATTATTTCTAATCTGCCTTATGCCACCAACGTGCGCGACGTGAAATCGTTCTTAGGGCATGCTGGGTTTTACAGGCGTTTTATTAAGGATTTCTCTAAGATTTGCATACCCCTGTCTACCCTGTTGCAAAAAGACGTGTGCTTCGATTTTACTGATGAGTGCAGGGCGGCGTTCGATAAGCTGAAAGAAGCGCTGACCAGTGCGCCAGTGATGCGCGCACCAGACTGGAACCTGCCATTTGAGCTGATGTGTGACGCAAGTGACTACGCAGTGGGAGCAGTCTTGGGGCAGCGCGAGGACAAGAAGCCGCATGCCATCTACTATGCATCGCGCACACTAGACTCCGCGCAGAAGAACTACACCACCACGGAGAAGGAGCTTCTGGCAATTGTATTTGCGCTGGAGAAGTTCCGAGCATACGTTCTAGGCGCCAGAGTCATCATCTACACGGACCACGCAGCTATCCGCTACCTCATATCCAAGAAAGAGACCAAGCCGCGCCTGATGCGCTGGGTACTGTTGCTTCAGGAATTCGATTTGGAGATCAAAGATAAGAAGGGCACGGAAAATACCGTCGCTGATCACCTGAGCAGGATCGTAAAGGATGAGGAGCCGGGGCAGATCAAGGAGACGTTCCCTGACGAGCACCTAATGGCGCTAACAGGTAAGGTACCATGGTATGCGCATATCGCAAATTACCTGGTCACAGGTGCGTTCCCTCCTCATTTCAATAAAACTCAGTGCATGCGATTGAAACATGAGTCCAAGCATTACCTTTGGGATGATCCTTACATGCTTAGAATAGGTCCAGATCGGATATTAAGACGTTGCGTGCCTGACCATGAGATTAACTCTGTATTGATGTTTTGTCATGCGCATGCCTGTGGAGGACATTTCGGTCCCAAGCGCACGAGCAGGAAGATCTTGGACTGTGGATTCTACTGGCCGCACCTATTCAGAGATGCCTATGACCACTGCAGGAAGTGTGACAGGTGCCAGCGCACTGGAGGAATCTCCGCGCGCAACGAGATGCCGCAGACCCCGATTCTGGTGGATGAAGTGTTCGATGTTTGGGGAATCGACTTCATGGGTCCATTTCCCCCATCTGCTGGGTACGAGTACATACTGGTGGCCGTGGATTACGTGTCCAAATGGGTCGAAGCTAAGGCCACGCGCAAGGATGATGGTAAGACTGTCGCTGATTTTCTCAGAACTAACATATTTTGCAGGTACGGAGTGCCTAAGGCAGTTATCAGCGACCAGGGGACGCACTTCTGCAACAGAGTTGTGGCGCAAGTCTTCAAGCACTATGGGGTGCGCCACAAGACGTCCACCGCTTACCATCCGCAGACGAATGGACAGGCCGAAGTTTCTAACAGAGAGATCAAGCGCATCTTGGAAAAGACTGTGAGGCCGTCGCGCAAGGATTGGAGCCAGCGCCTGGATGATGCGCTATGGGCATACCGCACGGCACACAAGACACCCATTGGAACCTCACCATTCCGGCTGGTCTATGGGAAGGCATGCCACCTACCAGTGGAGCTCGAGCACAAGGCATATTGGGCCTTACGTATTTGCAACTTGAACTTGGAGGAGGCAGGCCAAGAACGCGCATTTGAGCTGAGCGAACTAGAAGAGCTGCGCCTGGACGCCTATGAGGGACTGCGCGATTACAAAGCGCGCACCAGGGCGTTTCATGACAAGCACATCCTCCGGCGCACATTTGAACCAGGCGATCAGGTATTATTATTTTCATCACGCCTGAAGCTCATGCCTGGGAAGCTGCGCAGCAAGTGGACGGGACCATACACCGTCACCAAGGTTTTCCCCTACGGCACAATTGAATTAGAAGACGGGCACCAACATCGTTTTCAGGTTAACGGGCAGAGAGTCAAACGGTACTTGGGCGAACCTTGGGATGGCGCAGCACGCAACATTGACTTGGCCGAGCCAGAGATAGTAGACGAGCAAGCTGCTGCGCCAGACGCACCACCAGATGTTTCAGAGGGAGAACTAGCACCCATCGCCTATATCTCCTCTTCCTCTGCATCTGCCCTCCTTACGAATAATGTATCACATGCTGACCTCCCCTTTTATCCTTTGCGCAGGACCACTGAGATCGTAACACGAGCACTGGCGCAGGGACACTCAGGAGCAAGAGTGGGGGAGGGTGCAGACGCACTACTTGGCACGTAACGAGGTACCGTCGAGCCAACGACGTTAAACAAAGGCACTTGTCGGGAGGTAACCCGACACATTTTATTTTGGCACATTTTATTCTGCTTGTTTTGTTTTTTTTGAGTGTTTTTAGCTTAGTTTAGGGTTTGGTAGTTTTTAGTCACACAAGTGCGCAGGACCGTGCGCCTCTCAATGCGCAGGTCAGTTGCGCCAGCCATAGGGGGTATATAAGGCCAGACTTAGAAAAATTCCCAGCACTTTTTCACTCGACCGTTACACACAAGCTCCCGCCCTCAGACCTCTGCCGTCGATCAGCGCTCATCCCACCGTCCGTCTAGAGAGATTCAAGGACCACACGACCGCACAGCACCCAGGTAACCCCCGATCCCGCTTTGAGCCGCTTCTGTTAGGGTTTGCGCGGAGAAGACAGTTTTTAGGGTTTTGAAATCGCACCAGGCTAGAGTGCGCGGCTTGGAGTGCTGTTTTGTGAGTTGTGTAGGCGACCAATAGGCGCTCGTTCGGTGCAAATTTCGGAGGATTCTGAGCAGTTTCGATTTTTAGGGTTTTGGGGAGCATTGACCACGATTGACCGGAGCCAGCGCACGATGAGACCCGCCGCAGACCAGGTAACCCCAGCGGCTTTCGCTAACAAGTACGCCGCATTCATTAGCTTGGACATGTACGGGACACCGTACATCTGTCGAGATTTCCTGCGCGAGGTAGGGTTAGAGGACCTCGTGGCGCAGAGGCTAGCGATTGCCGGCTGGGAGGCGCTAATGGACCTCCGCAGCGCATCAGACCAGGAGGACACGTGTGAGTTCCTGGCATCTATGGAGGCGGGGGACAGGGAGATTAGATATAGACACAGGGGTGTCTGGTTCATAGCCTCGGAAAGGAGGCTGAGGCGCGCATTTGGGTGCGCCAAGGTGCGTGAGGAGGAGTTAGACACGCACCCTAACCAGGAGGCTTGGAGGGACATGGCAACAGGGCCAGCGTTCGCCGCGGGGCGCAGCAGGGGCCGAGAGCTGCGCGACCCGTGGCTGTTCTACTTATGGCGCATCGTGGCCTACGCAATCATTGGCCGTTTCAATGGCGCACCAAAGATCAGCCTCCTGGATATGGAGATTTTGACGGGGCTTTATTATGAGCGGAAGGTGCTGTTCATCCTGAACATGGTGCACCATTGGAGCCGAGTCAGCATGAGAGGGCCGCTGACGTGTGGAGGGCTTATCACGCACTTGCTGCGGAGCTTACATGGAGAGCCCGAGGTGCCCGAGCACACCTTGGTGCAGCCTATACCTCTGGACCGCGCTCACATGCTGCAAATCAGGGCGGTAGCCGTTCGGGACGATGGCACACTAGAGTGGTGCTACCATCTGCAGCCAGCCAGACCACCGCGGGCCAGAGTAGAGAGCAGTGCGCGGGCCAGGGCGGAGAGCAGTGCGCAGGGCGCAGCTGCAGGCGCAGCAGCCGCAGCCGCAGACGATGAGATGGAGGAGGCCCTAGAACCAGAGGTGCCTCTAGTCAGGCGCCCAAGGACTCGGGCGCAGACTGGAGCACAAAAGAGGGCCCGTGCACCACAAGGGGAGCCAGTAACCATTTCCATAGAGGACTCTCCCCCGCGTGCACCTGCCAAGCGCCCAAGGACTGAGACTGAGGCGGCGCCTGAGGAGGCCACTGCCGAGCAGCGCATGTTGTTCAACGTCATGCGCGTGCTCGAATACTTAGCGCCAGAGGGGGCGGATTTAAGTATGAGTCCACCATCCGGGTGGAAATTTGGAGACGCAATTCCCCCTCTCCTCAGCCTGCACCATCCACCTCCTACCCGTACCCCAGAAACTTCAGCAGCTCCAGCTCCAGCACCAGCTCCAACCAGCAGCCCCAGTAGCAGAGCCCACCCCTGTCCCAGACCCAGTACCACCACCAGCCGTTTCCCCTGCCCGGCCTTCTGTTCCGGAGTCCCCAATTAACTTTCCCAGCGTCAACTCCGATTCCTTATGGGAGTCACTCTCCGAGGACGAGCAGCCTGACCCCCTCACCATTGTACCCCCATCCTCCAGCACCGCCTCCACGACTGATTCTTCAGAGGCTGTAGCGCAGGATTCAGAGGCTGCATCTAGCTCGGAGGACTTCTAAGGCCAAAGGCAGGCGCAGTGCTTTTACTTTAGGGTGGTGTCTTTTATTAATTGCTGCGTCTAGTGACTACTTTGTGCGCTGAATATTTGAGCCCTACATTCTGTGAACCCCTTGCTATATTTTGTGTGACTATTCGTGTTTACTCTTATGTTCTTTATTGTCGTTGCATTGCATGCATGTGCGCCGCCTCCGTGCGCTTGAGCTTGAGTCGTGGGGACACGTCTCTGTTCAAGTGTGGGGGGGGGGCGTTACTCTTACATTTTATGTTTCTGAGCATTTTTTAGTATAGCTTAGTTTAAGTTGAAGAGAATTAGTAGCAGTAGTGCGCTAAGGTGCAGGATGCGCATGCGCTCTAGCTCGTTTTGCGCTATCCGTATTGTGTGCACTGCTATCTACTGTTTTAGCATAATTTTTTCGTTTTTTCTGCTCCTGTTAGTTGGGATATACAGGGGATGTGGAGTTGATAGAAATGCTCCAGAGAGGCGGTTAGTCGCTTCTGCTTCGAAGGCGAGGTATATGGTCGAGTGCGCTAGTGGAGGCCGGTGCTTCGCAACCTTCGGAACAACAGAGCGCGCTCAGTCACGCAGATGCAAAAAGGCAAAATACCCAAGCGTGGCGAGGTGGGAAAACAGACCACCTTCTCTCGGGAAATCAAGCTAAGGAAAGCGGGCGCGGATGTAAACGCGTGCGCTGACCGGCGCAGACAGACCAAGGAGGGAGAGCGGAACGAGTTCCATAGCTGCTATCCGAAGGCTGAGATTGGAACTGTTCTGGGAATAAAATAAAAAATTTGGAAAGGAAGCTGTACAAAAGAAAAAAATACCAGCAGAAGCAGATGATTTGCGTTACAAAGAATCAGCATGCGCACTACTTAGTACCTGCGTGCGCAAGACCACAAGGATATCATCAAAGGCTCAGGTTCCCAGGAAGTGTGCGAACAAATCACGCACTGGAAGAAGCTCGCGCAAGAAACCATATACCTATCTTCGGAGCGGAAGCTGACAACCAGGAGCCTAAGAAGAGCTATCTCCCAGTCATCCAAAGATCTTCATCCTGGCTGAGAGGTAATGAATTTTCGGAATTATTATACTAGAACTATTGAGTGCAGTTGTGCGCAGGTGATGGAGCAGCACAAGTTGAGCAACTGTGCATCTTGCGCCAGAATGCAAGGCTGTGCGCTAGTCTCCAGAAAAGGTAATTGTATCCGCGTTTCAGTACTTGTTCGGGACGAACAAGGGGTAAGTGTGGGGGGTTTGATAGAGCCTAGTTATACACGTTATTTAGATCATAACCCCTTGCTTATTTGCAATATTTTATGGGCAAGATTACTCGTTTCCAATGTTTTTTGTATATCAGGTCAGAACGAGCCCCTGAGTCGGATACGCGCTAACAGGCAGCGTTCTAGGAGTGAAAGATCAGCCTGTGGAGCTAGCGGCGCAAACAAAAGAAGAGATGGCGAAAGACAGCAGAGGTGCGCTACCCGATTGCGCCGACCAATGCTATGCGCCAAGCGCAAAATCCCAGTGACCAGATTTGGAAGCTGCCAAAAGATGAACCTCCTGAGCAGTATAAGAAGGAAGAGAGTCTAGGGTTTCAAAGAGTTGGAAAGACTGCTGTTCCAGAGGCACCAGAGGACGCAAGGAGGCACTGTGCAGCAGGACTGGAAAACACACGGACCTGTTGAGAGGATTTGCGCCAGCCGACTGCGCCAGCCGAGAAGACACACTGCACGCTCTGTTTGCTACCGTTCTCTCTGATACATTAGATGTTACCTTACTATTTTATGATGTTTACCACTAGCATGTCTAGCTAAACACTTAGTGTTGGTCGGGCATGAATCTGTGATGTATTCCTTTGAGACTTGAGCTTAATGCATAGTTTATTTACTTGTATTAATTCTGTGCGTATTGAGACAGTTAGTTGCATAAGTAGGGGAAGCCTTGAACCGCAATCTTACTCGTGTTGCTCACTTGTCACATGTTAAACTAGTTGCACGCGTAGGGGAAGCCTTGAACCGCAAACTTACCGTGACAATTAGGAGTGACGAGTTAGGGTAGGCAGATGCTACTGTGACAGGATTCGCAGCTGTTTAACCTAGTTCTAAGGATTAATAGCACATGAACTTTGAACGGAACATGCGCATGTGTTAGGAAGCCTTTACCGGACACTAACCCAAGTAAGACACAAGCTATAGACGTTTAGAGTCGATGATAAGGAATGCATTCATAGAGGATTGTCTGCCCAATGCTTCTCATAAATATAGTACTTCATCTCTGCTGCTTGCGCACGTCTAGTGCAATTTCCCGCGTTACGATATTTGCTGTTACTCGCGCATCGCGCAAAACCCCCAATCACTCACGCAACCCCCGTTTTCTTAAGTGTAGGTTACTGGCTAAGACTCACTGCTTGCTCCCTGTGGAGATCGACCCTTACTTAACCGCTGTACTAGTGGGAGAGGAAGGAATTATATTTGACGCGCACAACGGCTGCTGCGCCTGCAGCTGCGCCCTGCGCACTGCTCTCCGCCCTGGCCCGCGCACTGCTCTCTACTCTGGCCCGCGGTGGTCTGGCTGGCTGCAGATGGTAGCACCACTCTAGTGTGCCATCGTCCCGAACGGCTACCGCCCTGATTTGCAGCATGTGAGCGCGGTCCAGAGGTATAGGCTGCACCAAGGTGTGCTCGGGCACCTCGGGCTCTCCATGTAAGCTCCGCAGCAAGTGCGTGATAAGCCCTCCACACGTCAGCGGCCCTCTCATGCTGACTCGGCTCCAATGGTGCACCATGTTCAGGATGAACAGCACCTTCCGCTCATAATAAAGCCCCGTCAAAATCTCCATATCCAGGAGGCTGATCTTTGGTGCGCCATTGAAACGGCCAATGATTGCGTAGGCCACGATGCGCCATAAGTAGAACAGCCACGGGTCGCGCAGCTCTCGGTCCCTGCTGCGCCCCGCGGCGAACGCTGGCCCTGTTGCCATGTCCCTCCAAGCCTCCTGGTTAGGGTGCGTGTCTAACTCCTCCTCACGCACCTTGGCGCACCCAAATGCGCGCCTCAGCCTCCTTTCCGAGGCTATGAACCAGACACCCCTGTGTCTATATCTAATCTCCCTGTCCCCCGCCTCCATAGATGCCAGGAACTCACACGTGTCCTCCTGGTCTGATGCGCTGCGGAGGTCCATTAGCGCCTCCCAGCCGGCAATCGCTAGCCTCTGCGCCACGAGGTCCTCTAACCCTACCTCGCGCAGGAAATCTCGACAGATGTACGGTGTCCCGTACATGTCCAAGCTAATGAATGCGGCGTACTTGTTAGCGAAAGCCGCTGGGGTTACCTGGTCTGCGGCGGGTCTCATCGTGCGCTGGCTCCGGTCAATCGTGGTCAATGCTCCCCAAAACCCTAAAAATCGAAACTGCTCAGAATCCTCCGAAATTTGCACCGAACGAGCGCCTATTGGTCGCCTACACAACTCACAAAACAGCACTCCAAGCCGCGCACTCTAGCCTGGTGCGATTTCAAAACCCTAAAAACTGTCTTCTCCGCGCAAACCCTAACAGAAGCGGCTCAAAGCGGGATCGGGGGTTACCTGGGTGCTGTGCGGTCGTGTGGTCCTTGAATCTCTCTAGACGGACGGTGGGATGAGCGCTGATCGACGGCAGAGGTCTGAGGGCGGGAGCTTGTGTGTAACGGTCGAGTGAAAAAGTGATGGGAATTTTTCTAAGTCTGGCCTTATATACCCCCTATGGCTGGCGCAACTGACCTGCGCATTGAGAGGCGCACGGTCCTGCGCACTTGTGTGACTAAAAACTACCAAACCCTAAACTAAGCTAAAAACACTCAAAAAAAACAAAACAAGCAGAATAAAATGTGCCAAAATAAAATGTGTCGGGTTACCTCCCGACAAGTGCCTTTGTTTAACGTCGTTGGCTCGACGGTACCTCGTTACGTGCCAAGTAGTGCGTCTGCACCCTCCCCCACTCTTGCTCCTGAGTGTCCCTGCGCCAGTGCTCGTGTTACGATCTCAGTGGTCCTGCGCAAAGGATAAAAGGGGAGGTCAGCATGTGATACATTATTCGTAAGGAGGGCAGATGCAGAGGAAGAGGAGATATAGGCGATGGGTGCTAGTTCTCCCTCTGAAACATCTGGTGGTGCGTCTGGCGCAGCAGCTTGCTCGTCTACTATCTCTGGCTCGGCCAAGTCAATGTTGCGTGCTGCGCCATCCCAAGGTTCGCCCAAGTACCGTTTGACTCTCTGCCCGTTAACCTGAAAACGATGTTGGTGCCCGTCTTCTAATTCAATTGTGCCGTAGGGGAAAACCTTGGTGACGGTGTATGGTCCCGTCCACTTGCTGCGCAGCTTCCCAGGCATGAGCTTCAGGCGTGATGAAAATAATAATACCTGATCGCCTGGTTCAAATGTGCGCCGGAGGATGTGCTTGTCATGAAACGCCCTGGTGCGCGCTTTGTAATCGCGCAGTCCCTCATAGGCGTCCAGGCGCAGCTCTTCTAGTTCGCTCAGCTCAAATGCGCGTTCTTGGCCTGCCTCCTCCAAGTTCAAGTTGCAAATACGTAAGGCCCAATATGCCTTGTGCTCGAGCTCCACTGGTAGGTGGCATGCCTTCCCATAGACCAGCCGGAATGGTGAGGTTCCAATGGGTGTCTTGTGTGCCGTGCGGTATGCCCATAGCGCATCATCCAGGCGCTGGCTCCAATCCTTGCGCGACGGCCTCACAGTCTTTTCCAAGATGCGCTTGATCTCTCTGTTAGAAACTTCGGCCTGTCCATTCGTCTGCGGATGGTAAGCGGTGGACGTCTTGTGGCGCACCCCATAGTGCTTGAAGACTTGCGCCACAACTCTGTTGCAGAAGTGCGTCCCCTGGTCGCTGATAACTGCCTTAGGCACTCCGTACCTGCAAAATATGTTAGTTCTGAGAAAATCAGCGACAGTCTTACCATCATCCTTGCGCGTGGCCTTAGCTTCGACCCATTTGGACACGTAATCCACGGCCACCAGTATGTACTCGTACCCGGCAGATGGGGGAAATGGACCCATGAAGTCGATTCCCCAAACATCGAACACTTCATCCACCAGAATCGGGGTCTGCGGCATCTCGTTGCGCGCGGAGATTCCTCCAGTGCGCTGGCACCTGTCACACTTCCTGCAGTGGTCATAGGCATCTCTGAATAGGTGCGGCCAGTAGAATCCACAGTCCAAGATCTTCCTGCTCGTGCGCTTGGGACCGAAATGTCCTCCACAGGCATGCGCATGACAAAACATCAATACAGAGTTAATCTCATGGTCAGGCACGCAACGTCTTAATATCCGATCTGGACCTATTCTAAGCATGTAAGGATCATCCCAAAGGTAATGCTTGGACTCATGTTTCAATCGCATGCACTGAGTTTTATTGAAATGAGGAGGGAACGCACCTGTGACCAGGTAATTTGCGATATGCGCATACCATGGTACCTTACCTGTTAGCGCCATTAGGTGCTCGTCAGGGAACGTCTCCTTGATCTGCCCCGGCTCCTCATCCTTTACGATCCTGCTCAGGTGATCAGCGACGGTATTTTCCGTGCCCTTCTTATCTTTGATCTCCAAATCGAATTCCTGAAGCAACAGTACCCAGCGCATCAGGCGCGGCTTGGTCTCTTTCTTGGATATGAGGTAGCGGATAGCTGCGTGGTCCGTGTAGATGATGACTCTGGCGCCTAGAACGTATGCTCGGAACTTCTCCAGCGCAAATACAATTGCCAGAAGCTCCTTCTCCGTGGTGGTGTAGTTCTTCTGCGCGGAGTCTAGTGTGCGCGATGCATAGTAGATGGCATGCGGCTTCTTGTCCTCGCGCTGCCCCAAGACTGCTCCCACTGCGTAGTCACTTGCGTCACACATCAGCTCAAATGGCAGGTTCCAGTCTGGTGCGCGCATCACTGGCGCACTGGTCAGCGCTTCTTTCAGCTTATCGAACGCCGCCCTGCACTCATCAGTAAAATCGAAGCACACGTCTTTTTGCAACAGGTTAGACAGGAGTATGCAAATCTTAGAGAAATCCTTAATAAAACGCCTGTAAAACCCAGCATGCCCTAAGAACGATTTCACGTCGCGCACGTTGGTGGCATAAGGCAGATTAGAAATAATATCTATCTTAGCTTTGTCTACCTTAATACCCTCCTCTGAAATGATATGACCTAGTACTACTCCGTGCGTTACCATGAAATGACACTTCTCGTAGTTTAGCACTAAGTTCTTAGAGATGCAGCGCGCTAAGACTTTATCTAAATGTATTAAGCATGCATCAAAGGTACTCCCATATACAGTGAAATCATCCATGAACACTTCTATACATATACCAATCATATCAGAGAAAATGCTCATGACGAGGCGTTGGAACGTACCTGGCGCGTTGCACAGCCCAAAAGACATACGCCGAAACGCAAAAGTTCCGAAGGGGCATGTGAACGTGGTCTTCTCTTGATCCTCCGCAGCTATGGGTATCTGATTGTAACCTGAATATCCGTCCAAAAAACAAAAGTAAGGCTTACCTGCCAAGCGATCCAGCATTTGGTCCATGAAGGGTAGCGGGAAGTGGTCCTTGCGCGTTACAGCGTTCAGCTTCCTGTAGTCGATGCACATGCGCCAGCCAGTCTGTATGCGCTTGGGAACTAGCTCGCCCTGCGCATTCTCCTCCACCGTGATTCCTCCTTTCTTTGGCACAACGTGCACCGGGCTGACCCATCTGCTGTCTGAGATTGGGTAAATGACCCCTGCGTCAAGCAACTTCAGAACTTCCTTTTGCACGACCTCCATCATATTTGGGTTTAACCTGCGCTGAGCCTCCCTGGATGGTTTGGCGCCATCTTCCAACAGAATTCGGTGCATGCACACGTCTGGGCTCACTCCGCGCAGATCAGCAAGAGTCCATCCAATGGCGCGCTGGTTCCTGCGCAGCACCTGTTGTAAGCGCGCCTCCTGCCCTTCTTCCAATCCCCTCTTGATGATCACTGGCAGGGTGTCCTCATCTCCCAAGAAAATGTACTTGAGATGCTCCGGGAGTTGCTTCAGTTCGATCTTGGGTGCCTGCTCAACAGAAGGCAAGATTTTGTTAGCGGTGCAAATATGAACTATATCACGTACCTCTGTGGATGCTGGTTCAGCACTGCTTAGTTCCTTCTCTTGCTCCTCCAGTTCTGCCTGTGTCAGTAGCTCTGGTCCTATGGTTGCGCTCGCACACTGCGCTTCCGTGACTAAATCGTCAAAGCTGTCCATTGCGTGCACGGTAGCGTCCTCATGTGGGTGCTGCATCCCTTCGAAGATGTTGAAATGGATTTCTTCGCCATCTACCTCCATGGAGAGCGTGCCCCTCCACACGTCTATCTTCGTGCGCGCAGTCATCAGAAACGGTCTGCCTAGGAGGATCTGCGCACCGCTGGCGCTTGATTCACCCTCCATTTCGAGCACATAAAAGTCTGCTGGGAACACCAGCTCTCCTACTCGAACTAGGACATCTTCTATCATGCCTGCAGGTTGTTTGCACGATCTATCTGCTAGCTGAATTGTGAGACCTGCAGGTTTTAGTGGTCCAAGGCGCAAGGTCGCATAGAGAGAATATGGTAATAAATTGATTGATGCACCTAAATCGATCATGCAGTTGCTCACCGTGGTTTTACCTAAGGTGCAAGGGATAGTGAATGTACCTGGATCTCGGCACTTAGGTGGTACCTTTTGCTGCACGATTGCTGAGGCTTGCGCATTTAGCATTACTTGTGCGCATTCGCCTGTCCTTCTTTTATTCGTGCACAGCTCTTTTAAAAACTTCGCATACCTGGGAATCTGTCGAATAGCTTCTATGAGAGGTATGTTGATTTCCACCTTGCTGAACAGCTCATACAGTTCCTTGTCCAGTGCTTCTTTTCTCGCCAGTGGTGCCTGCACAGGGAAAGGAGCAGGTATGTTAGTACAATTTTTGTCCTTGTTTTTCGAGTGAGACATACCTGGCGCGTTGCCCTGCTGGTTCGTGGTTGGCGCTTCCGATTGCGCCTCTGGCTCTGGTTGCGCACTCTGAGCTGCTGAATCTGGGACTTGCGCAACTGGTTGCGCGGGCGCCTGCGCGGTCTGCTCTGTTCCCACTGTGCGCCCAGTCCTCAGTGTTACTGCATTAACTCCTCCCTTAGGGTTCTGAATCACTTGCGAAGGCAGGTTGCCATCGCTCTTTTTCAGCTCATACACCGTGGTTGCAATTTGTGATAGATGCTTTTCTATGGATTCGAACCTCTTGTCATACTTTTCGTCATTCTTGCGCACTGTGTCTGCTAACTGCCCCATGATATCTTCCAAGGATCGCTTTGGTTGCTGATGGTTCTGCGCTGGTGCGTCTGTGCGGCGATGCGGTGGATTGTAGGGTGCAGCTTGTTGCGTCTGCTGTGGTGCGCGCTGATCAATGGGCTGCCTCTGGAAATTGTTCTCTTCTCTCCATCTGAAACCATTTGCAGCAAGCCCAAAGCGCGGCTGATTCTGCCTCTGCGGTCCTCTGTTGTCCCATCCTCCAAGGGCATTCACATCTCCAGTTTCTTCAAAAAGTGTTGGGCACTCGTCTGTCTTGTGCTCAGTGGACCTGCAGAATTCACATACCTTTGGCGCAACTGGTTGTGCGCTCTGCGCACTCATCAGCTTCTGTAGCATGGCCTTCATTTCTTTGATCTCAGCGCTTGCCTCTACCTGATGCACAGAACGATTACGACTACTTTCAAGTGTTAATTGATGTCTTACCTGCCCAGCAGAATCTTCTATCAGCTGCCATGCATCCTCCGGGTACATGTTGCAAATGTCCCCTCCTGCGCACGCATTCAGTAGTCGCAGCTCCATGGGCAGCAGTCCATTCAGAAAGTTCTCTATCAGCACATTCTGGGGAAGCCCGTGATTGTAGCAGTTGGCTTCTAGCTCCCTGAAACGCTCGTAGTATTCTGACAGAGACTCCCCTGCGCCTTGCCTTGGCGCGGCCAATTCCCTTCTGAGCAGCGCAATCTTTGCTGCTGGATAAAATTTGTCTAAGAATTTCTTCTGCAGCTGCTCCCATGTGTGAATAGATCCTGCAGGTAAATTCATTAGCCAGTGTCTAGCTGTATCATTTAGTGAGAATGGAAATGCCTTCATTTTTAGCGCTTCATCGCTTTCCCCTTCGGTCTTCATGTTTTCGCAAATGACCAGGAACTCCCGCACATGCTTGACTGGATTTTCATTGTTCATTCCGTGGAACTTGGGCATGTGATGGATGAGTGAGCTCCTTAGCTCGAAGTGACCGCCAGGTGGAAGCACGATGCACCATGGCTGGTTAACAGTGATAGGGGCCGACATCTCGCGCACTGTTCTGCGTCGCGCGACTTGTGGCACGGGCGGCGCATGATACACTTCAGCGGCCCTCCTTGCCTCAACCTCGCGCTGCACTTCCTCTCTGAATAGGGCTGCGCGGTTATGCGCCCTTGCTTCCTCTGGGGTTCTGTCTCCCAGGTTATCTCCAACCACACTGTTATCCTCCATGTCCTGATCCAAACTCAAGAAACGAAATTAAATGGCAACGAAGTTGTTGCGTCTGTCAGTGCGCAACTAGAATCTGCGCAGCGCAACTGTTTCAAGGTTGCGCAGGCTGATGTAATTGTGCGCTGTCAGAAACAACAACGAGAAAACAAAACAAAATGAAATAGCTAGTTACTAAAATGAGAAATGTAAGCTAGCTAAAACTTAGCTGTGTTGCTCCCCGGCAACGGCGCCAAAATTTGATCGCGCGTCGTTGTGCGCGTCAAATATAATTCCTTCCTCTCCCACTAGTACAGCGGTTAAGTAAGGGTCGATCTCCACAGGGAGCAAGCAGTGAGTCTTAGCCAGTAACCTACACTTAAGAAAACGGGGGTTGCGTGAGTGATTGGGGGTTTTGCGCGATGCGCGAGTAACAGCAAATATCGTAACGCGGGAAATTGCACTAGACGTGCGCAAGCAGCAGAGATGAAGTACTATATTTATGAGAAGCATTGGGCAGACAATCCTCTATGAATGCATTCCTTATCATCGACTCTAAACGTCTATAGCTTGTGTCTTACTTGGGTTAGTGTCCGGTAAAGGCTTCCTAACACATGCGCATGTTCCGTTCAAAGTTCATGTGCTATTAATCCTTAGAACTAGGTTAAACAGCTGCGAATCCTGTCACAGTAGCATCTGCCTACCCTAACTCGTCACTCCTAATTGTCACGGTAAGTTTGCGGTTCAAGGCTTCCCCTACGCGTGCAACTAGTTTAACATGTGACAAGTGAGCAACACGAGTAAGATTGCGGTTCAAGGCTTCCCCTACTTATGCAACTAACTGTCTCAATACGCACAGAATTAATACAAGTAAATAAACTATGCATTAAGCTCAAGTCTCAAAGGAATACATCACAGATTCATGCCCGACCAACACTAAGTGTTTAGCTAGACATGCTAGTGGTAAACATCATAAAATAGTAAGGTAACATCTAATGTATCGGAGAAAACGGTAGCAAACAGAGCGTGCAGTTTGTCTTCTCGGCTGGCGCAGTCGGCTGGCGCAAATCCTCTCAACAGGTCCGTGTGTTTTCCAGTCCTGCTGCACAGTGCCTCCTTGCGTCCTCTGGTGCCTCTGGAACAGCAGTCTTTCGAACTCCTTGAAACCCTAGACTCTCTTTCTTCTTATACTGCTCAGGAGGTTCATCTTTTGGCAGCTTCCAAATCTGGTCACTGGGATTTTGCGCTTGGCGCATAGTATTGGTCGGCGCAATCGGGTAGCGCACCTCTGCTGTCTTTCGCCATCTCTTCTTTTGTTTGCGCCGCTAGCTCCACAGGCTGATCTTTCACTCCTAGAACGCTGCCTGTTAGCGCGTATCCGACTCAGGGGCTCGTTCTGACCTGATATACAAAAAACATTGGAAACGAGTAATCTTGCCCATAAAATATTGCAAATAAGCAAGGGGTTATGATCTAAATAACGTGTATAACTAGGCTCTATCAAAGGCCAATTATTTGGTTTCTTCAAATCTGGATGTGGTGTACGACAAGGCGACCCCTTATCGCCTAGCCTGTTTGTGCTCGCTATGGAGTGGTTTTCTAGGGCTATTAATAAAAGTGTGGATCAAGGAGAGATGAAACCCTATAAAACCAAGCAGGGCGCTATTAAAATCAACCATCTTTTGTTTGCGGACGACATTTTACTATTTTCTAGGGATTGTATTGAAACCGTGGATAAGCTCCTCGGTATTATTCAGAAGTTTTGTTCCCTGTCTGGCCAAGTTCTCAACCGAAATAAAAGTAAGGTTTTCTTCTCTAAAAGAACCAGCAATGAAAGGAAAAATCACATTCTTAATATGACTCAGTTTGCGGAATTTTCTCTGCTGACAACATACCTTGGGGCTCCTCTTATGCGGGGTAGGGTTAAGAGAATTTTCTTTGACAGCATGCTCGAAAAACTTCGTAGTAAAATTGGGGGATGGATGCGGAATATTCTTAAAATGGGAGGGCGGGTTACTTTAGTCCAGGCAGTTTTGAATTCCATAAGCATGCATATCCTGGCAGTGTTACCGGTTCCTAAGAGTGTGCTTAAGAAAATGGAGGGATTAATCTCTAATTTTCTATGGGATTAGAGAAATGATAAAAGACGTCACTGGATTCGATACGAACTGATGTGCAGATGTAAATCAGTGGGCGGCTTGGGTTTTAGGAGTCTAGAAAATACAATGCTTGCTTTTCATGGCAAGCTGGGTTGGAGTTACTTGAAGCAGAAGAGCCTTTGGGCCAGGTACGCTAAATCTCGCTTCAGAATAGGAAAAACTGGTTCCCCTATATGGAATGCTATGAATCATCTTACAGTGTACCTTCGAAATCAGTCCATTTTGGAGGTTGGGGAGAGCAATGTGATCAAATAGAGTCTGTAATCATTATGATATATCTTGTGGGAGTGATTTAGTGGCCTATCCATCAGAGAGGTGCTTGAAAGGCCAACTCAGAGATTTTCCTTCTTGAACTCCCTTCCCAGTAGTGCTGCACACTATCATAGAAATATTAATTGGGCGCATTCGGACATTTGTTTAAGGTGGACAGAGCATGATTCTGGTTCTTTCTCCATCAAATTTTACCTTGAAACTTAGACAGGTCATCTAGCTCCTACATGGGCTAAAGTTATATGGCAGAAATGGATCCCTCCAAAGGTCTCCGTTTTCATGTGGCGCCTGTTGCTTAATGGCCTTCCCATTGATACCAATTTCAAGAAAATAGGTATCCTGATTACGTCCAGCTGTTCGTGCTGCTTCAAAAATGAGGAAAGCATCAAACATTTATTCTTCAGAGGTCACTAAGCTACTGAGGTTTGGGGAATTATTGCTACAAACCTCTGTCCCTGCCGGCTTTTATCTTCTCAATTTTCTCAGAAATGTTCTATTCAATGTTTCAAGCTTGGTATGGCCTGTTTTGGCTTGTGGGAGATTTGGAATACTAGGAACAATGTGATTTTTTTTTTAAGAAAAGCAATTTTATTAGATAAGATCCAAAAAGCCTGGATCGAGGCTGCAACAGAGAGGGGGGAGCTTGACCCTCAAGCGCCAGTTGGAGGAAATGCTCGCCAACTTAATAGCGCCGAACAAGTTATATACCCAGCTCAACCTACAGGAGTGCAAAAGGTGCTGCTGAAACTTAATATTGCAGTACGAGAAAAATAAATGGTAAGAGGTCGTACCCACATCCCGGGAACTGACCACCTGCTTAAACAAAAGAATAAGGTAAGGGCATTCCTTTAGGCGCCTCAAAAAATAAGCAGCTGAAAGAATTTTGTTGCATGGGCCTTCCCAAATCCTCCTCAAGAGGATGTGGATAACAACAAAAGCCTGTATAAAGAATGTATCTCTCCCAAAGCACATCCATGAACGAGTATCAAGCGGGGGAGAGCAGGAGCAAATGGGATCAAAATTGTGCTTACCTGAAGACAGTAATAACCTGGAAGGAGCAATCAAACACTTCCTGGAAGCTAAGAAAACCGAGGTTACCATAGAGACCATTCTGCTGGCCAAATAAGCAGTGCTATGTATCCAAATCATCTCTAGAGAGGTTGCCTAAGAAGTGAGGAGCTGCAAGAGAGAAAGGCTCTGTTTCATCCATTGAACCGTTCTCCTTAGGACAGAAGAAAGCCAGCCTCATAGCATCTGCACACAAGCTTCGCTGTACAGCTTTATGCAGGAGACTTGTCCTTGTTTCAACAAGCTGAAAATGAGAAGTATATGCCAAAGCAAGAGCCACATGATTAATGGCAGTGCTGATTCAATACAATTTTTTTTATGCAAAACTCAATTACCATACGTTTAATGTCATTAGCAATTCTCCAGGGAAGGGGCCGACTAGAAATCCCATTCATGAACACCATATAACTGTGTGAGAGCTCTGGATAACACTGACTGGAATATGATGATCCCTTGCTGCCATGAGAAATTTGTGCATAATAATACAGAGCTCCTCCAGCGGGTGAGACTTCTTTATCAGCTCCACTATAGCAAGCTGCAAGTCTCCCTGGTGAGACCTAATAATGCATGCTCCTTTCATAGCCATTCCATCTTCAACAATCAAGAACCAGAGAAACCAGTATTCCATTGTAGCCAGGTGCCAAAAAGGCATTCACGCTTCACTGCACTTATACCAAAAGCATTGATCACACAAAGATCACTTTTGATATCTCCTCCCCCTGGAATCTGATCATGGACAATTTGTGCCCATCTCGTAACTTTATTAAAGAAATCAGAGTTTGGATTGTCATGCAAGGAGCTGTTTCTCAACTTCCATATTTCCCACAAACCACACATACTGATGCAATCACAAAATCTACGTAGAAAAATCCTCTGCTTACCATTAGACAGCCACATATTCTCAAAATCTGTCTTATCACGAGGGCAGGCTTTTTTAAAAATGAGGGACATCCAATTCCAAAATTTTCTAGCCCAAGCTTCTTGAAAAAATAGATGATTCAGAGTCTCCTCTTTATTACTGCAGCAGAAGCACCGAGACACAAACGGGACACCAATGCATTTAATGTTGGAATCAAGAGGTAAGCCATTGAGAAAGAAGCGGCACATAAATAAACTAACAGATGGGGGAACCCAAGTAGCCCAGACTGCTTTGCACGATATGAAGGGCCCAGTGTTAATGAATAGAATTTTTCATTGGGCAAAAATTCTTGCGGCCAATATGTCAGAATTCCAGATAGACTCAAGGGAAGTGAAATTTGCACTGTTTTATTTTGATATTAACTGTATCAGCGCTTTGCTGTCTACGAAAATTGGCTGTGTTGGGATCCAGGTAAATTTGGGAACTTTCTAGACTTTAGCATTGTTGACATAGACAATATTACTGTTGGAGCAGCCGTTTTCAGGAACAATAAGGGCAGCTTTTGTCTTGCTTTGTCTAAAATTCTTAAAAAAGGGAAATCCTTGAGTGATTTGCTGAAGTTTATTGAAACTGCCCTTGAGGATGCCGTTAAATTGGGAGTTAGAGTTAAAACAATTCAAAGTGCCCATGCTGAGATGATTTCTATGGATCAAATGAAGACCGCAGCGTGCCAGTGGAGGATCCGGACAAGGTTAAAGACCTTGATGGAGAAGTTTGATGTCCATCTGTTGAGACGCACCCACTTTATGATTTCTCAAGCTACTAACTGTCTTGCTTTCAAGAGTACAAAAGATGCGATATCTAGAAAGGTGACAGACCTTCCCACTTCGCTGTTTACTCTGATTGTTGCGGTCTTAGAATCTTCTGTCCGTGGCTCACGAATCGCACCCAAGATGAGACCGTGTCACCCCCTAGTCTTCTCCATGCATCAAATATTAGCTCGCGAGATGATAAGTTCTTATAGAATAACCCAGGGTCCTCATTGTCGTCTAGCTTACATTGGATGGCTTAATGCTTATGAGTGGGTGTTTTTTGTGTTTAGTCATATGAGCAGTATGTTTTAGAGGAGACTAAACTCTCGAGTCGACTCAGCTCCCCGGCGATTTTGGCGATTCTAGGGTTCTCTTCCGGCGACTGCCGCTCAGGCCCCTACGGGCCCGTCCCTACGGCCTTTCATGGGCTCTCCCACCCAGGTCAAGACCAAACCACCAGATCCTTGTGGAAGCGACCCCCTGGCTGTCTCTACTTCTGGCGACTCAAAGTTGGACTCCCGTCCCTCCTTCGCTGCTTTGGTTGCTTTGGGCGAGACATGCCAGGAGTCTGGCTATTCGCAAGTGCCTTTCCAGTTCGTTATCTTGGAGTCCCTCTGTTTACCGGACAACCCAGAATTTCTTACTTTCAAGGCTTGGTTGATCAAATCAAGGATCGTTTTGAAAGCTGGATAAAAAATTTTCTTTCCACGGCTGGAAGAATTACACTTATTAAATCTGTTCTGCAGTCCATACCTATTCACTGCTTATCTGTTCTACCTGTTCCAAAAGGTACATTGATGTCTATTGACCAGCTTATCCAGAATTTTCTATGGGATAATGGACAAGTATCTCGCAGGCATTGGGTGAATTGGGATTGTGTTTGCAAGGATCCTTCTGCTGGAGGTTTGGGATTCAGGTCCCTGCATCAGGTCATGACTGCCCTCCAAGGTAAAATGGCGTGGAATTTTCTGACCAATTCTTCTCTTTGGGCGAGACATGCCAGGAGTAGATACTCCGTGGGTGGTAAAAGGGTCGTATCTTTGGAATAAGGTCTCTCCCTTTATCTCCAGCATTTCCCTCAACTGTCACTGGTTGATCGGTAATGGGAAAACTCTAGCATCTGTTTTCTGCCAAAATTTAGCTTTGCCTTGTCCCAAAAGATTTAAACCTTGGCCTATCAAAAATATCCTTCTTAATCCGGTTCTGCGGAGAGTCTTCCTTCATAATATGCATCCACGGATTCTTCGGTCAGTTCAAGGGGACTTTGATGATGATTTTCCGGATAAACTAGTCTGGGAAGGTGATCCTACTGGGTATGTTTCTACTGCTACCTTTTTAGAAAGCTTTGTCCCTCCTGTGGCTTGTATTAGAAAGTTTGAAGTGCTATGGCAGTCTTGGCTACCCATGAAAATTTCTTGTTTTCTCTGGAGGCTTTTACATTCAGCTTTGCCCACTAACGAGAATGTCATTAAAACTGGAGTCCAGATAGCTAGTATGTGTGTTTGCAGGGTGCATAAGGCTGAGTCCATGGAACATATTTTTCTGCAAAGTGATCCTGCTAAACTGATATTGGATGTCCTTTGCCCTTTATTCAGAAGAGGGAGATCGAAATCCTTTCACCAGCTTTTTTATGATTGGGGTATTAATGCAGATTTTGAGAATTATATGGACTGCCTCGGATTTAGTGTTTTAATTTGTTGTCTTTGGGAAATCTGGAAACACAGAAACCAGATTATTTATGATGATCATGCTGGCAGCTTCAGTAGATGGAATGTTTTAAAATGGGCAGCTGCCCTCTCTGGCATTATCAAGGCCCCCTTTGTTCTTGATTCGCGGTCCAGCAATATATGTAAAGCCTTGCACATTAATATGCCCGCTGCTAAAAAGTGTAACATTCTATGGTCACCATGGCAGCCTGATTGTAGAGGTAATACATGTAACATTGTAGTTTATGTTGATGATAAGAGCTCTCGTTCGGCTGCAGTGATTCGAGATAGTTATGGTAGATTCTTTGCTGCCATTAAGATTGTTTCACTAAGAAAGCATTTTCTTCATTGCTTGTTTCAAATTCTGCTGGAGGTTTTTAGTCATAACATGAGCTTTAAAAGTTTAAAACTCTCCCATCCGGATGTGGCTTTGTTGGGTCGGGATTCAGCAGTTGATTGGGGTTTTTTCTCTATCAAGAGACAACTTGTTCGCAGATTAAAAGGAATTGATATTTTCATAACCAGCCACTCTCTCAATTGGCCTGCTGCTGCTCTTTGTTTTTCGAAACAAAGGTTTACTTTTTCTACTCATAGAGAAGATCTTCCGCGGTCTGTTCTTCATGCACTTGATCAGGATATCAAGCCTCATCCTTGCTCTTTTCTTCAGCATCTTATTTTTCTATAGCAGCTTTCTTATAAGAGTTTGCTGCCTTGTTTTGGCTTTTGCTTATCTGCTCAGTGCTATGATTTACTCGCTGGTTTTCAGAGCCATTTGTATTGGTTTGATCAGTCAGTTTGTTATGTTGTGTGGATGTCCAAGCGCACTTACCAGGCTCCTTGTTGGTTTATTGCATCTGTTTGATTATCATTGGGCCTTGGCATTGTATAGGTATTTCCCTTGTTTCTTCCTGTGCTGCGATTTCAGAGCTGGGAAATGCCCTAGTCTCTTTTGCTTCTTTAATTATTTGCTATGTGTCTCTAGGCTTTTGATAGCCTCTTTTAGATTGTTTTTGGGAGGGCTATGGATATACCCAGGCCGTCCCCCAGACTGTGTAAACACCATGATCCAGGTTCTTTGGGTCTTCTTTAATAAAATGTGCTGGTTTCAAAAAAAAAGAGTAGGTCTTAGAGAGTTTATGTCTTCCACTCGTTGACTTGTGCTGTAGTCTCGGTTGATGTTTGTTCTGCCATTAACCAACACTTGAGGGCATTGATATTTAAGCGTTTAGGTGGGTCTTGGGTATGTCCAGGCCGACCACTAGATTTTGTACACACCACGGTCTAGGTTTCTTGGACCATTATATCAATAAAGATGCTGGCTATGGCCAGTTTAAAAAAAGAAAAAAAGCAGTCCAGCTTTTCTTTAAAGGATTTAGCCTGCCGAAGTCAATGTCCTCCACAGTGCTTACTCTAATTCCAAAGGTTAAAAATGCTTCTTCTTTGGACCAGCTCAGGCCCATTAGCCTTTGTAATTTCTTTCATAAAGTCATCTCTAAGATCCTCAATGATTGCATTCGCTCGGTGTTGGATAAAATTATTGGCTTAGAGCAGTCAGGCTTTGTCCCAGGCAGATCCATTCATCAGTGTATTGCTTTGGCCCATGATCTAGTTTCTGACATTCATAAGAGAGTCCATGGTGGCAATTGAAAGAATTTGAGAGTATGTGGTTCGAAGTATGAAGAGACTGCGAGTATGGTAATGCCAAAATCAGATTTGAGAATAGAAGTTTTCTTTCTTGATATTAGGGTTGCACGAATACATTGTTTATATAGGAGTACATGACTACGTTTCCGGCACCTGTACATTCTTGATATTAGAGTTTTCTTTTTATTATCGCTGAAATCTCAACTTAGGAGGTGAACTTTCAGGCGATTCTAGGGCTCGCTTCCGGCACCCGCCCGCCATGGGCTCTTCTCCCCCGTCCTTCCCGAAGCCTCCCGACCCCTCCCCTAGCGGTATTGGTGGTGCTACCGCTGCGCTGGGTCTTCCTTCTCCGGTTCGGTGTCAAACGTATGCTGCTTCGGTCGCCTCCGCACGCCCTAAGCTGACGCCGCGGTTTAGCCCCATCTCCCTCCCAACCAGGCAGGTTGGTTCGAAGGATGGCCGTCCGTCTATTGGCTTCACTGGTCCGGAAATTGGGGCTGGAGCCAAGAGGTTTGAATTTTCCCTAATTGCCAAATTCACGGTTGGCCGCCCAAGCCTTGGTGAAATTCAAAAAGCTTTTCAGGCCTATTGGACAGTCACCGGACGTGCTACTCTTAGCGATATCTAGGATTCGAGACACGTTCTCATCATCCTCGACTCTGAAGCTGATCTTAGAACTGCTTTATCTTGAATCTGAATAAGGTTGGTCACGCATTTTTCCGTCTATGCCGATGGACGCCTGAATATAATCCTAAGAGAGAATCAACTATCACCACCGTGTGGGTCAGAATCCCCAATCTTCCCCTGCCGCTTTATGACAGTGCCTTTATTAAAGCTTTTTTTTTTTAAAAAAAAAAAAACCCAGATTTTATTCCAAAGGATCCAAAAAGCCCGGATCATGGCTAATACAGATAAAGTTGAGCTTGACCCTCAAGTGCCAATAGGAATACATTCCCAACCTTAAAACACCGAACAGGTTATAGACCCAGCTCAACGTAAAAGACAATAAAAAGCGCTGAAAGCACTTAAGACATAACATCAGAAAAAACACAAACATTACAAAGGATCAAATCCATATCCTGAGAGGAGGCCCAAAAACAGTAATCTTCCGACCCTACTAAACCAACAAAAAGCAAGATAATAGGAAGTAGAGACCATTGGAAGGATTCCCCTGCGATAGTGAGAGGAATCTAGTGAGAGGAATCTAAGGATTTGAATCTAGGGTTTCCCGTCATGGGCTCTGCCCCCCGGCTCTGCCGCCAGAGACTTCTGCTCCCGGCGGATCTGTCTCCTCGTTGAGCGCTTCCCCGACTTTGTCTCGGTCCTTCGCTAACACAGTCGCCTCTGTGAGGCCTCCTCTGAAGCTGAGGTTTAGCCCCATACTTCTTCCGTCCAGGCAAGTTGGGTTAAAGGATGGCCGTCCGTCCATCAGCTTCTCGGGACCTGAGCTTGGGGCTGGTGCCAAGAGGTTCGCTTTCTCCCTCATTGCCAAATTCACTGTTGGCCGGCCTAGTTTGGGTGAGATCCAAAAAGCTTTCCAGGCGAGCTGGTCTGTTTCCGGAAGAGCTACCCTCAGTGAGATTTGGGATGCGAGGCATGTCTTAATTATCCTGGATTCAGAAGCTGACATCCGGAATGTTTTGTCGTCCTCCCTTTCAAAGGTTGGCCATGCCTTTTTTCTACTATTTCGATGGTCAGCTGACTACAATCCTAAGAGTGAATCTTCGAGCACCTCGGTGTGGGTAAGACTTCCAAATCTTCCTCTTCCTCTATATGACAGCGCCTTCATTGAGGCGATAGTCTCCACCTTTGGCTATTTTATTGCAGTGGACGATAGAACTAAGGCTTGTGTTTCAGTTAAGTATGCTCGCGCTTGTGTAGAGCTAGATGTCACTCAGAATTTACCGGAGGCTGTCTAGATTTCTCTGCCGGATAATCAGGGATTCTGGCAATCTATTGTCGCGGAGACAAAACTAGCCTATTGTAGCAAATGCAAGGTCCATGGGCATCTTTTAGCTATGTGTGGGAAGGTCAAACAGTCTTTTGATACCCTTAAGACAAAAGATGGTGGATCCATGGTGGTTATCTCGAAAGAAGGAGCTCTGACTAAAATTCCCAATCAGTCAGGGGAATCCGGTTGGGTCAAGGTTGGGAAAAAAAACTCTAGGACATTGGAGGAATTTACCCCCTGTGATCTCAGTGATAAGGCTATTGAGGTTGCTCGGAAGGACTTGGGCTTTGCAGAGGACCCTCCTTTAGTGGTGCTAAAAGATGGGGTTGGCTCAAGGTCTAGGAAGGCTATCGGGAAAGGGGTTTCCTCAGTCAGCTTCAGTGAGGGGGAGCTCTCTAAGGTGGATGCTTCAAACCAGTCCGATAGGGTTCATGAGGAAGACAGCTCCGGGGAAAGGTCTAAAAAACCTCCGAACGATTTTTCAGAAGCTGAGCTTCGGCTAAAGAAGCAAAGTCCCAATAAAATTTTCTTTAATGAGGAGCTGGGAGTGCTAGTTCATCCTGGATCCCTTCAACACTATAAAAACATTTTGGATAAAGCTGGAAGCACAAGGAGCCCTGGTAGAGGTAGAGCGGATAGAAGATTTGCGGATGCCCTTTCAGATTGCATTATCCCTGGCAGCAAGCACTGTCTCTCCAAGGTGTCTCAATGATTAAAGGCCTTTGCTGGAATGTTAGAGGGATTGCAAATCGAGGTACCATTTGTTTCCTAAAAAGTTTATTAATCAAGCATGATATTTCCTTTTGTGCTGTGCTAGAGCCTAAATTGCAAGGGGACAAAACTTTTTCTATCGCTAAGAAGTTAGGTTTCTCTAGATTTATGCAGGGGAACCCTACCAATAAACATATTTGGATATTTTGGAAGGATTCATTAGCTGTTTCCGTACTAAATACCAGTTCGCAACATATCTCTTGTGAAGTTTCCATTACTGCGTCTGGTATTAAGTCTATATGCTCTGTCGTCTATGCTTCCTACAAAGTAAATGACAGATTGGTGTTATGGGAGAATCTTGCCAAAGAGGCCATTTGTATCACAGATCCCTGGATTATTATGGGAGATTTTAATGCAGTTTCTCATGCTGATGAGAAAAAAGGTGGTCAAAAATTCGGAAACAAGGCTTCCTCATATTTCAATAGATTTATCGCTGACAACGGGCTAACGGATGTTGGGTTTTCTGGTAATAAATTCACTTGGTGTAATAATCAAGCGGGTTTGAGGTGTATTTGGATGAGGCTTGATAGAGTGCTTATTAATGGGCTAGCTGCAGCTTGGTTTCCGGAGCTTAAGGTGATACATCTTCCTCGTATACAATCTGACCATTGTCCCTTGCTGATTTCCTTCAGCAAAAAAGAATATGTGCATAGCTTTTTCAGCTTCAATCCAGCCTGGATTAAGCATGCTGATCTGCACTCCTTTGTTCGGACTTCTTGGGATGCTCGGGCTCATGTCAATCCCTTAATTAATTGCTATGCTAAACTCAAAAGACTGAGAAGTGAGCTGCGGAGTTGGAATTGGAATGTCTATGGGGATATTAATCAAAAGATTAGTGATCTCAGTAAACAAGTGGAGGATAATGAATTTGTCCTTCAGAATTGCTGGAGTCCGGAAAGTGAGGAAGATCTAGTTCATTGTCAAAAGAGGCTCCAAACAGCTCTAGATGATCGCCAATTATTTCTAAACGCTAAATCTCAGATAGGCTGGATGCAGGAGGGGGATAGGAACACTGGGCTGTTTCACGCAGCTATTAAGGCTCGAAGGGATGCCAATAATTTTAAAGTTACTCTCCCCTCGGGTTTAGTTTCAGATGACCGAGAGGATATTGGATCTCTGGCTACAGGTTTCTTTCAGGGCTTACTTGGAGGGTTTTCTGCCATTCCTGAAAGGAGCTTCTTTGATAATATACGGCCCATGATTTCTGCCTCAGATAATTGCAAGCTTAGTGTTATTCCTGATGAAGACGAGATCTGGCTCGCTGTAACTAATCTGCCAGAGAACAGCTCCCCAGGACCAGATGGGTTCACAGGTGTTTTTTATCAGTCGTGTTGGAATATCATTAGAGAAGACATTATAGAAGCAGTCCAGATTTTCTTTAAGGGTGTCAGCCTTCCCAACTGCATCTCAGCTACGGTGCTTACTCTTATTCCGAAAGTTAAGAACGCCACCTCTCTTGATCACTTAAGACCGGTCAGCCTCTGCAATTTTTTTCACAAGATCATTTCTAAGATATTAAATGATCGGCTTCGTCCCCTCCTTGACAGAATTATCAGCCCGGAACAATCAGGTTTCATTCCTGGGAGGTCCATTCACCATAGCATTGCGCTGGCTCACGATCTAGTTTCAGATATCAATAAAAAAGTTCATGGGGGTAATGTGATGATTAAAATTGACATGGCGAAAGCTTATGATCGGATTTCTTGGGTTTTTCTTCTCCGAGGTATGAGGGCCTTAGGTTTTGACGAGCAGTGGTGCGATCTTGTCTATCGGAATATTAGCAATTGTTGGTATTCTATCCGGATTAGAGGGAAATCCTTTGGGCACTTTAAATCCAATAGGGGGCTGTGGCAGGGGGATCCCTTGTCTGCCAGCCTCTTTGTAGTGGCTATGGAATTCCTCTTCAGAATGCTGAAGGGGGCTGGTAGGAGGGGAGGAGGTGTAAAACCCTACTGGTCTTCTCTTCAAGCTGCTAATATCAACCATATTCTCTACGTAGATGATGTGTTGGTTTTCACTAATGGAGGGAGGACCTCCTTTGCTAAAGTCCTTCAGATTCTAAAATGTTTCTGCGTTAATTCTGGTCAGCAACTCAGTGAAAGGAAATGCAAGGTATTCTTCTCCAAGCATATAAATAATGATAGGAAAGCTATGATTATTCAACTGTGGGGTTTTATCCCTAGTATTTTCCCTGTCCGGTATTTAGGATCCCCCTTATTTCCAGGGAGGCCTAGAAGTCCTTATTTTTAGGGGAT
Source organism: Umbilicus rupestris (assembly GCA_963678935.1). Taxonomy (NCBI): domain Eukaryota; kingdom Viridiplantae; phylum Streptophyta; class Magnoliopsida; order Saxifragales; family Crassulaceae; genus Umbilicus; species Umbilicus rupestris. The sequence continues at coordinate 11,039,088 of OY787607.1, read as the reverse complement.
AGTTGATGGTATCAAAGGGAGGCTTCTTGGCTGAATGAAATCCTTTCTTTCTATGGCCGGGAGGATCACTTTAATCAAGGCAGTCCTTCAATCCATTCCCATCCACTGCATGTCGGTATTACCTGTTCCTAAAGGTACGATAAGGGAGATAGATAAGGTCATAAGGAATTTTTTGTGGGACTCTGGAGGGGTTTCTCGGCATCATTGTGTTAATTGGGAGACAGTCTGCTTGCCATCTAATGCTGGGGGTCTGGGGATCAGAATTCTGCAGCAGGTTATGTCAGCGTTGCAAGGGAAACTAGCCTGGAATTACCTGCTCAATTCTTCCTTGTGGGCTAAACATGCTAGGAGCAGATTTTCCATTGGAGGGAGAGGTTCTTGGCTGTGGAAAACTATTACCCCTTACATTTCTAGTATCTCCCTGAATTGCCGGTGGATCCTAGGGAATGGCAAAACTTCTATTCCTGATTTCTGCAGGGGTATTGCCATAGAATGTCCTAAAAGTTTGAGGAATTACCAAATTAAAGAAGTAGTTCAGAATCCGGTTTGCAGAAGACAATTTTTGCATAATATGAACCCCCGTATTTATCTGTCCATTGGAGAGTCTTTGTCTGAAAACACCTCAGACAGATTAGTTTGGGAAGGGGACACTAGTGGTATGGTCACTACAGCCAACTTCCTGAAGAGCTTCAGCCTCCCTCATCCTTGTATTAAAAATTTCGAAGTCATTTGGAGCTATTTTATCCCTGCAAAAGTCTCCTGTTTCTTGTGGAAGGTTTTACACTCAGCCCTCCCCACTCATGATAATATCATCAAAACTGGCTGCCAGATTGCCAGCAAATGTGTCTGCTGCATTGATCCGAGCATTGAAACTATGGAACATTTGCTCCTTCATAGCAATAAAGCTAATCTGATGTGGGATTTTATTTGCCCTATATTCTGTAAAAGAAAGCCGGCAACGTTTCACCAGCTTTGTTATGATTGGGGAACTTCAGTTGATCTCAATATTTTTATAGACTGCTTAGGTTTTGGCCTCATTAGCTGCTGCTTGTGGGACATCTGGAACTTCAGAAATAGGATGGTCTATAATGATAAGCCAGGGGTCTTTAGTAAATGCAACATTTTCAGATGGGCTGCGACCCTCGTTAACACAATTAAGGCCCCTTGCAATCAAGATTTATTGGCTACCAATGTTTGTAAAGTGCTCCATGTTAACCCCAGTTTTTTTAAGTAGGACAGATTGACTTGGACGCCTTGGCAGCCAACTGTTGAAGGAAACACATGCAATTTTGCTATTTCTATTGGCGAGGATAACTCTAGATTGGCTGCAGTGATCCGGGACCGCTATGGTATGTTTGTTGCTGCTATTAAAATTGTTGGGGCTTGAAAACACTTCCTGCAGGGTTTGCTGCAGTTTATTTGTGAGGTGCGAGCTAGAAATCTGACTTTCCAGTGTTTACGGATCTCCCATCCTGATGTGCATCTTCTTGGCCACAGCTACTCGGTTGATTGGAAGCTTTTCCAGATTAAAAGAATGCTGGTTAAAAGGCTCAAGAACTTTGACATATATAGAATTTGTCACTCCCTTAATAGGCCAGCAGATGCCTTGTGTTTCTCCAAGTTTAAGGCCTGCTTCTCCTCCAGATTTGAAGAGATTCCAAGGGCTGTTCAACTTGCTATCGTCAGCGACTTGAAGCCTCAACCTTGCTCTTTTAGGGAGCAGCTCATTGCTATTTGAATTGTTGCCCTCTTGCGAATTCTATTGGTCTAGCTTTGGATGAGAAGGGCGCTGCAGTTTTATGTGGTCTGTAGGCTTGTTTGTGGGTTGTTTTTTGATGGGTTTGTGGATTATGATTTGTGGTTTGTAAGCTTAGTTGGGCAGCTTCTTGTTGTAAAGTCCCTAGATAGGTGGTTTGCCTGTTTTTATGGTTTTGTTGCCCGTTTGTGAGGGCGTGGGGCTAGTTGGTTTAGCTGCTTGTGCAGCCTGCGGTGTAAGTGCCTTGGTCCAGGCTGTTTGGGCTGGTTTTAAAAGTATCAGGTTTTTATTAAAAAAAAAAAAAAAAGGAAGTAGAGACCTAGCCAAACCCCCAGAGATCGCTCCAAGGCCCAAACTACAAGAAGATTTGCTGCTCATAGATAGTACACGGATGAGGCTTATAATCGTTGGCAAGAGCATACCTAACCGAAAGAGGAAGATCTTCCATCTTTCTGACAAATAAGAAGCTATATTTTGACCAACACAAAGCTTCTGCTAGTAAATTGAGATTGGAGCATATTCTGAAAATATCAACCTCCTGGAATCGACGCACAAGCTGTCTTTTAATGCGAAAAACTGACCAATCCACTTCAAAATCTCGACTAAAAAGGGAAATGTCCGGGTGAGCTATCTTAATGCACTGAAAATTCAAGCCATGTCTGCAAATCTCTTGATAAACATGTAACAAACACTTCCAAAAAATTCTTTCTCATAGAAACAAGCTTCAAACCCGCAACAAAGGAACCGGAACAATTCCGAATCACAACAGCCATGAAGGAGCAAGCATCCTTAACATTAATAGAGATGTTACACGTATTACCTTTTTGAATAGGCTGCCAAGGAATCCACCAGGGGCAACCAATGTTACCAGCTGGGGGAGAGATGTGCAGTGCACTGCAGATACGCCTGGAGGAGGGACTAGGAGTGTAAGGAGCATTAATGCTCCTAGATAAGAAAGCAGCCCAGTGAAGAACATTATTCTTGGTAAAACTGCCAACATTTTCCCCATAAAAAACCTGATTCCTTTTAAGCCAAATGTCCCAGAAACCGCAGCTCACCAGACCAAATCCTAAACAGTCCGAGAAATTGTTAAAAACCACATTGCTGCCCCATTCATAGAAAACCTGATGTAAACTAAGGGGTCTACTCTTCTTGAAGAGGGGACAAAGACAATGGAAGAGCAAATCAGATAGGTCACTGTGCAAAAACAAATGCTCCATAGACTCTGTCTTCGGAATTTTACAACAGGCACATTTGCTGGCCAAATGAACACCAGCTCTCATAATATTATCATGAGTAGACAGAGCTGAGTGTAAAATCTTCCAGAGAAAACAAGATATCTTCGCAGGTAGCCATGATTGCCATATGATTTTAAACTTGGTCAAACTAATCATAGGTTGGGCAAAGCTCTTCCCGAAATTGGAAGTGGTTATAAAACCATCCTGATGACCTTCCCAGACCAGCCTGTCTTGCTGCTGATTATCAGCAAAATTGCCTTCAATAGAGGCAAAAATCCTTGGGTTCATATTATGCACAAACAGCGTTCTTAAAGTAGGATCTTGAAGGACCTCTTTGATGGGCTTCCTTTGAAACCTCTTTGGGATTGGCACGGCAAAATTCTGGCAGAATATAGAAGTAACTGTCTGGCCATTCCCTGAAACCCATCTGCAGTTAAGAGCAATACTATTCACCAGAGGAGCAATCGTTTTCCACAAACAAGAACTCTTCCGAGTAATCGAGAATCTACTCCTAGCATGTAAAGCCCAAAGAGACTGGTTTTCTAGAAAATTCCAGGCCATTTTACCATGCAGCGCAAACATGACCTGCTGTAAAGATTTAATTCCGAGGCCACCAGCAGAAAAAGGCTGACAAACAGTATTCCAGTTTACCCAATGATGACGCGAGGCACTGCCATGATCCCATAAAAAATTCCGCAGAAGCTTATTTATGGAGTTCAAAATACCTTTCGGAACCGGGAGGACAGACATACAATGGATGGGGATAGATTGCAAAACAGACTTAATTAAAGTGACTCTACCAGCCAAGGAGAGAAAAGACTTCATCCAGCCTTGAAGCCTGTCTTTGATTCTATCTACCAGGCCCTGAAAATAGGAGATTTTAGCTGCGCTAGGAAAAAAAAACAAAAACAAAAAAAAAACAAAAAAACAAAAACAAAAACAAAAAACAAAAAAAAACAAAAAAAGGAAAGAGAGGAGCTCCAAGATACCGAACTGGAAAAACCCCTTGAGAGTACCCGGACATAAGAAGAATATTACCTTTCCTCACAATATTGATATGTTTAGAAAAATAAATCTTACATTTGCCAGCTTGTAACTGTTGACCTGAATTTCCACAAAAGGAATTCATAATATCTAAGAGCTTTGCAAAGGAAGACTTCCTTCCGTTTGTGAAGATAAGAATATCATCAGCATAAAAAATATGGTTAATCGGTAAAGCTTTAAGAGAGGACCAATAAGGCATAATACCACCACCTGGTTTACCTGCCTCCTTTAATTTTCTGGATAAAACTTCCATAGCAATGATGAAAAGGCTGGGGGATAAAGGGTCACCCTGCCTCAATCCTCTATTTGATTTAAAATGACCAAAGGACTTCCCTCTTATCCGAATCGAATACCAACAATTGCTGATGTTGCGATAAATCAGATCACACCATATATCATTGAAACCCAAAGCCTTCATTCCCCTAATCAGAAAAATCCAAGAAAGCCTGTCATATGCCTTTGACATGTCGAGCTTTACCATAACATTCCCACCATGAACTTTACTATGAATGTCTAAAATCAAGTCCTGAGCCAGGGCTACACACTGCTTGATGGATCGGCCAGGGACAAAACCAGACTGTTCTAAGCCAATAATTCTATTCATTAGCCAATAACTCATTAAGAATCTTGGATATGATTTTTTGAAGAAAATTGCATAGGCTAATGGGTCTCAGCTGGTCTAGAGAGGTAGCATTCTTCACTTTCGGAACTAAAGTAAGAACTGTGGAGGACATTGATTTAGGCAGACTAAAACCCTTAAAGAAGAATTGGACTGCATCTACTATATCCTCACTAATAACCCTCCAACAACTGCGATAAAAAACGCCTGTAAAACCACAAGGCCACACCTCCTCTGCGGGTGGAATTCCAATCAGCTCCCCATTCTCAGCTTCCGAAATAACCGCAAAATATCATCAAAATAAGCATTATCTGGAACAGCAGAAAAACCACCTAAAAGATCATGAAAATACTCCACTGCCATAGAGCCAATAACCTCACGATCATCTGAGACAATACCATCAGGCAACGTCACTTTAAAATTATTTCTAGATCTTCGAACCTTAATAGCAGTGTGGAAAAGCTCCGTATTCCTCTCACCCTTCTGCAACCAACCAACATGAGATTTTGAATCAAGGAAAGGCTGGCGATCATCCAAGGCAGAGTTAAGGCGACTTTGAAGAAAGAAAAATTTTCTCTCACTTTCCGCCGACCACTGAAACTGGAGGTGTGCTCAACAGCTTCAACCCTTTTAGATAAATCATTGATTCTTTGGTTGATATCACCAAAAACATTCCAATTCCATATGCGGAGGATGCTCCCAAGTCTTTTAAGTTTAATATGACAATTAATCATAGGATTGGAGTGACCTTGAACTCCCCAAGAATCCCGCACAACTGAAATAAAATCCTCATGATTGACCCATGCAGGGTTGAAGCTGAAAAAACTATGACAGCGCTCATAATTCCTAAAAGTGAATAAAAGGGGGCAATGATCTGACTTAACACGGGGAAAATGAACTACTTTCAGCTCAGGAAAAGCTGCTGCCGCCAAACCACTAATTAAAACCCTATCCAGTCTCATCCATATACACCCGCCTACCAGCTTGATTATTACACCAAGTGAACTTGTTTCCAGAAAAACCAGCATCCAAAAGACCAGCTCCAAAAATAAAGTTGTTGAAATCAGAAGAAGATTTATTCCCAAAATCCCGACCACCCATTTTTTCTTCAGCACTAGAGACTGCATTAAAATCACCCATAAGGATCCAAGGTTCTGAAAAGGATTGGCTCTCCGCTGAAAGATCACACCAAAGCTTAACCCGATCGAAAACTTTATAAGAGGCATAGACTACTGAACAATTAGTTTTAACATCCATCGCAACATGATTGATAGTGCAAGAAATATGCCGAGTACTAAATTCAAAATGGAGACCGAAATGGAGTCCTTCAAAAAAAACCAGATATGATTATTAGCTGGTTCTCCCTGAAAGAAACCTGAAAAACCAAGCTTCCGAGCAACAGACATAATTTTGTTCCCCTGCGATTTAGGTTCCAGAATAGCGCAAAAAGAGATATCATGCTTGGAAACAATAGACTTTAAATAACAAATGGTACCTCGATTGGAGATACCCCTGGCATTCCAGCATAAACCACTAGTCATTTAAGCTTTTTGGTAGGACAGTGCTTGCTGCCAGGGGAAACACTCTTTTTCATAGATTCCGATTGCTTTGAGAGACGCCTAGCAGATCCAGCTTTGTCTTGTATATCTAAAAAATGCTGAACATGGTCAGGATGAACCAGAACGCCCAACTTTTCACTGATAACAAGCGCAGAAGAGTTGTGTTTCCTCAATCGAATTTCAGCACCAGACAGGTCATTCGGAACAGAAGCTGGGACTATACTCTGGCTCCCCTCCGAGCTAGCTAGCATAAGAATATTGTCATCTTGAGAAAGAAAAATTGTGTCAGAAACCTCTTGGGATAAACTGTTGACAGGAGCATCACCAACATGTGCATTATCCTTGTGAGGAGAGACCTCTATCTTGTCCTTATTTATCACTACATTGGAAATACCATCCTTCCCAGGAACAGGAATAAAATCTGAAGATTTATCCCTTTTGGATTTGCGATTAGCTACTCGTTTCCACTGAGCTTCATCCTTCCCCGTATCATCTGCTTTGTCTAATTCTATTCGACTAACTTCTTTTTTGTTCAATTTAGCTGTTCCTTCAGAACTAACCATATCAACAGCAGTATCAGCTTGTTTGCTAGCCTTAGCTTTCCGACAGATGCTAAGTTCATGCCCATGAACTCTGCACTTTGAGCAATAAGCCAATTTGCTTTCCACCACAATTCGTTGCCAGTATCCCCCTGCATTCCCCATAGAAACCCAAACCTCAGAGGGGATTGGTTGGGTGACATCTAATTCCACACAGGCTCGCGCAAATCGCATAGCTAGACAGGCCTTGGTACGGTCATCAACATCAAGAAAGGTGGAGAAAGACGAGACAATAGCTCCAATAAAAGCTTTATCGTACAACTGAAGAGGTAACTCAGGCAATCTAAGCCATACCGTTGTAACTGTAGATTCCTTCTTAGGATTGTAGTCCTCCGACCAACGGGAAAGCCGGAACATGGCATGATTGATTTTTCGCAGCGGACAGGACAACGCTGTCACTGCATCCACCTCCGAATCTAAAATGACCAGAACATGTCTATTGTCCCACAGCTCACTTATAGTTGCCCGTCCCTTAATACGCCAAGCCGCCTGGAAAGCCTTTTGAATCTCAGCCAGAGAGGGACGGCCTACTGTAAATTTGGCGACCAGAGAATAACCAAACCGACGCGCCCCAGCTTGGACCTCTCCAGAAGTGAACGCGACAGCCGGCTTACCATCACGAGACCCGAACTGCCTGGAAGGAAGGACAATGGGGGCGAAGCGAGGTTGAGAGACCGGAAGAGCCGCAACAGACGCGAAAGACCTTGCAAGCCCTAACGACGGAAGACCCCCATTTGCTAAAACCGGGAGGGAATGACTCGAGGAGAGGTTAGTAGCAAGGGGGTCTGGAGGTCTAGGAGGATGGGCGATATCATTGTTTATTGGGGGGACCGACATCTCCCAGCGGCCAAGCTTGGCCTTGGACGGTAAGCTGACCGCTCAGTAAAACGGTAAAAACTTAGAGAGAAAGACCTTTATTGAAGCTATAGTCTCCACTTTTGGCTACTTTGTAGCGGTGGATGAAAGAACTAAGGCTTGCGTTTCGGTTAAGTATGCCCGTGCATGTGTGGAGTTAGACGTTACTCAGTCAATTCCGGATTCCGTTTGGATCTCAATGCCAGCAAATCAAGGTTTTTGGCAGAATATTGTTGTTGAGACTAAGCTTTCTTATTGTAGCAAATGTAGGGTCCATGGACATCATTTGGCTATTTGTCGGAAGGTTAAACAAGAAAGTGTTACCCACAAGCCTCAAGATTTTGGAGCTACAAAGGAATTGCCGAAGCCAGGAGCTAAGTCTTCCTCCAAAGACAAAGAAGTTTCTGAATGGGTCCGGGTTGGAACTAAAAACTCCAGGAAAGGAAAGGATCCTATCATAGCTGCTTCCTCTGATCAGGTTAATGCTGATGCTACTGCGATTCTAGTTAATGCTGCTGCTTCTACGTCTTCAGATTCTTGCCTTGTTATCAGTGGGGACTCCCTGGAAACAACCTTGCATTGGTGATCTCCGAGATGGAGCCTCTCTGTCAGAATGATGGGCAACATGTGGTTGACAGAATTGAGCATGATAAAGTTACTCCTAATGACTTATCAGGTGCTGAGCTTCGCCTTAAAAAGCAAAGCACCAATCAGGTTGTTTTTAATGAGGAATTGGGTGCACTAGTTCATCCTGATTCTCTCCAACATTATAAAAATATTCAGGATAAGGCGGGTAGTACAAGCCGATCAGAGAGCTTAAGAGGTGAGAGAAATTTATCGGATGCCCTTAAAGACTGCATCATCCCAGGCAACAAGCACCGTCTCTCCAAAGACTCCCAATGATTAATGGCCTTTGCTGGAATGTCAGAGGTATTTCAAATCGAGGTACCATCTGTTTCCTAAAAAGCTTACTTTCCACACATGATATTTCATTTTGCGTTATCCTGGAACCTAAGCTGCAGGGGAATAAAATTATTTCCATTGCTCGGAAGCTTGGTTTTTCTAATTTTTTGCAGGGGAACCCTACTAATCGTCATATATGGATTCTCTGGAAGGATTCAATTTCTGTCTCCATTTCAAATATCAGCTCTCAGCATATTTCCTGTGAAGTTTCCCTCTTTGCGTCTGGTTTTAAGTCCATCTGCACCGTGGTTTATGCTTCTTGTAAAGTTGTCGACACAGTTCATTTATGGGATATTCTTGCCGCGGAGTCTACTACTATAACAGATCCCTGGATTCTTATGGGTGATTTTAATGCAGTTACCCATGCCGATGAGAAAAAAAGTGGCTAGAAATTCGGTAACAAATCTTCCTCAGACTTCATTAGTTTTATTACTGGTAGTGGTTTATCAGATGCTGGCTACGCTGGAAACAAATTCAGCTGGTGCAATAATCAAGCTGGGTTGAGGTGTATTTGGATGAGGCTGGACAGGATGCTTATTAATGGCCTAGCTACTGTTCGTTTTCCGGATTTGAAAGTGATCCACCTTCCTCGTATCTAATCTGGCCACTGTCCATTGTTGATTTCTTTCAGTAAAAAAGAATATGTGCATAGCTTTTTTAGTTTTAATCCGGCTTGGGCCAAGCATGAAGCCTTGCAAGCTATTGTTCAGAAAACTTGGTCTGATCGAGCTCACGCCAATCCTTTAGCTAATTGTCATGTCAAGCTTAAAAGACTGAGGAGTGAGTTGCGAATTTGGAATTGGAATGTTTATGGAGATATTAACCAGAAAATTAGTGATCTCAGTAAACAAGTAGAAGCTACTGAGCTTTTGCTTTAGAGCCAATGGAGCTTGGACAGTGAGAAAGATCTTGTTCAACTTCAGAAACGTCTACAAACAGCTCTTGATGATCGTCAGCTCTTTCTTAATGCCAAATCCCAGCTGGGCTGGCTGCAGGATGGTGATAGGAACACAGGCCTTTTTCCATGCAGCCATCAAGGCTCGAAGGTCTTTTAACAACTCTAAAGTTACTCTTCCCTCTGGTTCAGTTATAGATGATCGTGACGATATTGGCTCTTTGGCTACAGATTATTTCCAGGCTTTGTTAGGCGACTTTTCTGCTATTCCTGAAACCAGTTATTTCGATGATATCCGTCCTATGATTTCTTCAACAGAGAATGCAGTCTTGCGAGCTATTCCTGAAGCGGAAGAGATTTCGCTTGCTGTTTCTAACCTCCCTGAGAACAGTGCCCCTGGTCCAGATGGATTCACTGGAGTTTTTTATCGCTCCTATTGGAATATTATCAGAGAGGACATCATAGCAGCTGTCTAGCATTTCTTTAAGGGTTTCGGCCTTCCCAAATCTGTGTCCTCTACAGTTCTTACTCTTATCCCTAAGGTGAAGAATGCCACGTCTCTTGATCAAGTAAGACCCATCAGCCTATGCAATTTCCTTCATAAAATCATTTCTAAGATCTTGAATGATAGGATTCGTCCGCTGCTTGACAAAATTATTAGCCCGGAACAATCTGGTTTCATCCCTGGTAGGTCTATTCATCATAGTATCGCTCTGGCTCATGATCTAGTTTCAGACATTGATAGGAAAGTTCATGGGGGTAATGTGGTGGTTAAGATTGATATGGCTAAGGCTTATGATAGGCTGTCTTGGGTTTTTCTCCTCTGCGGTATGAGGGCTTTGGGTTTTGATGATCAATGGTGTGATCTCGTTTATCGGAATATTAATAATTGTTGGTACTCTGTCCGGATTAGAGGGAAATCTTTTGGTCACTTTAAATCAAACTGGGGGCTGCGTCAGGGGGATCCTTTGTCTCCTAGTTTATTTGTTTTAGCTATGGAAATTTTGTCCAGAAAGCTGAACTCGGCTGGCAGATCAGGGGGTGGGGTTATGCCATACTGGTCTTCTCTCCATGCCTTAGATATTAATCACATTCTATATGCGGATGATGTTCTGATTTTTACAAATGGAGGGAAGACTTCTTTTTCTAAAGTTTTGGACATATTAAATAGTTTCTGCAATAATTCTGGTCAATAATTCCACGCTGGAAAATGTAAGATCTTTTTCTCCAAGCATATCAAGAGTGCTAGGAAAACAAATCTTCTTCATATTTTTGGGTTCTCTCCGAGTGTTTTCCCTGTCCGATATTTAGGAGCTCCTCTTTTCCCAGGACGGCCCAGAATTTCTTTTTTCCAAAGTCTGGTTGACAATATCAAAAGTCGGCTTTTAGGTTGGATGAAATCCTTCCTCTCTATGGCTGGCAGGATCACCTTAATCAAGTCAGTCCTCCAATCCATTCCCATTCACTGCTTGTCAGTCATACCTGTTCTTAAAGGCGTTTTGAGGTCTATTGATCAGCTCCTTCGGAATTTCCTGTGGGACTCTGGTAGGGATTCCCGTCATCACTGGGTTAATTGGGGAGCTGTCTGCTCTCCTACTCATGCTGGCGGATTGGGGATCAAACATCTTCACCAGGTTATGACAGCTCTACACGGAAAAATGGCTTAGAATTATCTTCTCAACTCCTCCTTATGGGCTAGACATGCTAGAAGTAGATTCTACATTGGAGGTAGAGGATCTTGTCTATGGAAAAATATCTCCCCTATCATCTCTAGTATATCACTTAATTGTCGTTGGGTACTTGGAAACAGTAAAACTTCTGCCTTAAGTTTCTGTGAAGGTATTGCTCTGTTTGTCCTAAAAGATTCAGGGCTATGCAAATTAAAGAGGTTCTCCAAAATCAAGTTTTTAGAAGGTCCTTTCTTCTCAATATGAACCCTCGCATATTTCAGTCCATTGAAGGGAATCTTTCTGATGACACTCCGGACAGATTAGTCTGGGAAGGTGATCCTACTGGCCAAGTCACCACAGCAAACTTCTTAAGGAGCTTCGTATATCCCCAGCCTTGTATTGCAAAATTTGACGTTATATGGCGATCATTCATCCCAATGAAAGTCTCCTGCTTTTTATGGAAGATTCTTCACTCAGCCCTTCCAACAAATGAAAATATCATCAAGACTGGTATTCAACTTGCCAGTAAATGTGTTTGCTGCAGTGCTCCCAAGTTTGAATCAATGGAACATTTGTTCCTTCAAAGTGACAAAGCTCTTTTGGTTCTGAATTTTCTTTGCCCTCTCTTCCGTAAAAGTAGGCCTATTTCTTTGCATCAGCTCTTCTATGATTGGGGCATTGTGGCTGATTTCAATAATTTTTTGGATTGCTTGGGTTTCGGCCTTATGTCTTGTTGTATGTGGGACATTTGGAAATTCGGGAACCAGGCACTGTATGATGACCATGCCGGCAGCTTCAGCAAGGTTAATATTTTTAGATGGGCCTCTGTTCTTGCTAATAGTATCAAGGTTCCTTGCGGTCAAGACACTCTTTCTAGTAACATTTGCAAAGCTCTTCTTATAAATCCCCTAGTGTTCAAGACGGCTAGAATATTGTGGACTCCTTGGCAGCCGACACCAAAAGGTAACACTTGCAATATCTCTATTTTTGTTGATAATGATAAATCTCGTATGGCTACTGTGGTTCGTGATAGATATGGTTTATTCCTTGCTGCCATCAAGGCCGTTGCGCTGCGCAAGCACTTTCTGCAGTGTTTGTTACACATTCTTTGTGAGCTGAACTGTCATAAATTGGATCTTCATTGTTTTCGTATCTCCCATCCTGAGGTATGTCTTCTTAGTCGGAACTCTATGGTGGACTGGGCTTACTTCCAGCTCAAAAGGATGCTGGTTAGAAGGCTTAAGGAGCTTGAAATCTACAAAATCAGCCACTCTCTCAACCGCCCGGCAGATGTTCTTTGCTGCTCTAAACTTAGGTATTTTTATACCACCAACTTTGAAGAGCTTCCCTGTTCAGTTAAGCATGCCATTGTTAATGATGTCAAGCCTCACCCATGCTCCTTCATTGAGCAGCGTATTGAGACCTGAATTTAGGTTTTGTTGTCTTTGTTCTTTGTCTTTGTTCTTCGTTCTTTTTGTTTTTGTTGGTTTGGGTAGTTCTCAACATGTGAGTTCACCCTTCTCTCTTTTTAGATGGATCTCCATCTCAGCTGTATTAGCCTCGACCCAGGCTTTTTGGGCCTCTTTTAATAAAGTCCCATTTAATTAAAAAAAATGACTACGTTTAGGAAATCTAACTTTAGGCAAGTAGATAATGATCCCAACACCCTTTAGGAATTCACATGCCAGCCATTAAGGAGATATATTCTCCTAAATAATATTCTCCTAAATATTCTCCAAGATTTCCTCTTGTTTCAATCTTTAATGGTGCTCGCCCCATCTCTATTTTCTCCCTCCAAAGATTCTGGATGAAACAACCGACTAAGCACAACTTTCTGCAATGTTTCAGACTTGGTCTTGAGGTGGTCTGTCTTTGGGCTATTTGAAAGAACCACAACTCTCATCTTTTTGGAGGGCAACCTGTGAGCATAAAAATTTTTATTTATGCTTGGGCAATTAAGCTCTCTTATAACAGTCCTTTTGAAGTTGATACTCAAGCTTTGAGGTTTAGATTTCCTTCACATTAGGCCTAATTGCCATTCTTTTGTCAAAGGGAGATGGCTGAGATGGAATCTGCAATGTAAGAAGGCCTGTCTTTATTTTGCCCAAATTTCTCAAGGCGACGTCTTCAAAGGGGGAGCTGTCATTAGAAATCAGCATGGTAATTTCCTTTTGGCAATCACCAGGTTTGCTTGTTCATCTCCGAGGATAATGGGGTAGCTATTGATATTATCCAGAGTTCTCTTGGTCTCATGTTTTCGCTAGAATACTGTGAGGATGCTCCATGGAATGCTTTGTATCAAGTTCGCAGGATTTGTGTGGATTATGGTGTTTCTAAATTTCGACGCTCGTGTGCTTTAACTAACCAATCACCTATATGTTCGGCTTATTCATCGCAGTCTTCTGGTATCTTCTGCCAGCTTCATCAGCTCCCTAAACCGGTTCGTCTCTATTTTCGGCTGATAAGGCTCATCATGTCTTTTATTTTGCCAGCCAGGAATGCGACCATGCTGATTCCTTTGACCCTCCTACGGCTATTCAAGACGATCTCAGCCTCCTTTCTAATCGATCTCAGCCTCCCTCCTGCCATGATGATAGCAATCTCTCTTACATTGTTGGGTAATGGGCAGCTTGTATATTCTGGAATTTTGGCTTCATCATCTGCATACTCTTATCCGAAATCTCTGAGCCTTAAATACCTCCTACTAATGCTGCCTTTGGTGCGTTATTTGTTTTTTGGTTAATGGTCCCATGATCACTGCTCCTCTTTTCTGTTGTTTTGTATCTTTTATGTTCCCGGCTATGGGTTCATCCTTTTGAGACCATTATGTGCGTCCTTTTTTCTACTTTTTAGGCTGAGTTTGTGGCTTGTTCGGCGTTTTTAAGTTGAGTATCAAAGATATCAACTGGCGCTTGAAAGCCCAGCTCTTCCTCCTGTATTTTCACCACAATCCAGGCTTTTTGGATTTGTTAATAAAAGCTGCATTTCCAAAAAAAAACAATAATAAGTGGAAAGACATGAATTTCAGAATATTCCTTGGCTACTCAACAAACAGTCGTGTCTACTGAGTTTACAACAAACACACATGAATAGTGACTGAGTCCATCAATGTGATAGTAAAGGATGTAGAGGAAAGTCCACTTGATCATGATGATGAGGAAGATGCTGCATTTGGAGAACTCGAGCAGTCTAGACTGAACGAACAATTTATGGTTGATCAAGAACATGCTCTAGAGGTTGCTAAAGAAGAACCTAAAGATCAGTTGGTAGGAGAACTGGAACCCGATCTAAATGCTAAAGCACAACTGAAAAGCCCCCCCTTCCCTCAAGAAGAATGCAAATAAATCATCCTCTGACGAATGAAATAAGAGATCCCACAGATGGAAGACGGACTCGAGGTACCTCTAATAATAACCTTCGAGATATGATGAGCAACTCATCTTTCCTATCAAGCATCAAGCCTCATAATCAAGGAGGGACGAATATCCTCTGATAACCATTCAGATTCTCAGACCCTAACCGGCTTCAGGCGGTGACCGCCGGTCGCTCCTCAACTCTCTATCCTTCTACCCACGAACCTAAACCACCAGACCCAAATCTAGGTACGGAAAGAACATCATTCGCTTCTGTCGCATCCAGGGCAAGGCTCCATCAACGATTCCAACCTATCCATCTCTTTCTGCACAACAGTATGGGACGATGGAGGGGTTCCCCTCCATTCCTTTTACGGGCACAGAGTATGGGGCTGGGGTTCGGTGTTACCAGCACTCGTTGATTCTGAAGTTTGTTGTTGGGTGATCGCGCGTCGTTGTACGCGTCAAATTAATCCTTCCTTCTCCACTTAGTACAGCGGATAAGTCAGGGTCGATCCCACAAGGAGCATGCAGACTCGTTTTCGCTAGTAACCTATAACTTACGAAATTGGAGGTTATGCGTGATTGGGTTGCGCAGGTGCGCGAATGAACAGTAGTGAAAGCAGAATTACACTATACGTGCGAGCACCTTTATTAATATAAAGATCCAAAAAACTGGATCATGGTTCATACAAAGGCTGATGACCAAAGTCCTAGAAAAGGAAAACAAAGAAACACTTTAAAGAACTGAGACGGCTCCAAACCTGTCTACAAGCGCTGAAAAGGACAAACCGGAAAGCGCACAAGAGGCAAACTAAATAAAAATGCTTTGATCAATGGAGAAGTAAGGCTGAGGACAGGTATCATTAGCAAGAGCTTTAATAACTGATCTCGGAAGATCTTGAAGCTGAGAGGTGAAGATGTGACTTTGCTTTGCATAGAGTAGCGTCTCAGCTGGGCGATTCAAGGCATAACACACCTTGCTAACCTCTACATCTCTAATCATTTGAGTGATCTTCCTTTTAATCTGAAAAGAAGACCAATCCACAGAGGCTCCTGGTCCAAGGAAAGCTGTATCCGGATGAGACAACTTCAGGCAGTTAAAACTGATATGCTTGAGAGACAATTCCTGAAGAATCTGCAAAAGACTCCTAATAAAACTCTTGCTGACCGAACTGATTTTCAGGCCAATAACAAAAAAGCCGCAACTGTCCAGCACAATAGCTGCCATCCTAGAGCAAGATTCCTTAAGTGAAAGTGCAATATTACAGGTATTACCTTTATGGGAAGGCTGCCAAGGAATCTAGTAAAGTTAAAACCCATAGTTCTTGGAGGATTAATGTGCAAAGCATTGCAGATGTCCCTAGTGAAATCATCCTCAGCTAAAGGAGCTTTGATGATACCAGATAACAGAGATGCCCATCTGAAAATATTACATATACTATATTTGCCAGTAAAATCATCATGTAGAATCTGATTTCGAAATTTCCAAATATCCCAAAGGCAGCAGCACAATAAACATCCCAAACAGTCAGAAAATTTACTAAAATCAGCCTCATAACCCCAATAATAAAATAATTGATGTATACTAAGAGGTCTATGTTTCCGAAAAATGGGGCAGAGGAAATTTAAGGTCATGACAGCATGGTCACTATGTATAAAAAGATGTTCCATAGATTCAGTTCTGGGATGTAGGCAGCACACACATCTACTGACCAAATTAATACCAGTCCTCATGATGTTTTCATGGGTGGGAATAGCTGAATATAACATCTTCCAAAGAAAACAAGAGATATTCATCGGAAGCCAAGAGTGCCAAAGAATTGCAAACCTTTTATTAGAAGGAGCAGGAGGAGCAAAATGTACCAAGAAATTCGCCGTAGTAACATGACCGGCAGGGTCACCCTCCCAAACAAGCTGCTCAGGGAACTCAGCCACCATATTCCCTTCAATAGAGCGAAAAACTCTAGGATTAACATTGTGAAGAAAAGCTCTTCGCATATCAGAATTTTGAAGAACCTCCTTAACAGAAAAACCTTTGAACCTTTTAGGAAAAGGCAAGGAAAGATTCTGGCAGAAAGTCTTCATATTGGTTTGCCCATTTCCAATGATCTAGCTACAATTAAAAGAAATGCTCGATATTAACGGAGAGATTTTCTTCCAAAGACAAGAGCCTCTCCCTCCAATAGAAAATCTACTTCTCGCATGCCTTGCCCACAAGGATGAATTGGACAGAAATTGCCATGCGAGCTTCCCATGCAGCGCCGTCATAGTCTGGTCAAGATGCTTGATCCCCAAACCACCAGAGTTAGTAGGATTACAGACCAAATCCCACTTGACCCAGTGACGCGGAGAGTCATGACCATTGTCCCACAAAACATTGCGTAAGAGACGATCAATAGAACTTAAGATACCTTTAGGAAGAGGCAGCACAGACAAGCAGTGAATAGGAATAGATTGTAATACTAAACGAATTAGAGTAACTCTACCTGCCATAGAGAGAAATGACTTCATCCAACCTTCAAGACGGCCTCTGATTTGATCAATCAGTCCTTGGAAATATGATAAACGAGGCTGGCCTGAAAACAAAGGAGCGCCGAGATACCTAACAGGAAAAACTCCTTGAGAGAAGCCAGACATGTGCAATAAACTGTATCTCCTAGCGCCTTTAATATGCTTAGAAAAAAAGACCTTGCATTTAGCCCCGTTCAGCAGCTGACTAGAATTCTCGCAAAAGGACTTTAAAATGGTCAATAACTTCATAAAGGATGCCTTCCCACCATTAGTGAATATCAGAATATCATCGGCAAAGAGAATGTGATTAATTTCCAGTGCCCGATGAGCAAAACAATAGGGCATAAGGCCACCACCAGGCTGTGCAGCAGCATTGAGCTTGCGAGAAAGAATTTCCATAGCAATAATGAATAGGGTAGGAGATAAAGGATCTCCTTGCCTCAGTCCCCTGTTAGATTTGAAATTGCCATATGATTTCCCTCTAATGCGAATAGTGTACCAGCAGTTACAAATATTTCGAAATACGAGATCACACCACTGATTTGAAAAACCAAGGGCCTTCATCCCTCTAAGAATAAATACCCAAGACAGCCGATCATAAGCCTTGACGCTTTATCATAACATTGCCGCCATGAACCTTCTTATTGATGTCTGAGACAAGATCATGACCCAAGGCTATACAATGATGTATAGACCTTCCCGGAATAAAACCTGATTGCTCCAAGCTGATGATTTTTTCAAGAAGAGGACGCAGCCGATCATTTAAAATTTTGGAGATGATGTTGTGAATAAAATTACAAAGACTAATGGGTCTAAGCTGGTCAAGGGAAATAGCATTCTTCACCTTAGGGATCAGAGTTAAAACAGTAGAGGACCAAGATTTTGGCAGACTGAACCCTTTAAAAAATAGCTGAACTGCTTCTATGATATCAGTGCCAATAATGTCCCAGCAGGAATTAAAGAAGATACCTGTATATCCATCAGGTCCAAGAGCACTAGTTTTTGGAAGACTTGAAACCGCAAGCCGCACTTGAAACCGCAAGCCGCTCAGGTTCCCAGGAAGTGTGCGAACGAATCACGCACTGGAAGAAGCTCGCGCAAGAAACCATATACCTATCTTCGGAGCGGGAGCTGACAACCAGGAGCCTAAGAAGAGCTATCTCCCAGTCATCCAAAGACCTTCATCCCGGCTGAGAGGTAATGAAATTTCGGGATCATTATATTAGAACTATTGAGTGCAGTTGTGCGCAGGTGATAGAGCAGCACAAGTTGAAGCAACTGTGCATCTTGCGCTAGAATGCAAGGCTGTGCGCTAGTCTCCAGAAAAGGTAATTGTATCCGCGTTTCAGTACTTGTTCGGGACGAACAAGGGGCAAGTGTGGGGGGTTTGATAGAGCCTAGTTATACACGTTATTTAGATCATAAACCCATGCTTGTTTGCAATATTTTATGGGCAAGATTACTCGTTTCCACTATTTTTGTATATCAGGTCAGAACGAGTCCTTAAGTCGGATACGCGCTAACAGGCAGCGTTCTAGGAGTGAAAGATCAGCCTGTGGAGCTAGCGGCGCAAACAGAAGAAATGGCGAAGGACAGCAGAGGTGCGCTACCCGATTGCGCCAATCAATGCTGTGCGCCAGGCGCAAAGTCCCAGTGACCAGATTTGGAAGTTGCCAAAAGATGAACTTCCTGGGGCACTATTTAAACAAAGAAAGTCTAGGGTTTCAAGAGAGAGCGAAACACCATCACTCAGTGACAGTCCAGAGGCACTGCGCGGCATCCCTGAAAAACACACGGACCTGTCAAGGAGAGTTGCGCCAGCCGACTGCGCCAGCCAAG
Organism: Umbilicus rupestris; assembly: GCA_963678935.1. Lineage (NCBI taxonomy): Eukaryota > Viridiplantae > Streptophyta > Magnoliopsida > Saxifragales > Crassulaceae > Umbilicus > Umbilicus rupestris. The sequence goes on along the minus strand of OY787607.1, from coordinate 11,020,184 downwards.
AGAAGACACTGCACGCACTATTTGCTACCGTTTTCTGTGATACAGTAGTTGTTATTTACTATTTTATGATGTTTACCACTAGCATGTCTAGCTAAACACTTAGTGTTGGTCGGGCATGAATCTATGATGTATTACCTTTGAGACATTGAGCTTAATGCATAGTTTATTTACTTGTATTAATTCTGTGCGCGCCGAGACGGTTAGTTGCATGAGTAGGGGAAGCCTTGAACCGCAAACTTACTTGTGTTGCTTGCTTGTCACCTGTTAAACTAGTTGCATGCGTAGGGGAAGCCTTGAACCGCAAACTTACCGTGACAATTAGGAGTAACGAGTTAGGGTAGGCAGCTGCTATTGTGACAGGATTCGCAGCTGTTTAGTCTAGTTCTAAGGATTAATAGCACACGAACTTTGAACGGAACGTGCGCTCGTGTTAGGAAGCCTTTACCGGACACTAACCCAAGTAAAGCATAAACTATAGATGTTTTAGAGTCGATGATAAGGAATGCATTCATAGAGGATTGTCTGCCCAATACTTCTCATAAATATAGTACTTCATCTCTACTGCTTGCGCACGTCTAGTGCAATTCCCTGAGTTACGATATTCGCTGTTATTCGCGCATCGCGCAAAACCCCCAATCACTCACGCAACCCCCGTTTTCTTAAGTGTAGGTTACTGGCTGAGACTCACTGCTTGCTCCCTGTGGAGATCGACCCTTACTTAACCGCTGTACTAGTGGGAGAGGAAGGAATTATATTTGACGCGCACAACGACGCGCGATCAAATTTTGGCGCCGTTGCCGGGGAGCAACACAGCTAAGTTTTAGCTAGCTTACATTTCTTATTTTAGTAACTAGTTATTTCATTTTGTTTTGTTTTCTCGTTGTTGTTTCTGACAGCGCACAATTACATCAGCCTGCGCAACCTTGAAACAGTTGCGCTGCGCAGATTCTAGTTGCGCACTGACAGACGCAACAACTTCGTTGCCATTTAATTTCGTTTCTTGAGTTTGGATCAGGACATGGAGGATAACAGTGTGGTTGGAGATAACCTGGGAGACAGAACCCCAGAGGAAGCAAGGGCGCATAACCGCGCAGCCCTATTCAGAGAGGAAGTGCAGCGTGAGGACGACGCACGGATGGCCGCTGAACCATACATTGCGCCACCCGTTCATCCAGTCGCGAGGCGCAGGACAGTGCGCGAAATGTCAGCCCCACTCACTGTTAACCAGCCATGGTGCATAGTGCTTCCGCCCGACGGACAGTTCGAACTAAGCAGCTCACTCATCCATCACATGCCCAAGTTTCACGGAATGAACAACGAAAATCCAGTCAAGCATGTGCGGGAGTTCCTAATCATTTGCGAGAACATGAAGGCTTTGGGGGAAAACGATGAAGCGCTGAAGATGAAAGCGTTCCCATTTTCATTGAGCGATGCAGCCAAACACTGGCTGATGAGCCTACCCGCAGGATCAATCCACACATGGGAGCAGCTGCAGAAGAAATTCTTAGATAAATTTTATCCAGCAGCGAAGATTGCGCTGCTCAGAAGGGAATTGGCCGCGCCAAGGCAAGGCGCAGGGGAATCTCTGTCAGAATACTACGAGCGTTTCAGGGAGCTAGAAGCCAACTGCTACAATCACGGGCTTCCTCAGAATGTGCTGATAGAGAACTTTCTGAATGGACTGCTACCCATGGAGCTGCGACTACTGAATGCATGCGCAGGAGGGGACATTTGCAACATGTACCCGGAGGATGCATGGCAGCTGATAGAAGATTCTGCTGGGCAGGTAAGACATCAATTGACACTTGAAAGTAGTCGTAATCGTTCTGTGCATCAGGTAGAGGCAAGCGCTGAGATCCAAGAAATGAAGGCCATGCTACAGAAGCTGATGAGTGCGCAGAGCGCACAACCAGTTGCGCCAAAGGTATGTGAATTCTGCAGGTCCACTGAGCACAAGACAGACGAATGCCCAACACTTTTTGAAGAAACTGGAGACGTAAATGCCCTTGGAGGATGGGACAACAGAGGACCGCAGAGGCAGAATCAGCCGCGCTTTGGGCTTGCTGCAAATGGATTCAGATGGAGAGAAGAGAACAATTTCCAGAGGCAGCCCACTGATCAGCGCGCGCCACAGCAGACGCAACAAGCTGCACCCTACAATCCACCGCATCGCCGCACAGACGCACCAGCGCAGAACAATCAGCAACCAAAGCGATCCTTGGAAGATATCATGGGGCAGCTAGCAGACACAGTGCGCAAGAATGACGAAAAGTATGACAAGAGGTTCGAATCCATAGAAAAGCATCTATCACAAATTGCAACCACGGTGTATGAGCTGAAAAAGAGCGATGGCAACCTGCCTTCGCAAGTGATTCAGAACCCTAAGGGAGGAGTTAACGCAGTAACACTGAGGACTGGGCGCACAGTGGGAACAGAGCAGACCGCGCAGGCGCCCGCGCAACCAGTTGCGCAAGTCCCAGATCCAGCAGCTCAGAGTGCGCAACCAGAGCCAGAGGCGCAATCAGAAGCGCCAACCACGAACCAGCAGGGCAATGCGCCAGGTATGTCTCACTCGAAAAACAAGAACAAAAATTGTACTAACACACCTGCTCCTTTCCCTGTACAGGCACCACTGGCAAGAAAAGAAGCACTGGACAAGGAACTATATGAGCTGTTCAGCAAGGTGGAAATCAACATACCTCTCATCGAAGCTATTCGACAGATTCCCAGGTATGCGAAGTTTTTAAAAGAGCTGTGCACAAATAAAAGAAGGACAGGCGAGTGCGCACAAGTAATGCTAAATGCGCAGGCCTCAGCAATCGTGCAGCAAAAGGTACCACCTAAGTGCCGAGATCCAGGTACATTCACTATCCCTTGCACCTTAGGTAAGACCACGGTAAGCAACTGCATGATCGATTTAGGCGCATCAATCAATTTATTACCATATTCTCTCTATGCGACCTTGCGCCTTGGACCACTAAAACCTGCAGGTCTCACAATTCAGCTAGCAGATAGATCGTGCAAACAACCTGCAGGCATGATAGAAGATGTCCTAGTTCGAGTAGGAGAGCTGGTGTTCCCAGCAGACTTTTATGTGCTCGAAATGGAGGGTGAATCAAGCGCCAGCGGTGCGCAGATCCTCCTAGGCAGACCGTTTCTGATGACTGCGCGCACGAAGATAGACGTGTGGAGGGGCACGCTCTCCATGGAGGTAGATGGCGAAGAAATCCATTTCAACATCTTCGAAGGGATGCAGCACCCACATGAGGACGCTACCGTGCACGCAATGGACAGTTTTGACGACTTAGTCACAGAAGCGCAGTGTGCAAGCGCAACCATAGGACCAGAGCTACTGACACAGGCAGAACTGGAGGAGCAAGAGAAGGAGCTAAGCAGTGCTGAACCAGCATCCACACAGGTACGTGATATAGTTCATATTTGCACCGCTAACAAAATCTTGCCCTCTGTTGAGCAGACACCCAAGATCGAACTGAAGCAACTCCCGGAGCATCTGAAATACATTTTCTTGGGAGATGAGGACACCCTGCCAGTGATCATCAAGAAGGGATTGGAAAAAGAGCAGGAGGCGCGCTTACAACAGGTGCTGCGCAGGAACCAGCGCGCTATTGGATGGACTCTTGCTGATCTGCGCGGAGTGAGCCCAGACGTGTGCATGCACCGAATTCTGTTGGAAGACGGCGCCAAACCATCCAGGGAGGCTCAGCGCAGGTTAAACCCAAATATGATGGAGGTAGTGCAAAAGGAAGTTCTGAAGTTGCTTGACGCAGGGGTCATTTACCCAATCTCAGACAGCAGATGGGTCAGCCCGGTGCACGTTGTGCCAAAGAAAGGAGGAATCACGGTGGAGGAGAATGCGCAGGGCGAGCTAGTTCCCAAGCGCATACAGACTGGCTGGCGCATGTGCATCGACTACAGGAAGCTGAACGCTGTAACGCGCAAGGACCACTTCCCGCTACCCTTCATGGACCAGATGCTGGATCGCTTGGCAGGTAAACCTTACTTTTGTTTTTTGGACGGATATTCAGGTTACAATCAGATACCCATAGCTGCAGAGGATCAAGAGAAGACCACGTTCACATGCCCCTTCGGAACATTTGCGTTTCGGCGTATGTCTTTTGGGCTGTGCAACGCGCCAGGTACGTTCCAACGCCTCGTCATGAGCATTTTCTCTGATATGATTGGTATATGTATAGAAGTGTTCATGGATGACTTCACCGTATATGGGAGTACCTTTGATGTATGCTTAACACATCTAGATAAAGTCTTAGCACGCTGCATCTCTAAGAACTTAGTGCTAAACTACGAGAAGTGTCATTTCATGGTTACGCACGGAGTAGTATTGGGTCATATCATTTCAGAGGAGGGTATTAAGGTAGACAAAGCTAAGATAGATATTATTTCTAATCTGCCTTATGCCACCAACGTGCGCGACGTGAAATCGTTCTTAGGGCATGCTGGGTTTTACAGGCGTTTTATTAAGGATTTCTCTAAGATTTGCATACCCCTGTCTAACCTGTTGCAAAAAGACGTGTGCTTCGATTTTACTGATGAGTGCAGGGCGGCGTTCGATAAGCTGAAAGAAGCGCTGACCAGTGCGCCAGTGATGCGCGCACCAGACTGGAACCTGCCATTCGAGCTGATGTGTGACGCAAGTGACTACGCAGTGGGAGCAGTCTTGGGGCAGCGCGAGGACAAGAAGCCGCATGCCATCTACTATGCATCGCGCACACTGGACTCCGCGCAGAAGAACTACACCACCACGGAGAAGGAGCTTCTGGCAATTGTATTTGCGCTGGAGAAGTTCCGAGCATATGTTCTAGGCGCCAGAGTCATCATCTACACGGACCACGCGGCTATCCGCTACCTCATATCCAAGAAAGAGACCAAGCCGCGCCTGATGCGCTGGGTACTTCTGCTTCAGGAATTCGATTTAGAGATCAAAGATAAGAAGGGCACAGAAAATACCGTCGCTGATCACCTGAGCAGGATCATAAAGGATGAGGAGCCAGGGCAGATCAAGGAGACATTCCCTGACGAGCATCTGATGGCGGTAACAGGTAAGGTACCATGGTATGCGCATATCGCAAATTACCTGGTCACAGGTGCGTTCCCTCCTCATTTCAATAAAACTCAGTGCATGCGATTGAAACATGAGTCCAAGCATTACCTTTGGGATGATCCTTACATGCTTAGAATAGGTCCAGATCGGATATTAAGACGTTGCGTGCCTGACCATGAGATTAACTCTGTATTGATGTTTTGTCATGCGCACGCCTGTGGAGGACATTTCGGTCCCAAGCGCACGAGCAGGAAGATCTTGGACTGCGGATTCTACTGGCCGCACCTATTCAGAGATGCCTATGACCACTGCAGGAAGTGTGACAGGTGCCAGCGCACTGGAGGAATCTCCGCGCGCAACGAGATGCCGCAGACCCCGATTTTGGTGGATGAAGTGTTCGATGTTTGGGGAATCGACTTCATGGGTCCATTTCCCCCATCTGCCGGCTACGAGTACATACTGGTGGCCGTGGATTACGTATCCAAATGGGTCGAAGCTAAGGCCACGCGCAAGGATGATGGTAAGACTGTCGCTAACTTTCTCAGAACTAACATATTTTGCAGGTACGGAGTGCCTAAGGCAGTTATCAGCGACCAGGGGACGCACTTCTGCAACAGGGTTGTGGCGCAAGTCTTCAAGCACTATGGGGTGCGCCACAAGACGTCCACCGCTTACCATCCACAGATGAATGGACAGGCCGAAGTTTCTAACAGAGAGATCAAGCGCATCTTGGAAAAGACTGTGAGGCCGTCGCGCAAGGATTGGAGCCAGCGCCTGGATGATGCGCTATGGGCATACCGCACTGCACACAAGACACCCATTGGAACCTCACCATTCCGGCTGGTCTATGGGAAGGCATGCCACCTGCCAGTGGAGCTCGAGCACAAGGCATATTGGGCCTTACGTATTTGCAACTTGAACTTGGAGGAGGCAGGACAGGAACGCGCATTTGAGCCGAGTGAACTAGAAGAGCTGCGCCTGGACGCCTATGAGGGACTGCGCGATTACAAAGCGCGCACCAAGGCGTTTCATGACAAGCACATCCTCCGGCGCACATTTGAACCAGGCGATCAGGTATTATTATTTTCATCACGCCTGAAGCTCATGCCTGGGAAGCTGCGCAGTAAGTGGACGGGACCATACACCGTCACCAAGGTTTTCCCCTACGGCACAATTGAATTAGAAGACGGGCACCAGCATCGTTTTCAGGTTAACGGGCAGAGAGTCAAACGGTACTTGGGCGAACCTTGGGATGGCACAGCACGCAACATTGACTTGGCTAAGCCAGAGACAGTAGACGAGCAAGCTGTTGCGCCAGACGCACCACCAGATGCTTCAGAGGGAGACCTAGCACCCATCGCCTATATTTCCTCTTCCTCTGCATCTGCCCTCCTTACGAATAATGTATCACATGCTGACCTTCCCTTTTATCCTTTGCACAGGACCAATGAGATCGTAACACAAGCACTGGCGCAGGGACACTCAGGAGCAAGAGTGGGGGAGGCTGCAGACGCACTACTTGGCACGTAACGAGGTACCGTCGAGCCAACGACGTTAAACAAAGGCACTTGTCGGGAGGTAACCCGACACATTTTATTTTGGCACATTTTATTCTGCTTGTTTTGTTATTTTTGCGTGTTAGACTAGGGTTTGGTAGTTTTTTTGTAGTCACACAAGTGCGCAGGACCGTGCGCCTATCAATGCGCAGGTCAGTTGCGCTAGCCATAGGGGGTATATAAGGCCAGACTTAGAAAAATTCCCAGCAGCAGAGCCCACCCCTGAACCAGCACCGATACCATCACCAATAGCTTCCCCTGCCCGGCCTTCTATTCCGGAGTCCCCCATTAACTTTCCCAGCGTAGACTCCGATTCCATATGGGAGTCACTTTCCGAGGACGAGCAGCCTGACCCCCTCACCATTGTGCCACCATCCTCCAGCACCGACTCCTTGACAGATTCTTCAGAGGATGAGGCGCATGGGTCAGCAGCAGCGTCTAGCTCGGGGAACTTCTAAGGCCGAGGGCAGGCGCAGTAATTTTCTTTAGGGTGTTGTCTTTTATTTTGCTGCGTCTATTTGACTATTATGTGTGCTGAATATTTGTGCCCTACATTCTGTGACTCCCTTGCTATAGTTTGTGTGACTGTTTGTGTTCACTCTTATGTTCTTTATTTTCGTTGCATTGCATGCATGTGCGCAGCCTCCGTGCGCTTGAGCTTGAGTCGTGGGGACACGTCTCTGTTCAAGTGTGGGGGGGGGGGGGGCGTTACTCTTACATTTCATGTTTTTAGCATTTTTAGCATTAGCTTAGCTAAGTTGAAGAAAATTAGTAACAGTAGTGCGCTAAGGTGCAGGATGCGCATGCGCTCCAGCTTGTTTTGCGCTATCCGTATTGTGTGCACTGCTATCTACTGTTTTAGCATAATTTTTTCGTTTTTTCTGCTCCTGTTAGTTGGGATATACAGGGGATGTGGAGTTGATAGAAATGCTCCAGAGAGGCGGTTAGTCGCTTCTGCTTCGAAGGCGAGGTATATGGTCGAATGCGCTAGTGGAGGCCGGTGCTTCGCAACCTTCGGAACAAAAGAGCGCGCTCAGTCACGCGGATGCAAAAGGCCAAATACCCAAAGCGTGGCGAGGTGGGAAAACAGACCACCTTCTCTCTGGATATCAAGCTAAGGAAAGCGGGCGCGGATGTAAACGCGTGCGCTGACCGGCGCAGAAAAACCAAGGAGGGAGAGCGGAACGAGTTCCATAGCTGCTATCCGAAGGCTGAGATTGGAACTGTTCTGGGAATAAAAAAAAATAAAAAAATTGGAAAGGAAGCTGTACAAAAGAAAAATACCAGCAGAAGCAGATGATTTGCGTTACAAAGAATCAGCATGCGCACTACTTAGTACCTGCGTGCGCAAGACCACAAGGATATCATCAAAGGCTCAGGTTCCCAGGAAGTGTGCGAACGAATCACGCACTGGAAGAAGCTCGCGCAAGAAACCATATACCTATCTTCGGAGCGGGAGCTGACAACCAGGAGCCTAAGAAGAGCTATCTCCCAGTCATCCAAAGACCTTCATCCCGGCTGAGAGGTAATGAAATTTCGGGATCATTATATTAGAACTATTGAGTGCAGTTGTGCGCAGGTGATAGAGCAGCACAAGTTGAAGCAACTGTGCATCTTGCGCTAGAATGCAAGGCTGTGCGCTAGTCTCCAGAAAAGGTAATTGTATCCGCGTTTCAGTACTTGTTCGGGACGAACAAGGGGCAAGTGTGGGGGGTTTGATAGAGCCTAGTTATACACGTTATTTAGATCATAAACCCATGCTTGTTTGCAATATTTTATGGGCAAGATTACTCGTTTCCACTATTATTGTATATCAGGTCAGAACGAGTCCTTAAGTCGGATACGCGCTAACAGGCAGCGTTCTAGGAGTGAAAGATCAGCCTGTGGAGCTAGCGGCGCAAACAGAAGAAATGGCGAAGGACAGCAGAGGTGCGCTACCCGATTGCGCCAATCAATGCTGTGCGCCAGGCGCAAAGTCCCAGTGACCAGATTTGGAAGTTGCCAAAAGATGAACTTCCTGGGGCACTATTTAAACAAAGAAAGTCTAGGGTTTCAAGAGAGAGCGAAACACCATCACTCAGTGACAGTCCAGAGGCACTGCGCGGCATCCCTGAAAAACACACGGACCTGTCAAGGAGAGTTGCGCCAGCCGACTGCGCCAGCCAAGAGAAGACACTGCACGCACTATTTGCTACCGTTTTCTGTGATACAGTAGTTGTTATTTACTATTTTATGATGTTTACCACTAGCATGTCTAGCTAAACACTTAGTGTTGGTCGGGCATGAATCTATGATGTATTACCTTTGAGACATTGAGCTTAATGCATAGTTTATTTACTTGTATTAATTCTGTGCGCGCCGAGACGGTTAGTTGCATGAGTAGGGGAAGCCTTGAACCGCAAACTTACTTGTGTTGCTTTCTTGTCACCTGTTAAACTAGTTGCATGCGTAGGGGAAGCCTTGAACCGCAAACTTACCGTGACAATTAGGAGTAACGAGTTAGGGTAGGCAGCTGCTACTGTGACAGGATTCGCAGCTGTTTAGTCTAGTTCTAAGGATTAATAGCACACGAACTTTGAACGGAACGTGCGCTCGTGTTAGGAAGCCTTTACCGGACACTAACCCAAGTAAAGCATAAACTATAGATGTTTTAGAGTCGATGATAAGGAATGCATTCATAGAGGATTGTCTGCCCAATACTTCTCATAAATATAGTACTTCATCTCTACTGCTTGCGCACGTCTAGTGCAATTCCCTGAGTTACGATATTCGCTGTTATTCGCGCATCGCGCAAAACCCCCAATCACTCACGCAACCCCCGTTTTCTTAAGTGTAGGTTACTGGCTGAGACTCACTGCTTGCTCCCTGTGGAGATCGACCCTTACTTAACCGCTGTACTAGTGGGAGAGGAAGGAATTATATTTGACGCGCACAACGACGCGCGATCACTCACTGTCAAAGGACCGATTATTCTGAATCTGTCTTTCAGTTGCTTCAATTCTGCTGCTCAAATTGTAAACCTTTTTGATAATGCAAGTGTGGCAGTTTTGCCAAAACCAACATATGTCATTTGTGAACAAGGAGCTGCTGCAGCTCAAGCAATCAAGCAGAACAGCTAGCAACAGATACAGCAGGGGTGCTGCAGCAGGTGCTGGTTCAAATGCTGGTTCATCTGTCCGAGTAACAGTTTGTGCTGGGTGCGTCTTGAAGGTATGGCAGTTTGTGTTCTTGCTCTTAGGAGGTTTTCTAAATGCTGCTAAGCATTTTTCCAGCACGGTTCACTTGTCCGAAAAGCAGATTGGCATTGAAGATATTAATCAAATCTAATCTCCTAGATTTTAGGAGATAATTGATCTTGTGGGATTATGGCCTAAACCTGGAAATTGCTTAAAGTGGTGAGGGTATTTAAGCAGAAGGTTCGAGGGCTGAAGAGGTTGATCGAAGCTGAGTGATACACGAGAGTAGACACGAAATTCAGAGAGAGGATTTTTTTCTGGGTGTGCTACGGAAGTTATTCTTCGATCAACATACACGGGCAGAGCGTTGAGCGCAGAGCTGTGGTGTGTATTGCAGAAGAGAGTCAGGTCTTGCAGAGACTGATTCGTGCTTTGATCTGGAAGCCAAGTTAGAGCTGTGGAGCTTGTTGGTTGATCAAAGGCAGCCGCGGGAGAGCTGACGGGTGGAAGGCTCGGTCGAGGTTCGTGCGGAAGAACTCACTAGTGGCAGGTGGTCACTGAGTGAGGGGGAGTTACTCAGAGTGTGCAGCGCTCTTGGAGTGGTTCGATCGGCTCGGCAGGAGGCCTTGGAGCGACGCGGACAGAGTGCTTCAGCTGGTGTTACAGCTGTTGCTGCAGCAACCCTGCTGAGTAGTGTAGGCTAGAATAGGCTGAGTTCTTGAAGAGGATTGTAGCTATTCTAGACTGACATATTGTAGAGGGTGTGCTGGCACAAATCAGAGCTTGTTCTGATTGTGTTGAGTAGTCCACACGGGGTTAAAGTAGCATAGGTTGCGTGCGTTGTAACCTAGTGTGATCTGAACCTTTGGTTGAGTGGATTGAGGACTGGAGAATAGTCCTCCCCAGACGTAGGCAGATTGGCCGAACTGGGTGAACAAATCTGTGTCCTATTCATTGTCTGCTGTGCCTACATTTAAGTGAACAAGAGTGTGCTGCAGCAACTACTAGTTCACAAATCTGCATAAGTAGAGACACTTGAAATTTCAATTGGTATCAGAGCGGGAACTCGACACACAGAGTTTAAAAGGTCCTACAGTGTCTCCGAAGTAGACAAGACAATGAAGGAAGGACAGAGCACGAGTAGACCTCCACTTCTGGAAGAGAGCAACTATGGTTATTGGAAAGCTAGGATGAAGGCCTTTCTCAGGGCCATTGACGAGAAGACATGGAGAGCTGTTGTGATTCAGTGGTCTCTCCCAATCACCATAGATGAGCAAGGAGTGACAAGAATAAAACCTGAAGAGCAGTGGACTGTTGAAGAAGGTGCTGCAGCAACTGGTAATTCAAAGGCTTTGAATGCAATTTTTGCTGCAGTTGATGCTAATAACTTCAGGTTGATCTCAAACTGTGACATGGCCAAGCAAGCATGGGAGATTCTGCAAACTGCCCATGACGGAACTGATAGAGTGAAGCTGTCAAGACTCCAGATAATTGCCACACAATTTGAGAATCTGAGGATGCTGGATGAAGAAACAGTCACTGAGTTTAATGCTAAACTCTGTGATCTTGCAAATGAAGCTCATGCCCTTGGTGAGCCCATCCCAGAAGAAAAGCTTATCAGAAAGGTGCTCAGATCGCTGCCTACAAAATTTGACATGAAAGTGACAGCCATTGAAGAAGCACAAAATGTCAGATTCATGAGGTTGGAAGAGCTGATGGGGTCTCTCAAACAATTTGAGATGAAACTGGTCAAAGGAGACACCACCTCCCAGGATAAGAATGTTGGGTTGAAGGCAGAAGCGGAAAGCAAGCAGACAGATCCAGATGATCAGATAAACATGCTGGTTAAGAACCTCGGAAAGCTCCTGAAAAACATGGAATCCAGAACTGAGAAAAGATCTTCTTCGCGAAAACAATTCAGGAGGGGCGGTGAAAACAAAAGGAAAGGTAAGGAACCAGCTCAGAGTGAAGAAGAAAAGAACGAAGTGAAGAAAGGAGTCCAATGCTGGAATTGTGCAGGCTACGGCCATCGACAGATCAACTGCACCAGCAAACGGATGAAGAAGAAAGCCCTTTCTGCCAGTGAAAGTGAAGATCTGAGTGAAGATGAATGCAACATGGCCAGATACAGGTCAGCAAGAAGAGGCACAAAAACACAAAAAGGAGTGAACCAGGACTTGCTGCAGCAATGTCTATTTCACCGTAACAAGAGAGCTTTGAAGTTTAAGAAATGTTACAGCTGTGGTCGCAGAGGACATATTCAAAGAAACTGCTCCTCAGCTCATGCCAGAATTACATCGCCCAGGAAATCTGCCAAGCAGAAACATGCGCAGACTCAGCTCCTCGCCCTAGTCAGCACAGCTAGCACCTCAGACAAGATAAGCTGGTACTTTGACAGTGGCTGTTCAGGCCATATGACAGGAGAAAGATCCTTTCTGAAGAATATTACTCCCTGTCTGGAACAAAATGTGAAGTTTGGTAATGGTCTGAAAGGAAGGGTGCTGGGAAGAGGAACTTTGGCTGTAGAAGGAATGCCAAATCTGAGCAATGTTCTTCTGGTGGAAGGATTAAAGGCTAATCTTATCAGCATCAGCCAGTTGTGTGATGGAACTAAACAAGTTAAGTTTACAAGAGACTCATGCCAAGTTCTCGATAAATCTGGAAAGTGCATAATGGAAGGAGCCAGATCCAAGAGCAATTGCTACCTTCTCAATGTGAGTTCAAACTCACGGATTCAGAAATGTATGCTGACAAAGGCCGAGGAAATGACCTTATGGCACAAAAGGATGGGACATGTTAACCTGAGAACTCTAAAGAGAATTGCCACAGAAGGGCTGGTCAGAGGAATTCCACTGCTGAAAGGAGAGACAGACTCCATCTGTGGAGACTGTCAGATTGGGAAACAAAAGAGGGCTTCACATCCTCGGGTCAAAGATATTGGTACCATCAGGCCTCTTCAGCTGATCCATATGGATCTGATGGGACCAATGGAAGTGGAGAGCCTAGGCAAGAAAAGGTATGCATTTGTCTGTGTTGATGACTATTCTAGATTCACTTGGATTGAATTTATCAGAGAAAAATCAGACACTGTGAGTGTCATTGTGTCTCTGGTGTCTCGGCTAGAGCAAGAAAAGAATCTTAGAATCAGCAGCATTCGCAGTGATCATGGCAGAGAATTTGAAAACAAAGACATGGATGAGTTCTGTCAACAAAGGGGTATAACACATCAGTTCTCGTCTCTTATTACTCCTCAGCAAAATGGTGTGGTGGAACGGAAGAACCGAACAATTCAAGAAATGGCCAGGGTAATGATCCATGCTAAGAGGATTCCTCTGAAATTCTGGGCAGAGGCCATGAATACCGCCTGCTACATCATCAATAGAGTTACCTTGCGAAGAGGTACCATGCAGACCTGCTATGAGCTCTGGAATCAGAAAAAGCCCACTGTTAAGTACTTTCACATCTTTGGAAGTGACTGCTTCATTCTGAGAGACCGGGAGTATCGAAAGAAACTCGATCCAAAGAGTGATCCTGGAATATTCTTGGGATATTCAACAAACAGCAGGGCATATCGTGTGTTCAACCAGCGAACAAAGACTGTCATGGAATCAATAAATGTGGTTGTCAAAGATGTAGATGAAGCACCTAACTCTGAGTCTGACACTGGTGAAGAAGACTCTGATCCTGAAGAAATGTCTGATAGACAGACCAGAAGTGAACAAGCTGCGGCTCCAGCAGATGCTACAGCAAGTGCTGAAGCAGAGATTCCAGATGACCAAGCAGAGAGTCTGTCTGAGGATTTTCACACTGAAGCTCCTGATCCACCTTCAAGGCAGCCCCCAAAGAAGATACAGAAGGATCATCCCTTGACAAATGTGATTGGGAATCCCTCTGATAGAAGAAGAACCAGAGGCCATGCCTACCTCAATACATGCTTCATGTCCAGTCTTGAACCAAAGAACTTCAAGGAGGCCATAAGTGATGAATTCTGGATTATGGCTATGCAAGAGGAGTTGGCAGAGTTTGAAAGGCACGATGTCTGGGATTTGGTAGACAGACCTAAAGGGGTAAACATAATCGGCACAAAATGGGTGTTCAAAAATAAAACTGACGAAAAGGGCAACATTACAAGAAATAAAGCCAGACTGGTTGCCCAGGGATATTCTCAGATTGAAGGTCTTGACTTTGAAGAAACATTCGCTCCAGTAGCTCGCCTGGAGGCCATCAGACTGCTTCTAGCAATGTCTTGCTGCCTGGGATTCAAATTATATCAAATGGATGTTAAAAGTGCGTTCTTGAACGGAGATCTCTCTGAAGAAGTCTATGTCTCTCAACCAAAAGGTTTTGAAGATCCTCATCATCCAGAACAGGTGTATAAATTGAAGAAAGCTTTATATGGGCTGAAATAGGCTCCTCGGGCTTGGTATGAGCGATTGACAATCTTCCTGGAAAATCATGGCTACAACCGAGGGGGAGCTGACAAAACCTTGTTTGTCAAAAGAACTCGGTCTGATGTGATCATTGCTCAAATATATGTGGATGACATTGTCTTTGGATCAAAGTCCCAGCACCTGGTGAAGCAGTTTGTGCAACACATGCAGCAAGAATTTCAGATGAGCATGGTAAGAGAACTTTCCTATTTTCTTGGTTTGGAGATTACTCAGAAAATGGACGGGATCTTTATTGCTCAAAGCAAATACAGCAAGGCCCTTGTGAAGAAATTTCAGCTCGACTCAGCCAGTCACAAGCGTACTCCTGCTGCTACTCATGTGAAAGCCATTAAAGATGAGCAAGGTTTGGAAGTAAGTCAGACTGTCTACAGAAGCATGATTGGGAGCCTTCTTTACCTGACTGCCAGCCGTCCTGACATTTCCTATGCAGTAGGAGTCTGTGCTAGATTCCAAGCCAGTCCAAGAGACAGCCAAATGCAGTTGGTCAAGCGCATTATTCGGTATGTCGGGGGAACTGTGGGCTATGGCCTATGGTATACTAAAGACACAAAGGCTAATCTGGTTGGATTCAGTGATGCAGACTGGGCAGGGTGCTCAGAAGACAGGAAGAGCACCTCGGGAGGATGTTTCTTCTTGGGGAATAACCTGGTCTCTTGGTTCAGCAGAAAACAGAATAGCATTTCTCTATCCACTGCCGAGGCTGAGTACATTGCTGCTGGGAGCTGCTGTGCACAAATGTTGTGGATGAAGCAAATGCTGAGTGAGTATGGGGTTGCTCAAGATGCCATGACTCTCTACTGTGACAATATGAGTGCCATCAGCATATCCAAGAACCCTGTCCAGCACAGTAGAACCAAGCACATTGACATCTGTCATCACTTCATCCGTGACCTTGTTGAACAGAAAGTCATCTCGCTCCAGCATGTTGTGTCTGCCAAACAACTTGCTGATATCTTCACCAAAGCTCTGGATGCAGTTCGGTTTGAAGACCTGAGAGCCTCTCTCGGGCTCTGTGTATTGCCGTCATAAGTGCTCCCGGCAGAGACACCCCCTCGTTATTTGTTCCAAAAAGGGGGAGAAGAAAGAGCAGGCTGAGAAGTGGAGTTATGAAGTGGTTTTGTCAAAATGCCAAGGGGGAGATTGATAATGCAAGTGTGGCAGTTTTGCCAAAACCAACATATGTCATTTGTGAACAAGGAGCTGCTGCAGCTCAAGCAATCAAGCAGAACAGCTAGCAACAGATACAGCAGGGGTGCTGCAGCAGGTGCTGGTTCAAATGCTGGTTCATCTGTCCGAGTAACAGTTTGTGCTGGGTGCGTCTTGAAGGTATGGCAGTTTGTGTTCTTGCTCTTAGGAGGTTTTCTAAATGCTGCTAAGCATTTTTCCAGCACGGTTCACTTGTCCGAAAAGCAGATTGGCATTGAAGATATTAATCAAATCTAATCTCCTAGATTTTAGGAGATAATTGATCTTGTGGGATTATGGCCTAAACCTGGAAATTGCTTAAAGTGGTGAGGGTATTTAAGCAGAAGGTTCGAGGGCTGAAGAGGTTGATCGAAGCTGAGTGATACACGAGAGTAGACACGAAATTCAGAGAGAGGATTTTTTTCTGGGTGTGCTACGGAAGTTGTTCTTCGATCAACATACACGGGCAGAGCGTTGAGCGCAGAGCTGTGGTGTGTATTGCAGAAGAGAGTCAGGTCTTGCAGAGACTGATTCGTGCTTTGATCTGGAAGCCAAGTTAGAGCTGTGGAGCTTGTTGGTTGATCAAAGGCAGCCGCGGGAGAGCTAACGGGTGGAAGGCTCGGTCGAGGTTCGTGCGGAAGAACTCACTAGTGGCAGGTGGTCACTGAGTGAGGGGGAGTTACTCAGAGTGTGCAGCGCTCTTGGAGTGGTTCGATCGGCTCGGCAGGAGGCCTTGGAGCGACGCGGACAGAGTGCTTCAGCTGGTGTTACAGCTGTTGCTGCAGCAACCCTGCTGAGTAGTGTAGGCTAGAATAGGCTGAGTTCTTGAAGAGGATTGTAGCTATTCTAGACTGACATATTGTAGAGGGTGTGCTGGCACAAATCAGAGCTTGTTCTGATTGTGTTGAGTAGTCCACACGGGGTTAAAGTAGCATAGGTTGCGTGCGTTGTAACCTAGTGTGATCTGAACCTTTGGTTGAGTGGATTGAGGACTGGAGAATAGTCCTCCCCAGACGTAGGCAGATTGGCCGAACTGGGTGAACAAATCTGTGTCCTATTCATTGTCTGCTGTGCCTACATTTAAGTGAACAAGAGTGTGCTGCAGCAACTGCTAGTTCACAAATCTGCATAAGTAGAGACACTTGAAATTTCACTTTTGATTAATGTCACCAAAAACATCCCAATTCCATTTACGAAGACAGCTTCTCAGACGTTTGAGTTTGAGATGGCAATTAATCATAGGATTATTATGGGCTCGCCCATTCCACGACTTCTCCACAAAATTCAGGAAGCCCGGGTGATTTATCCAAGCAGGCAAAAAACTAAATAGGCAGTGATCAGACTTAACTCTAGGAAGATGGGTAACTTTAATATCTGGAAAGAAAGCAGCAGCTATCCCATTGATTAAAGACTCTATCCAGCCTCATCCAAATACACCGCCTGCCAGCTTGATTGTTGCTCCAAGTGTACTTGCTTCCCGAGTAACCAGCATCAGATAATGCCCACCAAGGGCTAGCCTAGTGGTCGTGGTCGTGTATTATAAACTCCATGTCACAGGTTTGATTCCTGGTGGGTGTTAGGGCTGGGGCTCTAACGGGATGGGTTAAAAAAAAAAACCAACATCAGATAAACCAGAGCCAACAATAAAGTTGTTAAAATCTTCAGAGGATTTATTACCAAATTTGCAACCTCCTTTCTTCTCACCAGCTTGGGTGATTGCATTAAAATCCCCCATGATTATCCAGGGATCGGAATTAGAAGAGTGCTCCTCAGAAAGATTTTTCCAAAGATTAACTCTGGCAGAGGATTTGTAAGAAGCGTAGACAACAGAACACATTACTTTAGTGCTGGAGGCCACATGGGTAACAACACATGAAATATGTTGGTCACTAATATTCTTAACAGAGACCGAGATGTTATCCTTCTTTTTTCTTTCTTTTTTTTAAAAAAACGAAATATTATTAATTGAAATCCAAAAAGTCTGGATTATAGCAGATACAAAAAAGGGGGGAGAAGCGCCACCCTCACGCGCCAGCAAAGCAGCTAGAAGGACGCGAAGGGGGCGGCAGGCTCTAACAAAGCAAACTTGCTGTGAGAGACAAAAAGAAACAAAAGGGTTGAACCCACAGCCTGAGAACTAACCAAACACAAGCAGGAAGAGCAACATTGTTTGATGCTACAAGCAAGCTGCAGAACATGCTCATACCTCTCAAATAGGAAAGGACTTGTATATCCCCTGCCAAAGAGAAAAACCAGCCAGCCCACAATAGCTGGACAAACCTGTCATCCACCAGATGATAATCATGAAGCAAGACCAAACATAGACAGTCCCTACAGATATATGCGTTGCTCATAGAAGGAAACATCATGAGGAATATGGTCGATACCAATAGCGTATCTAACTGCTGTCGGAAGATCTTCAAGGTTCTTGGAAAAAAAGAAATTGTATCTAGCCCAACACAGCGCTTCTGCTGGGCGATTGAGAGAGCTGGAGACCTTGAAAACAACATGCTCCTGTAAGCACCGCACAAGCTGCCTTTTGATGCAAAAAGAAGACCAATCCACTTCCGAGTCTCGACTTAACAGAGATATGTCTGGATGAGATACTTTAAGACAATGAAACTTGACATCATGTCTTTGCATCTCTTGAGTCAAAAGTAGCAGACAACTGAGAAAATTCTTTCTCGCTGTAGCAATCTTAAAGCCAGCAATAAAAAGACCGGAGCCATTTCGAACCACAGCAGCCAGCAGGGAATTGTTGTTGTTCATGAGAACCGCAAAATTACAAGTATTACCACTTTGGTATGGTTTCCAGGGACTCCACAAAGATCTGAATTTGCAAATAGCAGGGGAGATGAGAAGAGATTTGCAGATAAGATTCGAAGAAGAATCTAAAATAAAAGGCTCCTTAATTGCCTTAGATAGAAAAGACGCCCAACGAAGAATATTGTTTTTATTGAAGCTGCCAGCCTGATCACCATAAAACAACTGATTTCTATGTGAGAATTAAATGGGTTGCCCTATAAAAAGTTAGGAAAACCAAGCTTTCGGGCAATCGCAAAAATACGATTACCCTGCGATTTATGTTCCAAGATAGCACAAAATGAGATATTATGCTTTAAGAGGATAGACTTAAGAAAACAAATGGTACCTCGATTGGAGATACCCCTGGCATTTCAGCAAAGACCACTGATCATTGGGCCTCCTTTAAAAGGCAGTGCTTGCTGCCTGGGATAATACAGTCCTGTAGCGCTTCAGAGAGCTTCCTCTCACCCCGACTAGAAGAACCAGCTTTTTCCTGAATGGTATTATAATGAGACAGGGCAGCAGGTTGCACCAAAACGCCAAGCTCTTCACTGAAGATCACCTCATTAGGTCTGTTCTTCCGGCGCCGCAGCTCAACACCAGAAAGGTCATTAGGAACAGGAGCTCTGGAAAGATTTTCATTTCCCTCAGGTAAGGGTTCCACCAAAAGAGGATCACCCTGACAGCTTCCAGAAGCACGAGGCTCAGCCATAGAGGAAAGATTGCCTTCAATAGACTGCTTAGAAGAGCATTCAACAAATTTAGCCTTGACAGCCACAGGATCCGGAACACCGCCATCACCCAAAATAGCAGCCTTGGTCACATCAGACGCCAACCGGATAGCTTTAGCAGGAGAGGCCTCAAAAGATTGTGACGCCTTCTTACCATTATTTAATTTACGAGACACAGCAGACTTCCCTTTTAAAACAATATCTTCCTCATTCTTGGAAGGATTACTAGGACTGGCTGATTTGCGCCTTAAGTTGGCTCCCTGTGGAATGGGGAGAGTGGAGCTATGCTGGTTCCTTCTACATTCTGATAATGAGTGCCCATGGACTTGCTGCAATATGCCAAGTTAGCCTCAACAACAATAGACTGCCAAAAGCCTTGATTCTCTGGCATCGAAATCCAAACCGCATAAGGAATAGGTTTAGTAACATCTAACTCCACACACGCACGGGCATATTTTAGAGACACACAGGCTTTAGTTCTGTCATCTACTGAGACAAAATATCCAAATGTGGAAACAATTGCTTCAACAAAAGCACTATCATAAAGAGGCAAAGGGAGATTTGGAAGTCTGACCCATACAGTAGTGACAGTAGATTCCTTCTTGGGGTTATAGTCAGGGGACCAACGGAATAGACGAAAGAAAGCATTACCAACCTTATGCAACGGAGATGACAGAGCGGTCCTAATATCCTCCTCAGAATCCAGAATAATAAGCACATGGCGAGAGTCCCAGATCTCGCCCAAGGTCGCCCGGCCCTTCAAATCCCAATTAGTCTGAAAGGCCTTTTGAATATCCCCAATACTAAGACGGCCAACTGTGAATTTAGCAATCAGGGAGAACTGAAATCTTTTCGCGCCAGCCCCAACCTCAGGGCCAGTAAAACCAATAGCCGGGCAGCCATCCTTCGACCCAACCTTTCTAGTGGGAAGGGAAATAGGGGCAAACCGCGGCCTCAATTTTGGTCGAACAGTGGCGGCCATGGCCGCGAAGGAAGGTCCCAAGGCAGGGGAAGGGTTGCCAGGAACTATAGGCGAGCCAACCGGAGAGCTTAAGTCAGGCGGCTTCGAGTTGGACAGGGCGGGAGGACCCATGACAGGGGAGCCCATGAAGGGCGGGAGGATGCCGGGCGGCAATCGCCGATGAAAACCCTAAGAATCGCCAAAATCGCCTAGAGAGAAAAAGTCAACATCATAGAGCGTGTCTCTCTCTTTTTAGGTTGTTCAGTTAGTGTCCGATCAAAGCTTCCTAACGTGTGCGCATGTTCCGATCAAAGTCTATGAGCTATTAATTCTTGAAACTAGTCTAAGCAACTACGAATCCTATCACAGTAGTAGCTGATTATCCTATGTGTTACTCCTAGTTGTCACAGTCAAGTTATCAACGAGTTTAACATACAATGACGAGAAGTTAGAATAAGATTGCGGTTCAAGGCTTCCCTTATTCGCACCACTAGTTATCACCCATGCGCATAGAATTAATATATGTAGACGAACTAAGCATTAAACACAAGTCTCAAAGGAAATACTTCATAGAATCATGCCCAACCGATACAAAGTGTTTAGCTAGACATGCTAGAAGTAAACATCATAGAAATAATAAGTAAAACTAAAGCAGCCCAGGAAAAGTAGCAAGCCGGTGCAATCGCAGTTGCTGTTTTTGGCTGGCGCAGGTGGTTCGCGCAGAATCTCGACGGTAGAATTTTTGGAGCTCGTGTATCTTCTGTCCTCTCTCAAACCCTAGCCTTCCTCCTCTTTATATAATGCTCTTGAAGCCCAAGGAATGCTCAGATTTGGCCCGTGAGAATCTTAGCTACTTCCCAAATCTAGGAGATTTTGTAGGGATAATGATGATCAAAATTTAAAAACGCTGCTATCCTGCGCATGGCTCGCTGTGCACGTTGATTGCGCTACTTGCTTTGCGAAGTTGGTTGGCGCACTGCAGTCTGAATCAGCTATCTCCCATCTCCGTTTGCGCTGCCAGCTCCGCAGGTTGTGCATTGCGCTCCTTAAAAGCGCTTGTTAGCGTGCATCTGACTTATGCCCCTGTTTCATCCTGAAATACAAAAATACCGAAAACCAGTAATCTTGTACACAAAATAATGCAAACAAGCACAATGTTAAGATCTAAATAGCGCATATAACTAGGCTCTATCAAACCCCCCACACTTACCGTTGTTCGTCCCGAACAAGTACTTAAGCACAGATACAATTACCTCTCTGGAGTCTAGCGCACAGCCTTACACTCATGCGCGATCTGCACATCGGTTCACCCTGTGTTGCTCTATCACCTACGCGCACATACCCTCAACAATTTTAATATAATAACTTCGAAATTCGTTACCTCTCAGCTGAGATGCAATTTAATTTGGATGATTGGGAGATAGCTCTCCATAGGCTCCTGGTTGTCGGTCTCTACTCCGATTTCTGGTACATGGTTAATCGCGTAAGCTTCTTCAGATGAGTGATTCATTCGCGCGCTTCTTGCGAACTCAAGCCTTTCATACTCTTGGACTTGCGCATGCGCTAATATGGAGTTTTGTGCGCATGCTGGTTTCTTTTCCTTGCGTATATCGTTAATTGGTTTTTTTCCTTTTATACAGCTTCGTTCACTTTTCTTATATTCCCAAAACGGTTCCAGTCTCGGCCTTCGGATAGCAGCTATGGAACAACGCCCCGCTCTCCCTCCTTGGTCTACTTGCGCAGGTCAGCGCACGCGTTTACACCCGCGCCCACTTTCCTACACTCGACTTCCAGAGGAAATGTGGTCTATTTTCCCACCTCGCCACGTTTTGGGTATTCGCCTTTGGCATCTGCGTGGCTGAGCGCGCTCTATTGTTCCGAAGGTTGCGAAGCACCGGCCTCCACTAGCAAAAACGACTAACCGCCTCTCTAGAGCTTTTTCTGTCAACTTCACATCCCCTGTATATCCCAACTAAAAAGACAAAAAAATCGAAAAAATTATACTAAAACGGTTAATAGTAGCGCATGTAGGATGAATAAGACAAAACAAGTCGAAAGGTGTGCGCAACCGCTACTATTTCCTTTAACTAAATTAACTACGCTATAACTACAATGATAAATATGAAATGTAAATGTAACGCCCCCCCCCCCCCCCCACACACACACTTAAACAGAGACGTGTCCCCACGACTCATGCTCAAGCGCAACGGAGAGCGC
The DNA here is from genome assembly GCA_963678935.1 of Umbilicus rupestris. Taxonomy (NCBI): domain Eukaryota; kingdom Viridiplantae; phylum Streptophyta; class Magnoliopsida; order Saxifragales; family Crassulaceae; genus Umbilicus; species Umbilicus rupestris. The sequence goes on along the minus strand of OY787607.1, from coordinate 10,998,022 downwards.
ACTCATGTCCTAAACTAGCTAAAAATTCAAATCTAAAAAAAAGGTGTAAAAATAAAAACATGAAAAAATTAAAACGTGTCGGGTTACCTCCCGACAAGTGCCTTTGTTTAACGTCATTGGCTCGACAGTACCTCATTACTTGCTCAAGTTTTCGCACGTGACCCCCTCGACACTTGCTTCTGCGCGTCCCCGCGCATCTGCGCGTGTTATGTCCTCCTTAGTCCCTGCGCAAAGGAACAGATAGGTGGTCAGCGTGGCCAAAATCATGTGACATATCATAAGTAACGAGATATCCACTGGAAGTTCATTCCTATTATCCAGCAAATGTTTGAGAGGTTTGGTGTGAAGAAGGTTAGGCGCATTCCCTCCTTTCTTAATCAAGCAGCTATTTGCCTTGCTTATACCTGCAGTTTTTCTTGTGAGGAAACTGACCTGCTCAGGCTTCCTAAGGCGTTCCAAAATTGTATCAGAATTGATGCTATGCAACTGGCGGTCTTTTGTCCGCAGCAACCAGCTTCCTCTTTCTTTCAGCTAATATGGGATCTTATAGATCCAATAGTACCCAGGATGATATTTCAATTTTCAGAAACTCTAATGAGTCCCTATCAGAATTTAGAGATGATATGTCACTATATACTTAATTCTTCGAAGGAGATGGGAATTAATCCCTATGACCCTTTTAAAGCTCTCTTTTTTAGGGCCTCTCATCCTCTTGGGTTGGCTGAAGTCGACCGGGGTTTTGGCCAGCTTCTCCTAGGTTTATTGGATCATATGAAGCTTTTGTCTTTTGTTTGCTTTGAGGCTAATTTTTTCTCGTTGTTTCGGTTATGGCCATGGGAAATGCCCGAGCCATCTTTGTTTTATAGGGAAGCTTGTACTGGCCATGACCCAGGCTTTTTGAGTCCATTTTAATAATAGCCAGCTTCCTTTAAAAAAAAAAAAAAGTAACGAGGTTAATCAGTGAGGGAGAAGATATATAAGTAGTGGCTCCCAGTTCTCCCTCAGGTGCATCTGGCTGTATCTCTGGCGCAGCAACCTGCGCATCCTCTATCTCTAATTCCGCCATATCAACTTCGCGCGCGGCCTCACCCCAAGGTTCTCCTAAGTACTTCTTTACTCTTTGCCCATTAACTTGAAAACGATGCTTGCGCTCGTTCTCTAACTCGATTGTTCCATATGGAAAAACTTTTGTGACTGTGTATGGTCCCGTCCACTTGCTGCGCAGCTTCCCCGGCATCAACTTTAAGCGCGAGGAGAACAAAAGCACCCGGTCTCCTGGCTCGAAGGTGCGTCTGAGGATGTACTTATCGTGAAATGCTTTGGTGCGCGCTTTGTAGTCGCGCAGCCCCTCATATGCGTCCAGGCGCAGCTCCTCTAGCTCGCTCAATTTAAATGCACGCTCCTTACCAGCCTCGCCTAGGTTCAGATTGCAACCAGCGCATCAAGCGCGGCTTAGTCTCTTTCTTGGACATCAGGTAACGTATAGCTGCGTGGTCAGTGTAGATAATGACCCTAGCGCCCAGAACATATGCGCGGAACTTCTCCAGCGCAAATACGATTGCCAGAAGTTCCTTCTCAGTCGTGATGTAGTTCCTCTGCGCAGTGTCCAGTGTGCGCGACGCACAATAGATAACGTGCGGCCTCTTACCCACGCGCTGACCCAATACTGCGCCTACGGCGTAGTCATTTGCATCACACATCAGCTCAAAGGGCAAGTTCTAGCCTGGTGCGCGCATCACTGGTGCACTAGTCAGCGCATCCTTCAGCTTATCAAAAGCATCCTGCACTCATCAGTGAACTCAAAGCACACATCTTTTTGAAGGAGGTTAGACAAGGGAATACATATTTTAGAGGCCGTGGTGGTGTATTATAGTGGTCGTGGTGGTGTATTATAAACTCCATGTCACAGGTTCGATTCCTGGTGGGTGTTAGGGCTGGGGCTCTAACGGGGTGGGTTTTAAAAAAAAATACATATTTTAGAAAAATCTTTTATAAAACACCTGTAAAACCCTGCATGCCCAAGAAACGACTTAACGTCGCGCACATTAGTGGAGTAAGACAGGTTTGAGATAAGATCCATTTTTGCTTTATCAACCTTAATTCCCTCCTGTGAGATAATATGCCCTAGTACTACTCCATGTGATACCATAAAGTGACATTTTTCATAATTGAGAACTAGGTTCTTGGTAATGCAGCGCGCTAAGACCCTATCAAGATTATCTAAACATGCATCAAAAGTCTCACCATGCACAGTAAAGTCATCCCTGAACACCTCTATACATGTACCAATCATATCAGAGAAAATGCTCATGACTAGGGGTTGGAACGTACCAGGCGCATTACACAGCCCAAACGACATGCACCGGAACGCAAAGGTACCGAATGGGCAGGTAAAGGTTGTCTTTTCCTAATCCTCCGCAGCTATAGGTATTTGATTGTACCCTGAGTAACCGTCAAGGAAGCAAAACTGCGGCTTCCCTACCAAACGGTCGAGCATCTGGTCCATGAATGGTAGCGGGAAGTGATCCTTGTGCATGACTGCGTTAAGCTTTCTGTAGTCAATGCACATGCGCCATCCAGTCTGTATGCGCTTGAGAACTAGCTCGCCCTGCGCATTTTCCTCCACTGTGATGCCTCCTTTCTATGGCACAACGTGCACTGGACTTACCCACTTACTGTCTGAGATCGGATAGATTACTCCTGCGTCAAGCAGCTTCAGGATCTCCTTCTGCACTACCTCTATCATAATTGGATTCAGTCTGCGCTGAGGTTCCCTGGATGGTTTGGCACCATTTTCCAGCAGAATTCTGTGCATACACACATCTGGGCTTACTCCGCGCAGGTCAGCTAATGTCCAACCTATAGCGCGCTGGTTCTTGCGCAGCACCTCCTGTAATCGCGCCTCCTGCTCCTCCTCCAATCCTTTCTTTATAATGACAGGCAAGGTGTCCTCATTGCCTAGGAAGATGTACTTTAAGTGCTCGGGCAGTTGCTTCAGCTCAACTTTGGGTGCCTGTTCAATAGAAGGTAGGATTTTATTAGTAGCGCAAACATTAACCAGATCATATACCTGCCTGCCACTGGTTCTGTGCGGCTCAGCTCATCATCATGCGCCTCTATCTCTGTCTGTGTCAGTGGCGCAGGCTCCCCTGTTGCGCATGCACACTGCGCATGCGTAACCAAATCATCTATACTGTCCAACGCGTACACTGTGGCGTCCTCATTAGGATGCTGCATCCCCTTAAAAATGTTAAAGTGAATCTCCTTGCCATCTACCTCCGTTGAGAGCGTACCTCTCCACACGTCTATCTTTGTGCGCGCAGTCATCAGAAACGGTCTGCCCAGTAGGATTTGCGCGCTTCCGTTGCTCGGCTCACCCTCCATCTCCAAGATGTAGAAATCTGCTAGGAACACCAGCTTTCCCACTTGGACGAGAAGGTCCTCTATCATGCCCGTCGGTTGTTTGCACGACCGATCTGCTAATTGGATGGTGAGATCTGCAGGCTTAAGTGGACCAAGGTGCAATGACACATACAAGGAGTAAGGAAGCATGTTTATAGATGCACCGAGATCAATCATGCAGTTGCTTACCGTGGTCTTACCTAAGGTGCACGGTATGGTGAACATACCTGAATCCTAGCATTTCGGTGGTACCTTGTGTTGCACAATTGCTGATGCATGCGCGTTAAGCATTACTTGGGCGTACTCGCCTTTCCTCCTCTTGTTTGTGCACAGCTCCTTCAAGAACTTGGCGTATCTAGGGATCTGCCGAACTGCCTCAATCAGGGGAATGTTTATTTCCACCTTACTGAATAATTCATACAGCTCCTTGTTTAGCGCTTCCTTCCTTGCTAAAGGTGCCGGCACAGGAAAAGGTGCAGGTGCGTTAGTACGATTTATACTCTTTTCACCTGATTGTATCATACCTTGCGCCACGCCCTGTTGGTTTGTAGTTTGCGCAGCTGGTTAATCATCCGGCTGTGCTGGCTCTGGAGGTTGCGCAGACGCCTTCGCGGTTGGATCTGTCCCAACTGTGCGCCCAGTCCTTAGCATCACTGCGTTAACCCCACCCTTAGGGTTCTGAATCACTTGCGAAGGTAGGTTGCCATCGCTCTTTTTCAGCTCATAAACCGTGGTAGCAATCTGTGACAGCTGCTTCTCAATAGACTCGAACCTCTTGTCATACTTTTCATCATTCTTGCTCACAGTGTCTGCTAATTGACCCACTATGTCTTCTAAGGCGCGCCGCGGTTGCTGGTTATTCTGCGCTGGCGCATCAGTGCGGCGGTGCGGTGGGTTGTATGGTGCTATTTGTTGCGTCTGCTGTGGTGCACGATGTTCCGCGGGCTGCCTCTTGAAATTGTTGTCCTCCTTCCATCTGAATCCATTTGCGGCTGGTCCAAAACGCGACTGATTCTGCCTCTGAGGCCCTCTATTGTCCCATCCTCCTAGAGCATTTACATCTCCTGATTCTTCGAAAAGTATGGGACATGCGTCGGTTTTGTGCTTAGTGGACGTACAGAACTCGCATGCCTTCGGCGCAACTGGTTGCGTGCCTTGCGCACTCATCAGCTTCTGTAGCATGACTTTCACCTTTTTTATTTCAGCACTGGAATCCACCTAGTGCACAGCGTGCGCACGACTATTCTCCAGCGTCAGTTGATGCCTCACTTGTCCAGCAGAATCCTCTATCATCTATCATACATCCTCCGAGTACATGTTGCATATGTCACCGTCTGCGCATGCATTCAACAATCAAGCTCCACCGGTTGTAGCCCGTTCAGGAAATTCTCTATCAGCACATTTTGGGGCAGGCCATGATTATAGCAGTTGGCTTCCAGCTCCCTGAAACGCTCATAGTACTCTGATAGTGACTCTCATGCGCCCTGCTTCGGCGCGGCCAATTCCCTTCTGAGTAACGCAACCCTAGCTGCGGGGTAGAACTTGTCCAAAAACTTCTTCTGAAGTTGCTCCCATGTGTGAATAGATCCTGTTGGTAAACTCATCAGCCAGTGCTTGGCTGCATCACACAATGAAAAGGGGAACGCCTTCAGCTTCAGCGCTTCTTCACGCTCCCCATCGGTCTTCATGTTCTCGCAGATAACTAGGAATTCACGCATATGCTTGACTGGGTTCTCGTTGTTCATCCCATGAAACTTAGGCATGTGATGAATGAATGAGCTCCGTAGTTCAAAATGCCCATCGGGTGGAAGTACTATGCACCAAGGTTGGTTGACTGTGATTGGGGCCGACATCTCGCGCACTGTTCTGCGTCGCACGATCTGTTGCGCGGGTTGCGCATTATACACTGCTTCAGCGGCCATCCGAACATCAACTTCGCGCTGTACTTCCTCTCTTAACCGAGCTGCGCGGTTATCTGCTCTTGCATTGTTAGGTCGCTCCGGAGTTCTATCCCCTAAGTTATCCACGACGACACTGTTATTCTCCATGCCCTGTTCTAAACTTTAAAGAAAACGAAATTAAAAGACAACTAGATTGTTGCCCCTGTCGGTGCGCAACTGTTTCAAGGTTGCGCAGGCTGATGTTGATTGCGTACTGTCAAAAAGAACAACGAAAAATAAAATAAAAATAAATAACTAACTACTGTAAAAGAAAACTTAAACTAGTTAAAACTTATCTGTGTTACTGATCGCGCGTCGTTGTGCGCGTCAAATATAATCCTTCCTCTTCCACCAGTACAGCGGTTAAGTAAGGGTCGATCTCCACAGGGAGCAAGTAGTTCAGTCTTCAATCCTGTCGTCTACACTAAAAATGGGGGTTGTGTGACATTGGGGTGCGCGATGCGCAAATGAACAGTAGCTAGCGTAACGCAGGAAATTGCACTAGACGTGCGCAAGCAGTAGAGATTAGATACTATGACTATGAGAAGTATTGGGCAGACAATCCTCTATGAACGCAGTCCTTATCATCGACTCTAAATGTCTATGGTTTGTGATTTTCTTGGGTTAGTATCCGGTCAAGGCTTCCTAACACGTGCGCATGTTCCGTTCAAAGTTCATGTGCTATCAATCCTTAGAACATTGACTAAAACAGCTGCGAATCCTGTCACAGTAGCAACTGCTTACCCTAGCTCGTTACTCCTAGTTGTCACCGTAAAGCTATCAACTAGTTTAACATATGACAAGCAAGCAACATAAGTAAGATTGCGGTTCAAGGCTTCCCCTACTCATGCAACTAGCTGTCTCCGTACGCACAGGATTAATACAAGTATGTAAACTATGCATTAAGCTCAAGTCTCAAAGGTAATACTTCATAGATTCATGCCCGACCAACACTAAGAGTTTAGCTAGACATGCTAGTAATAAACATCATAGAATAGTAAATAAGGTCTAATATGTCTGAGAACACAGTAGCAAACAGTGCGTGCAGATTGTCTTCTCGGCTGGCGCAGTCGGCTGGCGCAAATCCTCTCAACAAGTCCGTGTGTTTTCCAGTGTTGCCGCTCTCTCTGATGTGCGTTGTCCAATGACGGCTGTGATATCTCTCCTTGAAACCCTAGACTTCCTTCGTTTATATATTGCCCAGGAAGTTCACCTTTGGCAACTTCCAAATCTGGTCACTGGATTTTGCGCCTGGCGCACGGCATTCGGCTAGCGCATCGGCTAGCGCACCGCTACCGACTCTCACCAACTTCTCTTCTGCTTGTGCTGCTATCTCCGCAGGCGGATCTCTCACTCCTAGAACGTTGCCTGTTAGCGCGTATGCGACTCAAGGACTCGTTTTGCCCTGTAATACAAAAACACTAGAAACGAGTAATCCTGCTCATAAAATATTGCAAACAAGCATAGGGTTATGATCTAAATAATGCGTACAAATAGCCTCTATCAAACCCCCCACACTTGCCCCTTGTTCGTCCCGAACAAGCACTGAAGCGCTGATACAATTACCTCTTCTGGAGTCTAGCGCACAGTCTTGCACTCTGATGCGAATGCGCAATTTGCTCAACTCGCACTGCTCTATCACCTGCGCACAACTGCTTTCAACAGTTCTAATATAATAATTTCGAAATTCATTACCTCTCAGCCGGGATGAAGATTTTTGGATGGCTGGGAGATAGCTCTTCTTAGGCTCTTGGCTGCCAGCTCCTACTCCGAAGATAGGTATATGGTGGATAACGCAGCTTCTTCCAGTGCGTGATTTGCCCGCGCACTTCCTGGGAACCTGAGCTCTCTGATGATTTCCTTATGGTCTTTGCGCATGTTGATGTTTGTGCGCATGCTGATTCTTTTGTAGCGTGTATCATCTGCTGATATTTTTCTTTTGTGCAGCTTCATCTTTAATTTCTTATATTCCCAGAGCAGTTCCAGTCTCAGCCTTCGGATAGCAGCTATGGAACTCGCCCCGCTCTCTCTCCTTTGGTCTGTCTGCGCCGGTCAGCGCACCCGTTTACACCCGCGCCCGCCTTCCTTAGCTTGATTTCCAGAGAGAAGGTGGTCTGTTTTCCCACCTCGCCACGCATTGGGTGTTTTGCCTTTGGTATCTGCGTGACTGAGCGCGCTCTTTTGTCCCGAAGGCTGCGAGGCACCGGCCTCCACTAACGCTCTCGACCATATACCTTGCCTTCGAAGCTAAAGCGACTAACCGCCTTTCTGGAGCATTTCTATCAACTCCACATCCCCTGCATATCCCAACTAACAGAAGCAAAAAAAACGAAAAAATTATACTAAAATAGTAGATAGCAGCGCACGCAATATGGATAGCGCAAAACAAGCTGGAGCGCATGCGCATCCTGCACTCTAGCGCACTGCTGCTACTATTCTCTTCAGTTTAAACTAAGGTCTACTAAAAATGCTCAAAAACGTGAAATGTAAGTGTAACGCCCCCCCCCCCCCCCCCCCCCACACTTGAACAGAGACGTGTCCCCACGACTCAAGCGCAAGCGCACGGAGAGCGCACACATGCATGTAATGCAAAAAATAAAGAACATAAGAACAAAAACAAATAGTCACACAGCACAAACAATAGCACAGGGTCACAAAAATATGCGGCACAAATATTCAGCACATAATATCCAATAAGACGCAGCAAAAATAAAAGACACCACCCTAAAGAAAACTAATGCTGCTGCCCCGCGGCCTTAGAAGGTCCCCGAGCTAGACGCAGCTGCTGACCCAAGCGCCTCATCCTCTGAAGAATCAGTCACGTAGTCGTTGCTGGATGCTGGTGGCACTACGGTGAGGGGGTCAGGCTGCTCGTCCTCGGAAAGTGAATCCCAAATGGAATCGGAGTCTACGCTGGGATAGGCTATGGGGGACTCCGGAACAGAAGGCCGGGCAGGGGAAGCTACTGGTGGTGGTATCGGTGCTGGTTCATGGGTGGGCTCTGCTGCGGGGGCTGCTGGTTCTGGTCAACTGTGGTCAACGCTCCTTAGAAACTTTCAAAATCGAAATTGCCCAGAAATCTCTGAAACTTGTACCGAACGAACGCCTACTATTCGCCGACACAACGCACTAAACACTGCTCTGATCCGCGCACTCTACCCCGGTGCGATTTCAAAACCCTAAAAATTGCCTCCACTGCGCAAACCCTAACCGGAACTGCTCAAATCGGGGAGGGAAGGTTACCTGGGTGTTGTGCGGTTGTGCGGTCCGTGAATCACTCTAAACGGACGCTGGGTGGGGCGCTGATCGACGGGCAGAAGTTTGACGGCGGGAGCTCGTGTGCAACGGTCGAGTGAAAAACTGTTGGATTTTTTTTCTAAGTCCTGCCTTATATACCCCCTGGCTAGCGCTTCTGACCTGCGCATTCCTAGGCGCACGGTCCCGCGCACTACTGTGTGACTCAAAAAACTACCAAGTCCTAACCTAGCTAAAAAAACTCAAAAAACCCAAAACAAACAGAAAAATAAAATAGGCGGAAATAAAACGTGTCGGGTTACCTCCCGACAAGTGCCTTTGTTTAACGTCGTTGGCTCGACTGTACCTCGTTACGTGCCAAAACGTGTGTCTGCAACCTCCCCCACTCTTGCTCCTGAGTGTTCCTGCGCCAGCGTGTGTGTTGCGATCTCATTGGTCCTGCGCAAAGGGTAAAATGGAAGGTCAGTATGTGATAAATTATGCGTAACGAGGGTAGATGCAGAGGGAGAAGAAATGTGAGCTATGATCTTCAGTTCTCCCTCTGGTGCATCTGGTGGTGCCTCTGGCGCGTCAGCTGGCGCATCGATTATCTCTGGTTCTGCCAGCTCAATGTCGCGCGCTGTGTTATCCCAAGGTTCTCCTAAGTACCGTTTCACTCTCTGCCCATTAACCTGAAAACGATGTCGGTGCCCGTCTTCTAACTCGATTGTTCCGTAGGGGAAAACCTTGGTGATGGTGTATGGTCCCGTCCACTTGCTGCGCAACTTTCCAGGCATGAGCTTCAGGCGTGATGAAAATAACAATACCTGGTCTCCTGGTTAAAATGTGCGCCGGAGGATATGCTTGTCATGATACGCTTTGGTGCGCTCCTTGTAATCGTGCAGTCCCTCATAGGCGTCCAGGCGCAGCTCTTCTAGTTCGCTCAGCTCAAATGCACAACGCCTTAATCTCATGGTCAGGAACGCAACGCCTTAATATCTGATCTGGACCTATTCTAAGCATGTAAGGATCTTCCCAAAGGTAATGCTTGGACTCATGTTTCAATCGCATGCACTGAGTTTTATTGAAATGCGGAGGAAACGCACCTGTGACCAGGTAATTTGCGATATGCGCATACCATGGTACCTTACCTGTCAGCGCCATCAGGTGCTCGTCAGGGAATGTCTCCTTGATCTGCCCTGGCTCCTCCTCCTTGACGATCCTGCTCAGGTGATCAGCGACTGTATTTTCCGTGCCCTTCTTATCTTTGATCTCCAAGTCGAATTCCTGAAGCAGGAGCACCCAGCGCATCAGGCGCGGCTTGGTCTCCTTCTTGGACATGAGGTAGCGGATAGCTGCGTGGTCAGTGTAGATGATGACTCTTGCGCCTAGGACATAAGCTCGGAACTTCTCCAGCGCAAATACAATTGCCAGAAGCTCCTTCTCCGTGGTGGTGTAGTTCCTCTGCGCAGAGTCCAGCGTGCGCGATGCATAGTAAATGGCGTGCGGCTTCTTGTCCACGCGCTGCCCCAAGACTGCACCCACTGTGTAATCACTTGCGTCACACATCAGCTCAAATGGCAGGTTCCAGTCTGGTGCGCGCATCACTGGCGCACTGGTCAGCGCTTCCTTCAGCTTATCGAACGCCGCCCTGCACTCATCAGTAAAATCGAAACACACATCTTTTTGCAACAGGTTAGACAGGGGTATACAAATTTTAGAGAAATGCTTAATAAAACGCCTGTAAAACCCAGCATGCCCTAAGAATGATTTCACGTCGCGCACGTTGGTGGCATAAGGCAGATTAGAAATGAGATCTATTTTAGCCTTGTCTACCTTAATACCCTCCTCTGAAATGATATGTCCTAGTACTACTCCGTGCGTGACCATGAAATGACATTTTTCGTAATTGAGCACTAAATTCTTAGAGATGCAGCGCGCTAAAACTTTATCTAGATGAGTTAAACATGCATCAAAGGTACTCCCATATACAGTGAAATCATCCATGAACACTTCTATGCATATACCAATCATATCAGAAAAAATGCTCATGACTAAGCGTTGGAATGTACCTGGCGCGTTGCACAGCCCAAAAGACATGCGCCGAAACGCAAACGTACCGAACGGGCATGTGAATGTGGTCTTCTCTTGATCCTCCGCAGCTATGGGTATCTGGTTGTACCCTGAATATCCGTCCAGAAAATAAAAATAAGGCTTACCTGCTAAGCGATCCAGCATCTGGTCCATAAAGGGTAACGGGAAGTGGTCCTTGCGCGTGACAGCGTTCAGCTTCCTGTAGTCGATGCACATGCGCCAGCCAGTTTGAATGCGCTTTGGAACTAGTTCGCCCTGCGCATTCTCTTCCACTGTGATTCCTCCTTTCTTTGGCACAACATGCACCGGGCTGACCCATTTGCTGTCCGAAATTGGGTAGATGACCCCTGCGCCAAGCAATTTCAGGACTTCCTTTTGCACTACCTCCATCATGTTTGGATTCAACCTGCGCTGAGCCTCCCTGGATGGTTTGGCACCATCTTCCAACAGAATTCTGTGCATGCACATGTCCGGGCTCACTCCGCGCAGATCAGCAAGAGTCCATCCTATAGCGCGCTGGTTCCTGCGCAGTACCTGTTGTAAGCGCGCCTCCTGCTCTTCTTCTAATCCCTTCTTGATGATCCCTGGCAGGGTGTCCTCATCTCCCAAGAAAATGTACTTGAGGTGCTCTGGGAGTTGCTTCAGTTCGATCTTGGGTGCCTGTTCAATAGAGGGCAAGATTTTGTTAGCGGTGCAAATATGAACTATATCAAGTACCTGTGTGGGTGCTGGTTCAGCACTGCTTAGCTCCTCCTCTTGCTCCTCCAGCTCTGCCTGTGTCAGTAGCTCTGGTCCTATGGTTGCGCTCGCACACTGCGCTTCTGTGACTAAATCGTCAATGCTGTCCATCGCGTGCACGGTAGCGTCCTCATGTGGGTGCTGCATCCCCTTGAATATGTTGAAATGGATTTCTTCGCCATCTACCTCCATGGAGAGCGTGCCCCTCCATACGTCTATCTTTGTGCGCGCGGTCATCAGAAATGGTCTGCCTAGGAGGATTTGCGCACTGCTGGCGCTTGATTCACCCTCCATTTCGAGCACATAAAAATCTGCTGGGAAGACCAGCTCTCCTACGCGAACTAGGACATCTTCTATCATGCCTGCAGGTTGTTTGCACGATCTGTCTGCTAGCTGAATGGTGAGAGCTGCAGGCTTAAGTGGTCCAAGGCGCAATGTCGTATATAGAGAATAAGGTAGCAAATTGATGGATGCGCCTAAATCGATCATGCAATTACTCACTGTGGTCTTACCTAGCGTGCATGGGATAGTAAATGTACCTGGATCTCGGCACTTGGGTGGTACCTTTTGTTGCACGATCGTTGAGGCCTGCGCATTTAGCATTACCTGTGCGCATTCACCTTTCCTTCGCTTGTTTGTGCACAGCTCTTTTAAAAACTTCGCATACCTGGGGATCTGTCGAATAGCTTCTATGAGAGGTATGTTGATTTCCACCTTGCTGAACAGCTCATATAATTCCTTGTCCAGCGCTTCTTTTCTCGCCAGTGGTGCCTGCACAGGGAACGGAGCAGGTATGTTAGTACAATTTTTGTCCTTGTTTTTCGAGTGAGACATACCTTGCGCTTTGCCCTGCTGGTCTGTGGCTGGCGCTTCCGGTTGCGCATCTTGCTCTGGTTGCGCATTCTGATCTGCTGGATCTGGGATTTGCGCAACTGGTTGCGCGGGCGCCTGTGCGGTCTGCTCTGTTCCTACTGTGCGCCCAGTCCTCAGTGTCACTGCATTGACTCCTCCTTTAGGGTTCTGAATCACTTGCGAAGGGAGGTTGCCATCGCTCTTTTTCAGCTCATACACCGTGGTTGCTATTTGTGATAGCTGCTTTTCTATGGACTCGAACCTTTTGTCATATTTCTCGTCATTTTTGCGCACTGTATCTGCTAGCTGCCCCATGATGTCTTCCAAGGAACGCCGCGGCTGTTGGTTGTTCTGCGCTGGTGCGTCATTTCGGCGGTGCGGCGGATTGTAGGGCGCAGCTTGTTGCGTCTGCTGTGGTGCGCGCTGATCTGTGGGCTGCCTCTGGAAATTGTTCTCCTCCTTCCATCTAAATCCATTTGCGGCAAGCCCAAAGCGCGGCTGATTCTCCCTCTGCGGTCCTCTGTTGTCCCATCCTCCAAGAGCATTGACATCTCCAGCCTCTTCGAAAAGTGTTGGGCATTCGTCTGTCTTGTGCTCAGTGGACCTGCAGAATTCACATACCTTTGGTGCAACTGGTTGTGCGCTCTGCGCACTCATCAGCTTCTGTAGCATGGCCTTCATTTCCTTGATCTCAGCGCTTGTTTCTACCTGATGCACAGAACGATTACGGCTACTTTCAAGCGTCAATTGATGTCTTACCTGCCCAGCAGAATCTTCTATCAGCTGCCACGCATCCTCTGGGTACATGTTGCAAATGTCCCCTCCTGCGCATGCATTCAGTAGTCGCAGCTCCATGGGCAGCAGTCCATTTAGAAAGTTCTCTATCAGCACATTCTGGGGAAGCCCGTGATTGTAGCAGTTGGCTTCTAGCTCCCTGAAACGTTCATAGTATTCTGACAGAGACTCCCCTGCGCTCTGCCTTGGCGCGGCCAGTTCCCTTCTGAGCAGCGCAATCTTTGCTGCTGGATAGAATTTATCTAGGAATTTCTTCTGCAGCTGCTCCCATGTGTGAATAGATCCTGTAGGTAAATTCATTAGCCAGTGTTTAGCTGTATCACATAATGAAAATGGGAATGCCTTCATTTTCAGCGCCTCATCACTCTCCCCTTCGGTCTTCATGTTCTCGCAAATGACTAGGAACTCTCGCACATGCTTGACTGGATTTTCATTGTTCATCCCGTGGAACTTGGGCATGTGATGGATGAGCGAGCTCCTTAGCTCAAAATGACCGCCTGGTGGAAGCACGATGCACCATGGCTGGTTAACAGTGACAGGGGCCGACATCTCGCGCGTCGTTGTGCGCGTCAAATATAATCCTTCCTCTTCCACCAGTACAGCGGTTAAGTAAGGGTCGATCTCCACAGGGAGCAAGTAGTTCAGTCTTCAATCCTGTCGTCTACACTAAAAATGGGGGTTGTGTGAGATTGGGGTGCGCGATGCGCAAATGAACAGTAGCTAGCGTAACGCAGGAAATTGCACTAGACGTGCGCAAGCAGTAGAGATTAGATACTATGACTATGAGAAGTATTGGGCAGACAATCCTCTATGAACACAGTCCTTATCATCGACTCTAAATGTCTATGGTTTGTGATTTTCTTGGGTTAGTGTCCGGTCAAGGCTTCCTAACACGTGCGCATGTTCCGTTCAAAGTTCATGTGCTATCAATCCTTAGAACATAGACTAAAACAGCTGCGAATCCTGTCACAGTAGCAACTGCTTACCCTAGCTCGTTACTCCTAGTTGTCACCGTAAAGCTATCAACTAGTTTAACGTATGACAAGCAAGCAACATAAGTAAGATTGCGGTTCAAGGCTTCCCCTACTCATGCAACTAGCTATCTCCGTACGCACAGGATTAATACAAGTATGTAAACTATGCATTAAGCTCAAGTCTCAAAGGTAATACTTCATAGATTCATGCCCGACCAACACTAAGAGTTTAGCTAGACATGCTAGTAATAAACATCATAGAATAGTAAATAAGGTCTAATATGTCTGAGAACACAGTAGCAAACAGTGCGTGCAGATTGTCTTCTCGGCTGGCGCAGTCGGCTGGCGCAAATCCTCTCAACAAGTCCGTGTGTTTTCCAGTGTTGCCGCTCTCTCTGATGTGCGTTGTCCAATGACGGCTGTGATATCTCTCCTTGAAACCCTAGACTTCCTTCGTTTATATATTGCCCAGGAAGTTCACCTTTGGCAACTTCCAAATCTGGTCACTGGATTTTGCGCCTGGCGCACGGCATTCGGCTAGCGCACCGCTACCGACTCTCACCAACTTCTCTTCTGCTTGTGCTGCTATCTCCGCAGGCGGATCTCTCACTCCTAGAACGCTGCCTGTTAGCGCGTATCCGACTCAAGGACTCGTTTTGCCCTGTAATACAAAAACACTAGAAACGAGTAATCCTGCTCATAAAATATTGCAAACAAGCATAGGGTTATGATCTAAATAATGCGTACAAATAGCCTCTATCAGTTACTCCTCGGCAACGGCGGCAAAATTTGATCGCGCGTCGTTGTACGCGTCAAATTAATCCTTCCTTCTCCACTTAGTACAGCGGCTAAGTCAGGGTCGATCCCACAAGGAGCGTGCAGACTCGTTTTCGCTAGTAACCTATAACTTACGAAATTGGGGGTTATGCGTGATTGGGTTGCGCAGGTGCGCGAATGAACAGTAGTGAAAGCAGAATTACACGATACGTGCGCAGGCAGTAGAGATTAAGTACTATAACTATGAAAAGTATCGGTAAAGACAATCCTCTATGAATGTATCCTTTATCATCGAGTCTAAACATCTATAGTTCAGTTCTACTTAAGTTAGTGTCCGATCAAGGCTTCCTAACGTGTGCGCATGTTCCGATCAAAGTCCATGAGCTATTAATTCTTGAAACTAGTCTAAGCAGCTACGAATCCTATCACAGTAGTAGCCGATTATCCTAGTGTGTTACTCCTAGTTGTCACCGTCAAGTTATCAACGAGTTTAACATACAATGACGAGCAGTTAGAATAAGATTGCGGTTCAAGGCTTCCCTTATTCGCACCACTAGTTATCACCCATGCGCATAGAATTAATATATGTAGGCGAACCAAGCATTAAACACAAGTCTCAAAGGAAATACGAATCATGCCCAACCGATACAAAATGTTTAGCTAGACATGCTAGAAGTAAACATCATAGAAATAATAAGTAAAACTAAAGCAGCCAAGGAAAAGAAGCAAGCCGGTGCAATCGCAGGTTGCTGTTTTCGGCTGGCGCAGGTGGTTCGCGCAGAATCTCGACGGCAGAATTTCTGGAGCTCGTGTATCTTATGTCCTCCCTGCCTAGTTCTCAAACCCTAGCCTTCCTCCTCTTTATATACTGCTCTTGAAGCCCAAGGAATGCTCAGATTTGGTCCGTGAGAATCTTAGCTACTTCCCAAATCTAGGAGATTTTGTAGGGATAATGATGATCAAAATTTAGAAACGCTGCTATCCTGCGCATGGCTCGCTGCGCATGTTGGTTGCGCTACTTGCTTTGCGCAGTTGGTTTGCGCATTGCAGTCTGAATCAGCTATCTCCCATCTCCGTTTGCGCTGCTAGCTCCGCAGGTTGTGCATTGCGCTCCTTAAAAGTGCCTGTTAGCGTGCATCTGACTTATGCCACTGTTTCATCCTGAAATACAAAATTACCGAAAACCAGTAATTTTGTACACAAAATAATGCAAACAAGCACAGTGTTAAGATCTAAATAACGCATATAACTAGGCTCTATCAAGGGGTTCTGGTGGGGGTTTTTGGGTAGAATAGGAAAAATAAATAAATTATTTTAAAAAAAAAGAGCACCGTGAAGTAATAGGAATACCAATTCTTCGAATATTATCATCAGTTGGTAGACCATTAAGTAATAAACGCCACATAAAAAGGGTAATTTTAGGAGGTAACCACTGTTGCCAGATAGCTTTTGCCCATCCAAGAGGAAGATGTTTCGTCATGAAAGACTCAATAAAATGTTTAATAGAGAACAAACCTGAAGAGTGACCTGTCCAGAAAAGAAGAGGAGAGCTATCCTTCCATGTTATGTTGTTATAATAGCTGTGCGCAGACCTCGGAAGTGCAGACACCAAAGACAACTTGAGACCAGGATTATCGAAAATCTATCTGCCTAACAGATTTTCCTTGCATGTCACTAAGACATCTAATACCATAATGCCAGCAATGGCGATCAATCTTCATTGATCCATCACCCACATCCCAAACCGAATGGTTTCTCAGATAAATAATAAGTTGATTGATAGCATTCCACAGCGGGGAGCCATTTTTCCCAATAACAAAGCGCGATTTAGCATGTCGAGCCCACAAGCTATCTTGTTGGAGATAATTCCAGGCCAACTTGCCCTGAAACGCTAGCATGTTGTCAGCTAGGCATCTGATACCTAAACCCCCTTCAGACTTTTGTCTACACACCAGGTCATAGCGGATCCAATGGAACTTTTTATTTGATCCCTGATCCCATAAGAAATTGGCAATAATAATTTCAATCTTCTTGAGAGTTCCTTTAGGAATAGGCAGGGCAGCCAAGACGTGAAAGCTCATAGAACTCAGTACCGATTGAATTAATGTAACCCGCCCTCCCATCGATAAAAGGTTTCTCGACCAGCCACCAATAGTCTTTCGTAGCGAGTCAAGAATGTTCTCAAAATAAATCTTTTTGACCCTGCCTTGCATGAGAGGCGTCCCAAGATATCTTGTGGGAAGAGAAGTCTCCCCAAATTGGGTCATCGCTAGGATTTGTTCTTTTAGACTTTCACTGGTACCTTTTGCAAAAATAATCTGACTCTTGAGCGGATTGAGAATTTGGCTTGATATCTTGCAGAAGTTGTTGAGGATTGATAAGAGATTCCCCACAGACTAAGGAGAACCCCTAGAAAAAATCAAAATATCATTGGCAAAGAAACGATGATTAATCCGCAGTGCCCTTCTCTTAGTATTGTAGGCCTTCATCGCTCCTGAGTTGACAGCGTTGTTAATAGCTTTCGATAACCACTCCATGCCCAGAACGAAAAGAGTAGGGGAGAGGGGATCTCCCTGTCTAACACCACAGGCAGATTTGAAGAAACCATATTGCTGACCTTCCCAGCGAACAGAGTACCAATTATTAGATATACACCTAAAGATCAAGTTGCAAAGGGGTTCCTTAAATCCAAAACCCCTCAAAATGTGAAGGATAAAAGACCAGGATATAGGATCATATGCCTTGGACATATCCAGTTTGATTAATAAATTCCCGTCTATGCAATCTTTGTGGATATCATGCGTCAAATCATGGGCCAGAGCTATGTTAGCATGAATACTGCGACCTTTAATAAAACCTGCTTGTTCCTCGCTGATAAGAGATGGCAGAATGTCACTCAATCTCTTATTTAGAATACTAGAAATGATCTTGTGGCTAACATTGCATAAACTGATAGGTCTAAGATGGTCGATACAGTTTGCATTAGTCTGTTTTGGAATGAGAGAGAGTGAACTGGCAGACCAAGACGAGGGAAGGGGAAGACCTTTGAAAAAACCTTGAATAGCCTTGCTGAAATCCTCTTTAATCAGATACCAGAATTTTAGGTAAAAAGGCACACTGAAACCATCTGGACCTGGTGCCCCATTGTCATTCATATCACGAATAATCTCGAGAATTTCATCACTTTCTGGAATAGTGATCAGCTTATTATTGACCTCTTCCGAAATGACTGCAGAAAAAAGATCCATATCCGATAGATTGGGGGGGAGGGGGAGTGTATCCACCGAAAAGTTGTTTGAAGTATTGGATAGCTGCCATCCCAATCTCCTTGCCATTACAAGTCGTAGACCCATCATCTTTTTGAAGAGTCATGCGGGAGGAATTACGTCTAGCTTTGACGGCCGCATGATAGAAGGCAGTATTTCTAAACCCTTCTTTGAGCCAAGAAATTCTGGATTTATCCTTAGCCATTGCCTCTTTTAACCCCAGCACGTCTTCTAATTGAGTCCGGAGATTTCTGAGAGTTTGGCTGGTATTATCATTCCAATGCTCCTGTAAGGATCCTTCAACATGAGAAATCTCATCAATAAGTAATTTTTCTTTTTGCCTCAGGTCTCCAAAAACCTCCCAATTCCATATTTTTAAAAACTTTCTCAATCTTTGAAGCTTTAGGGAGAAGTTCCGAAGAGGATTTTCATCTAAATTCCTTGTCCAATTAGATTCCACAAAGGAGATAAAATTGGGATGGGTCTCCCAAGCACGAAAATAGTGAAAACGAGCTGCCGGTTTAGGTTCAGAGATAGCTTCCAAGAAAAGGGGACAGTGATCAGAGAAAGACCTTGTCAGATGAAATTCCCTTGGGGCAAGGGAATTTCGCAAAATATTTACCATTGACGAGGAATCGGTCTAGCCTTTCCCAAATAATCTCGTCACCCTGTCTATTGTTGCTGCAAGTAAACGGGTGTCCGATAAAACCAACATCACTAAGACCAGCACGCATACAGAAATTGTTGAAATCCAGAAGCGCATCTGAGTCAGGAGAATTACCACCTTTCTTCTCACAGGGGTGGGCAATCACATTAAAATCTCCTCCAACAATCCAAGGCTGGTCAAATTGGTCTGCAATATTAATCAGGTCATGCCACAGAGCCATCCTCTCCTTTTTTTTTTTTTTTTTTAAAAAAAACCCACCCCGTTAGAGGCCCAACCCTGACACCCTCCAGGAATCGAACCTATGACATGGAGTTTATAATACACCACCACAACCACTAGGCTAGCCCTTGGTGGGCAGAGCCATCCTCTCCATTCTCCTACAAAGAGCATAAACAAAAGAGTAGTGAACAGAAAGATTTGTACCTCTAACAGAAACCTTATAGAAAATATGTTGAATCTGCCATTGGATAATATCGACATCAATATGCCATTTGCAGAGAAGCCAGATTTTATTGTTGGAAATGCTCCCATGAGAAGCATGGTCAAAAAGAAGAGAATTCCTCAAATTATCCAAATGAGACCCTTCCACCATAGGTTCAATAATGACTAGCAGATCAGTCTTGTGATGAGAAATAATATATTTAAGATAGGATAGAGTACCCCTACTATGAATACCCCTTACGCTCCAACAGATGATGTTTATCATTGGTGATGTTCAGGTTGGCAATCGATTGCTAAGGTCTCTTCTCTTGCAACAGACCTTGTAATACAAGAACTCCCATCTGCCCATGGATCTTGGGGTTTTAATCTATCCACCATTGGGGTCGGGTCTACTCGAGAGTTATCCTCAATAGAGTTGCCAGTATGTGTTTTCTAGAGAATGGATTTTGTTGGTTTCAAGGTAGGATCAAAATGTTTATCTGCATAGCTCAAGGAGCTAATATCAGATGTCTTTGTAGCCGTATTGGATTGGGCTAAATCACCTTCATTGACTGTTGATTCTGGGGAAATCATTGGCTGTGTTTCCACTAATTAGACTGCTTACTATGCATCCGATAAGGGTTGGTGTTTTCTCCATTATTCGTTTCATGGGAGCATTCTCCGACATTGTCAGGACCTGGAGACCCCCTCTGTTTTTTTTCCTATTAACTTTAACCCATTCCAGGTTTGAATTGTTGGAAACTTGTCGGTCGAGCCACCCTTATCTTTATCAGAAGGAACTGTCACTTGCATAAGAATATCAGGACCATATCCAGATTCCACCACAATCTGTTTAGCCTTGGATGCACTAGCTTTAGATTTCCTGCAAGTACCAAGCTCGTGACCATAGATTTTACATTTCGAGCAATAAGATAATTTACTCTCAACCTGAATCTGTTGCCAATATCCACCAGCATTCCCCATTGTAACCCAAACCTCTGCTGGAATAGGTTGAGTGACATCAAGCTCCACACAGGCCCTTGCAAATCTCAAAGACGAACAAGCTTTGGTTCGATCATCCACATCCAGGAAAATTGAGAAAGTAGAAACAATGGCACCGATAAAAGCCTTATCGAATAAGGGAAGAGGAAAACCAGGGAGTCTGAGCCAAACCGTAGTGAAGGTGGACTCTTTTTTGGGGTTATAGTCTTGCGTCCATCGGAATATGCGAAACATAGCGTGATTGAATTTGCGGAGAGGGCAGGATAAAGCTGCAATAGCATCCTCTTCAAAGTCTAAGATAACCAGGATGTGCCGATTATCCCAAATCTCACTGATACTAGCACGACCTTTGATTCTCCAGGTAGATTGGAAGACCTTATGGATTTCAATCAGAGGAAACCCAAAACGTTTAGCCCCTGCTTGGACTTCGCCGCTGGGGAAGGAAACAGAAGGTCTCCCATCTCGGGAACCAGTCTGACGAGGAGGGATTTTGATTGGGGGGAAGCGAGGTTGGGGAATCTTCTGTGTAGCAGCAACGGCCGCGAAGGATTTCGCATTCGTTGGGGCCTCAAGATTAGGGTTGTCGACCACCTCCAGAGATCCGCCTGTGTTGGAGGGATCCGGGATTTTCGGAATGGACTGGGCGGAGGGCCCATCGTGGGCGAAAGGAGCCCGGGGGCGGGGGGGGAGCCGGAGAAAAGGCCCTAGGGTAGCCGCGGAGGGGGAGCCGGAGCTAAAAGCCGGACATGTCCTCGCCTTGTCGATAATTACACCAGGTAAAAGGGTTTCCACTGAAACCTACATCACTGAGGCCTGCTCTCATCATGAACTCATTGAAGTCGAGTAAATCGTTGCTATCAGGTTGGTTACCCCCTCGTTTTCTTTAAATTGTGCAATCACATTGAAGTCCTCACCCACCAGCCAAGGAGTATTGTAAGTATCAGCTATGTGTATCCAATCTTTCCATAGTTGAAAATCTATCCATCCGTCTACATAAGGCATAAATAAAGGAGCACATAATATTAACACTAGACTCAGTCACCGAGACTCTACAAGAAAAATGCTGTGTTTGCCATAGAATGTTGTCTACACAAATGTGATCTTTCCACAGAATCCAAATCTTATTGTTAATATCCCCACCATGAATTGCCTTACCAAAGCTAAGAGAGCGACAAAGTAATTCTAGGTAATTACCTTCAGTCATGGGTTCGAGCAGCACTACAATATCAGCTTGATACCGAGAAAGAATTTGCTTGAGATAAGTGAAACTACCTCTACTTTGGACTCCCCTGATATTCCAACAAAGGATATTGATCAAGACTGATGTTGAGAAGAAGGCTCATTTTGTGTTACACCTTCTTCTAAAAAGGTGTTATCCCCTTTAAGTCTCACAAGTCTATTTTCCACCTCGACAAAATCCTTGGCTAAATCCTCCTTCTTACATTCAGACTGTTGATCAGAATTCACTGAATTCGGACCAGGAGTAAGCCTTCGAAGAATGGATTTTACCCTAGACATCTCTTGACCACTATTCTTGTCCATACCCTCGTCTCCAACTCCTAAATTTAATTCCTAAGCTTTATCTCTATCTCCCACTAGGCCATCAATTAAGACATCAGAAGACAAGGTCGTCTCCTTTCCATCATGCTTGCCTGTTGTCTCTAGGCCATACTTCCTTATTTTGTCATTTCTTCCTTTCACCTGAATCCAATCTTGTGTTTTGATTAAATCAGTCTTGCTCGGTACGGTTTCTTTGACTTTCTCTTTACGACTCAAATCTTTATTATTCGATCCCTCTGATCCTTCTTTACTGTCCATGTTTGGAGCGATCACAACTTGCTTAACTTTCCGACAGATGGTAAGTTCATGACCATGAACCCTACACTTTGAACTATAAGCCAGCTTACTCTCCACCACGATTTGTTGCCAATAAATAGCCCCCTGCATTCCCCATTGAGTCCTAAACCTCAGAGGGTATAGGCTGGGTGACATCTAATTCCACACAAGCTCTCGCAAATCGCAGTGATAGACATGCCTTAGTCCGTCATCAACATCAAGGAAAGAGGCAAAAGACGACCCAATAACCCCGATAAAAGCCTTGTCGTACAACTGTAATGGTAAATCAGGTAATCTAAGCCATACCGTTATAAATGTTGATTCCTTTTTAGGATTGTAGTCTTCCGTCCAGCGAAAAAGCTGAAACATAGCATGGTTTATCTTGCGCAGTGGACATGTCAAAGCCGACACTACCTCATCCTCCGAATCCAGAATGACCAAGACATGTCTACTGTCCCAAAGTTCACTGATAGTAGCCCGTCCCTTGATTTGCCAAGCAGATTGGAAAGCTTTCTTAATCTCGGCAAGCGAAGGTCTGCCCACTGTAAACTTGGCGACCAGTGAACACCCGAACCTTCGTGCTCCAGCCTGGACTTCTCCCGATGTGAAGGAGACTGCCAGCTTACCATCACGCGATCCAAACTGCCGGGAGGGTAGAGTAATCGGGGCGAACCGCGGCTGAGAGCGCGGACGAGACGCCACAGATGCGAAGGATCTGGCAAGCCCTAACATTTGACCTCCCAGATCTGCAGAGCCCCGGGTGGTGGGGCTCACAGATGACGTTGAAGCTGGAACATGTGGGTCCGGTGGTCTTGAGGGTAGCGTGATTTCGTTGTTGAGAGGAGAGATCGACATCTGCCGGTTACCGTAGATGCTAACCTCAAAATATTTTTACCGGAGGCTTCAAAAGGACTGATAAAAGACACCTGTGAAGCCACAAGCCCCAGGACTGATAAAAGACACCTGTGAAACCACAAGCCCCAGGAGCACTTGCCTTAGGTAAACTGGAAACAACAAGCCACTCCTCTTCTGCATTGGGGATACTGTTAAGGATCTTATTATCAGCTTCCGAGATTACGGGAAGAATGTCATCAAAATAGTCAATAGCAGGGTTAGCAGAGAACCCACCCAACAGCTTTTGGAAATACTCAACTGCTAAAGCGCCAATGACCTCACGGTCATCCGAGAAGGAAGCGTGAATTTAAAATTATTACAAGATCTGCATAGCTTTATAGCTGTATGGAAAAGCCCGGTATTCCTCTCACCATGTTGCAGCCAGCCTACACAAGATTTAGCATCAAGAAAAATTTGTCGATCATCCAAAGCTGAGTGAAGGCGAGTGTAGGGTGACAAGAACTTCCTCACTTTCCTTCGACCATTGATTCTGAAGAATCTGCTCAACAGCCTCCACTCTTTTACTAAGATCATTGATTCTCTGGTTAATATCGCCAAAAACGTTCCAATTCCATTTACAGAGAACACTCCTCAGCCTTTCGACCCAGGCAGGATTAAATCTATGGGCTCGCTCAATATCACTGAAAATAATCAGCAGGGGGGAATGATCAGAGTGCACGCGGGGAAGATATACCACTTTCAATTTAGGGAAAGCCGCAGCAGCCAAGCCATTAATTAATACCCTGTCAAGTCTCATCCTTATTGAAAGAATTTGAGAGTATGTGGTTTGAAGTATGAAGAGACTGCGAGTATGGTAATGCCAAAATCAGATTTGAGAATAAAAAGTTTTCTTTCTTGATATTAGGGTTATACGAATACATTGTTTATATAGGAGTACAAAAAAAAAAGGAGTACATGACTACGTTTAGGAAATCGAACTTTAGGCAAGTAGACAATGATCTCAACACCCTTTAGGAATCCACACGCCAGCCATTAAGGAGATATATTCTCCTAAATATTCTCCAAGATCTCCTCTTGTTTCCAACTTGCTTTCCAAGACTCCCAGATTTCCTCTTGTTTCCAATTTGCTTTCCAAGACTCCCTTAAATCGTGTATATGCAGCCTATGTCTTCATTCTCAATACTTCCCCTCAAGCTCGACTCTAGGAACTAGCCAAGCTTGGAACCATGAAGACTAGCCAAGCTTTCTTTTTCTTTTTTTTTTAACTGTATTCTTTATTGAAAAGGTTCCAAAAAGCCTGGATCATGGCGAATACAAAAGAGGTTGAGCTTGATCCTCAAGTGCCAGTAGGAAAACATTCCCAACTTAAAAACACCGAATAGATTATATAAACCCAACTCAACCTAAACGAAAATAAATGGCGTTGTTGGCACCTAGAAAAGACATTGAAAAAACACAGACTAAATCCTAGAGTCATCACAGAGGATGGGAAAGGAATATCTGGTGTTGCTGGGGAGGCTGAGGTCATCCTGAGCAGCGAGCTGGCTGATAAAGAAGCTGGAAGATCTAGGAGAAATGCAGGCATCGTTCTTAATAGCCTGACGAACAGCAATATGGAGGTTCTGATACGAAAGATAGATGCCAGGATCCATTGTGTAGACAAGAGCAATGGCGGCATTATTCTGAGAAGGGTGGATTTTCCTAAGGGAAACATTGCAGCACCTTTGGAAAATTCTTTGACGCTCAAAAGAGTTATAACGGTAACCATGAAGACTTGCCTCATAAAAAAAAACCCTAAGTATGGAAAACCACTTGGGACAAAACCATACCTTGGACAAAAAAGAGTACAAGCCCTCACGAAAAGGGTCATGTTTAAGGAATACTTGTGAGTCCAAGCTTCGAATGGATGAACTCACACACTTTGCTGCTGGCAGCTTTGGTGAAGATGTCTGCTAGTTGATCCTCGCTCTTTGTATAGCACAGTTAGATCACTCCTTTCTCTACCATTTGCCTTACCTTGTGACAGTCCACTTCTATGTGCTTTGTCCTCTCATGGAACACTGAGTTTGACGCAATATGGATGGCTGCTTGATTGTCACAATGCATGGTGATAGGCGTGCTACTCTCTATGTCGAGGTCTTTGAGGAGAGCTTTGATCCAGATCAATTCATTTGTGAGCTTTCTCATCGCCCTATACTCGGCCTCTGCGCTAGAACATGAGATCACCTTCTGCTTCTTGCTTCTCCAAGTAACCAAGTTACCTCCAATAAAGGTACAATAGCCTGTGGTTGATCTCCTATCCATCCTATCTCCTGCCCAATCAGCATCACAATAGCCGACAATCTCCGTGCTCCCATTGCGTCCCATCCAAATGCCTTGTCCAGCCGTGCCTTTGAGGTATCTGAGAATCCTCTCCACCATGCGCCAATGATGCATCTTTGGCCCTTGCATGTGCTGGCTCACCTGATTCACAGCAAAATAAATGTCAGGTCTCGTGATAGTCAAATGAATTAACTTACCAACCATCCTTCTATATTGCTTTTCGTCTTCAAACGGCTTGTCATCAATCTCCCCCTCTCGAATGACCTTGTAACCTTCCTCAAGTGAAGTCTTAGCTGGTTTTGCTCCAAGTTTTCCTGCTAAACACGAAAGATCAAGCGTGTACTTCCTTTGAGAGAGAAACAACCCCTCTTTCGATTGACATATTTCAATTCCAAGGAAGTACTTTAGTTCACCCAAATCTTTAATATCAAAAACATAATTTACAAAGGATTTAGTTTCAAGTATCCCTGCCTTGTCGCTCCCAGTGATGATGATATCATCAACATACACAAGGATAACAACTATACCAGATGATCCGTGTAGGGCGAAGAGAGTATGATCTGCCTCAGATATCCTAAATCCTCTTTTGAGAAGGGTTGAGCTCAGCTTGTGGTACCACGCCCTAGGTGATTGCTTCCGCCCATATATAGCCTTCTTTAGTCTAAGGACTTTCCCTGGTTTGACCGTGTCTTCTAGGCCAGGTGGAGGGTGCATGTAAACCTCTTCTTCCAACTCTCCTTGAAGGAATGCATTCTTGACATCCATCTGCCAAAGATCCCATCCGAGGTTGGTAGCAACTGAGAGAATAATCCTAACCGAATAGAGCTTGGCTACTGGTGCAAACGTATCAAGGTAGTCCTCTCCATATGTCTGAGTAAACCCTCGTGCTACCAATCTGGCTTTGTACCTTTCGATCGAACCATCACTCTTATACTTGATTGTGAAGACCCAACGGCTAGATATTGCCTTCCTTTCCTTTGGAAGGTCAAATTCATACCAAGTACCATTCACTTCCATAGCCTTTGTTTCTTCATGGATTGCATCCCTCCATACCTTATGCTCTTTGGCCTCTTTGTAGGAACTAAGTACATGTCCTTCGTCCAACTTACCAGTGAAGCTTTGATGCTCTTGTGGGAACTGATCCAATGAACATACGACTTGAATGGGACGAGCTACTGCCGTTCCATTGTAAAACACCCTTGTGTTCTTCCAATTTGAGGCTGGTTTCTTCAACCTTGTGCTCCTTCTAGGCTGCAAGACCTGCTCTTGTTGAGACTGCTCATGCACGGTTTCAACTTGTGTTTGTGCTTGTTGAGGCTGTTCTTGTTCAACAGGTGCTTCATTCTGATCACCACTTTCGAGTCCTTGGTCTTCATTCTCAATGTCAGGCTCTCATACCATGAAAGAATTTGAGAGTATGTGGTTCGAAGTATGAAGAGACTGCGAGTATGGTAATGCCAAAATCAGATTTGAGAGTAGAAGTTTTATTTCTTGATATTAGGGTTACACGAATACATTGTTTATATAGAAGTACATGACTGCGTTTAGGAAATCTAACTTTAGGCAAGTAGATAACGATCCCAACACCTTTTAGGAATCCACACGCCAGCCGTTAAGGAGATATATTCTCCTAAATAATATTCTCCTAAATATTCTTCAAGATCTTCTCTTGTTTCCAACTTGCTTTCCAAGACTCCCTTAAATCGTGTATATGCAGCCTATGTCTTCATTCTCAACACTTATACACCTTCTTCCAGCTTGATTATTACACCAGCTAAATTTATTACTAGACCAGATATCCAACAAACCAGCTCCAGTAATAAAATTATTGAAATCTGAGGAAGATTTATTTCCAAATGTCCGACCCCCCATTTTCTCATCAGCACGTGTCACTGCATTGAAATCCCCCATAAGAAACCAAGAATCTGTAATTGACTGATTTTCCACAGATAGATCAAACCAAAGCTTTTCTCTGTTAATGACTTTGTAGGAAGCATACACCACTGTACAGATAGCTTTAATGTTCATTGCAGCATGAATAACAACACAAGAAATATGCTGAGAGCTGATATTTTGAATGGAGACCGAAATAGAATCCTTCCAAAAAAATCCAGATATGTTTATTGGTTGGATCTCCTTGCAAATAACCAGAAAAACCAAGCTTCTGGGCAAGAGAACCAATTTTATTTTCCTGCGATTTAGGTTCCAAAATAGCACAAAAAGAAATATCATCCTTAATTAAGATAGAATTTAGATAGCAAACGGTACCTCGATTGGAGATTCTCCTGGCATTCCAACACAAGCCGCTTATCATTTAGAAACCTTGGGAGGGCAGTGCTTGCTGCCTGGAATAATGCACGTTTTAAGAGCTTCCGAAATCTTGCCCCCACCAATTTTGATATTTGGACACCTTGTAAATCCAGCTTTATCTTGGATATTAATATAGTGCTGAAGAGTACCAGGATGAACCAGAATACCCACCTCTTCGCTGAAAACAGGATAATTAGAGCCTTGACTTCTAAGACGAAGTTCTGCACCAGATAGGTCATTTGGCATTATAGCTACAACTCTGCTTAGATTACTCTCCTGAATAATAGGCATTGGCGGCTCAGCAACATTAGACGGGATCTGGCTGTCCACAGGTTTGCAAACTTGTGCATCCTCCTTGCTAGAATTGCCCTCCACACTTTCCTTAGGATTCCCTGTTGGGTTACAATTCTCTTCAGGTGTAGAATCACTCATTGGGTTCTTACCTTTTTTATTTTTCCGATTTTCAGCCCTTCTCCACATCAGTACCTGGGAGGGTAGCCAAGGCTGATTTCTCTCCATTCAAAACCACCTTCCTATTTAAATCAGTTCCCTTCTGCCCAGGAATAATAGGAGTTAGCTTGTTCTTCCGACAGACTGACAGAGATTGTCCATGAATTTTGCATTTGCTGCAATAAGAGAGCTTAGTTTCAATTTCAATAGTTTGCCAGAAACCGCGATTATCCGGCATGTTAATCCACACTACATCCGGTATTGGTTGAGTCATATCCAGTTCAACACAAGCTCGAGCATATTTAACGGAGACACAAGCTTTAGTTCTATCATCGACACTAACAAAATAACAGAAGGTAGAAACAATCAATGAAGGTACTATCATAGATAGATTACGGTAAACCTGGAAGTCGCACCTAGATGGTGGTAACAGTGGATTCCCTTTTAGGGTTATAATCTGCACTCCATCTGAATAACTGAAATACGCATGGCTCACCTTTTACAATGGGGATGAAAGGGCAGCACAAACATCAACTTCAGAGTCGAGGATGATGAGGACATGAGGACTGTCCCAGATCTCACTGATGGAAGCGCGATTGAAAGTTTTCCAACTAGCCTGAAAGGCCTTCTGAACATCCGTTAGAGACGGTCGGCCGACCGTTAATTTCGCGATTAGGGAATGTTCGAAGCGCTTCACACACTCTCCAATTTCGACACCGGTAAAGCCAATATACGGTCTCCCATCCTTAATCCCGACTTGTCTGGATGGAAGGGATGGAGGGGGAAAACGAGGCCTTAAGGCTGGCTGAACAGCCGCTTCCACCATTGCAAAACTTGGACGGTTGACATGTTTAGGAATCCCTAAAACTCCATCAGGCAAGACGTCTGAGTCAACAAGATCAGGAGGCTTAAGATTGGGCAGGTCGGGAGCGGCCATGGAGGCTGGCGAGCCTGGACGGCAGCTGCCGGAAGGTAACCCTAATAATCAAAGAGATTCCCTGTAGTAACTCAAGGATGTCAATCTCAATCTTTCCTCTTTCGGCATTGCATCAGATCATGCCCATGTATTTGAAAGAATTTGAGAGTATATGGTTCGAAGTATGAAGAGTCGAGTATGGTAATGCAAAAATCAGATTTGAGAATAGAAGTTTTCTTTTTTTTTTTTTTCTTTTTTTTATAAGCTGGCTATGGCCAGCAATTTTATTGAAAGTGTGATCCAAAAAACCTGGACCGTGGTATGACTGCAATCTGGTGGTCGGCCTGGATACCCAAGACCCACCTAAACACATAAGAATTGCCACCCTCAAGTGATGGACAATTAAAGAACTAGACCAGCAGCCACTGAACAAGAAAATAACAAGTAAGGTTCTATCACAATACATTGACTGATAGACATAGCTGCTGCTGCCCAAAATACTACACGCAAAGCACACAATATCACCAAGCCAAACCATGCAAACTAGATGACATTGAATGCTAGCTGTAAACCTATAGACAGTTATCATCTCGGGAGCCAGAATTTGTAGCATGGTGGAGATTAGGAAGGTAAATGTTCTCATCTTGGGTACGGTTCATATGCCGCGGACAGAAGATTCTAAGACCGGTATAATCATTATTCAAACAGTGAGCAACCGCATTGGGAAGGTCTGCTACCTTTCTATATAGATCGCATCTTTCATACTTTTGAAGCAAGGCAGTTAGTAGCATGAGAGATCATAAAATGAATGCGTCTCATCTGTTGAACATCAAATTTCTCCATCAAGGACTTCAGCCTAGACCGAATCCTCCATTGGCAAGCGTATATCTTCATGTAATCCATAAAAAACATCTCGGGATGGGCACTTTGTATTGTTTTAACTCTAACTCCCAGCTTCTCAGCATCCTCAAGGGCAGCTTCAATAAAATTCAGCAAGTCACTCACTGATTTCCCTTTTTAAAGAATTTTGGACAAAGCCAGGCTAAACCTGCCCTGAGAGTTCCTGACAATGGCTGCCCCAATAGTAGTGTTGGCTATGTCAATAATGCTTACGTCTAGACAATTTCCAGCTTTTCCAGGGTCCCAACACAGCCACTTTCCGTAACATCAAGGCCGTTGAAAACTGGTAATATCAAAATAAAAAAGAGCAAATTTCAACTCCCTGTAATCTGGCTGAAACTCTGACAGAGAGGACGCAAGAAATTTGGCCCAATGAAAACTTTCTGGTCGTCAAAGCAGGGCCCTTGGTATCATGAATCATAGTGTTCCTTGAATTCCAAATCTCCCACAAGCCAAAACAGGCTATACCAATCTTGAAACAATGCAGAGAACACTTCTGAGAGAACTGCGACAACCAACCATGAAAAAAATTCGACAAAGACAGAGGCTTGTTGCAAGAAAAGGCAGCAGCAATAATACCCCACACCTCAGCAGCCCATTTTCCTCTAAAAAATAAATGATTGAGGATTTCCTCACTTTTAAAGCAGCAAACGCAGCGAGACGTAATAGGGATACCGAGCTTCTTAATATTGGTATCAATGGGAAGGCCATTTAAAAACAGACGCCACAGGAAAACAGAGACCTTTGGGGGAAACCAATTCTGCCAAATAACTTTTGCCCAAACAGGAGCTGGATGAGGTGTGGCATAAGAATCAAGGAACTTTTTGACAGAGAAATTACCTGACTCATGCCCAGCCCACCTTAAACAGATAGCCGAATGAGTCCAAATAATTCTCCCATAATAGTCTGCAGCAACTCTGGGAAGCGTAGCCAAGAAGGAAAATCTTTGAGCCGGTCTGTCAAGCACTTCTTTAACGGCCAGGCCTCTTAAATCACTCCCGCAAGGTAGTTCATAAAGGTTACAGATCCTATCGATGAGCACACTGCCCTCCCCGACCTCCAAAATGGCCTGATTTCTAAGATACACTATAAGGTGATTCATAGCATTCCAAAGAGGGGATTCAGGTTTTCTAATACCAAAACGAGAATTAGCGTATCTGGCCCAAAGACTCTCCTGTTTCAAGAAATTCCAAGCCAACTTGCCATGAAACACGAGCATTGTATTTTCCAGGCTTCTAAAACCCAATCCACCCACATCTTTATTTCTACACATTCGCTCATACCGAATCCAGTGGCGCTTTTTCCCATTACCCTGATCCCACAGAAAGTTAGCAATTAAGCCTTCACTTTTTTAAGCACACTCTTAGGAACTAGTAAAACAGCCAGGATATGCATGCTCATGGAATTCAAAATTGCCTGAATTAAAGTAACTCGTCCACCCATAGTAAGAATATTTCGCATCCAGCCCCCAATTTTGCCACGTAGCTTATCAAGTAAGCTGTCAAAGTAGATTCTCTTCACCCTACCTTGCAAAAGAAGGGCACCAAGGCATGTTGTCGGCAGAGAGGACTCCACAAACTGAGTCAAACTAAGAATATGCTCTTTCTTTTCATTGCTGGTTCTTTTAGAGAAAAACACCTGACTTTTATTACGGTTGAGAACTTGGCCAAATATGGAGCAAAACTTCTGAATAATTCCTATGAGACGAGCCACCGTTTCAGGGCAATCCCTGGAGAATAATAGGATGTCATCCGCAAACAAGAGATGATTAATTTTAATAGCTCCCTGCTTTGTTTTATAAGACAACATCTCCCCTTGTTCTACACTTTTGTTAATAGCCCTAGAGAACCACTCCATGGCAAGAACAAACAGACTCGGCAATAATGGATCGCCTTGACGAACACCACATCCAGATTTGAAGAAACCAAATAATTGACCTTCCCAAGCCACTGAATACCAAATATTAGAAATACATCTAAAGACCAGATCACACCAAGATTCGTTGAAGCCAAATCCACGCAAAACATATAAATGAAATTCCAAGATATCCTGTCATAAGCTTTTGCCATATCCAATTTGTACATAATGTTACCATCAACTCCCTCCTTATGAAGATCATGGATAAGATCGTGGGCCAAGGCTAAATTATCATGAATTCCCCTTCCTTTAATAAAACCTGACTGTTCTGGGATTATAATAACATGCAGTATATCACGAAGGCAATTACTCAAAATTCTAGAAATTACCTTGTGGTTAATATTGCAAAGGCTGATGGGTCTTAGATGGTCAATACTACTAGCATTGGATCTTTTAGGAATGAGAGTGATCGTAGTAGAGGACCAAGCCACAGGGATTTGTTGCCTTTAAAAAAGTTCTGCACACTTAAGACAAAGTCATTCTCAATCAGATTCCAGAAAGTAATGTAAAAAGGGATACTAAAACCATCCGGTCCTGGCGCCCCGTCTACATTCATCCCACGAAGGGCCTCCAGAATTTCATCACTATCTGGAACTGCTGTGATCTTAATATTCACTTCGTTAGAAATCACAGGATGAATTAATTCCATGTCACTAAGATTCGGAGGAGGAGGTACCTGGTTAAGCAGATTAGTGTAAAAGCAAACAGCAGCATTCCCTATAACATTTTTATCTGAGGTAAAACAGCCGTCCTCCTGCTGAAGAGACATTCTCACCTTAGCTCGCTTCACTTTAATAGCCGCATGATAGAAAGTAGTATTTCTATCGCCATCCTTAAACTAAGACATCCTCGCCTTATCCTTGGCCATAGACTCTTTATATATCATAATATCTTCCAGCCTCATCCTCATAGTCTTGATATCAAGATGAAAATCCTCATCCCACTGAGACTGTAGTCTGGATTCAGCATTGGAAATATCAGATAAAAGCTGTTCTTCCTTAATTCGAATATCCCCAAAAATCTCCCAGTTCCACTTCTTAAGAGCTTTTCTCAGACGCTTAAGCTTCAAGGAGAAATTATGCATTGGGTTATCATGCAGATTTCCTATCCAATTAGCCTCAACCACCAATCGGAAGCCAGGGTGGGATTCCCACATACGAAAATAATGAAACCTTCCTCTTCTACGGCTTTCCCCATCAACAACAACCCATAAACGGCAGTGATCCGAGAAAGCTCTAGAAAGCTGAGACACTCTGGGACAAGGGAATTCAGCAAGGAAGCGGCCATTCACCAAAAACCGATCAAGCCTTTCCCAAATAACCTCTTCTCCTTGACGATTATTGCACCAAGTAAAAGGATTTCCACTAAATCCTATATCACTAAGCCCCGCTCTCAGCATGAACTCATTGAAATCAAGTAAAGCATTTCTATCCGGTTGATTACCCCCTTTCTTTTCCTTTAATTGTGCAATCACATTGAAGTCCCCACCCACCAACCAAGTGATATTGTAGGAATCAGAAATATGAATCAGTTCTTCCCAGAGTTGAAGTCTATCCACCCTACTACATAAAGCATAAATAAAGGAGCACAACATATTAGTACTGGACCCAGTCACCGAGACTCTGCACGAAACATGTTGAGTGTGCCACTGAAAGTTTTCAACACAGATGTGATCTTTCCACAGAAACCAAATCTTATTGTTACTATCCCCACCATGAACTGCCTTGCCAAAGTTAAGAGAACGGCAAAGTTTATCTAGATACTGACCTTCAGTCATGGGCTCGAGCAGCACTACAATATCAGCTTGATAACGAGAAAGAATATGTTTGAGGTAAGTGAAGCTACCTCTACTCTGGACTCCCCTGATATTCCAACAAAGGAAATTGATCATGATTGATGTTGCATAGAGATCTCAATATGTGTTACATTTTTTTTTCAGAAAATAAATATTAAAAGGCCCAAACAGCCAGGGCCATGGCGCTTACACTGAAGGCTGCAAACGCAGCTAACCAAACAGACCTAACCAGCAAACAATCAACTAAAGAAACCAGCAAAAGGAAGCAACCAACCAAGACCTAATAGGACTCAACCAAAGTAGAGAAAGACCTGATGAGATACAACCAAGGGACCTCCATCCAGAGAATAACAACAGAAGAAAAGACCTGCTACTAACCACTAACCTAACAACACAAGGAAGATAGAAAAATCTAAGATCAAAACTACAAACAACTAGGACTACTCTACCCAGCAACAATTAGAGCTTAAAAGGGACCCTCAAAAAGCAATAAGTTGCTCTCTGACATAGCAAGGCTGGGCCTTCGAATCATTAGCGATGGCGAGCTTGACTGCCCGGGGCAACTCCACAAAGCTGGTGGTGAAAAAATCTTTAAGAGAGGAGCAACAAAGAACCTCTGCTGGGCGATTAATAGAGAGACTAACGCTGAATACATCTATCTCCTTGAGCTTTTTAGTCAGCAGCCTTTTAATCTGGAAAACCTTCCAATCCACCATGGAGTTATGGCTGAGAAGATGCACCTCCGGATGAGATATGCGAATACATTTCAAGGTCAATCTCCGATTATGCAGTTCACAAATAATCTGCATCAGACCCTGCATAAAATTCTTACGCGCCGCTACAATCTTGACGGCAGCAACAAAGTAACCATTACTATCCCTAACCACAACAGCCAAACGAGAATTAACATCATCAGCAGCAAGTGCAATGTTACAGGTGTTACCTTTAATATTAGGCTGCCAAGGAATCCAAAAAATTCTGTCTGATTTGATCACTGGGGGATTAACATGGAGAGCTTTGCAGACTGAAATAGACAGGGAGTCTTGGCCGCAAGGAGCCTTGATACTTTTA
Source organism: Umbilicus rupestris (assembly GCA_963678935.1). Taxonomy (NCBI): domain Eukaryota; kingdom Viridiplantae; phylum Streptophyta; class Magnoliopsida; order Saxifragales; family Crassulaceae; genus Umbilicus; species Umbilicus rupestris. The sequence continues at coordinate 10,963,489 of OY787607.1, read as the reverse complement.
GCAAGAGAAGCGGCCCATCTGAGAATATTACACTTACCAAAGGAGTTTGCCTGATCTTCAAACACAAGCTGATTTCTGAGCTTCCAAATGTCCCACAGGCAGCAACTCAAAAGACCAAATCCCAAACAGTCCCTGAAAGATTTGAAATCAGCTAAGGTGGCCCAATCATAAAACAGCTGGTGAAAGGAAGACGGCCTGCTTTTCCTAAACAGCGGGCACAGAAAATTCAGAACCAGCCTAGCTTTGTCACTATGGAGAAGTAAGTGTTCCGTGGATTCCCCCCTGGAGACACAGCAGCAAACACATTTACTGGCCAATTGGAAACCAGTCTTGATAATATTTTCATTTGTAGGAAGAGCCGAGTGAAGAACCCTCCAGAGAAAGCAGGACACTTTCATCGGAATAAAGTTGCTCCAAATAGCTTCAAATTTTCCTATACTAGGCAGAGAGAAGGTAAAGCTTTTTAGAAAATTAGTTGTAGTAACTTTACCACTAGGATCCCCTTCCCACACTAGCTTGTCCGGAAAGTCATCTGAAAAATCCCCTTCAATGGAATTAAAAATACGAGGATTCACATTAACAAGGAGAGACCTTCTGGAAGCTGAGTTATTCAACACCTCTTTGATGCAGATCCCTTAACCTCGTAGGACAAATCATAGCAATACCCTCACAAAAATCTAAGGTAGAAGTTTTACCATTTCCAAGAATCCAGCGACAGTTCAGGGAAATGCTAGAGATGAAAGGAGATATAGTTTTCCATAAGCTAGATCCTCTACCTCCAATAGCAAATCTGCTCCTAGCATGAGTAGCCCACAAGGAGGAGTTAATCAAATAATTCCAAGCCAATTTCGCGTGCAGCGCTGTCATAACCTGTTTTAGAATTTTGATCCCCAAACCACCGGCAGAAGTAGGCTGGCATACAGCTCCCCAGTTAACCCAATGATGGCGAGATTCATTCCCAGCATCCCACAGAAAATTCCGTATAGCCTTATCTATATCCCTCAAGACACCTTTAGGAATAGGAATAACTGACATACAATGTAAGGGGATGGACTGGAGGACAGACTTAATTAAGGTAATCCTACCAGCCATAGATAAAAAGGATTTCATCCATCCTAAAAGCCTACCTTTAATGCCATCAACCAGCCCTTGGAAGAAGGAAATTCTGGGTCTCCCTGGGAAAAGAGGGGCTCCCAAATATTTAACAGGGAAAGAACTCAGGAGAAAACCGGATAGATTCAGCAGATATGCTTTCCTAGCAAAATTTACATGTTTGGAGAAAAAGATCTGACATTTCCTTGTGTTTAGCAGCTGTCCCGAATTAAAGCAGAAAGATCTTAATACCTCCAGAACTTTTGAAAAAGAAGACTTCCCTCCATTGGTGAAGACCAACACATCATCCGCATATAGAATATGATTAATATCCACAGCTTGGAGAGAAGACCAATAGGGCATGATGCCACCCCCTGCTCTGCCAGCCAGCTTCAATCTTCTGGACAAAAAGTCCATAGCTAACACAAACAGGCTAGAGGACAAAGGGTCCCCGTGCCTCAGCCCCCTGTTGGATTTGAAGTGACCAAAGGATTTTCCTCTAATCCGGATGGAGTACCAACAGTTGCTAATGTTCCGATAAACAAGATCACACCATTGCTCATCAAACCCAAGGGCCTTCATTCCACGAAGAAGAAAAACCCAAGATAATCTATCATAAGCCTTCACCATATCTATCTTAATCAGCACATTGCCCCCGTGAACTTTTTTATGAATATCTGAAACTAGGTCATGAGCTAGAGCTATGCTGTGATGAATGGACCTCCCTGGAATAAAACCTGATTGTTCTGAACTTATAATTCTATCCAGAAACGGACGAATCCTATCATTTAAAATCTTAGAGATGATCTTATGGAAGAAATTACACAAACTGACTGGTCTTAGTTGATCTAGAGAGGTGGCATTCTTCACCTTAGGGACTAGAATAAGAACTGTAGCAGACAAACAATTAGGTAGGCTGACTCCCTTGAAAAATAGCTGAATTGCCTCAATAATGTCCTCCCTAAATATATTTCAGCAGGACCTAAAGAAAGCTCCAGTGAAACCATCTGGTCCAGGAGCGCTATTCTCAGGAAGATTGGACACAGCAAGCCAGATTTCATCAGCTTCAGGGATAGCCCGCAGAGATTCATTGTCGGAGGGAGAGATCTTAGCCCGAATATTGTCAAAAAAATTCCTTTCAGGTAAGGCAGAAAATTCCCCTAATAAATCCCGGAAGAAATCAGTAGCCATAGAACCTATTTCATCCCGATCATCTGTAACAGATCCAGAGGGAAGGGTAACTTTGAAGTTATTGGCAGATCTGCGAGCCTTGATGGCTGCATGAAAAAGCCCAGTGTTCCTATCCCCATCCTGTAGCCAACCCAGTTGAGATTTAGCATTGAGAAAAACCTGCCGATCAACAAGATCTGTTTGCAATCTCTTCTGAAGCTGAACGAGATCTTCCTCACTCTCCAAATTCCACCGATTCTGAAGCAAGGCCTCAGTAGCTTCAACTTGTTTACTAAGAACGCAGATCTTCTAATTAAAATCCCCAAAAACATTCCAGTTCCAAATGCGAAGCTCACTTCTCAATCTTTTAAGTTTAGCATGACAATTAAAAAAAGGATTGGCATGAGCTCGATCAGACCAGGATTTCTGAACAAAGTCCTGCAGATCAGCATGCTTGATCCATGCCGGATTAAAGCTAAAGAAACTTTGTATCGGATCTTTTTTGGTAAAGGAGATCAACAGGGGGCAGTGATCAGAGTGAATACGGGGAAGATGTACCACTTTCAATTCCGGAAACTGAGCTGTAGCAAAGCCATTAATGAGCACCCTGTCCAGCCTCATCAAGATACAACTCAATCCCGCTTGATTATTACTCCAAGTGAACTTATTTCCAGAGAAACCCACATCCGATAAGCCGCTCCCAATTATGAATCTATTAAAATCTGAAGAAGACTTATTTCTGAATTTTTGACCACCTATTTTTTCATCTTCAGAAGTCACCGCATTAAAATCTCCCATAAGAATCCAAGGCTCCGTAATATTGGCAGACTCCTCATCAAGATGCTTCCATAAAGAAACTCTGTCATTAACTTTATAGGAGGAATAGACCACCGTACAAAAGGACTTAATACAGGACGCAGAGAGGGAAACTTCACAAGAAAGATGCTGAGAACTGATATTAACAACGGTAACATCTATGTAATCCTTCCAGAAAATCCAAATATGTCTATTGGTAGGGTTGCCCTGCAAAAACCTAGAAAACCCAAGCTTCCGAGCAATGGACACAATTTTTTTTCCTTGCAGCTTACGTTCCAGAATAGCACAAAAAGAAATATCATGCTTGGAGATTAAACTTTTAAGAAAACAGATAGTACCTCTATTTGCAATTCCTCTCACATTCCAGCAAAGTCCTTTAAACATTAAGACACATTGGAGAGGCAGTGCTTGCTGCCCGGAATGATACAATCTATGATAGCCTCCGATAAACTTCTTTCCCCTCTACCTCAACCAGGGCTTCTTGTGCTCCCCGCCTTATCACGGATATTTTTATAATGTTGTAGGGACCCTGGATGAACAAGCACCCCTAATTCCTCATTAAAAAAAATCTTGTTGGGGCTCTGCTTCTTTAGACGAAGCTCAGCTCCTGATAGAACATTCGGTATAATTTTAGCCTTATCCCCCTCGCTGACAACCTCAATCCTCCCGTCAAACTGGCAACTAGAGGCTAACTCAGTGCACGCCCCCTCATTGAGAAAAACAGAAGCAACCCCATGATCGGCGTCCTTTCTATGATCCGAAATTTCCCCACCGCTAACCTGTGAGGTAGCTGGAACGGAAGGATCTGCCTCTTTAAGAATGATCATAGGATCGCCATCCAATCCCTTAAAAGTAGCAAGAGAGCCCTTCCCTTTTCTAGACTTTTTTGATCCTACCCTATTCCAGCCTGAAACTTCTAAACCTTTAGTAATATTCCCAGTGATAATGCCCTGGTCAGTCAAAGCCCCTTTGTTCAGAAAACCCTTTGAAGGTCCCGCATCTTTGGCCTTAAGGGAGCCAATAGCCTGTAAAACTTTCCGACAAGATTCTACCTGGTGCCCATGTACCCTACATTTGCTACAGTAGGCAATTTTAGTCTCAACAAAAATAGATTGCCAGAAGCCCTGATTTTCCGGCATTGAAATCCAAACAGAGTCCGGTATAGCCTGAGTGACGTCTAACTCCACACAAGCCCGAGCATACTTAACCGAAACACAAGCCTTTGTTTTATCATCCACTGCTACAAAATAGCCAAAAGTGGATACTATGGCTTCAATGAAAGCACTATCATATAGAGGCAGCGGTAGATTGGGGAGTCTAACCCACACTGAGGTGGTCGAAGATTCTCTCTTAGGGTTATAATCAGCCGTCCACCGAAATAAACGAAAGAAAGCATGACCAACCTTATTCTGGGAGGAAGATAAAGCATTCCTGATATCAGCTTCTAAGTCCAGAATGATAAGAACATGTCTCGAGTCCCAAATCTCACTAATAGTAGCTCGACCTGAGATAGTCCAGCTGGTCTGGAAAGCTTTTTGAATCTCCCCGAGACTAGGACGACCAACTGTGAATTTAGCAATGAGGGAGAAATCAAACCTCTTTGCTCCAGCCCCAATTTCCGACCCAGTGAACCCAATGGAAGGACGACCATCCTTCAACCCTACCTGTCTGGAAGGAAGGGAGATGGGAGTGAATCTCGGTTTCAAGAGAGGCCTCGCCGAGGCCACCGAGGCCACCGAGGCAGCGTAAGACAGAGCCGAAACCTTAGCCTTCGAACCAGCGGCACTGCCAGAGCCGGAAGATCCAGGAGGCTCCGAAAGATTCTGAGAGGCCGAGCCCATGTCGGGCTGGCTCCGAGAGAAACCCTAGGTTCAACGAAGAGAAGCCCCTGAAGCGTGCCCTAGAAACTCTCACTTGCCGACCTTTCTCTCTTTTCAATATGTGTTACACCTTCCTCTGAGAAGGTGTTATCACCTTTAAGTCTCGCAAGTCTACTTTCCACCTCAATAAAGTCCTTGGCTAATTCCTCCTTCTTACCGTCTGAATGCTGGACAATATTAACCGTGCTCGGAACAGGATTGGGCCTTCGAAGAATGGATTTCACCCTTGACGAATCTTGCTCACTAATCAGAATACTCTTTCCCGATACCTCTTTTCCCGCTTCTGAAACAAATTGCTGAGCTTTCTCTTTTGGAACATCAGACAAGACAGTAGAAGACAATGTCACTTCCTTTCCATCATGCTGGTCTGCTGTTTCATGATCAACTTTCCTTGTTTTCTTATTTTTACTCTTCACCTGAATCCATTCCTGTGATTTGATGACCCCAATCTTACCCTGAACGGCTTCTTTGTCCTTTGCTTTCTGATTAACTTCCTTTTGAATCGGTCCCTCTGAACCTACATTACTGCCCATGACTGGAGCTACCTCAACTTGTTTGCTAGATTTAGATTTCCGACAGATGCTAAGTTCATGCCCATGAACCCTGCACTTTGAACAATAAGCCAGCTTACTCTCCACCACAATTACTCTCCACCAAAAGCGGATTGACGGAAACGCCACCGGAGGGACCAGGATCTGGTGGCTTGGATTGATCGGGAGAGGCCATAGAGGCCTGGAGCACGCCTGAGCGGCAGACGGCGAAGGAAGGATCAAGAATCGCCAAAGACGGAAATCTGGATCTCTATGCCTGATAATCAAGGTTTCTGGCAACCAATTGTTGTTGAGACTAAGATGTCATATTGCAGCAAATGCAGGATACATGGTCATCATTTAGCCATTTGCCGGAAATTTAAACCAGCTAATGCTCCTCATAAAACTCACGAATTTTCTATTACAGGGGAGCCTCTGCAGTCAGGAGGTAAAGATTCCCCAGCCATTACACCTGGGATCTCTTCTAAAGGTAAGGCAGTTTCTGAATGGGTGCGGGTTGGTCGAAAAAATCTAGAAAAGGGAAAGATTCTATTTTTTCTCCCCCTGATCAGGAAAAGGCTGATGATCCTGCTGCTCTAGACTCCTTTTTGTCGGTTGACGGGGTCCCTCCTAGAATTAGCCAGGACGTGGCCCAATGTGCAACCAATTCGAATAACAATTGTTCTCTGGTGGTCTTCGAGGGGGATTCCAACAGTGGTGATCCGGGCGGTCTCCACCTTCAAGAGGCTCCAGCTATGGGCACAGTCCCTAACCCCCTCCCTACTAGTACTGTCACATAGTCTTCTTCTGATATTGCTCAGCCTGCCCAGAGCAACGGAATGCAAAGTGTTGCCATTTCTGATAATGACTCCAGAGCTGCCCCTAATGATCTCTCTGGCGTGGAGCTTCGCCTCAAACGGCAAGGCTCCAATCGGGTTTCTTTTAATGAACAGCTAGGAGTGCTTGTTCACCCTGATGCTCTCCAACACTATATCAACATTCAGGACAAGGCTGGCTCTTCCAGTTTTCGGGCCTCTCCAAAAAGGGAGAGAAAGTTTTCGGAGGCTCTTAAAGAGTGCATCATCCCAGGCAGCAAGCACTGTCCCCCCACAGCTTCCCAATGATAAGTGGTCTCTGCTGGAACCCCAGGGGTATCTCCAATCGAGGTACTATCTGCTTTTTAAAAACTATTGTTTTTAAACATGATATTTCCTTTTGTGCTATTTTGGAGCCTAAGTTGCAGGGGAAAAAAATTATCTCAATCGCTAGGAAGCTTGGCTATCCTGGTTACTTCCAGGGAAACCCCGCAAATAAGCATATCTGGATCTTTTGGAAGGACCCGATTTCAGTCTCTATACAGAATATCAGCTCACAGCATATTTCTTGTGAAATCTTACATTCTGTGTCTGGCTCTAAAACCCTCTGCTCTGTGGTGTATGCTTCCTGCAAAGTAGTCGACTGAGTGCTCCTTTGGGATGCCCTTGCCACTGAATCCTCCAGCATCTCAGATGCTTGGATTGTCATGGGTGACTTTAATGCAGTTGTCAGTGCTGATGAGAAAAAAGGTGGCCAGCAATTCGGTAATAAATCATCCTCTGATTTCAATAATTTTATTGCTGGTTGCGGCTTAACGGATGCTGGTTTTTCTGGTAACAAATTTACTTGGTGTAATAACCAAGCGGGTAACAGGCGCATCTGGATGAGACTGGACAGGGTGCTCCTTAATGGTCTGGGTGTTGCTAACTTTCCAGAGATGCGAGTTCTCCACTTTCCTCGCATCCAATCTGATCATTGTCCCCTTTTGATCAGCTTCAGCAATAAAGAGCATACCCACAGTTTTTTTAGTTTCAATCCAGCTTGGGTCAAGCACGATGGTTTTCTTTCTATTGTTCAGAACTGTTGGACTGAACGAGCTCATGCTAATCCTATGGTTAATTTCCATCTCAAGCTTAAAAAATTAAGATGTGAGCTGCGCAAATGGAATTGGAATTCTTTGGAGATATTAATCAGAGGATCAGTAATCTCAGCCAGCAGATTGAGGCTACTGAGCTTTTGCTTCAGAATCAGTGGTCCTTGGACAGTGAGAAAAATCTTGTTTATCTTCATAATCGACTCCAAACTGCTCTTGACGACTGTCAGCTCTTTCTGGATTCTAAGTCTCAGATAGGCTGGCTGCAAGAAGGAGAAAGGAACACTGCTCTTTTCCATGCAGCCATTAAAGCCCGAAGGTCCTCTAACAATTTCAAAGTTACTCTCCCCTCCGGGATTGTTTCTGATGATCGTGAAGAAATTGGTTTTTTGGCTACTGAATTCTTTCAGAACTTGCTTGGAGATTTCTCTGCTATTCCTGAAAGTTCTTACTTTGATGATATTCATTCAGCTATCTCTCCAGCTGAGAATGAAGGCTTGAGCTGCATTCCTGATGCCGATGAAATCTGGCGTGCTATTTCCAACCTCCCTGATAAAAGTGCCCCTGGCCCTGATGGTTTCACAGGAGTTTTTTATCAATCCTGCTGGAGCATTATTGACAAGGACGTTATCGAAGTTGTCCAGCTTTTCTTTAAGGGTCTTAGTTTGCCAAAATCTTTCTCTTCGACAATTCTCACCCTAGTTCCTAAAGTGAAGAATGCCACGTCTCTTGACCAGCTCCGGCCCGTCAGCTTATGCAATTTCATTCATAAGATCACCTCGAAGATTTTAAATGACCGGATCTGCCCGTTGCTTGGCAAAATAATTAGCCCGGAACAATCAGGCTTCATCCCGGGTAGGTCTATCCATCATTGTATTGCTCTGGCTCAGGATCTGGTGTCTGACATTCATAAAAAAGTTCATGGTGGAAATGTCGTGATTAAAATTGATATGGCAAAGGCCTATGATAGGCTTTCTTGGATTTTCCTTCTTCGAGGGATGAGGGCTTTGGGTTTTGATGAACGGTGGTGTGACCTTGTGTTCCGGAATATCAACAACTGCTGGTACTCCATCCGGATCAGGGGGAAATCCTTCGGCCACTTCAAATCCAACAGAGGGCTGAGGCAAGGGGACCCTTTGTCCCCTAGTCTTTTTATTCTTGCTATGGAAATTCTGTCCAGAAAGCTCAACTCGACTGGAAATCCTGGCAGTGGCATCTCTCCCTATTGGTCTTCTCTTCGGGCCCTGGAGATCAATCATATTCTTTATGCGGATGATGTGCTTATTTTCACTAATGGAGGGAAGATTTCTTTTATGAAAATGCTGAAAACCATTAATTTATTCTGTGACTGCTCTGGGCAACAAATTCACGCTACAAAGTGTAAGCTCTTCTTTTCCAAGCATATTAAGGGTACTAGAAAAGCCAATCTTCTCCTATTGTCTGGCTTCTCCCAGGGGTCTTTTCCTGTCCGCTATCTTGGAGTTCCTCTTTTCCCTGGCCACCCTAGACTTTCGTATTTCCAGGGCCTTGTTGATAGTATTAAATGTCGGCTTGCAGGATGGATGAAATCTTTCCTCTCCATGGCTGGCAGAATTACTCTGATCATATCTGTTCTTCAATCTATTCCAATTCACTGCCTTTCCGTTCTCCCAGTTCCTAAAACTATACTGCGGTCCATTGATCAGCTTCTCCGTAATTTTCTGTGGAATTCTGGTAGTGAGTCCCGTCATCACTGGGTTAACTGGAAAGCTGTCTGCACGCCCACAAATGTCGGTGGTTTGGGCATAAAGTTATTACACCAGGTTATGTCAGCCCTACGCGGTAAATTAGCCTGGAACTATCTTCTTAATTCTTCGCTTTGGACTAGGCATGCTAGGAGCAGATTTCACATTGGTGGCAGGGGGTCCTGTCTTTGGAAGAACATTTCCCCCTTTATTTCTAGCATATCTCTTAACTGTCGATGGATCCTGGGCAGCGGAGAAACGATTACACAGGTTTTTTGTCAGAACATTGGCTTGCATTGTCCCAAGAGATTCAAGGATATGCAAATTAAAGAGGTCCTTTTAAATCCTTTCTATAAAAGACGCTTTCTCTGTAACATGAATCCTCGGGTGTTCCAATCCATTGAAGGCAATTTCTCTGATCACTCTCCAGACAGATTAGTGTGGGAAGGGGACCCTGCTGGCCAGGTAACTTCAGCAAATTTTCTAAAGAGCATTGCCCCTCCCCTGCCAAGTATTAAGCAATTTGAGGTCATTTGGCGTCCCTTTATTCCTCTGAAAGTGTCCTGCTTTCTTTGGAAGATCTTTCACTCCGCTCTCCCTACCCATGACAATATCATGAAAACTGGGATTCAATTAGCCAGCAGGTGCGTATGTTGCACTGTGCCCAGTTTTGAGTCCATGGAGCATCTGTTTCTTCACAGTGATTATGCTAGTTTGGTTATGAATTTTCTTTGCCCCCTTTTCCGCAAAAACAGGCCTAGCTCCCTCCATCAACTCATTTATGACTGGGGCATTTTGGCAGACCTTAATAACTTTTTTGATTGCTTGGGTTTTGGGCTTATATCCTGCTGTCTTTGGGATATTTGGAAAATCAGGAATCAAGTCTTGCATGATAATCATGTTGGCAGCTTCAACAAATACAACATTCTGAGATGGGCTTCCTTTTTGAGCAACAGTATCAAGTCTCCTTGCTATTTTAACTCCTCTTCTTCCATTTGTAAAGCTTTCCACATTATCCCTCTTACCATCAAGTCGGCCAGAATTCTGTGGTCTCCCTGGCAGCCTGCCCATAAAGGTAATACTTGCAATATTTCTATTCATATTGTTGATGATAAGTGCTTTATGGCTGCGGTAGTCCGGAATAGACATGGGCTTTTCCTTGCTGCCATCAAGCTTGTTTCGGAGAGTAAACATTTTTTCCGGTGCATGCTGCATTTACTATGTGAGTTGAGGTGCCATGGTTTAAATATTCATTGTATCCGGACTTCCCATCCGGATGTTTGTCTTCTCAGTCGGGATTCTCTGGGGGATTGGCCTTTATTCCAGATCAAAAGGCTTTTAGTTCGTCGGCTAAAAGAGGTGGACATTTTCAAAGTTAGTAATTCCTTAAACAGACCGGCAGATGCGCTCTGCTTCTCCAAAGTGAGGTTTTTCTTCTCCACTCAGGTGGATGATCTTCCCCGGTCAGATGATCTTGCCAATGATGCCAAGTTTCAACCTTGCTCCTTCCTTGAGCAGCGTATCCGTATTTGACTGGATTCACTCCATTGTTTCTTACTGCCTGGGATGCGGAGAGTTTAATGGCAGTTCTGGTGTAGTTTTTGCTCCCAGAATTTCTGGGGAGTTTTTTATTTCTAGAGAAGCCTCTGCCTTGTATTCTGCCATTGTGTTTTGGCTAGATTTGTTTGGTCTTATGGGGTTGGGCATTATTAAGGATGAAGATCTTCCAGGTTTCCTTTCTAGCTCTTTTTGGGGGCCTCAAGTGTTCTTTCAGAGTTGTGTCCTTTCCTTGTGGCTCTTAAGTTGGATCATGCAGCCAGCCTCTTTGCTAGCTACAAATGTGTGCCTCTTTGCCATCTTCATAATCCTTTTCATAGGCATGTATGCTTGTCAAATGATCTTGGATATGTATCTTGTTGTTCTTGCTGCTATGTCTTGTATTAGGGCTGGGGTATGCCCCTGTCCCTATTTTTTTTGCAGGTTTTTATCTCTGGGTTTTGTTTGTTTTGCTAGATGGACTTGGTTTTATCCAAGCCATCCTCCAGAATTGTATACACCATGATCCAGGTTTTTTGGATCGTTTATTTTCAATACAGGTGCTTTTTTTTTTTTTTTTTTAAAAACATTTTGTTGCCAATAGCCCCCTGCATTCCCCATAGAAACCCAAACCTCAGAGGGTATGGGTAGGGTGACATCTAATTCCACACAGGCTCTCGCAAAATGCAGTGATAGACAGGCCTTCGTTCGGTCATCAACATCAAGGAAAGATGAAAAAGACGAGACAATAGCCCCGATAAAGGCCTTATCATACAACTGTAATGGTAAGTCAGGTAGTCTAAGCCATACCGTGGTAAATGCTGACTCCTTCTTAGGGTTGTACTCCTCCTCCAGCGAAAAAGCCGAAACAAAGCATGGTTTATTTTGCGTAATGGACATGTCAAAGCCGTCACTACATCCTCCTCAGAGTCCAACATGACCAATATGTGTCTACTGTGCCTTATCATACTACTGATAGTAGCCCTCCCCTTGATGTGCCAAGCAGCCTGGAAAGCTTTTTGGATCTCGGCTAGTGAAGGACGACCCACTGTAAATTTGGCTACTAGAGAGAAATTAAACCTCCGCGCCCCAGCCTGGACTTCTCCCGCAGTGAAGGCGACAGCTGGTTTACCATCACGCGACCCAATCTGCCGAGAGGGAAGAGAAATCGGGCCAAAACGAGGTTGGGGACGCGGCCGTGACGCCACCGAGGCAAAGGATCTGGCACGTCCAGTCGAAGGATCTCCCTGGCTTGTACCCCTAATGGAGGGGTTCGCAGACGAAATGGAATTGGCGACAATTGGATCCGGTGGTCTCGGAGGGATCGAGACTTCATTATTAAAGTGGGAGACAGACATCTGCCGGTACCACGCTCTACCAACCTTGGCTTTCTTCTGATCAAAGCATTTTTTTATCGCTGTGGTTTGATCTTACTGCGGAGAACTCATTTGAGAAGTTTTCTTTGTTGATATTAGGATTACACGAATACGTTGTCTATATAGGAGTACATGACTAGGTTTAGGAAATCTAACCTTAGGCAAGTAGATAATAATCTCAACACCCTTTAGGAATCCACACGCCAGCCATTAAGAAGATATATTCTCCTAAATATTCTCCAAGATTTCCTCTTGTTTCCAACTTGCGTTCCAAGACTCCCAGATTTCCTCTTGTTTCCAACTTGCTTTCCAAGACTCCCTTAAATCGTGTATATGCAGCCTATGTCTTCATTCTCAACACTCCCCCTCAAGCTTGACTCTAGGAACCAGCCAAGCTTGGAACCATGAGGACTTGCCTCATTAAAAGCCTAAGTATGGAAAACCACTTGGGACAAAATCATATCTTGGACAAAAAGAGTACAAGCCCTCACGGAAAGGGTCATGTTTAAGAATACTTGTGAGTCCAAGCTTCGAATGGATGGACTCACACACTTTGCTGCTGGCAGCTTTGGTAAAGATGTCTGCTAGTTGATCCTCGGTCTTTGTATAGCACAATTGGATCACTCCTTTCTCTACCATTTGCCTTACCTTGTGACATTCCACTTCTATGTGCTTTGTCCTCTCATGGAACACTGAGTTTGATGCAATGTGGATGGCTGCTTGATTGTCACAATGCATGTGATAGGCGTGCGAGTCTCTGTGTCGAGGTCTTTGAGGAGAGCTTTGATCCAGATCAATTCATTTGTGAGCTTTCTCATTGCCCTATACTCGGCCTCTGCGCTCGAACATGAGATCACCTTCTACTTCTTTCTTATCCAAGTAACCAAGTTACCTTCAATAAAGGTACAATAGCCTGTGGTCGATCTCCTATCCATCCTATCTCTTGCCCAATCACAATGGCCGACAATCTCTGTGCTCCCATTGCGTCCCATCCAAATGCCTTGTCCAGCCGTGCCTTTGAGGTATCTGAGGATCCTCTCCATCATGCGCCAATGATGCATCTTTGGCCCTTGCATGTGCTAGTACCAACCATCCTTCTATTTTGCTTTTCGTCTTCAACGGCTTGTCATCAATCTCCCCCTCTCGAATGACCTTCTAACCTTCCTCAAGTGAAGTCTTAGCTGGTTTTGCTCCAAGTTTTCCTGCTTCACACAAAAGATCAAGCGTGTACTTCCTTTGAGAGAGAAATAACCCCTCTTTCGATTAGCATATTTCAATTCCAAGGAAGTACTTTAGTTCACCCAAATCTTTAATATCAAAAAGAGAATTTAGAAAGGATTTAGTTTCAAGTATCCCTGCCTTGTCGCTCCCAGTGATGATGATATCATCAACATACACAAGGATAACAAATATACCGGATGATCCGTGTAGGGTGAAGAGAGTATGATCTGCCTCAAATTTCCTAAATCCTCTTTTGAGAAGGGTTGAGCTCAGCTTGTGGTACCACGCCTTAGATGATTGCTTCAGCCCATATATAGCCTTTTTTAGTCTAAGGAATTTTCGTAGTTGGACCGTGTCTTCTAGGCCTGGTGGAGGGTGCATGTAAACCTCTTCTTCCAACTCTCCTTGAAGGAATGCATTCTTGACTGCCCACCAAGGGCTAGCCTAGTGGTCGTGGTGGTGTATTATAAACTCCATATCACAGGTTCGATTCCTGGTGGGTGTTAGGGTTGGGGCTCTAATGGGGTGGGTTTTTTTTTTTTATAAAAAAAATGCATTCTTGACGTCCATCTGCCAAAGATCCCATCCATCTGAGAGAATAATCCTAACCGAATGGAGCTTTGCTATTGGTGCAAATGCATCAAGGTAGTCCTCTCCATATGTCTGAGTAAACCCTCGTGTTACCAATCTGACTTTGTACCTTTCGATCGAACCATCACTCTTATACTTGATTGTGATGACCCAACGGATAGATACTGCCTTCTTTTCTTTGGGAAGGCCAGATTCATACCAAGTACCATTCACTTCCATAGCCGTTGTTTCTTCATGGATTGCATCCCACCATACCTTATGCTCTTTGGCCTCTTCATAGGAACTTGGTACATGTCCTTCGTCTAACTTACCAGTGAAGCTTTGATGCTCTTATGGGAACTGATCCAATGAACATACGACTTGAATGGGATGAGCTACTGCCGTTCCATTGTAAAACACCCTTGTGTTCTTCCAATTTGAGGCTGGTTTCTTCAACCTTGTGCTCCTTCTAGGCTGCACGACCTGCTCTTGTTGAGGCTGCTCATGCACAGTTTCAACTTGTGTTTGTGCTTGTTGAGGCTGTTCTTGTTCAACAGGTACTTCATTCTGATAACCACTTTCGAGTTCTTGGTGTTCATTCTCAATGTCAGGTTCTGATCCTTCTTGGCCCTCCTCCTGATCATGACTTGATGAGCCAATCTCTTGTGTGGATGATGAGTTTTCTTCATGATCAGTTTGGTCATCTTGGTTTTCCCCCTCATGATCAGGATGAGGAGCTTCCTCAACCTCTTGAGGGGCTAAGGGGTCATGACCTACCCTTGCTCCCCCTTGATCTGAAAGAAGGGTGTGCCCAAAGCTCTCCAAAACGTTCCTCAAGTTAGTGGCTCGGTGAGGGGGTTTGAGAGAGGTCATTGAGTTCGTTCCAACTGCCCTTCTCATAGTATCTCTTGTCTCCACAAACTTGACATCTCTAGACACTAACACCTTTCTTGTAACTGGATCACAGCACTTATACCCTTTCTGAGATGCTGAATAACCAATGAACATACGCTTTGTACTCTTTGCCTCAAGCTTGTTTCGTAGCTCACCTGGGATTAGCACAAAACGAAGGCACCCAAACACTCTTAAGTGATTAATGGAAGGTTTAATTTTGTTGAGTACCTCATATGGAGATGTGTCCTCAAGGATTCTCCTTGCGATACTGTTGATTAGGTAGCAAGCCGTCATCACAGCATCCCCCCAGAACCTTTTAAGTACATTGGTGTGGAACATCATAGAGCGTGCCACCTCCATTAAGTGTCTATTCTTCCTCTCCGCCACTCCATTTTGTTGGGGCATGTAGGGGCAGCTCGTTTGGTGCTCAATCCCATGTTTGGCTAAGTGTTGTTTGAATGCATTGCTTGTGTATTCACCACCATTATCTGTTCTCAAAGTTTTAATCTTGGCATTTTTTTTTTGGCATAGGTAATCTTGGTAATCTTGGCATTGAGATGGTTAGTAGCATAGTTTTGGAAGTTTATAAATGCTTTTAATACCCTATCCTTCGATGGAATTAATGTTAGCCATGTATTATTCGATTTTTCATAAATGAACGTGACAAAGTACCTATGATTATTCCTAGATATGCACGGTGCAGTCCATACATCAGAATGAACAAGATCAAAGCAATTGTCATATGTCGTCATAGATTTTGAAACTACTGATTTATGGTGTTTTCCTAAAACACATGCCTCACATTCATTACTTTTAAACGAAACATTAGGCAACATTAAATTTAAGGCTCGTGAATGAGGATGTCCTAATCGCGCATGCCACGTCGTTTCATTATTAGGTACAACCAAATTGAAAACTTAACATTTATCTGAATTGGAAACATTAGATTTAGGAGATGATTTTTCAAGCAAGTACACGCTTTCTTTGGTAACTCCTTCACCGTGTAGCTTATTTGTCTTAATATCCTGAAACTTCACATTGTTAGGTCCAAAAATAACATAACAATTAAGATCAGTTGCAATCTTTTTAACAGATAACAAGTTAGATGTAAAGCTAGGCATATAGTAAGCCTTAGACTCTTTATCAAATAACTTCAGATTTCCTACACCCTTAATAACTTCATATTTCCTACCTCTTTATCACCGTTTGCAATCACAACATTACCTAACGTTGGTTTAACATTATTGACCAACTTAGGGTTACTAATCATATGATGAGAAGCACCTGAATCAACCATTAAAGACGTAGGAAAATTTGATTCAAAGAGAGATGTACCGATAGTGTTACCTGAATGCTCCTTAAGAGCTTTGATGATTGCGTCAAGATCGGTTTTCTTAATCACACCACCTTCAACCGTGGCTCCCCCTTCTCCTTCGTTGGCCAGCTGAGCTTTTGCTTCTTTGAACTTTGCTGGCTTGAGGTGGGGATGAAGGATCTAGCATTTATCTTTTAAGTGACCTTTCGTCTTGCAATGTTCACAAGTCCACCTCTTTCTCTCCTCTGATTTAGACATCATCTTATTGGCTTGTGCCTCTCCAACCTTGTTAGCCACGGATAGCTCTCTCTTTCCCTCAAAGAGTCCCATAGAGCCTTGCTCTCTTTGGATTTGAGCACACACGTCTTCAAGTGTTGATAGCTTATCTGCCCTCAAGATATGCTTGATCAGATCGTTATAGGTTGGACTCAGTGTTAGAAGAGTCCGAAAACTTTATCTTGCTCCCTTCTTTTGTTGAGAACACTAGGATCAGTTGTGCTTAGCCTGAGCATCTCTAATTCAGCCCATAGAGATCTAAACTTCCCAAAGTGTTGCTTGAATTCCATGTCTTCTTGGCTAAGGTTGTCGATAGCTCTCTTAACTTCAAACACCCTGCTCATACACCTTAAGTAATGTCTCCCATAGGCTCGTTTCACAATATGAATAGGCTTCTAAGATTGATGCCTCAAAGTGACCCCTGGATGATAGTGAGGGTCATCATATCTTCTTGCAACCATTTATCTTCATTCACAAGGACCACCTCCTTGTCACCATCCTTGGTTATAGTTTTTGGAGCCTCATCCGATTCAACATGGCTCAATAGACCTTTGCTGCCCAAAGTGGTTTTCACGATTCTAGACCATAATAAATAATTTGCCCCCTTTTTTTCAATTAAAATAGATTTTATTAATAAATCCAAAAAGCCTGGATTGGGGCGAAAATACAGGAGGATGAGCTGGGCTCTCGAGCTTCAGATGGTATCTTTGATACACAACTAAACAATGTCGAACAAGCCACAAACTTGTCCTAAAAAGCAATAAAAGAATCGTACAAAAATGCCTCAAAGAGATGAACCCACAACACAAAACAAAAGGCAGAGAAAAGGGACACATGATCATGTAAACAATAGCCAGGAAATAGGTACCCTTCCCAATGCAAAGGATTAGCAGGAAGTAAGCAAGGCGCACAGAGTCAGAAGCTGCAGAAGAAACCTGCTGAGCATTACCCAAAACTATAGAACAAATTGTTGTCGTCATGAAAGAAGGGAGGTTGATGTCGGGTAGGAAGGAGGCTGAGGTCGTCTTGAATGACCGTAGGAGGATTAAAGGAGTCTGCATGGTCGCATTCCTGGCTGGCACAAAAGAATATATGCTGAGCCTTGTCAGCAGAAAGACAAAAACGGGCCGGCCTAGGGAGCTGCAGGAGCTGACGGAAGGAGCCAGCAGTCTGAGATGAATAAGCCACACATATTGCTGATTGATTAGTTAAGGCACACGTTCGTCAAAATTTAGAGATGCCATATTCCACACAAAGCCTGCGAACTTGATATGAAACATTCCATGGAGCATCATCACAATATTCTAGCGAAAACATGAGACCATGAGAACTTTGAATAATATCAATGTGTATTCCATTTTCCCAGGATACGGACAAGCAGTGGGAAATGAAATCCATCAGATCCTCCATTGTAGGAGAGTTGACAGCAAACTTGGTGATAGCCAACAGAAAATTACCGTGAGGATTTCTAATGACAGCACCCCATTTGAAGATGTCGCCCTGAGAAATTTGGGAAAATTCCAGGCAGGCCTTCTTGCATTGCGGATTCCATCTCAGCCATCTCCCTTTGACAAGAGAAAGACTGTTAGGCCTAATATGGAGGAATTCTAAAATCCTCACAGATTGAGTATCAGCTTCATAAGGGATGGTAAGGGAGAGCTTAATTGCCCAGACGTGAATAAAATTTTTTATGTTCACAGGCTGCCCTCCAAAAAAATGGGAATTACGGTTTTTCCAAATAGCCCATAGATAGACCACCGCAATGCCAAGTCTGAAGCATAGCAGAAAGTTGGATTTAACTGGTTGTTTCATCCAGAATCTTTGGAGGGAGAAAATAGATATGGGCCTTTCTCCATTAAAGATTGTAGCCAGGTAATTCCAGCCTTCAATAGCCTTTTCACACCCAAAGAATATGTGGTTAAAAGTCTCTTCCTTTTTACAGCAAACATGACACCTTGATGCCAAATGAAAACCAATGCGTTTAGCACGCTGGTCAATAGGAAGACCACGCATAAAACCTCTCCATATGAAGGTACTAAGCTTAGTGGGAAGCCACTGATGCCAGATTGCCTTGGCCCAACCGAGAGGAGGGTGTTTAGTTTGAAAGCTTTCTAGGAAATGTTTTGTAGTTAAGGACATCCAAAGATTTAGTCCAAACAATCCTACCTTCCCCACCACCAAAAACCACACGATTATAAAAAAGGGAGGCGCGAGATGGTAATGCACACAGGAGACCCATCTTCAGATTGTTCCGGCTGATAACCTCTCTAACTGATAAACCAGCGCATCCAGTAGGAGGAGAAATACAAAAAAGATCACAAAATCGTTCAATAGACATAACTCCTTCTCCTAACAACCAAAGAGAGTCTATCCGGAGGGATTCTATAATATGATCAATAGAATTCCAAATCGGAGAACCAGGTTTACCAGCCTTAAATCTAGATTTGGCATATCTAGCCCACAGGGAGCGCTGGTTCAGAAAGGCCCAAGCAAGTTTCCCATGAAGAGCCAGCATAACATTTACCAAGAGAATTAATGCCAAGACCTCCAGCCCCCTTAGGGCGAAAGATGAGCTCTCTACGAACCTAGTGATGTCTTTTAGAAGAGCCGTGGTCCCATATAAAGTTGCCAATAAGACTCTCCATTTTCCTGATAACAGCTGCAGGAATCAGAAGAATCGACATGACATGTAAGCTCAAGGAATTAAGAACTGATTGCACCAATATGATTCTGCCTGCCATTGATAAAAGATTGCGCATCCAACCATCTATCTGCGAGCGAAATTTATCTATCAAGCCATCAAAGTACCGAATCTTGACTCTTCCCGGAAATAAAGGAGCTCCCAAATAAGTCACGGGAAAAGTACCTTCCTTATATTGAAGAGAATGCAGAATATGCTATTTAGTGGCCTGATCAATATAATTTGAAAAGAAAATCATACTTTTTTCTATGTTGAGTTCTTGTCCTGACAGATTGCAGAAGGAATCAATAACCTGCTTCAATTTAGTCAGGGAATGCAGGCCACCATTAGAGAAAATAAGAATATCATCTGCAAAAAGAAGATGATTTTTTTTTTTTTAAACCCACCCCGTTAGAACCCCAGCCCTAACACCCACCAGGAATCGAACCTGTGACATGAAGTTTATAATACATCACCTGAATCGAACCTGTGATTAATCCGAACTGCATTCCTCCGAGAGAAATAAGCCTCAATTCTGTCATCAGCCACCGCTTTATTAATAGCTCTCGAAAAAAGTTCCATTGCTACCACAAAAAGACTCGGGGAAAGGAGGTCTCCTTGACGAACCCCTCTACACGATTTAAAGAAGCCATAGGAATTGCCCTTCCAAAGAATAGAGTACCAATTGTTTGAGAAGCTTCGGAAAATAAGATCACACTAGGTTTCAGAGAAACCTAATCCTCGGAAGGCTGCCAAGATAAAGCTCCATGAAATACGATCATAAGCTTTAGACATGTCTAGTTTGATGATAGTATTTCCTCCTTGTCTTTTATTATGTAAATCGTGAACTAAATCATGAGCGAGCGCTATATTATCATGGATGCCTCTACCCTTGATAAAGCCAGCCTGTTCTTGACTAATAATAGATGGCAGAAATTTACCCAATCTATCGTTCAGAATGCGAGAAATGATTTTGTGACACACATTGCAAAGACTTATAGGCCTCATTTGATCAACCGGAATTGAAACGCTTTTGGTGTCCATTTCACAAGAGAGTATGGTAAAAGCAGGGGAAGTTTAGTATTGTAGTATGTTATTGAAGAGTATTGCGGAATGTAGGTGATAGAGGCTATTTGTACGCATTATTTAGATCATAACCCTGTGCTTGTTTGCAATATTTTATGAGCAAGATTACTCGTTTCTAGTGTTTTTGTATTACAGGGCAAAACGAGTCTTTGAGTCGGATACACGCTAACAGGCAGCGTTCTAGGAGTGAAAGATCCGCCTGCGAAGCTAGCAGCGCAAACAGGAGAGAAGTTGGCGAGAGTCAGCAGAGGTGCGCTAGCCCATGCGCTAGCCGATGCCGTGCGCCAAGCGCAAAGTCCAGTATTGCCTAGTCTTGACGTGACCAGATTTGGAAGTTGCCAAAAGTGAGCTTCCCAAGCAGTAAATAAACAAGAGGAAGGCTAGGGCAACAGAGAGAAGAAACAAGGGACCTTCTGGAGAGGCATTCAGAGATCACCAAGAGGCACTGCGCAGCAGAACTGGAAAACACACGGACGTGTTGAGAGGATTTGCGCCAGACCGACTGCGCCAGCCGAGAAGACAAGC
Organism: Umbilicus rupestris; assembly: GCA_963678935.1. NCBI lineage: Eukaryota > Viridiplantae > Streptophyta > Magnoliopsida > Saxifragales > Crassulaceae > Umbilicus > Umbilicus rupestris. The sequence goes on along the minus strand of OY787607.1, from coordinate 10,942,889 downwards.
TGCACGCACTGTTTGCTACTGTTTTCTCAGACACATTAGTCATTGTTTACTATTCTATGATGTTTATCAGTAGCATGTCTAGCTAAACTCTTAGTGTTGGTTGGGCATGAATCTATGATGTCTTTTCTTTGAGACTTGAGCTTAATGCATAGTTTACTTACTTGTATTAATCCTGTGCATACGGAGACAGCCAGTTGCATGAGTAGGGGAAGCCTTGAACCGCAATCTTACTTGTGTTGCTTGCTTGTCATATGTTAAACTAGTTGATAGCTTTACGGTGACAACTAGGAGTAACGAGCTAGGGTGATCAGTTGCTACCTTGAACGGATTCGCAGCTATTTTAGTCTATGTTCTAAGGATTAATAGCACATGAACTTTGAACGGAACATGCGCACGTGTTAGAAAGCCTTGACCGGACACTAGCTTAAGTAAACCGAAAACTATAGACGTTTAGAGTCGATGATAAGGAATGCACTCATAGAGGATTGTCTGCCCAATGCTTCTCATAATCATAGTATTTGATCTCTACTGCTTGCGCACGTCTAGTGCAAATTTCCTGCGTTACACTAGTTACTGTTCACTTGCGCATCGAGCATTTCAATCACTCACACACCCCCCCCCCCCCATCTTCGTAAGTGTAGGTCACTGGCTAGAACTGAACTACTTGCTCCCTGTGGAGATCGACCCTTACTTAACCGCTGTACTAGTGGAAGAGAAAGGAATTATATTTGACGCGCACGACGACGCGCGATCAGTAGGATTGGAAACTCTGATACCATGAAAGAATTTGAGAGTATGTGGTTCGAAGTATGAAGAGACTGCCCACCAAGGGCTAGCCTAGTGGTTGTGGTGGTGTATTATAAACCCCATGTCACATGTTCGATTCTTGGTGGGTGTTAGGATTGGGGCTCTAACGGGGTGGGTTAAAATTTTTTTTTTTTTTTTTAAAAAAAGAAGTATGAAGAGACTGCGAGGTTGGTAATGCCAAATCAGATTTGAGAATAGAAGTTTCTTTCTTGATTTTAGGGTTACACGAATACATTGTTTATATAAGAGTACATGACTACGTTTAGGAAATCTAACTTTAGGCAAGTAGATAACGATCCCAACACCCTTTAGGAATCCACACGCCAGCCATTAAGGAGATACATTCTCCTAAATATTCTCCAAGATTTTCTCTTGTTTTTAACTTGCTTTCCAAGACTCCCAGATTTCCTCTTGTTTCCAACTTGCTTTCCAAGACTCCCTTAAATCGTGTATATGCAGCCTATGTCTTTATTCTCAACAGTATTTACAATGAGAGCAGTAAGTTAAATTACCTTCAAATTAGTGAGGAGAAAACTGGCTTCATGCGAATATTGCTCTAGCGCATGACCTTACCCATGATCTGGAGAATAAGGTGATGCGAGGAAATGTTATTATTAAACTTGACATGGCCAAGGCCTATGGCAAGTTGTCTTGGAATTTTTTACTTCGTGCTATGCATAGTCGCGGCTTCTCCTTTCAATGGTGTGACTTGGTCTTCAAATGCATCTCCAATTGTTTCTACTCCATCAAATGGGATGGTGAGCTTTATGGTTTTTTCGGTCTTCTAGAGGTTTACGACAAGGGGATCCCCTTTCTCCTAGCCTTTTCGTGATTGTGATGGAATGGCTGAGTAAGGCCATTAATAAAGCAGTTTCGTCTAACATCATCAATTCTTATTATACTCGGCGCCGTGCTATTAAAATCAACCACCTCCTGTTTTTGCCGATGACATCCTTATCTTTACTAATGGGGCTGAGGAGTCTTTGCAAAACTTGCTGGCTATTATTGGGAAATTCTGCTCTCTATCGGGAGAGGAGCTCAATCCTTCAAAGAGTGTTATTCTTTTTCCCAATTCTTTGGATGATAGTACTCGAACTGCTGTGTTAAATATCACTGGCTTCACTGAAGTTTCTCTGCCTCTTATTTATCTGGGTGCTCCTTTATATCATAGCAGGACTCTTAAAGCTTTTTGTTTTCATTATTTGGAGGATCGGGTCCATGACCGCATTCAAGGTTGGGCAAAAATTTTCATATCTATGGGTGGGCGGATCACTTTGGTGAACGCTGCCCTTAACTCCATTGGAATCCATGTTATGATGGTCCTGCCAGTTCCTAAAGGTGTGATCGACCGCATTATCTATGTCTAATTTCATTTGGGATAATAGGGGTGAAAAGAGAAAACATTGGATTGGATGGGAGAAGCTTTGCTGCCCTAAGGAACATGGAGGGCTTGGTGTTCGTGATCCCCATAAAATTATGCTTGCTTTACATGGTAAACTTGCTTGGTCATAAGCCTAAGGAACATGGGCTCGTTATTCCCGGTCTCGCTTCAAAACCGGTAAAGATGGCTCCCCGCTTTGGAATGCTATTTCCCATTTGGTGCCGACAGTTCGGGCGATGGGGACTTGGAGGATTGGGAATGGCGAGACCCTTACAAATGTCATTTGTCATCAGCTTGGCGTGGTGGCTCCTTCTTTTATTAGACAAGAGAAGCTCCGGCTAGTTTTGAGTAATGAGGGGCAGCGTTTACCCTTTCTTGAAGCCCTGCCTCAGGTTGATCGTTGCCATTTCAATAATATCTGCTTCATTGACCAAAAAGATAAATTTGTTTGGAAACACAGTAAGGATGGCTTATTTTCGACTAAGATTTTCTTTGAAAGCTTTCAAACTCGCTTTGGTGCTGCCGGGTGGGGAATCTGATTTGGAACCCTTGGACTCCGACCAAGGTTTCTTGTTTCCTTTGGAAAATTTCATAAAGTCATTCCTACGGATGAAAACATTAAACGCCTTGGCATTGCTATGGGTTCCCGTTGTAGATGTTGCCCTTCTCCTAAATTTGAAACTTCCGTCACCTGCTGTTCTCGAGTCACTGGGATAAATTTATTTGGAAAAGGATGGGGATCATTTTTAATAGTCCTCCAGCTTACGGCATGTCCTCTTTATGTCGTTGCTGGCTCTATAGGAAAAAGAAGAGCTTAATGGATGATTTGGCAGCAGCATTGGCCTGCTGTATTATCTGGAAGATATGGAAAGCACTTAATTCCATTATTCATGAATAAAAAAATCGTGACATTTGGAAAGATTGCTATTTATGGGCATCAGAACTTGGTGTGCTTATCAAATCTACGTATTCTGGCTCTTTTGCTCATAATCGTTCTCTTGCTGCTCTGCAGGTTCGTCTTCCTTCTGCAAATCATCATCCTCCTCCATGATGGTTTTTTGTTATTGAGCGGGCTTATCAGGTTTTATTGTGGCTTTGGTTTGTGGTTCCCGCACATCTACCCCTCTTGTGGCCCTTGATTTCTTGCTCAGCACTATAAGTGATTTGGTGAACTTTTGCCGCATTCCGATCCGTCATATTCAGTCTTCTCATCTGTGCTTGGAATTACTATATCAGGAAGAAGATGAAGTTCCAGGGGATTCCGTTTCTATGAGAAGAGCCATTCTTAATAAATGGCCTAGTACAATTTTTCAAAAGGTTTTTTTTTTTTAAAAAAACTTCATTTATTAATCAGGGCTCAAAAAGCCTGAGCCGCGGCACCTACAATTCAGGCTGCAAAAGCAGCTATGACTACAATAAGCATAGCAAACCTAGAATGGGCATACCCAACACTAGGTTTTAGAGAAGAGGAGGAAGTAGAAGAGGTTGCGCAGAAAACTATTCTCTTCTGTTGTAGAAGATCAGAAGGATATAATTTTCTGCGCATGTCTTCACAGTCTCAACTTTCTCTCTAGTCGCTATCAACTTACCTAGAGATCGATCAAATAGGTATGGCTGCTCGCTCCGTCTCCGCGGCTAAGTTCCTCCTCATCTCCACTACTCGCCAAGCCCTCACTAGACGAGGTATAGCGTATGCGCCAGTGTTAAACGGAACGGGCCACGTGGCACCAGGGTGTATGGTCGTCAAGAACGGACCCGAATCCGATAACTCATGGGGCCCGGATCCTGTCACCGGCTTCTACAGACCGGCGAATCGTGCGGCTGAGATCGACGTTGCGGAGCTTAGGAACATGCTGCTCAAGAACCCGGTCAGAGCCAATTAGATGCCGACACGACACGTCGATGTTTGTCACTCGCTAGCAGCCTAGCACTACTCCTAAGCTGAACCTGTCTGTGTGTGTTCTTTCTCATTCCTCAAATAAAATGATGAATTTTAAGAAAAATGTCTTGCTTAAAAGATGATTTTAAAAAAAAAAAAAAATACCCAACACTAGGAAAACCAGCAAACTAATAACCAAACATATTGGACTACAAACACAAACCTATTACATAACCCAAACAGAAAAAACATAAGAGCCATTGATAAAACGATTGAACTACAAGGAGCACATCAGATCAAAGGACTATAAGCTGCTCCCTAAATGAGCAAGGTTGAGGCTTCAAATCGCTAGCAATAGCATATTTAACTGCCCGAGGAGTCTCTCCAAAGCTGGCGGTATAAAAGTACCTAAGCTCGGAATAGCACAGAACATCTGCTGGCCGATTATGAGAGTGGCTGATTTTAAATATATCAATCTCCTTGAGCCTTTTAACCAGCAGCCTTTTAATCTGGAAAACCTTTCAATCCACCAAATAGCTGTGGCCAAGAAGATGCACCTCAGGATGGGATATTCGTATGCACTGAAAGGACAATTTCCTAGCTTGCATTTCATAGATAATCTGCAACAACCCCTGCAGAAAATGCTTGCGAGCCGCAACAATCTTGAGAGCAGCGACAAACATACCATATCTATCGCGAACCACAGCAGCCAACCGAGAACTATCATCACCAATAAATATAGCAATATTACAAGTATTACCTTTACTTGTTGGTTGCCAAGTAGTCCAAAACATTCTTTCCGACTTGAGCATCTGAGGGTTAACACGAAGAGCTTTGCAGACATTGGAAGACAGTAAATCTTGACTGCAAGGTGCTTTAATGATATTAACTAGAGCCGGTAGCCCATCTGAAAATATTGCACTTACTGAAAACTCCTGGCTGATCATCATACACCATCTTATTTCTGAATTTCCAAATATCCCACAAGCAGCAGCTTATAAGAGGAAATCCCAAGCAGTCCTTAAAATTTTTGAAATCAGCCATAGTGCCCCAATCATAACAAAACTGATGAAACGTCGTAGGCCTGCTTTTACAAAAAATAGGACAAAGAAAATTCCAAAACCAGAAGAGCTTTGTCACTATGAAGAAACAGATGTTCCATAGTTTCAACCCTGGGATCATTGCAGCAGACGCATTTACTGGCAATCTGGCAGCCAGTTTTGATGATATTTTCATAAGTAGGAAGGGCTGAATGTAATACCTTCCACAGAAAGCAGGAGACTTTTGATGGGATAAAATTACTCCAAATAGCTTCAAATTTTTTTATACAAGGTTGAGTGTTGCTAAAACTCCTCAGAAAATTTGCTGTAGTAACCTTACCACTAGTGTCCCCTTCCCACACTAACCTGTCTGAAATGTCTTCAGAGATAGTATCTCCAATGGAAAGATAAATTCGAGGATTCATATTAAAAATAAAATCCCTTCTGCAAGCTGGATTTTGAATAACCTCTTTAATTTGCATATTTCTTAATCTCATAGGGCAATCCATGGCAATACCCTCACAAAAATTAAGGGTTGAAGTTTTGCCATTCCCAAGGATCCATCGACAATTTAGGGAAATACTAGAAATGAAAGGGGAAATGGTTTTCCATAGCCAAGAGCCTCTGCCTCCAATGGAAATCCTGCTCCTTGCATGTTTAGCCCACAAGGAACAATTGAGCAAATATTTCCAAGCCAATTTCTCATGCAGCGCTGTCATAACCTGATGAAGAATTCTGAACCCCAAACCCCCGGCATAAGTAGGCACACAGACAGCTCCCTAATTTTTTTTTTAAATGGGTCTTTATTAATAGAGATCCAAAAAGCCTGGATCGTATGAACGACAAGAATCTTATCTACATCCCTCAAAATACCTTTAGGAACAGGTATGACCGACAGGCAATGAATGGGAATGGATTGTACGCCTTGATTAAGGTAATCCTCCCAGCCATAGATAGGAAAGATTTCATCCAACCTAAAAGCCTCCCTTTGATACCATCAACCAACCCCTGGAAAAAGGACCTTCTAGGCCTCCCAGGGAACAAAGGGGCTCCTAAATTACGAACAGGGAAAGCACTTGGAAGAAAACCAGAGAGTTGAAGCAGATTAGCTTTCCTAGCATTATTCTTTTTTTTTTTCATTATTCATATGCTTGGAGAAAAAAACCTTGCATTTCCCTTCATTCAGTTGCTGTCCAGAATTAATGCAGAAAGATTTTAATACCTCCAATACTTTAGCAAAGGAGGTCTTCCCTCCATTTGTGAACACCAAAACATCATCTGCATAGAGAATGTGATTAATGTCTGCAGCTTGAAGAGAAGACCAATAGGGCATAATACCACCTCCTGCCCTGCCAGCCACGTTCAACTTTCTGGATAAGAATTCCATAGCTACTGCAAAGAGGCTAGCAGACAAAGGATCCCCCTGCCTCAGCCCCCTATTAGATTTAAAATGCTCAAAAGATTTCCCTCTAATCCGGATCGAATACCAACAATTGCTAATATTCCGATAAACAAGATCGCACCATTGCTCATCGAACCCAAAAGCCCTCATACCTCGAATAAGAAAAATCCAAGATCTCCGATCATAAGCTTTCGCCATATCAATTTTAACCATCAAATTACCCCCATGAAGTTTTTTATGAATATCTGAAACTAGATCATGAGCCAGAGCAATGCTATGATGTATGAGCCTCCCAGGAATGAATCCTGATTGTTCCGGGCTAATAATTCTGTCGTGAAACGGTCGAATCCGATCATTTAAGATCTTAGATATGATCTTGTGAAAGAAATTACATAAGCTAACTGGTCTTAATTGATCAAGAGAAGTGGCATTCTTTACTTTTTTAAAATAAAAAAAATAAAAAAAGGCTATATAGATTGAGATCCAAACAGCCTGGATCGAGGCAGAACAAAGGAGATGGGCCCATCAGGGCGTGGTCTAGTGGCAAAAGGGACGTCAAACCTCTCAGCGACTAGGGTTCGATTCCTGATGGGGCCAGAGCAGGGGCTCTGGTGGGGGTTCAGGGGTAGAATAGGAACATAAATAAAAAACATTTTTTTAAAAAAAAAAAAAAAAAAAAGGAGATGGAAAAACCACCTAACAATGAAAGGGAGGATGAACCCACATGTTGGGAACTAACCAGCCCAAAAAGCACCAAACAAGGGCATACAAAGAGCCTGGACAGACCTGCGCAGCCCACTAAACTGGCCAAAAAGCTAGAAAACAAAACAGAGCTCAGCGAAAAACCCGGCTGAGACAAAGCCAAAGCAGCCTAACCAAAAACCAATGAGGCAAGAGAGAACAACAAAAGGATTCATCCAACTAAGACAAAATAAGGCACAAACAGAGAAAAGAAGAGCCAAAAGGATACAGCATGAACCTCAATTTAGAGAACAATGCGCTGCTCCATAACAAAGCAAGGTTGGACCCTCAAATCGCTGGCAATCGCATATTTGACTGCCCTCGGGACACCCGTATCTATCTCGAACCACTGCAGCCAGACGGGAGATATCATCACCAATAACTATAGCAATGTTACAAGTGTTACCTTTACTAGAAGGCTGCCAAGAAGACCAAAGCAGTCTATCCGACTTAAGCATCTCAGGGCTAACTCGGAGAGCTTTGCAAACATTAGCAGACAAATAATCTTGATGACAGGGAGCTTTACTAATGTTAACAAGGGCCGTAGTCCATCTGAAAATGTTGCACCTACTGAAAAATCCCGGCTGCTCGTCAAAAACCATTTTATTGCGGAATTTCCAAATATCCCACAAGCAGCAGCTAAAAAGGGCAAACCCTAAGCAATCCTTAAAATTATTAAAATCAGCCATGATACCCCAATCATAGCAGAACTGATGAAAAGACAAAGGCCTGCTTTTGCAGAAAATAGGGCAGAGAAAATTCCAGACCAATTGGGCTTTGTCGCTATGAAAAAACAGATGTTCCGTCGTTTCAACCCTGGGGTCATTACAACAGACACACTTACTAACAACCTGGCAACCAGTTTTGATGATGTTTTCATAGGTGGGGAGGGCTGAGTGAAGAGCCTTCCATAAAAAACAAGAGACCTTTGAAGGAATGAAATTACTCCAGATAACTTCAAAAATTTTAATGCTAGGAAGGGGCTGGCTGAAACTCCTCAGGAAGTTAGCTGTAGTAACCATTCCACTAGAATCCCCTTCCCAAACTAATCTATCTGAGAAATCTTCAGAGAAGTTATCACTGATGGAAAGGAATATCCGAGGGTTCCTATTGAGCAAAAATTCCCTTCTACACTCTGGATTCTGGAGAACCTCCTTAATTTGCAAATTCCTTAGCCTCTTAGGACAATACATGGCAACGCCTTCACAGAAATTAAGGGTAGAGGTTTTGCCATTCCCAATTATCCAGCGACAGTTCAAAGAGATGCTAGAAATGAAGGGAGAGATGGTTTTCCATAGCCAAGAGCCTCTGCCTCCAATGGAAAATTTGCTCCTAGCATGATTAGCCCACAACGAAGAATTGAGCAGGAAATTCCAAGCCAGTTTCCCTTGCAGCGCTGACATAGTCTTCTGAAGAACATTGATCCCCAAACCCCCAGCACTAGAAGGCGAACAAACAGCTCCCAAATTAACCCAGTGATGCCTAGAATCCCCGCCAGAGTCTCACAAAAAATTCCTAAGAACCTTATCCACATCCTTTAACAAGCCTTTAGGGACGGGTATGACCGACAAGCAATGAATGGGAATGGATTGCAGCACTGCCTTGATTAAGGTAGTCCTCCCCGCCATAGAGAGAAAGGATTTCATCCATCCTAAAATCCTCCCTTTGATACCATCCACTATCCCCTGAAAAAAAGACCTTCTGGGCCTCCCTGAGAACAAAGGGGCTCCTAAATACCGAACTGGGAAATTACTGGAATGAAAACCCAAAAGATTTAAAAGACTAGCTTTCCTAGCATTGTTTATATTTTTGGAAAAGAAAACCTTGCATTTCCTTTCATTCAGCTGCTGTCCGGAGTTAATACAGAAACAATTGAGAACCTCCAGAACTTTAGCAAAGGAGGTTTTCCCTCCATTAGTGAAAACAAGACATCGTCTGCATAGAGGATATGATTAATATCTGTAGCTTGAAGAGAAGACCAATAGGGCATAATGCCACCTCCTACCCTTCCAGCCTCCTTCAAACCTCTGGAAAGAAATTCCATAGCTACTACAAACAGGCTCGCAGACAGAGGATCTCCCTGTCTCAGCCCCCTATTCGATTTAAAATGCCCAAAGGCTTTCCCTCTAATCCGGATCGAGTACCAACAGTTGCTAATATTTCGATAAACGAGATCACACCAAAGCTCATCAAACCCAAGAGCTCTCATCCCTCGAATAAGGAAAACCCAAGAAACCCGATCATAAGCTTTCGCCATATCGATTTTAAGAATAACATTACCCCCATGAACCTTTTTGTGAATATCTGACACAAGGTCATGGGCCAGCGCAATGCTGTGATGAATAGACCTCCCAGGAATGAATCCTGATTGTTCCTGGCTAATAATTCTGTCCAGAAGCGGACGAAGCCGATCATTTAGGATCTTGGAGATAATCTTATGGAAGAAATTACATAGGCTGACTGGTCTTAATTGATCTAGGGAAGTGGCATTCTTTACTTTCGGGATAAGAGTGAGGACTGTGGCTGAGAAGCACTCAGGGAGACTGACACCCTTAAAAAACAGCTTGACTGCTTCTACGATGTCTTCTTTAATAATATTCCAGCAAGAGCGATAGAAGGAACCTGTGAAACCAATCTAGACCAGGGGCACTATTCTCCGGCAGGTTGGTCACAGCAGTCCATATCTCGTGATCATCAGGAATAGCTCTCAGTTTAAAATTATCTGCAGGGAAAATCCTGGGGCGAAAATTATCAAAAAAGTTCCTCGCAGGAATAGCAGAGAAACCTCCAAGTAAATCCTGAAAGAAATCCGTAGCTAAAGCACCGATTTCGTTACGATCATCAGAAACTAAACCCGAGGGGAGGGTAACTTTAAAAAGATTTGCAGACCTTCGAGCCTTAATGGCTGCATGAAAGAAACCAGTGTTCCTATCTCCCTCCTGCAACCAGCCCAACTGAGATTTAGCACTGAGAAAAAGATGTCGATCATCTAACGCTGTTTGAAGCCTCCTTTGACAAATAACCAGGTCTTCCTCACTTTCCGGGTCCCAGCAATTCTGAAGAACATATTCAATATCCTCTACTTGTTTACTAAGGTCTCTAATTTTCTGATTGATGTCCCCAAAGACATTCCAATTCCAAATGCGCAGGCCTGATCTTAGTCTTTTGAGTTTGACATAACAATTAACTAACGGATTGGCGTGCGCACGATCAGACCAAGAGTTCCGAACAAAGATTGCAGATCATCGTGCTTGATCCATGCAGGATTGAAGCTGAAAAAGCTTTGCACATGATCTTTTTTACTGAAAGAAATCAACAAAGGGCAGTGATCAGATTGGATACGAGGAAGGTGTATCACTTTTAATTCAGGGAAACGAGCCATAGCCAACCCATTAATAAGCACCCTATCCAGCCTCATCCAAATACACCTCAACCCTCTTGATTATTGCACCAGGTGAAGGCATTGCCAGAGAAGCCAACATCCACTAGCCCACTATCAACAATAAAGCTATTGAAATCTGAAGAAGCCTTGTTTCCAAATTTCTGTCCTCCTTTTTTCTCCCCAGCATGGGTAACGGCATTGAAATCTCCCAAAATAATCCAAGGATCTGAGATAAGAGTGGATTCTTTGGCTAGATTATCCCAAAGGAGCACTCTGTCAGTAACTTTGTAGGAAGCGTAAACCACCGTACAAATAGACTTATAACCTGAATCAGAGATAATCACTTCACAAGAAATATGCTGGGAGCTAATATTTAACACGGACACTGAAATGGAGTCCTTCCAAAAAATCCAGATATGCCTATTGGAAGGATTCCCCTGCAGAAATCTATTGTAGCCTAGTTTTCTAGCAATAGAAATAATATTTTTACCTTGCATTTTGGGCTCTAGAATAGCACAAAAGGAGATATCATGCTTGGAAATAAAGCTTTTTAGAAGACAGATAGTACCTGATTAGCAATGCCCCTAACGTTCCAGCAGAGACCTTTAATCATTGAGACACGTTGGAGAGGCAATGCTTGCTGCCAGGAATGATGCAATCAGAGAGAGCATCCGAAAACCTTCTATCCACCCTTCCTCTACCGGGACTTCTTGTACATCCAACCTTATCCAGAATATTTTTATAGTGCTGAAGGGAGCCAGGGTGAACGAGAACCCGTAACTCCTCGTTGAAGAAAATCTTGTTGGGGCTTTGCTTCTTCAGTCTAAGCTCAGCCTCAGAAAAATCATTCGGGGTATTTTTAAACTTTCCCCCAATACTGACCTCCGCTTGTTTCCCATGCATCTTGCTAAAGCCAGCTCCCTCCCCGTCTCTAGTCACTGCCAAGGAAGGATCCTCAACATAATCCAAATTTTTATCATTATCTGCATTAGCATTATCGGGGAGATCGGCCAGGATAGGGTCCTTTCCTTTCCTAGAATATTTTTTTTCCAGCTTTCACCCAATCAGCAGGCTCTTTGATATTAGGGGGATTCCCAGAGGGATTAAGGGAACTAGACTTGTCCCCTGTTATCGAAGTGACCAGGGTCGAAACACCGTCTTTAACCTTAGCCATAGGATTGGTATGTTTGATCTTCCAACACATAGCTAACTGATGCCCATGAACTTTGCATTTGCTACAGTATGAGATTTTTGTCTCAGCAACAACCGATTGCAAGAAGCCCTGACTATCCGGCAAAGAAATCCAGACAGATTCCGGTAAAGCCTGAGTGACATCTAACTCTACGCAGGCACGGGCAAATTTAACCGAAACGCAAGCCTTCGTCCTATCATCCACTGCAACAAAATTCCCAAATGTAGACACTATCGCCTCAATGAAAGCGCTATCATACAGAGGAAGAGGGAGATTTGGTAATCTAACCCACACTGTGGAGGTCGTTGACTCTTTCCTAGAGTTGAAATCTGCTGTCCAGCGGAATAAACGAAAATAGGCATGACCAACCTTAGTTAAGGAGGAGGACAGAGCACTCCTAATATCAGCTTCGGAATCCAGGATAATAAGGACATGCCTCGCGTCCCAAATCTCGCTAATAGTAGCCCTACCAGCAACGGACCAGTTGGCTTGAAAGGCTTAGCATTCTTTACTTTAGGAATCAAAGTAAGCACTGCAGCAGATAGGCAATTGGGGAGGCTAACACCCTTAAAAAACAGCTGGACAGCTTCTGTAATGTCCTCTCTAATAATATTCCAACAGGATTGATAGAAAACTCCAGTGAAACCATCTGGACCAGGGGCACTATTCTCAGGAAGATTGGACACAGCGAGCCAAATCTCAGCATCTTCAGGAATAGCTCGCAGAATGCAACTATCTGATGGAGAAATCATATGGCAAATATTATCAAAATAGCTCCTCTCAGGAATGGCATAAAAACCTCCAAGTAAAGCCTGGAAGAAATCTGTTGCCAATGAGCCAATTTCATCGCGATCATCTGTAACTAAACCTGAGGGAAGGGTAACTTTAAAATTATTAGCAGCCCTCCGAGCCTTGATGGCTGCATGGAAAGCTCAGTGTTCCTATCCCCCTTCTGAAGCCAACCCATCTGAGATTTAGCACTGAGAAAAAGTTGACGATCATCTAAACCTGTTTGAAGACGCTTTTGACATTGAACCAGATCTTCCTCACTGTCCGAACTCCAGCAATGCTGAAGAACAAACTCAGTATCCTCCATTTGTTTACTAAGATTGCTAATTTTCTGATTAATATCCCCAAAGACATTCCAATTCCAAATGCGCAGTTCACTTCTCAGTCTTTTGAGCTTAGCATAACAATTAACTAAGGGATTGACATGAGCACGTTCAGTCCAAGAATTCCGTACAATAGATTGCAGATCAGCATGCTTGATCCAGGCCGGATTAAAACTAAAGAACTTTGCACATATTCTTTTTTGCTGAAAGAAATCAACAACGGACAATGATCATATTAAATACGAGGAAGATGTATCACTTTTAATTCCGGAAAACGAGCAGTAGCCAGTCCATTAATAAGCACCCTGTCCAGCCAAATACACCTCAAACCCGCTTGATTATTACACCTCAAACCCGCTTGGTTATTACACCAAGTGAAATTATTAATAGCCCAACAATAAAACTATTAATAGCCCAAACTCCTTGGAAAAAAAGATGCTCCAGATTTTCCTCCCTATTTCCACAGCAATGACAACGAGAAGCAATCGGAAAACAAGTACGCTTAATATTGGAATCAAGGGGTAAACCATCAAGAAAAAACGCCACATAAACAAACAAACAGTGGGGGAACCCAATTTTTCCAGATAGTTCTACACCACTTCAATGAAGGATATTGAGTCCGAAAGGACTCCAAAAAAGCCTTGATGGTGAACTGGCCTGAGGCACTCCCTTTCCACAACAGGCTCCTACTCCCGCTCCCCCAGCAAATATCTTCATAAAAATCCCTAGCAAAAGTAGGAAAAGATAATAAAAGGTTATCAGAAATAGTTGCGCTCTCTAAAGCCTCCTTGACTGACAGGTTTTGAGCATCCCAGGGGCATTTAACCCCATAATGCCAACAAAGATCTTCTATAGGCATGGAACCATCCCCCACATCCCATAAAGAGTCTTGTTTCAAGCTGGAAATAAGATGTCTAATAGAATTCCAGATCCTCCTTAAATCTAACCTTAGCATATTTAGCCCAAAGGAATTTTGCTGCAGAAACTCCCATGCTAATTTACCATGAAAAGCTAACATGTTGTCTGAAAGAGACCGGAATCCCAAGCCCCCTTTATCTTTTGGTCTACAAAGCAGCTCATACCGGATCCAATGGTGCCTTTTGTTAGGCCCTTGGTCCCAAAGAAAATTACCAATCAAACTCTCCATTCTCCGGATGACTCTCAAAGGAACTGGGAGGACAGCAAACACATGGAAGGACAGCGAACTCAGAACTGAATGAATAAGAGCGACCCGACCTGCCATGGAAAGAAGATTCCTCATCCACCCTGAGATACGGTTTCTGAGTTTAATATTTAAATCTTCAAAGAAACTAATCCTAGTTCTTCCTCGATAGAGAGGAACTCCCAAATATGTAATGGGTAATTGCCCTTCCTCAAAATTAGTAAGCCCTGGAACCAACTGTTTATGAACTTCTGTAGCTTTGTTACTGAAAGAAATCTGGCTCTTAGCCGGGTTAAGAACCTGCCCCGACAGCGAACAAAATTTCTGTAAAATATCCAACATTGCTTGAATAGTTTCCTTGTCGTCCCTTGTGAAAATAAGCACATCGTCTGCAAAGAGAAGATGGTTCACCTTTAAAGAATCTCTTTTGGTTTTAAAAGGCTTCATAGTTCCATCCTCCACTCTTTTATTAATCTCCTTTTACAACCACTCCATAACAAGAACAAAAAGAGTGGGGGAAAGAGGGTCACCCTGCTGAACTCCCCTCGCAGATTTGAAATACCCATAGTATAGCTTTAATTCAATTTTGGGCTCTACTATAGCAAAGCTGTAGTAGGAGGTGAACGGTCAGGCGATTCTAGGGCGATTCTAGGCCTCGCTTCTGGCGCCCGCCCGCCATGGGCTCTTCTCCCCCGTCCTTCCCGAAGCCACCCGACCCCTCTCCTAGCGGTGATGGTGGTTCTACCGCTGCGCTAGGTCATCCTTCTCCAGTTCTGCGTCAAACGTATGCTGCTTCGGTCGCCACCGCACGCCCTAAATTGACGCCGCGGTTTAGCCCCATCTCCCTCGCAACCAGGCAGGTTGGATCGAAGGATGGCCGTCCGTCTATCAGCTTCATTGGTCCGGAAATTGGGGCTGGAGCGAAGAGGTTTGAATTTTCCCTAATTGCCAAATTCACGGTTGGCCGCCCAAGCCTTGGTGAAATTCAAAAAGCTTTTTAGGCCAATTGGACAGTCACCGGACGTGCTACTCTTAGCGAGATCTGGGATTCGAGACACGTTCTCATCATCCTCGATTCTGAAGCTGATATTAGAACTGCCTTATCTTTCCTCTGAATACGGTTGGTCACGCATTTTTCTGTCTATTCCGATGGACGCCTGAATATAATCCTAAGAGAGAATCAACTATCACCACCGTGTGGGTCAGACTCCCCAATCTTCCCCTGCCGCTTTATGACAGTGCCTTTATTGAAGCTATAGTCTCCACTTTTGGCTACTTTGTAGCGGTGGATGAAAGAACTAAGGCTTGCGTTTCGGTTAAGTATGCTCGTGCATGCTTGGAGTTAGACGTCACTCAGTCAATTCCGGATTCCGTTTGGATTTCAATGCCAAAAAATCAAGGTTTCTGGCAGAATATTGTTGTTGAGACTAAGCTTTCTTATTGTAGCAAATGTAGAGTCCATGGACATCATTTGGCTATTTGTCGGAAGGTTAAACAAGCAAGTGTTACCCACAAGCCTCAAGATTATGGAGCTACAAAGGAAATCCCGAAGCCAGGAGCTAAGTCTTCCTCCAAAGACAAAGAAGTTTCTGAATGGGTCCGGGTTGGAACTAAAAATTCCATGAAAGGGAAGGATCCTATCATAGTTGCTTCCTCTGATCAGGATAATGATGATGCTCCTGCGGTTCTAGTTAATGCTGCTGCTCCTACGACTTCAGATCCTTGCCTTGTTATCAGTGGGGACTCCTCCGGCGCTAGCAAGGACGTCTCGCTCTAGGATAGACTTAAAACAACCTTGCGCTGGTGTTCTCCGAGATGGAGCCTCTCTGTCAGAATGATGGGCAACATGTGGTTGACAGAATTGAGCATGATAAAGTTACTCCTAATGACTTATCAGGTGCTGAGCTTCACCTTAAAAAGCAAAGCACCAATCAGGTTGTTTTTAATGAGGAATTGGGTGCACTAGTTCATCCTGATTCCCTCCAACATTATAAAAATATTCAGGATAAGGCGGGTAGTACAAGCTGACCAGAGAGCTTAAGAGGTGAGAGAAATTTATCGGATGCCCTTAAAGACTGCATCATCCCAGGCAGCAAGCACTGTCTCTCCAAAGACTCCCAATGATTAATGGCCTTTGCTGGAATGTCAGAGGTATTTCAAATCGAGGTACCATCTATTTCCTAAAAAGCTTACTTTCCACACATGATATTTCATTTTGTGCTGTCTTGGAGCCTAAGCTACAAGGGAATAAAATTATTTCCATTGCTTGGAAGCTTGGTTTTTCTAATTTTTTGCAAGGGAACCCTACTAATCGTCATATATGGATTCTCTGGAAGGATTCAATTTCTGTCTCCATTTCAAATATCAGCTCTCAGCATATTTCCTGTGAAGTTTCCCTCTTTGCGTCTGGCTTTAAGTCCATCTGCACCGTGGTTTATGCTTCTGATAAAGTTGTCGACAAAGTTCATTTATGGGATATTCTTGCCGCGGAGTCTACTACTATAACAGATCCCTGGATTCTTATGGGTGATTTTAATGCGGTTACCCATGGCGATGAGAAAAAAGGTGGCCAGAAATTCGGTAACAAATCTTCCTCAGACTTCAATAGTTTTATTACTGGTAGTGGTTTATCAGATGCTGGCTAATCTTTGTTTCCAGATTTGGAGATATTAGTAGAAAATTAGTGATCTCAGTAAACAAGTAGAAGCTACTGAGCTTTTGCTTCAGAGCCAATGGAGCTTGGACAGTGAGAAAGATCTTGTTCAACTACAGAAACGTCTACAAACAGCTCTTGATGATCGTCAGCTCTTTCTTAATGCTAAATCCCAGCTGGGCTGGCTGCAGGATGGTGATAGGAACACAGGTCTTTTCCATGCAGCCATCAAGGCTCGAAGGTCTTCTAACAACTTTAAAGTTACTCTTCCCTCCGGTTCAGTTACAGATGATCGTGACGATATTGGCTCTTTGGCTACAGATTATTTCCAGGCTTTGTTAGGCGACTTTTCTGCTATTCCTGAAAGCAGTTACTTCGATGATATCCGTCCTATGATTTCTTCAACAGAGAATGCAGTTTGCGCTGAAGCGGAAGAGATTTGGCTTGCTGTTTCTAACCTCCCTGAGAACAGTGCCCCTGGTCCAGATGGATTCACTGGAGTTTTTTATCGCTCCTGTTGGAATATTATCAGAGAGGACATCATAGCAGCTGTCCAGCATTTCTTTAAGGGTTTCTGCCTTCCCAAATCTGTGTCCTCTACAGTTCTTACTCTTATCGCTAAGGTGAAGAATGCCACGTCTCTTGATCAAGTAAGACCCATCAGCCTATGCAATTTCCTTCATAAAATCATTTCTAAGATCTTGAATGATAGGATTCGTCCGCTGCTTGACAAAATTATTAGCCCGGAACAATCTGGTTTCATCCCTGGTAGGTCTATTCATCATAGTATCGCTCTGGCTCATGATCTAGTTTCAGACATTGATAGGAAAGTTCATGGGGGTAATGTGGTGGTTAAGATTGATATGGCTAAGGCTTATGATAGGTTGTCTTGGTTTTTTCTCCTCCGCGGAATGAGGGCTTTGGGTTTTGATGATCAATGGTGTGATCTCGTTTATCGAAATATTAATAATTGTTGGTACTTTGTTCGGATTAGAGGGAAATCTTTTTGGTCACTTTAAATCGAACCGGGGGCTGCGACAGGAGGATCCTTTGTCTCCTAGTCTCTTTGTTTTAGCAATGGAAATTATGTCCAGAAAGCTGAACTCGGCTGGCAGATCAGGGGGTGGGGTTATGCCCTATTGGTCTTCTCTCCATGCCTTAGATATTAATCACATTCTATATGCTGATGATGTTCTGATTTTTACAAATGGAGGGACGACTTCTTTTTCTAAAGTTTTGGACATATTAAATAGTTTCTGCAATAATTCTGGTCAACAATTCCACGCTAGAAAATGTAAGATCTTTTTCTCCAAGCATATCAAGAGTGCTAGGAAAACAAATCTTCTTCATATTTCTGGGTTCTCTCCGAGTGTTTTCCCTGTCCGATACTTAAGAGCTCCTCTTTTCCCAGGATGGCCCAAAATTTCTTTTTTCCAAAGTCTAAACCCTAAACCCTAAAAAAAAAAAAAAAAAAAGAAATCCTTCCTCTCTATGGCTGGCAGGATCACCTTAATCAAGTCAGTCCTCCAATCCATTCCCATTCACTGCTTGTCAGTCATACCTGTTCCTAAAGGCGTTTTGAGGTCTATTGATCAGCTCCTTCAGAATTTCCTGTGGGACTCTGGTAGGGATTCCCGTCATCACTGGGTTAATTGGGGAGCTGTCTCCTCTCCTACTCATGCTGGCGGATTGAGGATCAAACATCTTCACCGGGTTATGACAGCTCTGCACGGCAAAATGGCTTGGAATTATCTTCTCAACTCCTCCTTATGGGCTAGACATGCTAGAAGTAGATTCTACATTGGAGGTAGAGGATCTTATCTTCACTTAATTGTCGTTGGGTACTTGGCAACGGTAAAACTACTGCCTTAAGATTCTGTGAAGGCATTGCTCAGTATTGTCCTAAAAGATTCAGGGCTATGCAAATTAAAGAGGTTCTCCAAAATCTAGTTTTCAGAAGGTCTTTTCTTCTCATTATGAACCCTCGCATATTTCAGTCCATTGAAGGGAATCTCTCTGATGACACTCCAGACAGATTAGTCTGGGTAGGTGATCCTACTGGCCAAGTCACCACAGCAAACTTCTTAAGGAGCTTCGTATATCCCCAGCCTTGTATTGCAAAATTTGACGTTATATGGCGATCATTCATCCCAATGAAAGTCTCCTGCTTTTTATGGAAGATTCTTTACTCAGCCCTTCCAACAAATGGAAATATCATCAAGACTGGTATTCAACTTGCCAGTAAATGTATTTGCTGCAGTGCTCCCAGGTTTGAATCAATGGAACATTTGTTTCTTCAAAGTGACAAAGCTCTTTTGGTTCTGAATTTTCTTTGCCCTCTCTTCCGTAAAAGCAGGCTTATTTCTTTGCATCAGCTCTTCGATGATTAGGGCATTGTGGCTGATTTCAATAATTTTTTGGATTGCTTGGGTTTCGGCCTTATGTCTTGTTGTATGTGGGACATTTGAAAATGCAAGAACCAGGCACTGTATGATGACCATGCCGGCAGGTTCAGCAAGGTCAATATTTTTAGATGGGCCTCTCTTCTTGCTAATAATATCAAGGTTCCTTGCGGTCAAGACACTCTTTCTAGTAACATTTGCAAAGCTCTTCTTATAAATCCCCTAGTGTTCAAGACGGCTAGAATATTGTGGACTCCTTGGCAGCCGACACCAAAAGGTAACACTTGCAATATCTCTATTTTTGTTGATAATTGATAAATCTCGTATGGCTGCTGTGGTTCGTGATAGATATGATTTATTCCTTGCTGCCATCAAGACCGTTGCACTGCGCAAGCACTTTCTGCAGTGTTTTGTTACACATTCTTTGTGAGCTGAATTGTCATAAATTGGATCTCCATTGTTTTCGTATCTCCCATCCTGAGGTATGTCTTCTTAGTCGGAACTCTATGGTGGACTGGGCTTATTTCCAGCTCAAAAGGATGCTGGTTAGAAGGCTTAAGGAGCTTGAAATCTACAAAATCAGCCACTCTCTCAACCGTCCGGCAGATGCTCTTTGCTGCTCCAAACTTAGGTATTTTTATACCACCAACTTTGAAGAGCTTCCCCGCTCAGTTAAGCATGCCATTGTTAATGATGTCAAGCCTCACCCATGCTCCTTCATTGAGCAGCGTATTGAGACCTGAATTTAGGTTTTGCTGTCTTTGTTCTTTGTCTTTGTTCTTTGTTTTTTTTGTTGGTTTGGGTAGTTCTCAACATGTGAGTTCACCCTTTTCTCTTTTTAGATGAATCTCCATCTCATCTGTATTACCCTCGACCCAGGCTTTTTTGGGCCTCTTTTAATAAAGACCCAATTTTAAAAAAAAATACCCATAGTTTTTCCCATTCCAAACCACAGAATAAAAATTGTTAGAGATGCCTCTAAAAATCAGATCACACCATCTCTCGCAAAAACCAAAGGCTCTCAACACTTTCAATAAGAAGGGCCAAGAAACTCTATCATAAGCTTTAGACATATCTAGCTTAATAATAAGATTACCTGGAGCACCTTTTTTGTCTAGATCATGAATAAGATCATGGGCAAGAGCAATATTGGAATGAATATTCCTCCCATTAATGAAGCCGGCTTGTTCCTCGCTCACTGTCCCTGGAAGGAAGGTGCTAACTCTGTCATTAAGGAGCCTCATAATAATTTTATAGCAGACATTACAGAGACTAATTGGTCGCAAATCAGAAATCTTCTTAGCATTAGGAGATTTAGGTAATAAAATTAAGGTCGTAGCCGTCCAAGATTGAGGCAGCTGTAAACTCATAAAGAACCCTTTAATACCTGCCAAGAAATCCTCTTTGATCAGATTCCAGAACATAATAAAAAACTTGACTGAAAACCCATCTGGACCTGGGGCACTATCTTGGGACATGGCTGAGATAGTATTAAAAACCTCATCGTCGTTTGGGCAGCCAATAAGGAAAGAATTAGACTCCTCATCAATAACCTTGGTGAAAAGCTTAAAATCGTCCTCCCGGGGAGGAGCTGAAAAACCTGAGAACAGATCCGAAAAAATAATCTACTGCTGCCAGACCAATCACTTTTGAATCTGAAGAATAAGAACCATCTGCCTGCAACAAAGCCATATTAAAAGATCTTCACCTCATTCTCATCGCGGCGTGGAAGAAAGCAGCATTCCTGTCCCCTTCTTTAGACCACAAAACACGGGCTTTTTGCCTAGCCAACTCTGCGTAGTGACATAAGACATCCTCCAGCTCAGCTTTTTTAAACTTTAAATGTCTAGCAGTTTGATCCGACCAATCAACTTGAAGCTGGGACTCCAAGGAATCAATAGTACCCATTAAACACCTCTCTTTTAGGTGGAGAACCCCAAAAACCTCCCAATTCCATTTGTGTAAAATACCTCTCAGTTTCAGAGAGAAATTAATCAAAGGGTTAGGAGATAAGTTCCCATTCCAAGACTCGGTCACTAAACTGTTAAAAAGAGGATGGGATTCCCACATCTTGAGATAATGAAATCTACCCTTACGCCTATCCTCCTCAGATTTTTCCACAAATAAAGGGCAATGATACGAGTGACATCTAGTAAGGTGAGCAACTGACGGCAGGCCAAACCCAGAAATGAAGCTCCCATTTACAAGAAACCTGTCTAGTCTCTTTCAGATACAACTCTCCCCACGTCTATTATTTGACCAAGTAAAGGGGTTCCCTTTAAACCCAACATCACTAAGCCTCGCCCTCAAGAGAAAATTGTTGAAATCCATAATAGAACCATCATCAACCCGATTCCCACCCTGTTTTTCGGACCACTGCGAGATAACATTGAAATCTCCCTCAACCAGCCAAGGTTCATTAGTCGCATCTGCAATCAAGACCAACTCTCTCCAAAGAGGGGTTCTTTCCGAACGACTACACAACGCATAAATGAAGGAACAAAAAATCTTTGAATTAGGAATACGGTCCTTACAAACAGTGCAGGAAACAAACTGCTCATGCCACACAACATCTTGAACAGTAATATGGGGCTTCCAAAAAAGCTAGATTTTCTTGTTATCGTCCCCACCCATGAGAAAGGAATCAAAGTGAATTGATTTAGCTACCTCCTCATACTGATCACCATTAACCATGGGTTCAAGAAGCACTAACATCTCTATATCATGAACATTTAATAATTCATTGAGGTAAGGAATCGTACCTCTACTCTTGACTCCCCTAATATTCCAGCAAAGAAGATTCATCGAGAATTGACATTAACATCCTTAGGAGAAATCAAAGAGTTCATAACACAATCCTTCGGCACCACTCCTCCGAGAGATCCTGCACCTACCTTAAAAGAAACTCCTCCACCCAATCCTCCCTGGGCATTTATGACCACTTCATCATAGGTTCCTTTATTTAGTCTTGCCATTCTACTGGCAAGCTCATCAACCAAAAGAGGTCTTTTCATTATGTTAAACTGAGGGTCTTGAGATGCTTGAGCATACTCGACTGAATCTTGATGTTCTCCGGAGGAAACTGAGATCATCAGCCCCTTCTCCTTGACTTTAGATTCCATACCCTCCCCTTGCACAACTGGATTCTCAATCACTGAATTCGGCAGCACAGAGCCCTAAACATTTGCATCCATATTAAGCGAAGAGTTGGCCTCTGCAGAAACCCGCTGATTACCCATGGCCTTTTTACCTTGCTTCTTATTCTGCACCACCTCCACTCTTGTTGAGGAATAATCTCTGTGGTGGGATCTGCTACTTTCTCACTAGGGGGATTCTCCTTCGCCACTCGAGGTCCACCAATCGAGTTCTCAAAAACTTTAGGAACCTTCTTCTTACGGCATTGTACCAGCTCATGCCCATGAATCTTAAAATGAGAGCAGTAGGATAGATTACCCTCAAACTCAATCTTCTGCCAAGCCGGTCTTTGATTCTGTCTACCAAGCCCTGAAAATATGAAATTTTAGCTTTGCCAGGAAAAAGAGGAGCCCCAAGATACCGAACTGGGAACACCCGTTGGGAGTACCCGGACAAAAAAAAATATTACCTTTCCTCACATTATTGATATGTCTAGAAAAAAAGATCTTACATTTGTAAGCTTGCAACTGTTGACCGGAATTTTCACAGAAGGAATTCATAATATTTAACAGCTTAGCAAAAGAAGACTTCCTAGCATTTGTGAAGATTAAAATTTCATCAGCATAAAAGATATGATTAATCGATAAAGCTTTAAGAGAGGACCAATAAGGCATAATACCACCACCTGGTTTGGCTGCCGCCTTGAGCTTTCTTGATAAAACTTCCATAGCAATGATGGATAAGCTGGGGGATAAATAAAATGACCAAAAGACTTCCCTCTAATACGAATCGAATACCAACAATTGCTGATGTTACGATAGATCAGAGCACACCATCTACATTGAAACCCAAAGCCTTCATTCCCCGAATCAGAAAAATCCAAGAAAGCCTGTCAAATGCCTTTGACATGTCGAGCTTTACCATAACATTTCCACCATGAACTTTGATATGGATGTCAGAAATCAGATCATGAGCCAGGGCTACACACTGTTGAATGGAACGGCCAGGGACAAAACCAGACTGTTCTAAGCCAATAATTTTATTCATCAGCGGCCGAATACGCTCATTAAGAATCTTGGATATGATTTTTTGAAGGAAATTGCAAAGGCTAGTGGGTCTAAGCTGGTCTAGAGAGGTAGGTAGCATTTTTTACTTTCGGAATTAAGCTAAGAGCTGTAGAGGACATTGATTTAGGCAGACTAAAACCCTTAAAGAAGAATTGGACTGCCTCTACTATATCATCACTAATAATCCTCCAACAACTATGATAAAAAAACGCCTGTAAAACCACAAGGCCCAGGGGCACTAGCTTTAGGCAGCGAAGAAACAGCAAGCCACACCTCCTCTGCGGTTGGAATACCATTCAGCTTCCCATTCTCAGCTTCCGAAATAACTGGCAAAATATCATCAAAATAAGCATTTTCTGGAACAGCAGAAAAACCACCCAATAGATCATGAAAATACTCCACTGCCAAGGAACCAATAACCTCCCGATCATTGACTCTACCCTGAAATAGAAGAGCTCCCAAATAAGTCACAGGAAAAATACCTTCCTTAAATTGAAGAGAGTGCAGAATATGTTCTTTAGTGGACTGCTCAATATGTTTTGAAAATAAAATCATACTTTTTTCATTGTTGAGTTTTTGCCCTGACAGATTGCAGAAGGAATCAATAACCTGCTTCAATTGAGTCAAGGAATGCAGACCACTATTAGAGAAAATAAGAATATCATCAGCGAAAAGTACGTGATTAATCCTCACTGCATTCCTCCGTGTGAAATACGCCTCAATTCTGCCATCAGCCAAGCTTTTTTTTTTTTAAGCTGGGGGGTGCCAACGATTTTATTAATAGGATCCATGCAAGCCAGATCAGGAAAAATACAAGATTCTTGATAAATCGAGGAATACATCACCAACTTGGAGCTAAGAGCCTATGGCTCAGGCATCCCCATGGCCACCCTAGACTTGAGCGGAAAAAAGGAGCCTTCAAGTGCCGGTTGGCAGCAACTAACTCAAAAACGCTGAACAGGCTAACACAAAAAATAATCAACAAAGGTAGTGAGGTGTGGGCATTCCCATCACCATCAAAAGATACAAAGTAATAATAGCATGTCATATCTTAATCTAGCAAGCAAACCATTTGAGTTCTTGAATATAGAGGTATCATCCTGGATTTGTGTGTCTCTCAAACTCAACCGCAGCTCTTCCATCATTGGAGATATCATTTGTATTTGAGATGAGGTAGAAGGCGGGAATAATGTTAAGCTCTTTGGCTGCTGGATAAGAAAAGTAGGAATGCGCCGGATCTTCTTTGTACCAAACTGCTCGAATATGACCTTGACCCTGAAAAAGAGATCAAAGAAAACATGGTGTACAGAGATGCTTCTGCATTAACAAACAAGGGACTCATAGGAAATACAAGTGTCGTCATAATTGGGTTATGCTGATCATCCTTGCTATGCTCCCAAGTAGGAGACACATTAGGGTGATCACAATCTTGATTTGGGCAGAAATAATAGTGTTGGATCCGGTCTGCCCATAGGCAACGAATAACGGCTTTGTGCAGATTCTTGGTATCTCCATCCACCCAATCATTTGGGGACTTCCAAACGTAACAAGTAGCTGCCATGTTGGTGAATCCACATATGCGTAATTAAAATAGCAGCTTAAAAAACGAGAGTCATTGAGAGTTTCCTAGGAAGTTCAAACGTCACCACCAATTCAGGCCACTCTGGCCATCATGGCTGGGGGCCTTAGTTTTCCCCATGCCTCAAAACCACCAGATCCGGATGGAAACGTCGTGAAACCTTCATCTACAGGTGCAATTTCTTTCGCTTCCATGGTGACAAGGCCGACTTCTGTAGTGAGGTTTCCAGATCTGAACCTTCCCTCGAGACAATATGGTGTTAAAGATGGCGTCCCTGCCATCTCCTTCTCCCTTGCAGAGTATCATGCGGCCAATCAACAACTTTGTCACACTTTCATGGCCAAGTTTCAGATTGGTCGTCCCTCATTGCCAGCCATCAAAGGCTTGTTGAATCCCATTGGAAGGTGAAAGGGCTGATTTCTATGAGCGCTAACTGGGATGATAGGCATGTCAGACGATGTGAAATCAACTCTTACGTGCCCATATCGTAAGGTGGTTCTCTCGTTCTTTAGACTGTTTCGCTGGACGCCAGATTATGACCCGAAAAAGGAAGCGACTCTAATCACCAAATGGATCCGGATGCCAGGTTTGCCTATGCAGTTTTTCAATCGTGCATGTGTTAAAGCAATTGTTTCCTCGTTTGCGAATTTCCTTGATATAGATGATAGGACCAAGGCTATGAATGCTCTACAAGCATGCCGTGCATGCATCGAAATTGATGTTACCAAACCAATCCCATCTCGCGTATGGATCAATGTACCAGGTGTCAAAGCCTTTTTTCAGGATGTTTGTATTGAAGGTCCTATCTCATACTGTTCAAGATGCAGGATGCATGGGCATGATCTGTCAATCTGCAAGAAAGCGGTCAAGGCTGTTAGTAAAGCTAGTGAGGTGGTTGTGACCGAAAAGGAAAAGAATATAGAAAAGACAGAGAAAGATACTGAATGGAAGATGGTTCATAGCCGAAAAGGGAAAAAACAATGGGCGGTGATAAAGCTGATGTTGTTTTACAGAAGGTGGACAATCCGTCTCCTCCGGTAAAACCTGATGATTGTGTAATTCCTATAGCAGTTTTGAGTAAAGAGCACACCTCGGAGCCTGAAGCGCAGCTAGACAATCAGAATGGTTCCTTAGCTTGTGTCGAGGGCGTGCCTCATTGTAACACAAATGATGGAGTGGGCGTAGAATATCAAGTTCGCCAAGATACTGAAGATAGTGGGGATAATTCAGGTTTAAATGAGGCAGAAAGTCAGAGATCAAATGCAGGGGGGGTAATGAGTGAGGTTAATTTCAAAAACAAAATGCAGATTCTCAAGGAAAGGATAGACCATCAGAAAGAGTCCATATTAACCCAACCTTCAGGGCATCATGAAAGTGCTAAGATTGGTGGCCAGGAGGTCATAATTTCTAAATCTCTTAAATCCATTCTTAAGATGCGAATGATTCTCCTTGGTTGATTGGGGGGATTTCAATGTGATAGCCCATCACAGTGAAAAAAAAAAAGGGGGTATTCGCACTGATTATAATGCTATCCTTGATTTTAATAATTTCATGATGCGTGCAAGTTTAAGTGATGCCGGATTTACTGGTAACCCGTTTACTTGGTGCAATAATAGACAAGGTGATGAGATGATTTGGGAAAGGCTTGACAGATTTCTGGTGAATGGCCGGTTTATATCTCAATTTTCTTATCCTAAGATTACTCGCCTTGCAAGAGCTTTCATATTAATCCCATGTATAATTTTTCTTTGAAGCTCAAGCGGTTGCGGAAAGCTATTAAGATTTGGAACTGGGGGGTGTTTGGGGATGAACGTAAGAAGGAAGCCCAGTTAAACAAAGAAATATCAGAGGCTGAATCTAAATTACGAACTCAGTGGAACCAAGACCTTTACCTTGAGGTTAGAGCTTTGAAAGCTCGTCTTGAGGACACTCTTTCTTATAAAGACTCAATGGCCAAAGACAAGGCAAGAATGGCGCGGTTTAAATGTGGTGATCGAAACTCGGCGTTGTATCATGCGGCCTTGAAAGTTAATCGAGCCAAGAATCGTATGTCTCCAACAGGAGGATGGTTCTTGTACCTCGGATAGTAATTTGATAGGTAATGCTGCCGTTCTATTTTATACTAATCTAAATAGGAATAATCCTCCTCCGAATCTTGAGGACATGAACGTTTTTCCGCCTGCTCTGGGATCCATGTTACCCATCTTGCTCGGGTACAATCTGATCATTGGCCTTTATTTGTGGCGCTAGACAATAATCCTCCTCGTATGGCTCTTTTCCAGTATCAAAAAGTTTGGGAATCCCACCCGAACTTCCACGCCTTTGTGGCTAGCTCTTGGCCAGATCGCTTGCATCCGAATGATCTCATTAATTTTGGGCTCAAGCTTAAATTGCTTCGGGGCAAGCTTCGAGATTGGAATTGGAAGGTTTTTGGTAATATCAAAACCAGAATTCGTGACCTTACTGGCCGGATTAATCAGCTTGAAGGAAATCTCCAACAAAGGCTGGGATGATGAGTGTGCTAGGAACCTTGACATATTAAAAACAGAGCTTGATAATGCTAAAAATATGCACTATGAAATGCTGCGTGGTAAAGCTAGGGTGAAGTGGGGGACGGATGGGGATCGAAACACCAAATATTTCCATGCTTTGATCAAGGCTCGGGCTGATGGAACATCTACTAGTGACAGAGATGATATTGGTCATTCAGCGGTTAGTTTTTTCTCCAATCTGTTCATGGGTCACTCTCCTCCGCCTGATCCTGCGGCCCTGGATGAGTTTGAGCCGATCATATCTGCTGAAGAAAACCAGAGATTATGCTCAGCTTCAGAGGTTGATGAAGTTTTTGCTGCGGTAAGGGATATGAGTGCTGATAGTGCCCCTGGTCCCGACGGGTTTACGGGTCATTTTTATATTTCCTGCTGGGATATTATTAAAATGGACCTTATCAAGGCAATAACAAGTTTTTTCCAAGGGATTCAACTTCCCACAAATTTTTCAGCAACATACTTAACACTTCTCCCAAAGGTGCCGAATGCTTCCTCCATTAACCAGCTGCGGCCTATAAGTTTATGTAACTTTTGCCACAAGATCATTTCGCATATTCTGATGAAGCGTCTTTCACCGTGGCTCCCTCGTCTGGTTAGTGAAGAACAAGCTGGTTTTGTTCGGGGCCGCTCCTTGCATGACAACATAGCATTGGCCCATGATCTCATTCATGATTTAGAGAAGGGTAAAGCAGGCAGGAATGTGATCATTAAACTTGACATGGCCAAAGCTTACGATAGGATGTCATTGATACGAACCCCACCCGTCTAGTGTGATGGAAACCGTTATCTTGAGTTGGATCGTAACCAAAAATCTGCCACAACAAGTTTGTCGAGCTCGATGACCCCTCACCTTATTGTGATGAGAAACCACGACTTCATAGGATGAGTCTTAACCCCTCACCGTAACGCAAATGGATAGCGTGATGAGAAACTAAGAACTTCAGATTCAAACGCCACACCAAGAATGGTGATAAGTTTGGATTTGAACGCCACAAGATTAACATTGAGAAGTTCAGAAAGTTTAATCAAGAACAAAGAAAACACATGTTTCTCACAAGTTTATTATTCTTTTTTTTTTTTTTATGCTGCAAGCATTTTCTTACACAAGTTTATTATTCATTGGATGGTGAAAATGATAGTGTAGCATCCCTTATATAGGGAATAGATAAGAAGCTCAGAGGACTAGAAAATGAAGATAAGAACAACTTAATGAGATTGAAGATGAGACCAACTCATGAGTTTTCTTGTGCTCCAAAAGTCTTCTATATTTATCTTCTCACATTGCGTTTATGAGATGATAAGATTGAATACCATTTGCTCTTTCTTGGTAATCAGCCCAACTTTCTTGAATAAGCCCAGGTAGAGCTTCATATAACTTCTTTGCTCTTTGTCTTGTAATTGGCCCACTAGGAATTGAAAATGGATCATTATGCTTATAACCTTCAAGTGATTTGGCTCCAATAGTCGCATCATTCTCTCCCTCTTGAAAAGGATTTGTCCTCAAATCTTCGTCTGCCTCAAATGGAGACAAATCAGCAACATTAAAGCTTGCGCTAACATTATACTCACCGGGCAAGTCAAGCTTGTAAGCGTTATCATTAATGCATTCAAGAACTTGAAATGGTCCATCTCCACGAGGTAGAAGCTTTGATCGCCTTTTTTCAGGAAAACGCTCTTTTCTCAAATGCAACCAAACCCATTCACCGGGCTGAAACACAACCTTCTTGCGTCCTTTGTTGGCTTGTTGAACATAATGCTCAGTCATCCGTTCGATGTTCTCTTTAGCTTTTTGGTGAATTTGTTTGACCAGTTCAGCCTTCTTTTTGCCATCTAAGTTTAGACGCTCCTGCAATGGTAAAGGTGTAAGATCTAAAGGAGATAAAGGATTAAAGCCATACACAATCTCAAATGGTGAAAACTTAGTTGCTGAATGTATGCTTCTATTATAAGCAAATTCAACATGTGGCAAACACTCCTCCCAAGTTTCAAGTTCTTCTTAATGATTGCACGTAATAATGTAGACAAGGTCCTATTCACCACCTCCGTTTGCCCATCAGTTTGAGGATGACATGTAGTCGAAAATAACAACTTAGTCCCCAACTTTCCCCACAAAGTTTTCCAAAAGTAACTTAGGAACTTTGCATCCCGATCCGAAACAATGGTCTTAGGCATTCCATGCAATCTAACAATTTCTTTGAAGAACAAATTAGAAATATTGGAAGCATCATCAGTTTTATTGCATGCAATGAAATGTGCCATTTTCGAAAATCTGTCCACTACCACAAAATTGAATCTTTACCCTTTTTTGTCCTTGGCAAACCTAACACAAAATCCATAGAAATATCAGTCCAAGGATGATCTGGTATAGGTAGCTGTATACAAATCATGAGGTTTTAATTTAGACTTGGCTTGTTTACATGTTATACACTTTTCACAAATCCGTTCAACATCACGTCTCATATGCGGCCAAAAGAAATGCTCATGCAATACGCCAAAAGTCTTAGCAAAACCAAAATGACCCATTAATCCACCACTATGTGCTTCCCTAACTAGTAATTCACGTAGAGAACAAATTGGAACACATAATTTACTTTCACGAAACAAATAGCCATTATTTATATAGAACTTTCCAAATGATGCTCTATCACATGCTTGAAACACATCGCCAAAATCAAGATCATTTGCATGTAAGTCCTTGATGTATTCAAAACCAAGCAATTTTGTTTCTAAGGTAGAAAGTAAAACATACCTTCTTGACAATGCATCAGCCACAATGTTACCTTTCTTGTATTTGATCACATAAGAAAATGTTTCAATGAACTCTACCCATTTAGCATGTCGCTTGTTCAACCTTTGTTGTCCTTTCAAATGCTTTAAGGTTTCATGATCGGTGTGAATAACAAACTCCTTTGGCCATAGATAGTGTGCCAATGCTCTCACCAAAGCATACATCTCCTTGTCATAAGTAGGATACTTCAACTCTGCCCCGCTCAGTTTCTCGCTAAAATAAGCAACGGGTCGCCCTTCTTGCATTAGAACAGCTCCAATACCTATTTCTGAAGCATCACATTCAATTTCAAATGTCTTAGTAAAGTTAGGTAATGTAAGCAAAGGAGCATTTGTCAACTTCTCCTTAATTAACGTAAAAGACTTCTTTTGTTCGCTACCCCATTTGAATGGTGCATTCTTCTTGATGACTTCGGTCAAAGGGGCTGCCAAGCTACTGAAATTTTGAACAAAACATCTATAGAAGCTTGCCAATCCATGAAAACTCCTCACTTGGCTGATTGTTGAAGGTGTCGGCCACTCTTGGATTGCTTTCACCTTCTCCTCATCCACTTGAATTCCATCCTTTCCAACAACAAAACCAAGAAACACGAGCTTATCCGTGCATAAGGTGCACTTCTTGAGGTTAGCAAACAACCTTTCTTCCCTTAAAACACTCAAAACCGATTTAAAGATGATTAACATGTTCTTTCAAGTTTTTGCTATAAATCAATATATCATCAAAGTACACAACAACAAATTTGCCAATGAATGCACGTAAAACATGGTTCATCAACCTCATGAATGTGCTTGGAGCATTAGTTAAACCAAAAGGCATCACTAACCATTCATACAAACCATATTTAGTTTTAAATGCTGTTTTCCATTCATCACCTTCATGCATCCTAATCTGATGATATCCACTTTTCAAATCAATTTTTCAAAACACACAAGCACCATGCAACTCATCAATCATATCATCTAATCATGGAATAGGGTGACGATACTTTACCGTTATGTTGTTAATGGCATGGCAATCAACACACATCCTCCAACTGCCATCCTTCTTAGGAACTAGTATGACTGGCACCGCACAAGGACTCAAACTTTCACGCACATACCCCTTTTCTAATAGATCATGTACCTGCCTTTGTAATTCTTTTGCCTCCTCGGGATTAGTCCTATAAGCTGGTCGGTTTGGAATTAGTGAACCATGTACGAAATCATCTTGTGTTTGATTCCTCTAATTGGTGGTAATCCATTCGGCATTTCCTCCGGAAAGACATCATCAAATTCCTGCAAAAGGGAAACAACATTGCTCGGTAATTAACCGGCAAGATCATTAGTACATAAAAAGGCCTCCTTGTACATAAGTACTATAAGGGGCTGTTGTGAACACAACACTCTTTTTATCTCACTTTTGCTCGCCATGTAACTACATTTTTCCTCTCTGGCTCTCATAATGGCAGAAACTCTCTCTTTTTCTTTTCCCTCGTCACTTTTTTTCTCACTTCTCTCATTTTGTTTTTTCTCTTTTTCTCTCATTCTCTCATGGGATTTTTGTAACTGAAATTGGTCCTCCATGACCTGTTTTGGAGTTAACGGAACAAGGGTAATAGGTTGCTTTCTAATAGTGAAAGAATACTTATTTGTGAACCCATCATGTGTGGCCTTTCGATCGTACTGCCAAGGCCTCCCTAATAAGATGTGACAAGCTTTCATAGGAACCCCGTCACAAAGCACTTCATCCTCATATTTACCAATAGAAAATGGTACCTTTAGTTGGTTGACAACTCTAACATCACCGCAATCATTAAGCCATCGCAGCCGGTATGGTTGGTTGTGCTTCATTGTCTTTAATCCCAACTTTTCCACCAAATAATTGCTTGCTACATTTGTGCAACTTCCTCCGTCAATAATGACGCTACACACCTTACCATTCACCATGCACCTCGTATGAAACAAGCTTTCTCTTTGGCACGTATCCTCCTCCTTAACTTGGACATTGAGAATGCGTCTTGCCACTAGCAAATCACCAACAACAGCGTTCTCCTCGTCATCATCACCATCATGTTCTAATGGTGACAATTCAGTATCTCCACATTCCTCATCTTCGGACTCCAACTCTCCAAAGGCATTTATCACCATTAGTCTTTTGTTTACACATTGACTAGCAATATGCCCTCTTCCCTGACATTTGAACCACTTGATGTTACTAGATTTTGAAGAGGATGGGTTATGACTACCTGAAGAAGATGTGGCCATGGGCTTAACACCCTTTGAAGCATCAAATTTTGGTTTGTATGGTGGCTGCTCCTCTCTTTTCGGATATGACTTCCATGAGTTAGTCACCACCGATGATTGTCCTCTTCGAGACAAACTTCTCCTTTTCAATTGTTCCTCTACCTTAATGGCTTGATGTACCATATCTGACAACTCCATATAGTGCTGCAACTCCACAACATCAGCGATCTCACGATTCAGCCCGTGCAAGAACCTAGCCATGGTAGCCTCACGATCCTCCTCAACATTAGCACGAATCATTGCGACCTCCATCTCTTTGTAGTACTCATCTACACTCTTTTGCCCTTGAGTTAATCGCTGCAACTTTTGATACAAACTCCGATAGTAGTGGCTTGGCACAAAACGCTTTTGCATAAGCCCTTTCATCTCATCCCACGTCTCTATAGGTGGCTCTCTATTACGCCTCCTATTGACTAGCAGCTGATCCCACCAAATAATAGCATAATCAGTAAATTCAATTGCTGCCAACTTAACCTTTTTTACCTCGGAATAGTTGTGACACTCAAAGACCATCTCAATCTTTGTCTCCCATTCCAAGTACGCTTCAGGATCATTCGTTCCTTGAAAAGAGGGTATTTTGATCCTTATGCTTCCCAAATCATTGTCCACTCTAGGCCTTCTCTCTCGCACATCTCCATCAGCCTCAAACTCATCATCAACTTGCCTAGCATGCTGCCTATTGTGATTGTTGTGCTGCCTATTTGGACCTCTCGCCTCCACTTGATCCAACCTTTCATGAATTTGCTCAATTTCAGCCCTCAACATGCGCCTCATCTCACCCAACAATGCTTGCATTTGAAGGTTAGTGAAATTTCACAGCGTCTCAATTAGGCAGACTTGTGAAAAAAAGCAGTTGCTGCAGCACACTCTTATTCACTCGGAAATTGTCTCAGCTAACAATGAACAAGACAGAAGTTTGTTCACCCAGTTCGGCCAACTGCCTACGTCTGGGGAGGACTATTCTCCAGTCCTCAATCCACTAAACTCAAAGGTCTCTAAGTACACACGGTTACAACTCCACGCAACCTATGCTACTCAACCTTTGTGTGGATCACTTGACACAATCAGAACAGGCTCTGACTTGTGTCTGCACACCCTCTACAAATGTCAATCTAGAATAGCTACAGACTTCTCAAGACTCAGCCTATTCTAAACTACACTCAACTCAGCAGGGTTGCTGTAGCAACTGCTGTAACACACAGCTGAAGCACAGTTTGTCCGCGTCGCTCCAAAGCCTTCTGCCGAGCCATTCGAACGATTCCACGAGCGCTGCACACTCTGGAATACTCCCCCTCACTCAGTGACCACCTGCTACTAGCGAGAATCAACGCTTAGACACTTGACCGAGCCACACACCCGTCAGTTCTTCTGCGGCTGCCCTTGATCAACCAACAAGCAACAAGCTCTGAATTGGCTTCCAGATCAAGCTCGAATCAGACTCTGCAAGTCCTGATTCCCTTCTGCTTCTATCACCACAGCTCTGCGCTCACGCTCTACTCTCGGGTGATGATCGAAGAATTCGTCCATCACACA
The DNA here is from genome assembly GCA_963678935.1 of Umbilicus rupestris. Taxonomy (NCBI): domain Eukaryota; kingdom Viridiplantae; phylum Streptophyta; class Magnoliopsida; order Saxifragales; family Crassulaceae; genus Umbilicus; species Umbilicus rupestris. The sequence continues at coordinate 10,908,803 of OY787607.1, read as the reverse complement.
CCAAAATTGCTCTCTCTGAATTCTGTGTATGCACTCGTGTATACCTCAGCTTCGATCAACCATTCTGCTCTAAACCCCTTCTTCTTAAATAGCAGCACCAGCTTTAAGCAATGTCCAGGTTTAGGCAATGTCCCAAAAAGAACAATTACCTCCTAAAATCTAGGAGATTAGATTTGATAATTATCTACAATGCAAACTCCTTCTCTGACTAGTAAACCTCACTGGAATATACTCCACAGCTTCTTAGAAATTCTTCAGATGCTCTCCGTAGAGTTTCCAGCCCTTCTAGACACGCCCAGATTGCTGCTGCTTCTCGGACAGATGATGCAGCCAGTTGAACAAGCTCCTGCTATAGCATCCCCTGCTACAGCTGCTGCTAATTCACTTCTGCTGGACTGCTTGTTTACTTGTGCTGTAGCAACTCCTTGTTCACTTGTGCTGGTTTTGTCAAACACTGCCATACTACATTATCAATCTCCCCCTTGGCATTTTGACAAAACCTTAGAGAGTTTGTTTTCCGGAATAAAATTTCTTAACCTCTCCTTCTTCTCCTTATCGTCTCCTCCCCCTTTTTGGAAAGATGACAAGGGGGCGGTCTCCTAGCCGTCCTATGGAGGTAAAACACAGAGCCCCAGAGAGGCTCGGAGGTCTTCGAACCGGGCTGCATCCAGAGCTTTTGTGAAGATATCAGCAAGTTGTTTGGCAGACACCACATGCTGTAGCACAATGATATTCTTTTCAACTAGATCACGGATGAAGTGATGACGAATGTCAATGTGCTTGGTTCTGCTGTGCTGAACTGGATTCTTTGATATGCTGATGGCACTCATATTGTCACAGTAGAGGGTCATTTCATCTTGAGCAATCCCATACTCACTCAGCATTTGCTTCATCCACAACATTTGTGCACAGCAGCTCCCAGCAGCTATGTATTCAGCCTCGGCAGTGGATAGAGAAATGCTGTTCTGTTTCCTGCTGAACCAAGAGACCAGGTTATTTCCTAGGAAGAAGCATCCTCCCGAAGTGCTCTTCCTGTTCTCTGAGCATCCTTCCCAGTCTGCATCACTGTATCCTACCAGATTAGCATTTGTGTCTTTAGTATACCATAAGCCATAGTCCACAGTTCCTCCAACATAACGAATGATGCGCTTGACCAACTGCAAGTGACTATCTTTGGGACAAGCTTGAAATCTGGCACAGACTCCTACTGCAAATGAAATGTCAGGGCGGCTGGCAGTCAGGTATAGCAAGCTCCCAATCATACTTCTGTAGATAGTCTGACTCACTTCCATACCGTGCTCATCTTTAATGGCTTTAACATGAGTGGCAGCAGGAGTTCGTTTGTGATTGGCCTTATCTAGCTGGAATTTCTGCACAAGATTCTTGCTGTATTTGCTTTGAGCAATAAAGATGCCATCTTCTTTCTGGGTAATCTCCAGACCAAGGAAGTATGACAGTTCTCCTACCATGCTCATTTGAAATTCTTGCTGCATGTGATTCACAAACTGCTTCACCAGGTGCTGAGACTTTGATCCAAAGACTATATCATCCACATATATTTGAGCAATGATCACATCTGACTGAGTTCTTTTGACAAATAGAGTTTTGTTAGCTCCCCCTCGTTTGTAGCCATGTTTTTCTAAGAACACTGTCAACCTCTCATACCATGCCCGAGGAGCCTGTTTCAGTCCGTATAAGGCTTTCTTCAATTTATATACATGCTCTGGGTGATGAGGATCTTCAAAACCTTTTGGCTGAGAGACATAGACTTCTTCGGACAGGTCTCCATTCAGGAACGCACTTTTAACATCCATTTGATATAGTTTGAACCCCAGGAAACAAGACATTGCTAGAAGAAGTCTAATGGCCTCCAGGCGAGCCACTGGAGCAAATGTTTCTTCAAAGTCTAGACCCTCAATCTGAGAATATCCCTGGGCAACCAGTCTGGCTTTATTTCTTGTAATGTTGCCTTTTTCATCAGTTTTGTTTTTGAACACCCACTTTGTGCCTATAATATTTACTCCATTTGGTCTGTCTACCAGATCCCACACATCATGTCTTTCAAACTCTGCCAATTCTTCCTGCATCGCCATTATCCAGAATTCATCACTCATGGCTTCCTTGAAATTCTTGGGTTCAATGCTGGACATAAAACATGTATTAAGGTAAGCATGGCTTCTGGTTCTTCTTCTTTCTGACGGGTCTCCAATTACATTTGTCAGGGGATGATTCTTCTGAATCTTCTTCAGAGGCTGCCTTGAAGGTGGATTGGAAGTTTCAGAGTTCACATCTTCAGACATGCTTTCAAATTGTATATCTGGGTTTTCTGCTTCAGCACTTGCTGTAGCATCTTCTGGAGCCACAGCTTGTTCACTTCTGTTCTGACTGACAGACACCTCCTCAAGATCAGAGTCTTCATCATTAGTGAAAGTATCAGAGGGAGGCACTTCTTCAGCATCGTTGACAACAACATTTATGGATTCCATTACTATATGTGTCCGCTGGTTGTAGACTCGATAAGCTCTGCTGTTTGTTGAGTAGCCCAGAAACAGACCAGGATCACTTTTTGGGTCTAGTTTCTGCCTATACTCTCGATCTCTTAGAATAAAATAGTCACTTCCAAAGACATGAAAGTATTTAACTGTGGGCTTCTTTTGATTCCAGAGCTCATAGCAGGTCTGGTTGGTTCCTCTCCGTAAGGTGACTCTATTGATGATGTAACAAGCGGTATTCATGGCCTCTGCCCAGAATTTCAGGGGAACCCTCTTAGCATGGATCATGACTCTGGCCATTTCTTGGATTGTTCGATTCTTTCGTTCCACTACACCATTATGCTGAGGGGTAATGGGAGAGGAGTACTGATGTGAGATACCCCTTTGTCGACAGAAATCATCCATATCTTTGTTTTCAAATTCCCTGCCATGATCACTGTGAATGCTGCTGATTCTGAGGTTTTTCTCTTGCTCTAGACGAGACACCAGCGACACAATGACTCTCACAGTATCTGATTTTTCTCTGATAAAATCAATCCAGGTGAATCTGGAGTAGTCATCAACACAGACAAATGCATACCTTTTTCTGCCCAGACTCTCGACTTCCATTGGTCCCATCAGATCCATGTGAATCAACTGTAGAGGCCTGGTGGTACCAATATCTTTGACTCTTGGATGCGAAGCCTTCTTTTGTTTCCCAATCTGACAGTCACCACAGATAGAGTCTGTCTCCCCTTTTAGCAGCGGTATTCCTCTGACTAGACCTTCTGTAGCAATTATCTTCAGAGTTCTCAGGTTAACATGCCCCATCCTTCTGTGCCATAGAATCATTTCCTTGGCATTTGTCAGCATACATTTCTGAATCGGTGAGTTTGAACTCACATTGAGAAGATAACAGTTGCTCTTTGATCTAGCTCCTTCCATTATACATTTTCCAGATTTGTCGAGGACTTTGCATGAGTCTTTCGTAAATTTTACCTGTTTAGTCCCATCACACAGCTGACTAATGCTTATGAGATTTGCCTTTAGCCCTTCCACTAGAAGAACATTGCTCAGGCTCGGCATCCCTTCAACTGCCAAAGTTCCCCTTCCCATAACTCTTCCTTTTAGACCATTACCAAACTTCACACGTTGTTCCAAACAGGGTGTAATGTTTTTCAAGAAGGATCTTTCTCCTGTCATATGTCCTGAACAACCACTGTCAAAGTACCAGCTTATCTTGTCCGAGGTGCTAGCTGTGCTGACAAGAGCGAGGAGCTGAGTCTGCGCATGATTCTGCCTGACAGGTTCCCTGGCTGAAGCTATTCCGGCATGAGCTGAGGAACAGTTTCTTTTTATGTGACCTTTGCAACCGCAGCTGTAACATTTTTTATACTTTGAAGCTCTCTTGTAATGGTGATACAGAGGTTGCTGTAGCAAGTCCTGGTTCAATCTTCCTTGTGTTTTTCTGCCTCTTCTGACAGACCTGTATCTGGCCAAGTTGCATTCATCTTTACTCAGCTCTTTCTCGTCTTCACTTCCACTGGCAGAGAGAGCCCTCTTTTTCATCGGTTTGCTAGTGCAGTTGATTTGTCGATGACCGTAGCCTGCACAGTTCCAGCATTGGACTCCCTTCTTCATTTCTTTCTTTTCGTCTTCATTCTGAGCCGGTTCCTTCCCTTTTCTGTTATTTTCACGGCCCCTTCTGAATTGTTTTCGCGAAGAAGAGCTTTTCTCAGTTCTGGATTCCATGTTCTTCAGAAGCTTTCCAAGATTCTTAACAAGCATACTCAGCTGATCTCCTGGAACTGGCTTCTTGGATTCTGCTTCAGCTTTTAGTCCAACATCCATGTCCTTAGCAGTGATGTTTTCTTTAACCAGCTTCATCTCAAATTGTTTGAGAGACCCATCAATTCTTCAAGCCTCATAAATCTGACATTTTGAGCTTCTTAAATGGCCGTCACTTTCATGTCAAATCTTGAGGGCAGCGATCTGAGAACCTTTCTGATCAGCTTTTCTTCTGGGATGGGTTCACCAAGAGCATGGGCTTCATTTGCAAGATCACAGAGTTTAGCATTAAACTCAGCCACAGTCTCCTCTTCCAGCATTCTCAGATTCTCAAACTGTGTAGCAATGATCTGGAGTCTTGACAGCTTAACTCTATCAGTTCCTTCATGTGCAGTTTGCACAATTTCCCACGCTTGTTTGCCCATGTCACAATTCGATATCAACCTGAAATTGTTAGCATCAACTGCAGCAAAAATTACATTCAGGGCCTTTGAAATACTAGTTGCTGCAGCTCCCTCTTCAGCAGTCCATTGTTCTTCAGGCTTTATCCGTGTGACTCCCTGTTCATCCATGGTAATTGGGGGAGACCACTGGACCATTATTGCTCTCCAGGTCTTCTCATCAATGGTCTTGAGAAAGGCTTTCATCCTAGCCTTCCAATATCCATAGTTGCTTTCTTCCAACAATGGAAGTCTGCTTGTGCTCTGTCCTTCTTTAATTGTCGTGGCAACTTCAGAGACACTGTAGGACCTTTTACTCTGTGTGTCGAGCTCCCGCTCTGATACCAATTGAAATTTCACAGCGTCTCAATTACGCACACTTGTGAAAAAGCAGTTGCTGCAGCACACTCTTGTTCACTCGGAAATTGTCTCAGCTAACAATGAACAAGACAGAAGTTTGTTCACCCAGTTCGGCCAACTGCCTACGTCTGGGGAGGACTATTCTCCAGTCCTCAATCCACTAAACTCGAAGGTCTCTAAGTACACACGGTTACAACTCCACGCAACCTATGCTACTCAACCTTTGTGTGGATCACTTGATACAATCAGAACAGGCTCTGACTTGTGTCTGCACACCCTCTACAAATGTCAATCTAGAATAGCTACAGACTTCTCAAGACTCAGCCTATTCTAAACTACACTAAACTCAGCAGGGTTGCTGTAGCAACTGCTGTAACACACAGCTGAAGCACAATTTGTCCGCGTCGCTCCAAAGCCTTCTGCCGAGCCGTTCGAACGATTCCACGAGCGCTGCACACTCTGGAATACTCCCCCTCACTCAGTGACCACCTGCCACTAGTGAGAATCACCGCTTAGACACTTGACCGAGCCACACACCCGTCAGTTCTTCCGTGGCTGCCCTGGATCAACCAACAAGCAACAAGCTCTGAATTGGCTTCCAGATCAAGCTCGAATCAGACTCTGCAAGTCCTGATTCCCTTCTGCTTCTATCACCACAGCTCTGTGCTCACGCTCTGCTCTCGGGTGATGATCGAAGAATTCGTCCGTCACACACCAAAATTGCTCTCTCTGAATTCTGTGTATGCACTCGTGTATACCTCAGCTTCAATCAACCATTCTGCTCTAAACCCCTTCTTCTTAAATAGCAGCACCAGCTTTAAGCAATGTCCAGGTTTAGGCAATGTCCCAAAAAGAAAAATTATCTCCTAAAATCTAGGAGATTAGATTTGATTTTTATCTACAATGCAAACTCCTTCTCTGACTAGTAAACCTCACTGGAATATACTCCACAGCTTCTTAGAAATTCTTCAGATGCTCTCCGTAGAGTTTCCAGACCTTCTAGACACGCCCAGATTGCTGCTGCTTCTCGGACAGATGATGCAGCCAGTTGAACAAGCTCCTGCTATAGCATCCCCTGCTACAGCTGCTGCTAGTTCACTTCTGCTGGACTGCTTGTTTACTTGTGCTGTAGCAACTCCTTGTTCACTTGTGCTGGTTTTGTCAAACACTGCCATACTACATTATCAAAGAGAACAGAAATATTCATGCCCCGCTAGACGTTCTAACATTTGATCTATAAAGGGAATGGGAAAGTGATCTTTTTTAGTGGCTGAATTTAACTTCCTATAATCTAAGCACATTCTCCACCTCGTGACCGTACGCGTAGGTATCAACTCATTTTTCTCATTTCCAACTATGGTGAGCGCGCTCTTTTTAGGCACCACATGAATTGGGCTCACCCACTCGGAATCGGGAATAGCATAAAAAATATCTGCATTTCTCAATTTAGTGACTTCCTTCAATACAAATTCCTCTAAATTAGGATTTAAACGCCAAAGGAATTCACGACTTGGCTTCGCATTATCTTCTAAACAAATTCTATGCATGCAAACTTCGGGGTTAATCCCCTTCAAATCATCAATGGAGTGCCCAATAACACCTTTATATTCATGCAACACATTCATCATTTAGAAGTCTCAATATCATTCAATGAAGCTCCTATGATAACAGACAAAGACTCGTTCGGTCCCAAAAATTCATACCTTAGATTCAGTGGAAGAGGTTTCAACCACCTAATCGAATTCCTTACCTTTTGGCGGATCATTTATTTCTTTCGCGCCATCATCAAAGTCAGCGAGGTCCTCATCAATTTCCATTATAGAGGCAAACAACGAGCCATTTTTTTCTTGTGCAAGTAGCTCGTACTCAAAGCTCGTTAGTTCACCAAGAGAGTCAAAAACATTATACGCATCATATGATTCAATCAAGTGACAATCCATAGAATTGCTAGGTGTCCTAAGCATGCTCTTCAAATTGAATTTGATCTTTTCACTACCAAAATTTAATTCGATTGTACCTTTCCCGCAATCTATAATGGCCTTAACCATATTCAAAAATGGTCTACCTAGGATTATGAGAATTTCCTTATCTTCATCAATGTCTAAAATGTAGAAATCAACCGGAACATAGAATTGCCCAACTTAATGGGAACGTCCTCTAGGATACCCTTAGGGGCCGTAAAAGAGCGATCCGCTAACCTCAAATTAACTGTGGTCGGAGTCAATTCTTCCATATCTAGCTTATTAAAAAATCAAATAAGGCATTAAAGATATGCTACCAACTAGATCACACAATGCACTAGCTATGCTAATTTCTCAAATAGAAATGGGAATAGAAAATGATCATGATCGCTAAGCTTTTTAGGCATGGCACGCTGAATTATCGTACTACAATTTGTGTCTAAAGCTACATGGTCTAAATCATGTATTTCCCTTCTATGACACATAATATCTTTCAAAAATTTAGCATAGATAGGCATTTGAGTGAGTACCTCCGTAAATAGCAAAGTCACCTGCAGCTTTTTCAGCATCTCCACAAAGCGCTTGAAATGCGCATCCTCCTTCTTCTTTTTGAGCCTTTGAGGGAAGGGAATTGGCAGCACATAAGGCGCTGGCTCCTACGGCTTTTCCTTCTCCCATATATCACTTGCATTCTGCGGTAAAGACACTTCTTCTATAACTCCATCTGCTGCCTTTCCCACTTTGGCCTTTGGTTGCGGCTCCTATAGAACTCTCCCGCTCTTGAGTGTAATTGCATTAATCGTTTCGGAGGAGTTCAGATCGGGTTGCGAGGGCAGCTTCCCTTGATATTCAGAAGATGACTTCTTGTGCAATCTGCTTTTCAAGCATTTTGTTGTGCACTTGCAACTGATCTAACCTTTGAAGAATGAGCTGGTTGTTTTTTTTCTGCTATGCTTGAGTAGCGGCCAACTGGCCAACGATAAAAATCAAGGACGGCTCCTCGTTGCTTTGTTTCTCTTTGTACCTTTGGTGCGTTCCCTGATTTTGATGGATGAAATTGTTTGGTCTTTGATAATTTTTGCTTTGATAGTTGCTCCTTGGCTCTTCGTGTTGGAGGGGTCTCCTTGATTCTGATTTCTCGGTACAAACCCTGGCGGTGCTGGTTTGGGCTCTATATTCAGCGGCGCTCTTCTCGGAAAATTTGGATCCTCATGGAATCTCACATGGGCCGGAGGGTTCCTTGGCTGATAACAGCTAGCTTGCGGCGGTGAATATTCTCTCCCTTGATTTCTGACCAAGTAATTAATATCCTCATACTCGTCCGCGTGCTTTGCGGTGCACGAGTCATCATTATGCGCCGGGCTAGAACAAATACCGCAAACTTGCTGGTTGTCTTTTTTTTTTTTAGATTTAAATTTCCAATTGAAGCTGCCAAAGAACTCACCATTTTTGCTAGGAAATTGAAATCTTCTTTTGTCACGGCTTTTGATGAATGCTCTTACCCTTTCTTCTTTAGGTGATTTCTTTCTCCACCCCACTGATGCGAGTTTCGCGCTATCTTGTCAATAATTTTGAAAACATCGGAGGCTCTCAAATCCATCATTGCCCCTCCGCTCGCTTGGTCCATATGGTTTCTTGCGTCTTGATCCATACCATCATAAAAACTTTGCATGAGCTGCCATTTGCTGAACCCATGATACGGACAATCTCTTTGTAGCTCTTTGCCGGCGAAATTCTGTCCCGGTCCATATGCCTAGTAAAAATTCTTGTCATCTTGTTGTGTGAATTGGCAAATTTTGTCCCGGATTTTCTTAGCCTTTGCCGGCGGGAAGAATTGAATAAGGAAAGCTTGGGCGAGTTCTTCCCAAGCTCGTGACTCATTAGTGAAATTTGACGCGGGTCGTTGTGTGCCCCAAATTTATATTTATAATTCCAAGCTTTAGCTAGTGTAGCGGTAAGCAAGGGTGGAACCCAAGAGAACTGACTGTGAAGCGATTTCCTATGAATATTAAACTAAAAGGGGTTTTAGTAGGTTGATGCAAGACGGAAAGTAAGAAAACGTGAATATCAATTACGAGAAGTATTCAGTCCAGGGAATTCAATCGTGACTGTTATCATTGACTTCTAAGGATTGCAATTCTATTCAAACATGTGGCCATTCCAACAAACGTAATAAGCTAGAGCATCCCGACAAAGGTAATACTAAACCTGGATTTTATTACTCGTTTCCACAACAAAGCTTCGACAAGAGTTAATAATTAGAATTGATGAGCGGATAGTTTCACGACAAAGTATACGCTAACCGCACAATACAATTCATGCAATTTAAGATCCAGAACTTACGATTGAATAAAAACAAGCATTAAATCCAAGTCTCAAACATGTATGTCACTAACTAAAAACCCTAAATTAAAACAGAAATTTAGCTACTCATAGTCAAGACTGAAAAACACATTAAACTGAAATGAATGAAAAAACACTGTTCACGAGTACTTGAAATTCGCAGCGCCTCTCATAAACAGATTTGTGAGCAAGCAGTTGCTACAGCACACTCTTGTTCACCCGGAAACTGTTTCAGCAAGAATGAACAAGGACAAAGGTTTGTTCACCTAGTTCGGCCAATTGCCTACGTCTAAGGAGGACTCTTCTCAGTCCTCAATCCACTAATCTCAAGGTTTCCAAGTACACACGGTTACAACCCACGCAACCAATGCTACTCAACCTTAGTTGGATCCTCGTACACAATCAGAACAGGCTCTGACTTGTGTCTGCACACCCTCTACTGATATCTATCCAGAATAGCTACTGTCTCCTCGAAACTCAGCCTATTCTAAACAATACTCAGATTCTGCAGGGTTGTTATAGCATCTGTTGTAGCACACAGCTGATGCACAAACCGTCCGCGTCGCTCCTAAGCCTTCTGTTGAGCAGTTCGAACGATTCCACAAGCACTGCACACTCTGGAATACTCCCCCTTACTCAGTGACCTCCTGTCACTAGCGAGCACTGCCGTTCAGACACTCAACCGAGTCACTCACTCGTCAGTTCTTCCGCGGCTGCCCTTGATCAACCAACAAGCACTCTCGGCTCTAAATTGGCTTCCAGATCAAGCTTAGATCAGACTACGCAAGTCCTGATCACCTTCTGCTTCTGTCACCACAGCTCTGCGCTCACGCTCTGCTCTCGGTGATAATCGAAACCTCGTCCGCACACCAAAAATACTCTCTCGGAATTCTGTGTGTGTTCTCGCTTTTCTGCACTCTGCTTCGATCAACCTTCATTGCTATGAAGGGTCTTCTTTATATAGGAGCACCCACTTCCATCATTATCAGATTATAGCTCCAAAAGCAAAAACCCCTAATTTGTAGGAGATTAGATTCGATTGGCAAATCTAATCTTCTACAATCAAATCTACTTCTTCAGCTGGGAATCTCTAGTGGAATATTCTCTACAGCAACTATGAACCTCCTCTGATGCTCTTCGAAGGACTGCCACGCCCTCTTTCCAAAGACTCAGGTTGCTGCTACTCGGACAGACGCTACAGCTCTTCTGAACAAGCTCCTGTATAGCTGCTCCTTGTTCACTGGTCTTGTTCACATATGCTGGACTCCTGCTATAGCAGCATCTTGTTCACTTGTATTGGTTTTGTCAAACACTGCCATACTGCATCATCAGTACTGTTCACCGCCGCAATCACTGTTCACTGCCGGACAACACTGTTCACGCAAGACTTCGTCTCCCTGCAAATTTCCGTTATTTTTCGTTCCAAAACTTCCGTCGTCAAAAGCTGTCGTCTCCTCTGATTGCGAAACCCTAATTGAGATCGGGCTCTAAAATTTGATTTTGGACCGCGGGCCCGATGCTGACGTCATCATAACTTGGCCGCGCCCCATGAAGACATTAACTCGCGCGCCCCATTAAGACATTAAGGTTCGGCGCGCGACGCTAATGTTGTCTGCTGGCGCGGAAAATACTGAGTTGCACACTCAATTCCTTCAACGTCGATTCACGCATTCGGCTCTCTAAAAAAACACCATTTTGAGTCGCAAGTCTCTTTTCATGTATTCCGAACACCTGAAATGCAAGTAACACTAAGAACTAACTGTTCACATGAAAACATGTCGAAATACTTGGGTTTAAACCGTTAGCGAGTCATATAAATACGCCCCATCAGTCTGCTATGAAGAGACATAGTCTGCTTCAACACTCTTTGATGATCTTGAGCTAGAGTAGAATAGGCCGGCGTTGCACGGTGAGGCTCCGGCTTGATCCGGTTGGCATCGGGGAAGCTCAGCGAGGTATGCAGATGTCATCAAGAGCTCAGCAATCGGCAGCATGTGCTCTAAAAGATAAAGATCCAAGGGGTTCAAATTTGGTAGCGAAATCTTCAACAAACTTGCTAGAATCTAGGAGTAAGATTCTGATATTGATGGTTGACGCTTTTGGGGGGTACGAGTGTGATGATGCAGTATGGTAGTGTTTGACAAAACTAGCATAAGTAAACAAGCAGCTCAACCAGATGCTGCTATAGCCAGAGTCTAGCATATGTGAACAAGATCAGTGAACAAGGAGCTGCTATAGCTGGAGGATGCTATAGTAGGAGCTTGTTCAGAAGAGATGAAGCGTCTGTCCGAGTACAGCAACCTGGGTTTTTGGAAAGAAGGCTTGGCAGTCCTTCGAAGAGCATCAGAGGAGTTTCTGAGTTGCTGCAGAGAATATTCCACTAGAGATTCCCAGCTGAAGAAGAAGATTTGATTGTAGAAGATTAGATTTGCCAATCAAATCTAATCTCCTACAAATTAGGGGTTTTTGGTTTTGGAGCTATAATCTGATAATGATGGAAGTGGGTGCTCCTATATAAAGAAGACCCTTCAGAGCAATGAAGGTTGATCGAAGCAGAGTGCAGAAAAGCGAGAACACATACAGAATTCCGAGGGAGTATTTTTGGTGTGCGGACGAGGTCTTCAATTATCACCGAGAGCAGAGCGTGAGCGCAGAGCTGTGGTGACAGAAGCAGAAGGTGATCAGGACTTGCGTAGTCTGATCCAAGCTTGATCTGGAAGCCAATTTAGAGCAGAGAGTGCTTGTTGTTTGATCAAGGGCAGCCGCGGAAGAATGACGAGTGAGTGACTCGGTCGAGTGTCTGGACGGAAGTGCTCGCTAGTGACAGGAGGTCACTGAGTGAGGGGGAGTATTCCAGAGTGTGCAACGCTCGTGGAATCGTTTGAACGGCTCAGCGGAAGGCTTCGGAGCGACGCGGACAGTTTGTGCATCAGCTGTGTGCTCCAGTAGATTCTATAACAACCCTGCAGAATCTGAGTATTGTTTAGAATAGGCTGAGTTTCGAGGAGACAGTAGCTATTCTAGATAGATATCAGTAGAGGGTGTGCAGACACAAGTCAGAGCCTGTTCTGATTGTGTACGAGGATCCAACTAAAGTTGAGTAGCATTGGTTGCGTGGGTTGTAACCGTGTGTACTTGGAGACCCTTGAGATTAGTGGATTGAGGACTGAGAATAGTCCTCCCCAGACGTAGGCAATTGGCCGAACTAGGTGAACAAACGTTTGTCCTTGTTCATTCTTGCTGAAACAGTTTTCGGATGAACAAGAGTGTGTTGCAGCAACTGCTTGTTCACAAATCTGTTTAAGAGGCGCTGCGAATTTCAAAGTGCTTAAAAGGAGTGCAGAGGGCAGCAGCACAAAACACAATCAGATAGAGAAAAAACAGAGCGCAAAGGAAGAGCATATGGAGATATTAACTCACGGTAGCAAGGTTTTATACACTGAGTTAAAGGCTTGTGTTGCGCAGAGGAATCAGAACTCGTGGAGTTTGATTCTGGACTGGTTCTGAGTTCAACTGAAGTGCTACTCATTGGAGGAACAGTCAGAAGCTCGGTGATCAGCCGCGGACAGGCATTGTCGCGGGCTGAGGAGCAGTGATCGAGGCTACCCAACATTGACAAAGTGTGTCATTGATTGAGGGGGAGCTAAAGCTGAGTTTGAAGAACTCAGAGGGTCCGACTACTTGGCGAAAGAGCTTGGAGTATCGTACTGAAGATATAGCAACTCTGGTGAAGAGTGTGCTTAAGCATTCCGTGAGCTATACACTGTGATAATGTTGTATGGCATTTGATTGACAAAACATGCACAAGTGAACAAGCCCAGTGCTGTAGCAGGAGGTGTAGCATTAGCTATAGCAGCAGATCAACATTCTTCTTGGAGAGCTTTCAAAGAATGTACAAGGAGCAGCAGAGTGACGCGGGAAGCTTCTAATGATTCAGAGAGAATATCCCGGTGGAGATTCCCGTATCCAGGTGAAGATTTGGTTGTGGAAGATTTGTTTCTCCAATCAACTCTAATCTCCTACAATTAGGAGATATTGTTGCTTTAAGGAACTTCCAAAAGTATAATTCTATTGCTGATCAGTTGAGTACTTAAGAAGTGTAAGGTTAGTGTAGAAAGGGGGTCGCAACGAATAAAGAAAGCTTGAGAGCACATACACAGAGAGTCTACATACCCTTCAAATTGATTCACGGCTACCATGTGGAGAAGTGCCGACTTTATTTCAAATTCTTTATCGTCACCCTCTTCCAAATAAATGGGTGATCCATAATGTCCAATGGTTGGGGCAATGTATTCCCAACCTGTCTCTCGTCATCCTCTTGCGGACGACCAGCATTCCCTAGCCTCCTCGGGTTCGGTTGATCCGCAATTCTTGCTGGTGGTTGGTCCATATTCTCCATTATTTGTTGATCAACTTAAATTTAAGGAAGAGGAGTATCAAAATTTGGTGTTGACGTGGAAGCTTGTTCTTGTGCCATTTTCGTGCGCGATCGAGTTTGCATTCTAACACCTACCAAGCGATCGAAGAAAGCATTAATAAGTGTGAACTTAAATTAAACTAGGCAAGAATGGCACGCAAAGACGCAATCACGATCAACAAAGTAAAGGAAAAAAAGGTAGACTAACTAAAGAATACTAAAAACCAAACTAGTCTAATGGCTAATCCCCGGCAACAGCGCCATTTTGAACGTTGTCGAAATTGTGGTAGTATGAATACTAGTCCAATCACAGTGTTCAAACAATATTTATAATCCGAGTGACCTGTCGAACCCAAGAGAAAAGCCTAGATTAGTCTAAAGCTAGCTAGTAATGCCTAATGCGAGTCTACTAAATAAAATGGAGGTATTTCTTCTATGCGAGGCATCTCTAGTGAATACTAAAGACAATATCAAATTTGTTTCGAAGAAAAGTAATAAAGAAAACATAGTCGGAATCCTATTTCACCCCTAGGTCATACGATTAGCAATGCAAAATAGAAATATATTCATGAGTTAGTTTTGTTAATTATTCTAGGCTAAAGTATCACACATTCTAAATTCAACTCTCGCTCCTTCTCTAGAATGAGAATGACACCTATGTGACACAATTCTCAAACTCTCGCTCTATAGAATCGTGTAGAACAAAAGTCTCCTAATCTCAACCTCTCGGTCTATTGATAATTAACTAAAGACCGCTCTATGCTTAGCCTAAGAGATTGCCAATGTCACACGCACAAAAGCATGTCACTCTCACGCACAAAAGCTATCTAAAATAATCATGCTTGATCTTCTAAATAACCTAAGTTCAATTCTCATTCCATCCCTAGGTGTTTTATCAATTCATACTCATTCATGCGTTTCGTCAAACACTTGGTGTGCATAGAATTAACATGAAGAACAAGCATAAGAATTTTCAGCCAAACTTCACTCATATAGATAAAAGAACATGTCTTGCATTATAATCTAAACCTAAGGGATCCATAAGGACCCCAACTACAATGGGACTACTCACTCATGGTGAGTTTGAAACAAAACATAGTTTTTAATTGAAATTGTTCACCAATTGGATGCAAAGAAGTAGTGGTTGAGTAGAAGGTTGATGTAGGATCTTCAATTGCATGTGTCTTCTTCAAATCTTCGACAATTCTACAAGTCGTGCAAGAGTGATCGCCTAGGGTTTTCGAAATTGGAAGAAGCCCTTCTAAATTTGCATTTCTTTCTTATATATACTGTTTCGGAAAATTACCAGATTGCCCGCCGTGCCCAAATCAGTTTATTCGGACAAGCCTTGTTCAGTTGATTTGAACAGGGTGTCCGAATCAAATACTCAGTGCAGTTTCGTAGCTGGGCGAGTCACTCTTCCTTGGCCGAATCACTTTTGATTCGGTCAAGCCTTGTTTGACTCGGTCAAAAATCCTTAAAGAGCCAAACTGATCCGGGCAGAGCACTTCTTCTTGGCCGAATCACTTTTGACTCGATCAGGCCTCTCAAACTTCTCCTCGAGTCAGATTGAATCGTGCAGCTGGAGAGGGCGATTCGGCCAAGCCTTGTCCGAATCAAATTTGACTTGGACACCTATCTGGTCGAGTCAGATAGTGCCTCGACGAGTCACTTTTTCAGCTCGCCTCAATCTTGCTCTCAATCGACCGAAATGCATCCAGATTTTCTTTGTGCCACTTCGTATCGTGTGGTACGCATTTTAAACCTCAAATGGGCAAAGAAAGCATCAAACGACTTTAAAAAATAACGGAACAAACAAGAAGTAACAGGAAAATGTGAACAAATACAAGGTCATTTGTCCGCTCATCAAGATTTTGTCACAAATTGTTCATGAAGTGGCCTTGGCTTGAATATTTTCTTGAGAAAGATTGAACATATTGCGTAGATCAATGAATTGGAAATGAGCTGACCTTGGAGGGTAAAATTTATTTCGTAGGGTATTTTATGTAATTCATATCTCTTATAACATTTTTTGATTTTGTAAATTATTATAAAAAATACATCCTCCCATTTGGAACATTCAAACTCAGGAAAAACAAATTTAGCCCTACATACTTTTCATTCCTGGCTCCGTTCCTGAGCATGTGTGTCGTCGTATTTTGCCTTACGACTAGGAAACACGATTATCATTTTTTTTTTGCCTTTTGATTAGGCAACACGATCACTATATCTGGCCCTATGGTTAGGCAACATGATTATTGTATATGACCATATAGTTATGTGAAATTACCAGCACTGCTGGTGACTTGTATCAGCAGGTTGCCATACCAACCTCTGGGTCACTTTGCGGAATTATCTTAACTTCAGCCAAACCTGATAGACAAAGCAATTTGGTCACCCAGTTTGGAAACTACCTACGTCTGGGGAGGACTACTCCTGAGTCCTCAAGATTCCACTATTATCAGATAAAGTACAAAGGCTCCAGTTCTTGGCCTACGCTAGAACAACCTCTACTTCTAACCTAGCTAGAATCTCTGCTCAGTCTGATCACTTAGACTAGCATACGTACACTGTCAACACACTCCAGTAATAGAACGCTATTGCTCTGATCACACAGACTTAATTAATTCTAAAACAATGTGTTACGATAGGATGCTATATCAACTTCTAAACCAAGTTGCTCTACCTCACATTCTCTCTCAGATTCTATGAGCTCTCCTAGATGTTTCAATCTGACTTCTGCGGGTTCTCACAACTCCAGCGATGCTCCCCTTCGAGCAGGACCTCCACTCAGCGTATGGGGACGTTGCTCTACACTCCGATCGTCTGTGGCTGCCTCACCCATGACGATTATTCAACGACTGATATACTTGATTTTCAACGAGTCTCCGCTCCAGTTGAACTTGTTGATCAAGCATCGATAGACTCGTCCAGTCGTGATCTGTCTCCGCCTTTTGGCCGTGACAACACATTCTAGCTCTTCTCTCTTTGCTTATCGCTCTTTCTTTATGTGTGTTCTTGTGCCGAATCTCTCCTTATATACTGGCAGCCATCCCCAGGCAGCCCTTCGCAATTTAGAAGTCTTTCTAAACTCAGCTTGGCAGTCTCGATCTTCTCCAAGATCTTAGGGGTTATTGAGATATGGTTGTAACAACTTTCTTTCTAAAAACCTTTTTAGGAACCATATCTTTAACTTGAGCTTGCTGAGTTATCTAAGCAATCCGTTGCTGTTAGAAATTTCCTAAGAGAATTAGTAAACAATTGCCAAAAACTGATTCTTTGAATTTGAAAGGCTCCCGAAAGTCTGCAGATGCTGGCCTTCACGATGCTCCAGCTGCTATCCTCACAAGTTGTTGTAGCATCTTACTAGATCAACTTGTAGGCATTTTGTAGTCTTCAGATTCTCCAGCTGCTTCTCCAAAGGATGTTGTAGCATATCGTTAGATCACCTTTTGCAGATTTGTCAAGGATGCCAAATGCCTTAACAATGTAACATGATTACCGTCTTTTGCCATACAATTAGGCAACATGAGCACCACACTTGCCTTGTGGTTAGGCAACACGAGACGTAGTTGAATTGTGAGCATTTGGAGTCAAACATGAACGGTACATGAAATACGAAGAGGACTATGAGATAAGACACGATGAGTTTTACAAAGGACGAGATACGAAGAAGTTTACTTACCGAGACATAATAGTTTCATAAGGAATTATAATCATGATCCGTGTTTATTTAAGAAAATAAGTATTCAAGAATAACAAGCTTGACATATAATTTACAAATTAAGTTTGAAAAATAACTAGAATAGGTCCATATTATTTACCTCGAATGCGCACCTCTTAAAGAATTTTAAGAGGGTGCGATCAAGTCAAAAATCACCTACAATTTATTTTAAAATCGCACTTCAACACTCAAGATCACAAAATCCGAACAAACACGGCACACATCTTATAAGTAACTTCATTGCCATCTTTCTCACAAAAATTAAAGGTTTGATAATGAATCTTATACGTAATAAAAGATCAGCCCAAGCAGAAAATAATACAAGAATAAACAGTCAAAATAGACTACCATGTCAAGATATATAAATTATTGAAGTCCAAGAAACGAAAATCATTCTGCAAATTTCAGGTTACAAATACTAATTTCAAATCCAGTTTTCATACTATTCATAATGAATTAAAATATAATATGTATACGGTTAGCAAGCCCTCTTCAAGTAGAATATTATAGAACTTAAAAATACTAAATTTGAACATGACAATCAGAACTCACATCAATTTAAAATTTACAGTTAGAACTATCCGCACAATAAGTAATTTCTGAACCTCTTTCCAATTACATTTCAGAATCCCTCAGGTCAATATGCACGTAATATATCTTTAGAAATGTCTTTTTGTGTAGCATATCATAGAATGTGAAAACACTATTTGAAAAAATAAAATTGAACTTATTTCCATTTGGAAATTATTCGACACAACAATATTTATTTTCCCTTTTTAAACGTAGTTTTAGAGCATCTCAAAATCAATTAAGTAACTATTTGTATATCATTGGAAAGATCTTTTTCTTTTAGATCAATGTAGAATTAAAAAGCACTCCTATTGATTCTCATAATCTAAGTTATATCCATTTGAAAAATAAGTCATTATGTTGTTCTTGACTATCAAAATGGATGCTGATATTTAACATTCAATTCATTTAAAAATCATTTCAGACTAAATCAGAATACATATTATATATCAGTATATTAGAATATCATAGTAGAAAGAAAATTCTACTAGTACTTGAAACAAAAGTTATAACAATTTGAAAATTAGTCTGTAGAACTGCCCCGAGCTATAAACAGTTTCAAACACTCAACTACAAACTCTGTTTAAAATAGTCTGGTTTGAATCAGTATACATATTTTATATCGTTAAAAGATCGTTTCAAGTAGAAAATGAAATAACTCATAAACACTGATAAAAAATCAAAGCAAAAGCTATGTTAAATTTAAAATTAGTCGACATAATTAGAGTTTTGTCAAAAACCCACTCAAATACGTACTGAAAATATTTCTACGTGCGCTTGAATTATTCTTGAGATGAGTTGTCGTTTATTCTCTTTTTCTTAGCTTAGGGAAGAAAAAGTGCTTGTAGTTTAAAGAGTGTGAGGGGAATGAATGATAGGAATAAAATATATTTCAATAACTCACTTGTCTTTTTTTATTTTCTTAATTTTATTCTTTTAAAAAGTAGGATACTGTAGATTGTGAGTGGGTGGTGGTGTTAATGAGTGGTGATGGTGGTGATCAGTGTAATTGTAATGAGTGTGTGGTTGTGGTTGTGATGGTGGTGGGGCTTTGTGTTGATATCGAACAAGCGATCGTGAGTGGGAGGTGGTGGTTGTTAGTAGGGGTTGTGGTGAAGTGATTGGTGAGGGGTGATGGTGGTGGGAAATATGTGGTGGTGGTGGTGGTACTGAAGTGATGGATGGTGGTAGGCAGGGCCGGCCCTAGGGATGGGCCACCAGGGCACCAGCATAAGGCCCAGGGCAAGAGGGGGCCCATCAGAGTTATATAGTAAATTGCTACCACCTTTCGCTCAGCGCCTCAGCCGTCAGCCCTTGTCTCCATCTGTCGTCGCCCGTCAAAACTGCTTAGAGGTCAAAGGCAACGAAATCTGTTTGGTGTATGGTGATCTGTTCGCACAAAGATCAGGAGATGGAATGTTTAGTGGTTTGATTTGAAATAAGCTCATCAGATATGGTTTGAAAGGTGAGTTTTAGATTCTAAAGTGCTAGTATCAGTAGATGATGTTGATGAGAGCGAACTCCTCAAAGGAAATTTTTCTATACTACTACTGGCATTATTTATTGCTAAAATTTAGGTTAGCTTGTGAATTGTGATTTTGGAGCAATTTCCATACAAGGTTAATTAGAAATCAGAAATTCAGAATCCTCATGCTGAAGTTGCTGAGCCATAGCAGCTTCAGCCATATCTATTGGCTAAGCTGTTGCAATTGTAGCTCTTAATTTTGGAGTAGTCGATACATTTAGATTTTTTGACAGAGTTGATCTTTGAAGTAGTTTTACCAAATGAAATGTAGTAGCTAGTAATGTGTGGCTTTATATCTTTAATATTGGCTTTATATTATTTTGATAATATTTTACTGTTATAGAAAAATCTTCATCGTTTGAATTAAGCAACTTTGGGGATAAGTCAAATTCTCAGGTGCAATTGTTCCTTACCATATTTATATTTTTATAGATAAGATGTTACTTAAAAAGTAATTGTCGGGAAGTATGAAAAGAAAAAAAATGAAAAACAAGGTGATTAATTTGTGGAATCTTAAAGAGGTGTGTTTGATAAATCTGTGAAGAAAGTAAGCTCTTCTAGAAATTTAGAAGAAGTTGATAAGTGCAAGGGGATGGTAGATGATTTGAATGATGAACATATATTAATCCAAGATGCTACTAATTAATGAATATGAAAATGTTAATAATTTAATAGACGATGATGTAACAAACACTATTATAGATATATATGATCCTAGGAATTGCCATAATCTTATAGAAAAACTATAGAAATAATAGTTGAAAAAGGACCAATTAGAGAATTGATTCTTGTGTTTCTGTTAGATGATTCTTCTAGACATTTTGCATATAGTTATTATTCTAGGGGCATGAAAAATAGTGAGAAGGTTGATAGAAATTGGTTGCTTTATTCAAAGTGCGTAGATAAAGTAAATTGTTTTTGTTGCAAGTTGTTTAATTCAAGCGGCAATAATTGCTTTTTAGTAAATAGTGAGTTAAATAATTGGAAGCGCCTTGAAATAAGACTTATAAAACATGAAAGAAGTGTTGAACATTTGACTAATATGGATAAATGGAAAGAATTAAAATCAAGATTAGATAATAATCAAACACTTGATATAGATTTTCAAAATGAAATTAATAAGGAAAAAGAGAGTTGGAGACAAGTTTTAATGAGGATTGTTTCTATTGTCAAATGTCGTGTTAAAAATAATTTGGCTTTAGAGGGTCTAATGAGAAATTTTATCAAGATAGTAATGGTAAATTTTTAGGATTGGCTGAGATGATTGCTGATTTTGATGTCATAATGCAAGATCATGTTGGGCGGATTCAAAATCATGAAATTCATCATCACTATCTTTGTCATAAAATTCAAAATGAATTGATTTCCTTGCTTGCAGACAATGTTCAAAACTCTATTATAAACGTCATTAAGAAGACAAAATATTTCTCTATAATTTTAGATTGTACCCCTGATGTGAGTCATCAAGAACAAATGACTTTATTAGTACGATGTGTAAATATTTCTAGTGATCAAAATCAAAATTGAAGAGTTTTTTTAGAATTTTTAAAGGTAGATGATATACATCAGGATTAGGACTTTTCATAGAATTACTTAATGCTTTGAAATGTCTTGATCTTGATGTTGTTAATGTGAGGGGTCAAGGATATGATAATAGGTCTAATATGAAAGGAAAATACCAAGGAGTTCAAAAACGCATTCTCGACATAAATTCGAGAGCTTTATATATGTAATGTGCTTGTCATAGTCTTAATCTAACTCTCTGTGATATGGCTCATTCTTGTTTTAAAGCTATCTCTTTTTTTGTGTGATACAAAGAATATATGTGTTATTTTCTAGTTCTCCTAAAAGATGGATTATTTTACTCTCTAATGTGTCGGGCTTGTGTGGGAAATCTTTATCTAATACCCGATGGGAGAGTCACCTCAAAAGTGTTAAAGCTATTAGATTTCAAGCTCCTCAGATAAGATTGTGTTACAGATATGTCATTTGTGACAAAGCGGAAGAAGCCGAGTGGAAAAAGAGGCTACAACATCCTGTGGTACCAAGAGATGGTACATGCAAATGAAGACTGGCAAAACTAAAGAGCCAGAAGAAGCTCTAGCATCCCGGTACCAATGATCAGAAGGGATCAAGACAAGAACTACAAGAGGCTATAGCATCCCCTGACAATTCAAGGCTAACGCATCAGAGTTCTTTAGTTTTGTAGCCGATCAAACTGGAGGGGCTCAGAGGATGTCCGGGTGATTGCTCCCGGCGTAGCAACGGTCAGAGCGGAGTCTCAATGGACCAGAGTTCTTCGGCAAGAGGCTCAGATGAAGGCAAGAAAGATTTGTTTCTAAATTGTGTTTTAGGAAACAAGATTGGATCATCTTCCAGGAATCATGGGGAGGATTCAAATCTCAACAAACTTCCTAGGATCCAGGGGAGAAGTCGGAAGGTAGCATTATCGTTTGGGACTTAAGTTGTTGAGGTGAAAAAGCTATATATGCAGGCAGAGACTGAAGCAATACAAGATCGATTTTAATCGAATCACACACACATACACACAGAGAAAAGACCTGAGAAAGCGAATGGAGAGAGTGTTGGAACATTGACCGTGTGAGAGGTGAGGAGTGATCAGGGCTGGAGTAGTCTGATCCTATCTTGATCTGACGAAGTCAATTGGAGTAGAGGCTCGTTGAGAGATCAAGGGATCATTTGAAAGATAGTGGCGGAGTGCAGCTTGCGCAGACTGTCGGAGCGTGCTGCTGGATAGTGACGGGAGGTCATTGATCAAGGGGGAGCAACGCAGATTTTCCGACTAGATCATCAGAGAAGTGCTTGAAGAAGTCGTGGACTGAAGCGTCAGCAACTTGGCTGAAAAAGTTGCTGCAGCAACATCTGGATATACTTTGTAATAGGACAGGCTAAGAGTTATAGAATTACTAGCTATTTATTATTGAAAGTAGATTGCCCTGTGTATCTAGTCTATGTTGACAGATTGAGCAGAGATTTCGACTAGGTTAGGAGTAGTGGTGTACTCTAACTGAGATAGTGAAATCTTGAGGACCGAGAGTAGTCCCCTCCCCAGACGTAGACTGTTGCCAAACTGGGTGAACAAATATGTTTGTGTTCTTCAGGTTTTGGTCGAACCAAAGCATCAGCAACTTAGTGGAAGAAGTTGCTGTAGCAACCTGGGTATCTCGTCAGCAGTAACGCAGTGCCAATTTTAGATTGGCTTTGTTAGAATTAGACAATGTTTTTGATGATGCCAAGTCGAAGAGTGAAGCGGAAATTTTAGTTAATGCACTTGAGAGTTTTGTATTTTTACTTGATATGATTATTTGGTATGATATTTTGTATGCTATAAACATGGTGAGTAAGAAGTTGCATTCAAGATCAATGAACATTTATACAATTATACAACATTTAGAAGGCGTTATGTCTTTTTTAATAAAGTACAGAAATGAAGGATTTATTTCAAGTTTAAATATTGCAAAATGGACATAGAACCTGAGTTTTCAAAACAACTGAGTAAAGAAAAAACAATTAGATGAAAATGATCATATACAGTCTGCTAAAGACATGCTGCACTGAAGTGGCCGTCAGAGCTTTTGACGAGCTTAAAAAGGAAGAAAGAGATTTATTGACTTGAAACTTGTAAGAAAGATCAGAAAGCATTATTTGTGATCTTTCAAGCTATGAAGTAACCAATATTTGAAAAAATATCATAGAAGGAGACATCACAAGAGGCGTGGACTATCTTGCGAAAGTCTTATAAAGGTGATGAGAGATTCATGCGGATGCGCTTGGTGTTACTTAGGGGAGTTTTCGAGTCATTGCAGATGTCTGACTCAAAAAGTGTATCGACATATTGTGACCCGGTCTGTCTTTTCCAGGTTTGTTTTCCCGTTCAAACTGACGCTGGTTCAGTTTCCTCATAAATCTGTCGAAGTTTCTTGCGAGCAGACTCACCTGTTCAAATATTTTATCCTCATCTTCGATTGATTCTGATGTTTCTCTTTTGCGTGGAACTCCTCGAGATTTCTTTTCAGTCTTTAGTATTTAATTTCATTTCAAATGTCCGAAGAGATCCCATCAGAATGTCAATTGCTATTACTTTCATTGCATATTTTTGTGGAAGCGATCACAAGACTTTTCTGACAAATTTTTCATTACTGATAGGCTCTCCAGGCACATGAGCTTCGTTGGCAATGTCCATCAATTTGGCATTGAATTTAGTTATCGATTCTTCCTCCTTCATGTTCAGATTTTCAAATCTGGTAGTGATCATCTGCAACCAAGACTGTTTCACCTTGTCAGTTCCTTCAAAGGTAGTTTTAAGAATATCCCATGTATCTTTTACTGCTTCACAGGTTGAGATCAATCTAAAAATGTCTATTTCAACAGCATTGAAGATTGCATTGAGTGCCTTGGTGTTTGTTGCAGCAGTTCGATCCTCATCCGCCATCCACTGATTTTTATGTTTGGGGTAGGCCACACCATTAGTATTCATGGTCAATGGTGCATCATGTTTGGATACCACGGATTTCCATGCTCGATCATCAATAGACTTGATGAAATGCCCTCATGCATGTTTTCTAGTAGGGTAGTTTGAACCATCTAGAAGCTGAGGTCGGGAGATGTTTTGTCCTTCTTTCGTAATCATTTTGAAGCAGTTTGGTTACAGCCACTGAATCACACTCTGTACAGCAAGTGTCCTGCTCTAATACTAATTGAAAGTTATACGTCTGTCCACAAGGGCTGTTCCAGACCACTGTATTAGCTGTTTCACAATGCTTAAACAGGGATGGTGTTGAGGAGTCAAACAATAGTGAGGATGAGGAAATCACTGAGGTGTTAATTGGAAGAAACTTTGCCCTTCTACAAGAGAAGTGGTACAAGTCATTGAGATCAACAAGAAGTCGCTTTCAAAGATATCCGGATTGGAAAACGAACCAGCAGAAATTACTGAAGACCATCAAACTTATGACAGACCAGACAGATCAACGTGAGACAGAGTATGCAACTGTAATGGAGGAAGTCAGTCTGCACAAAAAAATTTCCAAGATGCTCAACAGTGGATCAAGCAACCTCGATGATTTCTTATCCCACCAAAGATATGGAGGAGGAAAGTCTTAGCTACACGGGCAAAGCAGGAACATGAATGACTACGTTCTCAAAGCCCAAAAGATAGAAGATCCAGATCGTGTAGGACAAATAGAGGAGATGCCTGCCAAATAGAAAGAGTTGACTCAGAAGAAAACCACAAGAAGAAAGGGACAGGAGATGCTACAGCAACCTTTGCATCACTCAGGTGGAACCTCAAGGAAGAAGCGCAGGTGTTATTTCTGTGATCAGATTGGCACATACAGCGTTGTTGAGGATATGACATCCTTGACAAAACTACTCAAGAGACTGCTGAAGCTCTCCTTGAAGATTGGTGGCTGGAGCACAATCTGAAGATTGAAAAAACAACAACAACAACAAAGAACCGGAGTCTACTTCAACAATCCCAAAAGATTTGAGCTGAGACACTATCTGAAGAATGTGGAAGAGACAGAGTCTGCTTCAGCACTCCCTAATGACCCAGAGCTAGAGCAGAACACCCGATCAACTTGGAGACAAACGGAGAAATTCCGGCATGGTGCGGCTGGCATCGTGGAAGGCCAAGGAGCTCTACAGACATCATATTGAGCTGAACAATCGTTAGCACAAAGGACGAGGAAGATAAAGATCTAAGTGTCCAAATTAGGCAACAGAATCTCCAACAAACTTGCTAGAATCTAGGAGGAGATTCTGATAATGATGGCAACAAGGCTTCCATGCCTGGCAACCTGAGAAGCTACAAGAGGAAAGGCAGAGGCAGTAGCAAGACACACACAGAAGAGCACAGAGCGATCAACAAAACGATTGAGTACTCAGAGATTAACCAAAGGTAGCAGGGTATGCACATTGAGTTGAAGACGGGTGTTGTGTGCAGAAGGAATCAGAACTCGTGGAATTTGATTCATGATTGATCTGGAGTTTAACTAGAGCGCTGCTCGTTGGAGGAACAATCAGAGCTCGGTGATCAGCCGCGAACAGGCATTGTCTTGGGTTGCGGAGCATTGATCGAGGCTACCCAATATTGACAGAGTGTGTCATTGATTGAGGGGGAGAAGAGACTGAGTTTGAAGAACTCAGAGTGTTCGACTATTTAGCGGGAGATCTAAAATAGTAGTAGACTAGAGATACAGCAACACTGGTAAAGAGTGTACTTAAGCATTCCGTGTATCACACATTGTAATAGAATAGGCTAGGTCCGTGAGTCAGGTCTGTAGTTATTTGTTACTAGAAGTGTATAGGTAGCGCGAAGAAATGTGTGATCAGACTGCTAGCTAGTCTAGGTTGTTAGACTGATCATAAGATTTCGGCTAGGTGAGGAGTAGAGGTATGAGTCATCTGTACTTCGAACTGAGATAGTGGAATCTTGAGGATTGGTGTATCCTCCCCGGATGTAGGCAAGTTGCCCAACTAGGTGAACAAATCATTGTGTCTTTCTTATTCTGACAATAGAATAATTTCGCAGAAAGATACAGAGAGTGCTTAAGTAGAAGCTATAACTCCAGAGGCTATAACTCTGCATCAGATATGCAGCAGACTTTCAAACGTGTTTGTCTCATTCTGAACAAGTAATGGAGCCCGCATAGACAATCCCAGGATAGCCATCAAAGATACAAGACAGGCCAAAGACAATATGCTTATGTATCCGACAGCTCATCAAAGTTAATGAAGGAAGGAAGCTAGTACTTCGATAGTGGGTGCTCTAGACACATGACTAGAAATAGAGCCGTCGTAACTAACATTCAGCCCTGCAAAGAACAGAACATGACTTTTGGGAAACGACTGAAAGGAAAAGTTCTGGGCAAGGGAACTCTAGACGTGCATGGTCAGCCCTAGCTACAAAACGTGATGCTAGTGGAAGGACTGAAAGCAAACCTCATCAGCATAAGCAAGCTATGCAACGGTACGCACTTCTTAAATTTTGATCAAAAGACATGTCAAGTATTTGGTGCAGATGGGAGATGCTTGATGAAGGGTATGAGGTCTGGAAACAATTGCTACCTACTAGAGAATGCTGCAGCAACCCTTGAATCCACAAGTTTGATAACCAAGACAAAGGAGTTAAGCTTATGGCTTGAGCAGAAGGGGATCAAACATCATCTCGGTCGAGATCTAGTGGCGAATATAATCACTATGATGAATCAGACTACTATTGAGAAATAGCTTGCCGGCATACGCACTGAGTCACTGGATGAAAACAAGATTCGGAATTGTTTGACCAGCTGTGAGAGTTTGAGGCTGATAATTGTGAAAATAGTTTTGGCGCCAAAACTCGATCTATCAGGAGGACATGTGTCCCTGTGCGGTTGAAAAGTAAATTTCAGTAACGGAAGAGGGTCTAGGGCTTGTTCAAACTTCGTCTCTACCGATCCTTCGTACCCTCAAATCCATCCCCGAAGAAAGGTATGGTTCGAACAAGAGGAGGCAAGAGGTCTAATACGGGCACCAGTGAAAGCTCGAAGAAAAGGAAGCAGTCCCCAGAACCAGTCTCTCAAAAAGTCACCGCAGTCCAAGCCGTAGAACCACCGGCTTTGGCGCTGCTAACTTGGAACCCAACCGGTCAAACTGAAGGACCGTCGGCGGGTAGCGAAGGTCCGTCGAAGAAGAAGCAAATAGTCCCCATCAACGAGTACCTATAGGCTGAAGTTGATGAAGAAGAAACTAATCATGAAGGCGAGAGCGAGCCAGAGATGGAGGATGCTAGAGCAACCCGTGAAATCCGGTCTAAGAAGGCTACAGAACTTAAAGCAACAAAAGGTAAGGAGGATCCTAGTCCAAAAATTAAAGAAGATGTATCAGAAGACAACACTGAGAACAGTGAATAAGGAGGAGAGGTGCCTAGTCCCACAACGACATATATGAAAGGCAAGCGGCCAATAAACGTTGATTCCTCCAGTGAAGAATTAGAAGGTGAGGACTTCAGGGTTGTTCCAAACCCCACTGAACAGGTAAAAGGGATTGTTGAATCCTTACAAGGAGAACCAGTAACCCAACAGCCCTGCCGCATATTGAGCAGATTCGTTCAAAGGGGGATTTGGTTCAGAAATCAAGAAGTGGCTGGCTCGTGGGAGGTGGTGGCGAGACGCGCGATTGTCTTCAAGAAGCTGCTGGAGGAAGCCAAATTCAAGGTCCCTGAGGTCATCCGCTTACTGAAGGAGGTCATCCGCATATTGCTCTGTTAGTCAAAGAATTCTTAGTGAATTTTCCGGATGAGTTTGGATCTGCTGGGAGTAGACATTATGGAAATGGATGTGTAAGACAGTTAAGTGTAGAGTTATCCCTTGTTGAGATAAATGAATACTTAGGGATAGAGGAAGATGCCAGGTCTCTTGCTGAGGTGAGTCTGGATCAAATAGCTATCACCCTGACAGGGGGACTGTGCTCCACCTGGATCACACACAGCTTCGCGGCTGCTGACCTCACTTTGAAATATGCCTTGCTATATACCTTTGCCGTGATGAACTGGTTGCCAAATTCTCACCGAGGCAAATTGAGTAAGCCTAAGGGTCAAATGCTATACAGCATTAGGCAGAAGGAGAAGATTAACATGGGGCAAGTTATATTCCCACAAATAGCAGCTCATGCTGGCAGCACAAAGATTCAATCTTGGTATTGTGTTCCCCTCCCTCTTATACCAAATTATAACCAAGCAGCGACCCGAGCTCATAAAAGCAGCGACCTAAGCTCATAATACCAGCAGAGGGATTGTCTGAGGCGCCCCATGTATTCTTAGAGGACCACAAGCTCTTTAAAGGGAAACATATTGGGATGTGACTGAAGGTGATCCTGCTGCAGATGCTGCCCATGAAGTCGAAGAAGATGCTACAGCGGACCCTGACTCTCAAGCATCTACCCTAGAAGCTGCTCTGCACATCAGGATTGTGAGCCATCTGAAGTCAGAGCTTGCCTATCTTACAGCAGAGGCTAAGAAGAATGTAGCTCGTCGGACTCAGATAAGAAGTTAAAAAGGGGGAGAAAGAAAACATTGAGAAACAGTTGGTGTCATAGGTAGAATAACATTACCTCGTGTGAACCCGTTGCTGGTTAGTATGGCAAGTTAATGTGTATTTCCATGTTTAGTAGCTAGTTATAGTATACATGCAGCGGGTGAGCTGTTGTCGCCAAACAGCAGACATAAGAGGAGCCCATGCTGAAGTTTTGTAAAAAAAATGCCAAGGGAAAGATTGTTAAGGTAATGACATCATTGATAAAACAACATCGATGCAGATTGAGCAGGATGCGCAGAAGACCAGAAGAGCACTTTTGGAGGCTTCTTATTTCTTGGAAACAACTTGATGTCCGGTTCAGCAAGAAGAAAACGACATCTCCATGTCCAGTGCAGAGGCAGAGTACATTGCAGCAGGGAGTTGCTGTGCGCAGATAGTCTGGATGAAGCCAATGCTGGCAGAATATGGGTTCAAGCAAAGTGCCATGCCCCTCTACTGTGACAACATTAGTGCCATCAGCATTTTTAAGAATCCAGTGCAACACTCACGAACCAAGCACATTGACATTCGGCATCACTTCATCAGAAAACTTATGGAAAAGAATATCATTGTCCTTGAGCATGTTGTGACAGATAAGCAGCTGGCATACATCTTCACAAAGCCACTAGATGGAGCTAGATTTGAAACACTAAGATCTGCATTGGGTCTTTGTGTTACCATCTAGTCCTCTCAAGAACCTCCCCCCCCCCCCCCCCCCCCCGAACATTTATAACAAAAATAAAGAGACTCGGTGGAGATAAGGGAGAGTGTCAGCCACGATGGAAGATTTATCACATGCACTCACGTCATCAGTGCACATCAAGTTTTGTCAAAAATGCCAAGGGGAGATTGTTAATGTAATGACATTCAAATTGACAAAACCTGCCGGAGTGCACAAGGGGTTGCTACGGCTTCCCGTATAGCAAAAGAGTTATAGTATCCTGAGCCGCGCGAAGATCAAGCTGCCCAGTATTGAAGAGAAGAGCAACGGAAGCTTTCTAAATTCAGTTTAGAATATTCCCAGAGGTTTGGAGGTCGCTATTTAAAGAAGTCTCGGCAGAGCAACATATCATCGATCAATCCAGAATCAATTGAGTAGAGCAGTGAGTGTAAAATGGAGAATTGAGAAGAGCGGAGATTGATCATCACTCATTGAGCAGAGCGTGCGCACTGAGCAGGAGTGATTGTGAAGCAAAGACTGATCAGCGCTTGATCGGAGAAGGTCAGTTGAGCAAGAGGCTCGCTGATTGATCAAGGAGAGTCGAGGGAGCGTCGTGAGTGTCTGAGGAACTCAGACGGCAGAAGACTCGCTCCCATCAGTGACAGGTGGTCACAGAGCAAGGGGGAGTATTCCGGAGTCTGCATGCTCGCGGAACAGTTCGATCGGCTTAGTGGAAGGCTTGGAGCGATACGGATTGACTCGGCACAAGAGTGTGCTATACCAACCTACGATAATTACTGTCTTAATTCAAATAGGCTAGGTCTATGAGCAGATTAGCTATTGTATTAAGTCAAGTGAGTAGTAGGTAGTGCAAGCTGGTCTAAGGTGTTTAGATCGGGCCCTGATTCATTGTCGCTTGGTTAGACGTAGAGATTGTTCGAGCGTAGACTGAACTGAATGGTTGTACTAGAAACCAAGACTTGTGAATCATTGAGGACTCCTGAGAAGTCCTCCCCAGAGGTTGGCAGTTGGCCGAACTAGGTGACCAAATCCGCGTGTGCCCTCTTTCATTCGTTGTACAATCTTATTTTAGCATAGTGGTAGAAGAGGTTGCTATAGCAACTTGCTAGTACACTCTCAGCAAATGAAGGCGCTGCAATTTCACCAACCATTGGAGCTCATTCATACAGAATTTTGTGGTCTAGTTGCGGTCAAATCTCTTGGTGGAAACAAATACATGATTGCAACTGTTGATAATACTTTGAGAAAAATCTAGGTTTATTTCTTGAAAGAGATGTCAGAGACTTTCCAGACATTCAGAGAGTTTAAAATCTTTGTTGAAAAATAATGTGGTTTCACTTTGAAGGAGTTGCGATCAGATAGAGGAGGAGAATTCAGTCCTATTGAATTCTCTAATTTGAAAGCCGAAGGAATGTGGTTTGCTTCGCAATTGAAAAATATTATTATCGAGCCGAAGGAATCAGACATCAGTTAACTACAATTTATATACCTTAGCAGAATGGCATAGCTGAGAGGAAATATTGGACAATCTTTGAGATGGCTAGAAGTATATCGGAGTATTGGGCAGAAATAATAACTTGTGCAGTATTCTTGTTGAACCGATGTCCCACGAACACGTCACCATATGAAGCTTGGAGTGTTGTGAAACCAGGTGTATCTTGTCTACGAGTATTTGTGTGTATCGCATACCCTTATATACCAAATTAATAGCGAAGGAAGCTAGATGAAAAGAGCAGACGATGTATCTTCATTGGATACAATGCTGATACGAAGAGTTAAAAGTTGTATGACCCTGACGCCAAAGAGTTGATTATCAGCAGTGATGTTTAATTTGCTAAAGACAAGGCTTGGGGATAGTCTCAAAAGGATACTAGATAGCCTAGTGTCGTGATTGAGGAGGAGTCTGTTGAAAACAGACACGCATCAGGTGATTCTCTTGACAAATCAGCTGAACTGAAGTCTAGTGTTCGTCAAGAACGACGAACATTGCCACCAGTCCAGTTTTAAGATTATGTTGTCACCTAAGATGATGAGGTTGATACTACTGATGTAACCATGGTGAACTTTTGTTTATTTTCAGATTCTGATACTGTGACGTTTGAGGATGCAGTAAACGATGATAAATGGATTCAAGCTATGGGTTCGGAGATAGCTTCTGAAATTTCCGCAGCGTCTCTGATATGCAGATTTGTGTACAAGCAGTTGCTACAGCACACTCTTGAACGCACAAATCTGATGCAGCAAGATAGAACAAGGGACAATGGTTTGTTCATCGGCCAAGTGCTTACCTCTGGGAAGGACTGAACTCAGTCCTTTAATCCACTAAGCTCAAGGTTCTCTCGTACAACACGGTTCGTCAACACGCAACCTATGCTACTCAACCTTAGTTAGGACTCCGACCACAATCAGAACAGGCTCTGACTTGTGTCACAACTACCTACACTGGTATTAATCTAGAACAGCTACAGGCTCAACGAATCCCAGCCTATTCTAATTAACAGGCAATCTCTGTAGCACCTGCTGTAGCACTCAGCTGGTGCAGAATTTGTCCGCGTCGCTCCAAGCTTTCTGCTGAGCCGATCGAACTTCTACACGAGTGCTACACACTCTGGAATGCTCCCCCTCACTTAGTGACCTCCTGTCACTAGCGAGTCACAGCCTTCAACCAATTGTCCGAGTACCTCCACTCGACAATTGCTCTGCGGCCTTCCCTTGATCAACCAACAAGCAATAGCTGCTCTGAATTTGCTTCATAGATCAGGTACTGATCAGACTCTGCAAGTCTTGATCACTCTTCGCTTCAATCACCTCAGCTCTGCGCTCACGCTCTGCTCGTGGTGATGATCGAAGCACGGCTCGCTCGCAATCACTCTTCGTAATATTCTGTGTACACTTTGGTGTTTGCACTCTTCACTTCGATCACCTGGACGCTCTGCTCAGCCTCCTTTAAATACTCGCCCAGCCTTTCACAGGTGTCCGCTTTTTGAAAGTTCCTTAAAGGAACATTATTTCCTAGTTTGTAGGAGATTTGATTTGATTACGAAAATCAAATCTCCCATAAACAAATCTTTACTTGGACACGGGAATCTTCTCTAGGATATTCTTCATTGAATATTTAGAAACTCCAGGTAGAACACTGCTCTTCAATTTAGTCCGTTGAATGCACACTCCGAAATGGGCGCTGTAGCACCTGCTACAGCTCCATACTCCAGGAACTGCTACAACAAGAGCTTGTTCGCGTGAGCTGGTTTTGTTAAAGACTGCCATACAACATCATCAATCTCCCCCTTGGCATTTTGACAAAACCCCTTGGCCATAGATGAAGTCTTCCACGAAAAACAACTATTAAAACTACTTAACAACAGTTTCAAAGTAAAAGTAAGTTGTGGCCAGACTCGGCCTTAGCATAGCCACGCAGGGCTTCAAAAAAAGTTCATCTGGCCTTCATTTACTCTCCTCCTTTTTGACACAAATGCTCATGTCCCTGGAGCAAGCCCTTGCTCCTCCGGATATTCCAAGTCTTTGAGCAGGCTTCTGATTTGGGCACGTCTGGCATCCCTTCGTTTGGCTTCAGTGTCCAGCATGTACAGCTCTGACTTCAGGTGATTCACGATCCTTGCATGGAGAGCTGCTCGAATTGCAGTGGCAGGGGAAAGAGCTTCTTCATTAGAGGATAGATCAGAAGGGGCAACCAGAAGCGGGTCTTCTTGGGCAATGTCAACCGCATGTCATCCTTTGAATAGCTTGTGATCAACAAGAAAGACTTGCAGCTCTTCAGACATTCCATCAGAAATCTCTCCCAACTCCGGATGCTGAGAGACCAACATCCCATTTATGAGGGACGGCAGCACAATATGTTTGCTCGAGGAAGTACTGCCAGCATGAGCAGCTATCTAGGGGAACATCACGCTTCCCAAGCTGACTTTTCTTCTTTTCCCAATGGAGTGAAGGAGGTTGGCGAAGGGTCTGCTAACCTTTCCCTTATGAGAGCTGGGAATCCAGTTTCTTATGCCCAGATTGTACAGCAGAGCATTGTTAGATGTGAGTTCAGCAACACTGAGATTTGGTCCTCCCCAGGATAGACAAACTTCTCAAATGAGAACCTTGGTCAGAAGCTCCCTATTCACATTAGATGGCTTCCTAGCATCACTGTATATTCCTAGAAAGGCATCAATCTTCTCATGGGTAATTACAACCTTCTTACCCCGTACCCAACT
Source organism: Umbilicus rupestris (assembly GCA_963678935.1). NCBI lineage: Eukaryota > Viridiplantae > Streptophyta > Magnoliopsida > Saxifragales > Crassulaceae > Umbilicus > Umbilicus rupestris. The sequence continues at coordinate 10,875,231 of OY787607.1, read as the reverse complement.
CGTCCCATACAGACCTCCTTCTTCAACACCAAACTCTTCTTCAATATTGACAATAAACTCCCTAACTAACGAAATATTGTATCTGTAAGGGTAAGTCAGGGACCTTAGCAGATTTACCTCAGTTAGGATCTGGATGATTGCTGCAGACTTGTATTTATCAAGGTTCAATCTCTTTTCTGGAACAATATGCTTCCTCTCCAATGCACTAAGATTGAGAAACAGCCTTGTTTCTAAACCACACTCCTACTACAGTGATTGCATCATTGTCAGCCAGAACATGTCTTCTCTCAGAGGGTTCCCCAGTGGCATCCTCTTCACTGGACTCCTCCTTTTCTTCGCTGCTCGAGTCAGGGATGATGATTGGAGCTTTCCCTTTGTCAGCTGATGAAGGAAAAGGTGCTGCAGGAACTTCTTGTTCAGGGAGTTCAGTTTCTTCCTCCTCACCCTTTCCTTCTGTGCCGGGAGTCGTGACCAGGGTTCTGCAGATCTTTTCAACTCTTTCAGCAGCTGCTGCCACTTCCGTAGCTTTTTCTTCTCTTGAGTCTTCTTAATGAACGGCTTCTTTGAATACCGCTGCTGAGCTGGTCTTAGGCTTCCTGTCACGTGTCAGCCTTCTTTTCTTCTTCGAGGGTTCTTCTTGAGGAGGACGAACATTCTGCGACACAGGGAGAGGCGTTGGCTCCCAAACCACCAGATCCAGCCTGAAATTCGCAGCGCCTCTGATAAACAGATTTGTGAACAAGCAGTTGCTACAGCACACTCTTGTTCACCAGTAAACTGTTTCAGCAAGAATGAACAAGGACAGATGTTTGTTCATCCAGTTCGGCCAATTGCCTACGTCTGGGGAGGACTATTCTCAGTCCTCAATCCATAAATCTCAAAGGTCTCCAAGTACACACGGTTACAACTCCACGCAACCTATGCTACTCAACCTTAGGTGGATCCTCGAACACAATCAGAATAGGCTCTGACTTGTGTCTGCACACCCTCTACTGATATCTATCTAGAATAGCTACAGTTATCTCAAACTTAGCCTATTCTAAACAATACTCAGATTCTGCAAGGTTCCTATTGCATCTGCTGTAGCACACAGCTGATGCACAAACTGTCCGCGTCGCTCAGAAGCCTTCCCCTGAGTCGCTCGAACGATTCCACGAGCGCTGCACACTCTGAAATACTCCCCCTCACTCAGTGACCTCCTGTCACTAGTGAGCACTGCCGTACAGACACTTTGACCGACTCACTCACCCGTCAGTTCTTCCGCGGCTGCCCTTGATCAACCAACAAGCACTCTCTGCTCTGAATTGGCTTCCAGATCAAGCTTGGATCAGACTACACACGTCCTGATCACCTTCTGCTTCTGTCATCTCAGCTCAGTGCTCACGCTCTGCTCTCGGTGAAGATCGAAGTTCTCTTCGCACACCAAAAATACTCTCTCGGAATTCTGTGTGTGTTCTCGCTCTTTTTACTCTTCTTCGATCAAACTTCCTTGCTCTGAAGGGTCTTCTTTATATAGGAGCACCCACTTGCATCATTAACAGGATTTAGCAATTTCCATAGTAATATCAATATCTCCTAATTTTTAGGAGATTAGATTTGATTTGAGATTCAAATCTCCCACAATCAAGTCTCCTTCTTCAGCTAGGAATCTCCACTGGAATATTCTTTGCAGTAGCTTAGAAACCTCTGATGCTCTTAGAAGGACTGCCACGCCCTCTTTCCAAAGACCCAGGTTGCTGCTGCTCGGACAGACACTACAGCTCTTCTGAACAAGCTCCTGCTATAGCAGCCTCCAGCTATAGCACCTGCTTGTTCACTGATCTTGTTAACATAAGCTGGACTCCGGCTATAGCAGCATCTTGTTCAGCTGCTTGTTCACTTGTGCTGGTTTTGTCAAACACTGCCATACTGCATCATCAATCTCCTCCTTGGCATTTTGATAAAACCCTAGGCCACAGATGAAAACTTCTATGAACAAGCAAATGTAACTAAAAACATTTCAAAGTAAGAGTGAGTGATGGCCACATTCGGCCTTAGTTAGGCCACGCAGGGCAAAAAAAATAGTGTTCTTTTTTCTTTTTTTCTTTTTTTTTTACCGAAAAACGGCCTTTATTGATATGAGATCCAAAAAACCTGGATCGAGGTGAATACATAATCTGGAGGACGACCCGCCCAATATCCACAGAAAAACAGAAAAAAAGCCCTCAAGTGTTGATCGAACTTAAAACTCGACCACAAAACACCGAACAGGCAATAAAGAACAGCAAAAAGAGCTGTAGCACTAGCTGTTGAGAGACACTCACAACACTGCCTGCTCAACCACTTAAACACAATCTGCCAAACCAATCTAAAGAGATTAATAAATGTGCACATCATCACAAAAGGGAGGATGACAGTAGATATGTTAGCTATTGTCAAGGCTTCTTTGAACCGCTCTATGGAGATCAAGACGATTATGAAAGACTCCTTCATCCATAGTACACACCAAAGTTGTAGCTACCTTGTTTTCCATAGAGCTTATGCGACTGAAGGAAATGGAGTTAACGGACGTGAGCAGACTGAGCCTAAGGGACGAGAAATCTGCAGTCAGCCCACCAGAACCATCCTTGAGGGAGAAGAAATAAGGATGAGAGCCCTTAATATCAATATTCTGGCAATGAACAGTTCCAAGAATCTGCCTGACAAAGGAAATCAAAATACGGAAATAATGATCTTCCTTAAACTTGCTCACCATAGCCCTCAAAAAATCTCCCTTTGGATTCCTTAAGATGGCAGCACACTTGATGAAACCATGAAAAGGGAGAATGGCGATATAAACAGCAATGTTGTCAGTCAAAGGCATCTTGTAATTCCAATTCTCAACAAAAATTCTCTTAGACGGGACGATAGCACCAACTGAATTTAGGACAAGATCATTTTGAAAAGAAGAGGTGTATGGCAAATTAATGGCAGCTGCTATAGGAGCTGCCCACTTCTTTGTCAAAGACCTCCAGTCCTGATCCTTACCTTCAAACAAGAGGAAATTTCTGGAATTCCATATCTCCCAAAGCCCACAACAGACCAGACCAGAAGCTAAGCAATCAATAAAAGAGGAGCTTTTGAGCCAAACTCTAGCCATGGCAGCAAGACCATGGACCCTTGGTCTATCAAAAATAGAACTAAATAAATGCCACATATCAGACCCCAAGGTTCCTTCAAAGAAGAGATGTTTTAATGTTTCGATGCTAGGATTGGAGCAGCAAACACACTTAGAAGGAAGATTAACACCTATACGATTGATATTATCATCAGTAGGAACAGCGCGATGAAATAACTTCCAAACAAACATTGATACCTTCATAGGAATCCACGCTTGCCATAAATTAACTCCCCAGTTAACTGAAATATGATGAGACATAAAAGATTCACGAAAACACTTAGCTGAAAAAACTCCATCAAGAGCTTTTATCCAAATAAATCGGTCTGCCATAGTAGAGAAAACAGTTTCATCAATCTCCCTTATACGGGCAGCCGAGAGACAGCTGTCAAGAAGGTTTTTCTTTACTGGATCAGCAATAACATCGTGAAGAGAGAAATTCATCACACCGGGGGGAGGAAGGACTCCAAGTTTGCGGCAAAAAGTTGAGACTGAAGTCAGCCCATTCCCAATACTCCATTTACTGTCTTCTCTAATAACATTAATAAGGTGATTAAATTTATTTCACAAATGAGAGCCTTTCTGCCCTTCTTGGAACCTAGAATGCGCGTAACGAGCCCAAAGACAGTTATAATTTATGTACTTCCAAGCTAAGACTCCATGAAAAGACAACATCATGTCCTTAGGATCCTTGATGCTCAAGCCTCCCGCTCTTTTAGGATAACACATCTTCTCCCAACTGACCCAGTGATGCCTTTTCTCACTGCCACTATCCCAAATAAAATTGCTCATCAGTCTAACAATGTATTTAAGAACAGTAAAAGGGATAGGCAACACCAGCATATTCAAAACCGCATTAACTAAAGTGACCCTGCCTCCCATAGAAAGGAAATTCCTAGTCCAACCAGAAATGCGAGTTTGTACTTTATCCACCAGGTATTCATAATAATTAATCCGACCTCTGCCTCTGAACAATGGGGCGCCTAGGTAAGTAAGAGGAAGATGAGCCTCTGCGAACCCGGTATTAAGAAGAATGTCTGCTTTTCTCAGATCATTTATTTTATTAGAAAACACAATCTGACTTTTGGCAGGATTAAGTTGCTGTCCAGAGAAAAAGCAGAAGTCCCCAATCAAGCTCATGAGGTTATTGAGAGAATCTTTAGAGCCATTGGAAAAAACTAGCAGGTCATCTGCATAAAGAAGATGATTAATACGGATCGCGTTATGTTTGGTGAAATACGGAAGAATGTAACCCCCTTCAACACCATCATTGAGGACTCTACTAAACCACTCCATAATGATAACAAATAAGCCCGAGGATAGGGGATCACCTTGGCGAATGCCTCTAGTTGCACCAAAATAACCATAAGCTTTACCATCCCATTTCACTGAATATTTACAGTTGGAGATGCATCTATAAATGAGGTCACATCAATTTTCAGAGAACCCGAACGCCCGTAAAAGCCTGATAAGAAAGGTCCAAGAAACTCGATCATATGCCTTAGCCATATCAAGTTTAATAATAATATTACCTCCGATGGTATTATTGTTGAGGTCATGCGCCAGGTCATGTGCCAGAGCAATATTGTCATGAATGCAGCGACCCTGGACAAAACCCACTTGCTCTTCACTGACAAGAATGGGAAGCCAAACAGCAAGTCTCTTCATAAGGATGCGAGAGATTATCTTATGAGAGAAATTGCAAAGGCTAATTGGTCTCATCTGGGCTATGGAGCTGGCACTATGCACCTTAGGAATTAAGGTCAAATAGGTAGCAGTAAAGGATGTCGGCAGCCTTAAACCAAGAAAAAAGCCTTTAATAGCTTCGTGTAAATCTGCTTTGATGATGTTCCAACAGTGAATATAGAAACCCCCAGTGAAGCCATCCGGTCCAGGAGCACTATCATCCTTCATCTCTTTTAAAACTTCTAAAATATCAGATTCAGTTGGAGGCATACAGAGCTGCATATTGTCTTCAAGAGTGATGATAGGGTTAATAATTCCAAAATTGTCGCTGCTAGGAGGGGGAATATGCCCTGAAAATAAATCAGAAAAGAATTCCACTGCCTTAGCCCCTATAATATCCCTCTCATCAGTATAAGAACCATCATCTAATCGAAGATTCATTTTATTTTGTGTGCGACGAGCTCGAATGGCTGCATGATAAAAACTAGTGTTTCTATCTCCATCCTTAAACCATTGAAGCTTTGCTTTTGATCTCAACATATCAAGATATAAGTCAAGGGAGTCTGAATAAGAAACCTTAGATTCGTCAAGTTCCCGAGCAATATCATCATTCCAACCTCCTTGTAAAATACCATCTAGATAATTTATTTGCAAAACTTGCTTTTGGATTCTGGTCTTCAGATCCCCAAACACCTCCCAATTCCATTTTCTTAGGACCTTTCGGAGCCTTCCCAGCTTTAACCCAAAGTTAACAAGAGGGTTCTGGTGCATCGAGCCAACCCAACTGTCTTTAACAACAGAAAGGAAACTATGATGAGTCTCCCAAGCTTTATGATAATGAAAAAATCCATAATTCAGCTTAGCACGCTCTGAAATCACAAGAATAGGACAGTGGTCTGAATGCACTCTAGGCAGATGCGAAGCACAGAGATGAGGAAGGGCGTCAAGCGCAAAACCATTCAATAAGACCCTATCTAGCCTCTCCCAGATGCGATTCTTACCTTGTCTCTCATTAGAAAGGGATGCCCCGTAAAACCGATGTCAGACAAACCCGATTGGATCTGAAAGGCGTTGAAATCAAGCATAGAAGTAGGATCCGCAGGAAGCTCTCCGCTCTTCTCCGAAGGATGAGAGATGCTGTTGAAGTCCTCTGCGACAATCCAGGGCACGACAATGTTAGCTGAAAATTGAGTCAACTCATTCCAGAGCTCTCGACGCTCCTCCAAATTGTTATAGGCATAAACAATTGTAAAAAGCAAATTGCAAGACAGGCTGGAATAGGAAAGATTAAAAGTGATAGTACGAGCCCTCCAACGTAAATTCTCTAAAGTAACATCTCCATTCCACAACACCCAGATATGGAAATTTAAATCACTTCCATGGGCGCCATTTTGGAAACCAAGCTCTCTACGAACCTCCTCCAACCTGGAAAATCGGATCTTTGGTTCAATGATAGCTAACAGTGAAATTTTATGGGAAAAGCAAAGCTCTTTGAGATGGGAAATGGTGTTCTTATTTCCGATCCCCCGTACATTCCAAATAAGGAAGCTAAACATTGGAGATGGCTAGAGCTTTAGGATCTCCGTGAGCCCCGACTTGTGAGCTATCATTCATGTTTCTACCATCTTCTAAAATGGCCTCCGCACCATCTGTCTGGAGGGGAAGCAAATGTAAACATCCAGGGGGGGTATCTATTTGAGCCCTCTTGTAGGTACCCCTCAGCAAGGATCTAGAGGGCATAGCAACAATAGACTGCTGAAGGGGACCTGATTGACTGTCTGGAACTTGACTAATGTACTCAGATTGGTGGTCTTGGCTGCTTACCTTTACAAGCTGAACATCTCCGGAAACTCTTTTTTCTAGATGCGTAGGCTTATCAGAAGCTTGTGCTCCAATTTGCTCAAAGTCAGTATTTATCCCGGGATCATCCTGAGGCGAGAGAATAGAACCTCTGACTGGCTTGAACCTTCTCATATTCTTTCTACGCACTTCAATCCACTCGCCTTCGTTAGAAACTTTGTTTGTGTTTATAATACCCCTGACTGGAGCAGAAACAGAATTCTGCATAGTGTTGACATCTTGAACTTCCTTCCTTTTTAAGGCTTTTAAATTATTTTTAGCCTTCTTCCTGCACACTGTAACATCATGTCCATGGAGTCTGCATTTCAAACAGTATGCAAGAGTCCCTTCTACCACAATATCTTGAAAAAAGCCTCTATCTCCCGGCAGATTGATCCAAATAGAAGAAGGAATTTCCTTCATGACATCAAGCTCCACACAAGCACGAGCATAGGCCAGGGCACTAAGATCTTTTGTTCTGTCATCAATATCTAAAAACTCCGCAAAAGAGGAAACTATGGCACGGATACTTCCTTTATCAAATAATTCCATAGGTAAGCCAGGTAGTCTGACCCATTTGGTAATTGTTGTAGTCTCCTTTTTAGGGTTGTAATCCTCAGTCCATCTGAATAACCGGAAGAAGGTATGTCCAATTTTCCGATGAGGGAATGTGAGGGCGGAATTTACATCTTCAGGGGAATCAAGGATGATGACAACGTGTCTATCATCCCAGCAGCTACTAATCGTAACTCTGCCTTTAAGAGTCCAGTTCTTAACCATAAATCCTTTGATTTCCGACAGGGTAGGGCGGCCTACTTGAAACTTGGCCACTAGGGTGTTCGCAAAACGCTGTGTCAGGGCCTGATATTCCATGTGAGAAAAACTAACGGCTGGGAATCCATCCTTATGACTATAATTCCTGTTGGGAAGTTGAATTTCAGGGAAACGCGCTGTAACTTTGGGACGTGACACCATCGCCGCAAATGAAAGCGGAGTTTCCGGACGTTGCGAAACGCCAACTTGCGTTGTCGAAGGAGGGTCTGGAGGCTTGGGTGCATGAGGGATCGGCTGGGGGAGATTTTGAATGGCCATGAAGGCCAAATTGGCCGTGAACGGCAAGAACCGCCGCGAGAGAGTGATGACCGTCGGACTTCTCAAGTCATTCCCGCCGAGAGTACTTCCAAGGGGTCTCGGAAAAAAACAGTGTTCATCAGTGGCTCATCAGTGGCTCTGGCAGCTTCTTGCTCTCCCCTTTTTTGTCACAGATGCTCAAGGGGCCTTTTTACTTCATCCTCCGGATACTCCAAGTCTTTAAGTACACTTCTGAGTTGAGCACGCCTGATGTCCCTTCGTTTGGCTTCAGCCTCCAAACTCATTAGTTCTGACTTCAGGAGGCTCACAATTCTGGCTCGGAGGGCTGTATCAATGGAAGAGGCAGTAGGCAAGGTTTCCCTGAGAAGAGTTGGATCAGTCGAGACTATCAGAAGAGAATCCTCTTGAGCTATGTCAACTGCATGTTTACCCTTGAACAGCTTGTGATCAACCGTAAACACCTGCAGCTCCTCAGACATCACTTCAGAGATCTCTCCGAGCTCTAGATGCTGAGAGACCGTCATACCATAGATAAGGGAGGGCAGCACAATGGGTTTGCTGGCGGAAGAGTTACCAGCATGTGCAGCAATCTGAGGAAACATCACACTCCCCAGGCTGATTCTTCTCGTTTTCCCGACCGAGTGCAAGAGGTCAGCCAAGAGTTTGCTTACCTTTCCCCTGTGAGAGCTGGGGATCCAGTTCCTAATCCCCAGATTGTACAGCAGAGCATACATAGAAGTGAGTTCAGATGCACTGAGGTTTGGTCCTTCCCAGGATTGACACACACCTCCTGTGAGAACCTTGGCCAATACCTCCCGTTTGACATTTGTGGGCTCTCTAGCATCACTATCAATCCCAAAGAATTCATCTATTCTTTCTGGGGTAACCAGTACCAGCTTACCCCTGACCCAGCTTTTCCCATACTCATCTCCACCCGCTTGTCCAAACTTCTCTTCCATGTTTACTATAAACTCCCTAACTAATCGGCTATTGTATCTGTAAGGATACGTTAGGGATTTTAGAAGATTTACCTCAGTTAGAATTTGGATGATTGCTGAAGACTTGTGTTTCTTTAAATCCAGCCTCTTTTCAGGAACAATGTGCTTCCTCTCTGCTGAGCTCCAGGATTGAGAGGCATTCCTGTTTCTGAACCATATTCCCCCGAAAGTGACTACTGTTGTGACATCTCCTTCGCTGGACTTCTAACCCACAGGTCTTTTCTCCGAAGGTTCACCTGTAGCATCCTCACTGGACTCCTCTTCTTCACTGGACTCCTCTTCTCCACTACTGGTATCAGTAATGATGATTGGTGCCTTTCCTTTGTCCGAAGGTGGAGGAGCATGTGCTGCAGCAGATTCTTATTCAGGCAGATCAGCTTCCACTTCTCCTTCTATGCCTGGGGATGTGACAAGAGTTCTGCAGCTCTCTACAGTATGGCCCACCTCAGCATTCTCTGCATCTTGTACTTCCCTTGAGGGTTCTTCACATACTTCCTCTTCAGCCACAACTGCAACGCTGGTAGCAGGCTCTTTTTCATGAACTAGACGTCTCCTTTTCTGCGAGGTTCCTCTTTGAGGAGAAGAAGTGTTGTGTGACACAGGAAGAGGTGCGGGCTCCCATACCACCAAGTCTAAACGCTGAGGAGGAGCTTCATTGCGAAACTTGGACCTCCTTTCGATTCTGCTTTGCCGTGCTGCTGCCAGGTTTTTCTTCAGGCCTCGAATTTTCACCATGGTTGCGGGTTTGCAGAGAGTGAGAGGAGCACACGGGAGTGTTGATCAGCAACGATTTTGGGGAAGCGCCTTCAACTGATTTTGCCCTAGAATTTGATTTACCCGCTGCTTTTCTTTCTTTTTCAGAAGCACGTGCTCTGCATGTGACCTCTTCTGTCTTTAGCAACCGAGGGATTTGAACAAGCTTTTACCGGCCAGGTTGCTATAGCAGACAGGAGCTGGTTCTCCTACACATCCTGGATGACTCCTTTGTAGGAAGGATCCTCGTGATGCTGTGATGATTGTTCCTTCACCCATACTTGGGTTTGTCTTGGTTTCTCCTTCTTCTGACCCTCAAGACTCCTGTCTTTTCGTTTTTCGCATTTGGGTCTCCACACCTGTAACTTCTGTGATTTTCTCCTATTTTTTCCATTCCAGTGGGCTGGCCCAGCAGTCCTTGCAATTCTCTATCGTGGTTCTTTCCAATACTAAGCATTTCCCGGATCTACTGGGCAAGGAGATTTTATACAGCATGTGTTGGCCATGGGTTTTGTTCCCCTTTTTTCAGCTATGAAAGTTCTTTGGGTTCTCTGCTGCCGTTTTAGGTTCGGGGGTATCTTCTGATTCCCTTTCTTCTGACCATAATTATTTTTGCATGAACTCCTTTTATTCTGAGGCTCTGGCTTTGCTACAAATGGATGATGAAGAAGGTGCTGTAGCATTCTCTTGTTCAAGTGTCTGGTTCCGTCTTCCTCTGCAGGTTTTGGGCAAACATCTGATTTTTTATTGTCAAATATCATGGCAACCGAGGCTTTTATAAAAACTAATCCTCTAGAGCTTTCTTCACTAGTGTATCCGAGTCCCGTTCTTCCTTTTCCAAGTCTTTGATATGAAAGAATTTCATCCAGTATATTTTTCTGAGGTTCGGCTGCCTTTGCTGTTGCTAGAGAGGCACCAATGTCAGTGGCTTGGCTTCCTGCTTCTTCCCTTTTTAGTATGGTGACTTGTCTGTTAGATGAGGATATAAATTGTCCTCGTTCTTCTTCCAGTAACTTGACTCTATCAGTCAAAGCTTGATTCGTTTGCAGAGCTTCCTCGCATTGTTTAAGTATCTCTCCCAGATAGTCAATTAGGCTGACAGTTGAGTCCTCCTCATCTTCACTTTCAGACACGACAACCCCATAGTATACTTTATTAACTCTTTGTGGTTAAAATCTGACACACTGGTTAACACAACACAATTTTCTTCTTCACTTTCCTCAGAGTCGCTCCACTTAGCTGTCAGGCACTTGTTATCCTTCTTCTACGAGTTTTTGAGGGGTTTTCTCGGACAGTCAGCCTCAATATGTCCATACCCTTCACAATTCCAACATTGAACACCCTTTCTCATTTCTTTCTTCTCATCTTCATTCTGAGCAGGTTCCTTCCCTCTCCTTTTATTTTCTCCACCTCTTTTGGATTGTTTTCGTGAGGATGAGCTTTGCCCAGTTCTTGAGTCCATGTTCTTCAGGAGTTTCCCAAGGTTTTTTACTAGCATACTCAGCTGATCATCTGCAGCTGACTTCTTCACTTCTGTTTCTGCCTTCAGTCATATATTCTTATCCTTACGAGTGGGCTCTTCTTTAACCAGCTTCATCTCAAATTGTTTGAGGGATCCAACCAATTCTTCCAGCCTCATGTGTCTGACATTTTGAGCTTCTTCAATGGCCATCACTTTCATGTAAACTCCTGTGGGCAACGATCTGAGGACCTTCCTAATCAGCTTCTCTTCAGGGATAGGTTCTCCAAGAGCATGGGCTTCATTTGACAGGTCACAAAGTTTTGCATTGAACTCAGTGATCGTCTCCTCTTCTAGCATTCTCAGATTCTCAAACTGCGTAGCAATAATCTGTAATCTTGACAACTTTACTCTATCAGTTCCTTCATGGGCAGTTTGCAGAATTTTCCAAGCTTGCTTGGCCATATCGCAGTTTGATATCAGCCTGAAATTGTTAGCATCAACTGCAGCAAAAATAGCATTCAGAGCCTTTGAATTACCAGTTGCTGCAGCTCCCTCTTCAGCAGTCCATTGTTCTTCAGGTTTTACCCGTGTAACTCCCTGTTCATCCATAGTAATTGGAGGAGACCACTGGACCACGATTGCTCTCCAGGTCTTCTCATCAGTTGCTTTGAGAAAGGCCTTCATCCTAGCCTTCCAATATCTATAGTTGCTTTCTTCCAACAATGGAGGTCTGCTCGTGCTCTGTCCTTCCTTCATTTTTCCTTGTCTTCTTCAGAGGCGATGTAGGATCTTTTACTTTGTGTGTTGAGCTCGTGCTCTGATACCAATTGAAATTCGCAGCGCCTCTGATAAACAGATTTGTGAACAAGCAGTTGCTACAGCACACTCTTGTTCACCAGTAAACTGTCTCAGCAAGAATGAACAAGGATAGATGTTTGTTCACTCAGTTTGGCCAATTGCCTACGTCTGGGAGGACTATTCTCAGTCCTCAACCCACTAATCTCAAAGGTCTCCAAGTACACACGGTTACAACTCCACGCAACCTATGTTTCTCAACCTTAGGTGGATCCTCGAACACAATCAGAACAGGCTCTGACTTGTGTCTGCACACCCTCTACTGATCTCTATCTAAAATAGCTACTGTCTCCTCGAAACTCAGCCTATTCTAACAATACTCAGATTCTGCAGGGTTGTTATAGCATCTGCTAGAGCACACAACTGATGTACAAACTGTCCGGGTCGCTTCGAAGCCTTTCGCTGAGCCGTTCGAACGATTCCACGAGGGCTGCACACTCTGGAATACTCCCCCTCACTCAGTGACCTCCTGTCACTAGCGAGCACTGCCGTCTAGACACTCGACTGAGTCACTCACCCGTTAGTTCTTCCGCGGCTGCCTTTGATCAACCAACAAGCACTCTCTGCTCTGAATTGGCTTCCAAATCAAGCTTGGATCAGACTACACACGTCCTGATCACCTTCTGCTTCTGTCACCTCAGCTCTGCGCTCACGCTCTGCTCTGGGTGAAGATCGAAGTTCTCTTCGCACACCAAAAATACTCTCTCGGAATTCTGTGTGTGTTCTCGCTCTTTTTACTCTTCTTCAATCAAACTTCCTTGCTCTGAAGGGTCTTCTTTATATAGGAGCACCCACTTGCATCATTAACAAGATTTAGCAATTTTCCTAGTAATATCAATATCTCCTAATTTTTAGGAGATTATATTTGATTTGAGATTCAAATCTCCCACAATCAAATCTCCTTCTTTAGCTAGGAATCTCCATTGAAATATTCTCTGCAGTAGCTTAGAAACCTCTGATGCTCTTAGAAGGACTGCCATGCCCTCTTTCCAAAGACCCAGGTTGCTGCTGCTTGGACAGACACTACAGCTCTTCTGAACAAGCTCCTGCTATAGCAGCCTCCAGCTATAGCAGCTCTTTGTTCACTGATCTTGTTCACATAAGCTGGACTCCGGCTATAGCAGCATCTTGTTCAGCTGCTTGTTCACTTGTGCTGGTTTTGTCAAACACTTCCATATTGCATCATCACAGTCGTTGAGCAGTAGCTTCACTCCGTGGCTTTCGTTTTTTTTTTGGTTATGTCTTGGCGAGCTACTGCCGGGTTCCTCTTTAGACTGCGAGTTTTCACCATTGTTAGGAGATTGCAAAAGAGCGAACAGGGGAGAGATTGATCAGCAACCGATTTTGGGGAGAAGTTTCAAATAATTGTGCCTTAGAATTTGATTTGCCGCTGCTTTTCTCTTCTTTTTAATGCATGTGCTCAGCACGTGACTTTCTCTATTTTTAGCAACCAAAAGATTTGAAAAGCTTTTCCGGGCCGGGTTGCTATAGCAGTTAGGGATTGGTTCCCTTATTCACACAAGCTATCTTCTTTGTGGGGAGAATCCTCATGGGACACAGATGATCGTCTTTTCACCCATACTTGGATTGGTTTCCATTTCCACTTCTTCTGACATTCATCTCTCCAGTCTTTCTGTTTGTCATATTTAGGTTTCCACACCTGCGTTTCTTTTGTGACTCTCCATTGAGGTTCTGACCGTTGATGAATACTCACTGGTTTACCCGAGCTGAAGAGTTTATCACAGCATGTGTTGGTCTTTGGTTTCCTCCCCTTCTTTCCAACTATGGTAGCTTTTTGGGATGTCTGCTATTTCTTCAGACTTGGAAGTTTCCTTTAATTCCATTTCTCTTGACAACAGGTATTTGTGCTATAGAGACTCTCGTTTTGCTATAGAGAGATGATACAGCGGTTGATGTAGTAGCCTCTTGTTCAGATATCTGACTTTATCTTCTTCTGCACCATTTGGGTAAGAAATTAATTTCTCATTGTTATCGATCAGTGTATCAGTGGTATCAGTCCCATTCTTCACCGATATATCCAAGCCCTATTCTTCCTCTTCCAAATCTTTGATATGAGAGAATTTCATCCATAATGTTTTTTTGAGTTTCAGCTGCCGTTACTATTAAAGGGGCACTGGTATCAGTCCTTTTGCTACCCGAATCTTCTCTCTTTAGCAAGATGACTTGTCTACTAGGTGAAGATATTTTCTTAAGTAACTCTTCCCGCTCTTCTTCAAGTTGACTGATTCTGTCACACAATGTTCGATTCACTTGCAGAGCTTCCTCACATCGTTTTAGAATATCTCCCAGTTTATCTGTCAGTTTATGGTTGAGTCATCATCGTCTTCACTGTCTGACACCTCCATCCCATAGTAGAGTTCTTCCTTTAATACCCCTTTGCAGTCATAATCGGACACACTAGTTAGTACAATGAAGTTTTCTTCTTCACTTTCCTCCGAGTCACTCCGCTTACCAGTCAGAGATTGGTTATCCTTTTTCTCTGAGTTTTTGAGGGGTTTACTCGGGCAGTCAGCCTCAAGGTGTCCGTATCCTTCACAGTTCCAGCACTGGACCCCCTTTTTCTTTTTCTTTCTTCTCATCTTCATTCTGAGAAGGCTGCTTTCCCCACCTCTAATTTCCTCTACCCTTTCTGGGTTGCCTTCGAGAGGATGAGCCTCGCCCAGATTTTGTTTCCATATTCTTCAAGAGCTTCTCGATATTTTTAACTAGCAGACTCAGTTAATCATCAGGAAAAGACTTCTTCCCTTCTGTTTCAGCTTTCAGTCCAACATTCTTGTCTTTAGGAGATGGTTCTTCTTTGATCAACTTCATTTCAAATTGCTTGAGAGATCCGATCAACTCCTCCAGCCTCATATGTCTGACGTTCTGAGCTTCTTCATTGGCTGTCACCTTCATGTCGAATCTGGTGGGCAAGGATCTGAGAACTTTCCTAATTAGCTTCTCCTCAGAAAAAGGTTCTCCGAGAGCATGAGCTTCATTTGACAGGTCATACAGCTTGGCATTGAACTCAGTAATCATCTCTTCTTCTTGCATTTTCAGATTCTCAAACTGAGTTGCTATGATCTGTAGTCTGGACATTTTCACTTTGTCGATTCCTTCATGAGCAACTTGCAAGATTTCCCAGGCTTGTTTTGCAATGTCACAGTTGGAGATTAACCTGCAATTGTTAGCATCTACTGCAGCAAAAATTGCATTCAGAGCCTTTGAATTACCAGTTGCTGCAGCTCCCTCTTCATCAGTCTATTGTACTTCAGGCTTCACCCTAATAATTCCCCGTTCATCCATGGTAATGGGAGGAGACCATTCAGCCACAACTGCTCTCCAGGTTCTCTCATCAATGGCTTTGAGGAACGCTTTCATCCTAGCCTTCCTATATCCATAGTTGCTTTCTTCCAACAATGGAGGACAGCTCGTGCTCTGTCCTTCCTTCGTTGTAACTTGCTTAGACGCTCAGGATCTCTACTCTATATGTTGAGTTCCCGCTCTGATACCAATTAAATTTTTCGCAGCGACTCTGATATGCAGATTTGTGTACAACCAGTTGCTACAGCACACTCTTGAACGCACAAATCTGATGCAGCAAGATAGAACAAGGGACAATGGTTGTTCACCCAGTTCGGCCAAGTGCCTACCTCTGGGAAGGACTGAACTCAGTCTTTTAATCCACTAAGCTCAAGGCTCTCTCGTACAACACGGTTCGTCAACACGCAACCTATGCTACTCAACCTTAATTAGGACTCCGACCAGAATCAGAACAGGCTCTGACTTGTGTCACAACTACCTACACTGGTATTAATCTAGAACAGCTGCTGGCTCAACGAATCCCAGCCTATTCTAATTAACACCAATCTCTGCAAGTCTGCTGTAGCACTCAGCTGGTGCAGAATCTATCCGCGTCGCTCCAAGTCTTCTGCTGAGCCGATCGAACCTCTCCACGAGTGCTACACACTCTGGAATGCTCCCCCTCACTCAAAGACCTCCTGTCACTAGCGAGTCACAGCCTTCAACCAATTGTCCGAGTACCTCCACTCGACAATTGCTCTGCGGCCTTCCCTTGATCAACCAACAAGCAACAGCTGCTCTGAATTGGCTTCACAGATCAGGTACTGATCAGACTCTGCAAGTCTTGATCAGTCTTCGCTTCAATCACCTCAGCTCTGCGCTGACGCTCTGCTCATGGTGATGATCGAAGCACGACTCGCTCGCAATCACTCTTCGTAATATTCTGTGTACGCTCTAGTGTTTGCACTCTTCACTTCGATCACCTGCATGCTCTGCTCAGCCTCCTTTAAATACTCGCCCAGCCTTTCACAGGTGTCCACTTTTTGGAAGTATCTTAAAGGAACATTATTTCCTAGTTTGTAATACGAAAATCAAATATCCCACAAACAAATCTTTACTTGGACACGGAAATCTTCTCTAGGATATTCTTCATTGAATATTTAGAAACTCCAGGTAGAACACTGCTCTTCAATTCAGTTCCGTTGAATGCACACTCCGAAATGGGCGCTGCAGCACCTACTACAGCTCCGTGCTCCAGGAACTGCTACAGCAGGAGCTTGTTCGCGTGAGCTGGTTTTGTCAAAGACTGCCACAAAGCATCATCAGCTTCCATCGAGAAGAATAATACATTGGAGCTGACACCTTTACCAGTTGGTAAGAAGGCATTTGGAGTGAGGTGAGTGTAGAAGACGAAGTACAATCCCGATGGTTAGGTGGACCATTTGAAGGCAAGACTAGTCGTCAAATAATACATGCAAAAGCCGGGCTTTGACTATTTTGAGGTATTCACCCCAGTTGCTAGAATGCATACTACTGGATGATAATTGCATTTGCAGTCTAGAATAAGTGGAAGATACACCAGATGGACGTGACGTCAGTATTCCTG
The DNA here is from genome assembly GCA_963678935.1 of Umbilicus rupestris. Lineage (NCBI taxonomy): Eukaryota > Viridiplantae > Streptophyta > Magnoliopsida > Saxifragales > Crassulaceae > Umbilicus > Umbilicus rupestris. Next base: position 10,858,501 of record OY787607.1, on the reverse strand, counting down.
AATGGAGTTCTGGAAGAGGAGATGTATGTTGATCAGCCACCATGATACGTATAAAGAAGAAAAGAGAACAATGTCTGCAAGCTGAAGAAAATATTAAACGATTCGAAGCAGGCCCCATGAGCATGATATGTGAGGATTGATACGTATATGCTAGAAACGGATATCACAAGTGTCCATACGAGCACACATTATATATTAACACAAGTGATGATGGAGACATGTTGATAGTGTGCTTATATTGGATGACACGATTTTCACAGGAAATTCAGAGGCAATATTCATCGAGTTTAGAGAATCGATGACTCGTCAATTTGAGATGATTGACATGGGATTGATGTCTTTTTGTAGGCATCTAGGTTGAGCAAGCTAATTGTGGAATTTTTATTTCACAAAAGATTATGCCAGGGATATTCTCAAGAAGTTGAAGTTTGAGGGAATGAAGATGGTCCAGACACCAAATGCAGAGACGATATAGCTGATGAAAGAAGGCTATTCAGACAGTGATTGACCGGTGATGTGGAAACTTGAAAGAGTATATCGGGTTACGATTTTATCTTGAAGATTGAGTTATTTCATGGTTGGCAAAAAAGCAACAGATTGTTGCTTTTTGTACAGTAAAAGCGAAGTACATTGCAGTAACTACCATAGCTTTTCAAGTAGTTTGACTTCGACGGATATTGGAAGACATGCAACAAAAGCAAGAGGGCCCCACAAAGATAATGTGTGACAATAAGTCGGATATTGCATTAGCCAAGAATCTAGTACATCACGGCAGGAGCAAGCATATTTGAATCAAGTATCATTACATTCAATAGTTGGTAAAAGATGGTGAAGTTGAAATAGATTTCTATAGAACCGAGGAGCAAGTCATAGACATCTTTACTAGGGTCTCTCAAGTATCAAGTTTGAATTTTTTCAAGATCTTGTATCAATGAGGAGTGTAGATAGTGATACAAGAGGACAAGGAGCAGTTCACCTGCTCCTTATCCCTTCCCATCTCCTGCATACAAAATTGCTCCTCTTCAACAATCAACCAAAAAAGCTAAGCAAGTTTATGCATCAACTTGCTATGATTTTGTTCTATAAAAGGGAGTCTTAGGACGTAAAACAAAGCATACCTCAAGTCATTCCTCCAACCCTCAACAAGCACAACCGCCCCCTTATCTGGCTTCCTATTAAGTATTTTTTTAATTGATTTTATTGTGTTTGTATTTGGTTTAATTTGAATTATTTTGTTCCCATTCATATAACAAATTAGGGTATGTTCTTTTGATCTTAAGTTATTTACTTAAGTACTTAACTTAACTTAAATTTACTTTATTTAACTTAAGTTTAATTAACTTAACTTAAATACTTAATTGAAGTACTTAAATTACTATTCATCTCCACAACAACACCATCACCACACGACCACCACTACAACACATTCACACCAACCACCACCAAAAACACCACCACCACCACTTTACTTAACATCACAATCACAATATCACCACCACCACCACAACACGACAACAACCCACCACCACAAAAACACCACACCACACCACCACAACATAACAACAACCCACCACCACCACTACACCACCACTCCACTACCACCACCACCCACTATCTTAACATCACAACCACCACACAACCACATTATCACCACCACCACCACAACACTACCATTACCCCCATAACAACACATCCACCACCACCACAACAACCCACCATCACAAAAACACCACAACCCAACAACAACCCACCACCCCCACAACAACACACCACCACAACCCACCAACACCACAACATCACCACTCCACTACCACTACCCCCACCACCCCCACTACCTTAAGTGGAGTGGTGATGTTATGGTGGTGAGTTGTAGTGAGGGTGGTGGGTTGTTTTTGGGTTGTGGTGGTGGTGGTGTTTTTGTGTTGGTCGGTTCTTGTGGTGGTGGTGGATGTGTTGTTACAGGGTGGTGGTAGTGTTGTGGTGGTGTTGGTGGTGATAATGTGATTGTGTGGTGGTTGTGATGTTAAGGTAGTGGGTGGTGGTAGTGGTAGTGAAGTGCTGGTTGGTTGTTGTTGTGTTGTGGTGGTGTGGTGTGGTGGTGGGTTGTTGTCGTGTTGTGGTGGTGGTAGTATTTTTGTGGTGGTGGTGGTGATGATGTCGTGATTATGATGTCAAGGTAGTGTTGTGGTGGTATGAATGTGTTGTGGTGGTGGTGGTGTGATGATGAATAGTAATTTAAGTACTTAAGTACTTAAAATTTAGGTGTAAAAGAACAGGGCCTTAGTGTAATTTTTTCATCCAACTCTACCAAAATTTGTGTTACGTGTTTATACTGATACTGAGACATGGTTTATCCTAAAAGAAGATGAAAATTAGGTGGAAGAGCAGACGTGCTGAGTTTTGCGTTGTCATCAAGCTTAAGCTAGATTTGCATGTTGGATCAAAAACATATAGCGCAAACAAATTAATAGAATCAAACTCATACCAGAATAATTAGGCATACCTGATTATTGCGAAATAAAACATACCTGATTTTCAACCGGTCTCCTCAAAGGTGAGATCAATAAAATCATACAGAGTGTACCGTGCAAACATAATTTCTGCAGAACATAATCCAAAATGTATAGATATAAAAATCTATACATCTCATAGAGCGTCAATACAAAAATACAAACTTCCACGTATCATGAATATTCTCAAACAAGATTACATTCATGTGAGTTGCATGCTCATGAAAGACCTTGGGTGTTAATGCTTTCGTAAGCGGATCCGCTATCATGGAGTTTGTCCCAATATGCTCTATGGATATCTGTCCACTGTGTATCTTTTCTTTGACAATCAGGAACTTGATATGCTCCTGTTGTTGTTGGTGTGCATCACTGCTGATTTATTATCACAGTATAACTTTAGTGGTTTTTCAATATCACTCAAAATGCGCAGTTCAGAGACAAAGTTTCACAGCCATACGCCATGATTTGATGCCTCAAAACAAGCTACAAACTTTGCCGCCATAGTCGATGGAGCAACGAGCGTCTATTTGGCAGACATCTAGGAAATGGCTCCCCCAGCTAACAGGTAGATATAGCCTGACGTGGATCGTCTACTGTCTTGGCATCCAGCAAAATCAGAGTCAGGGTACCCAATGGTCTCAACATGACCAGATCTCTTATACATGATCCTATATTCTTTTGTTCTCTGCAAATACCTCATAACCAGTTTGACTACTCTCCAATGATCCACTCTCGGGTTACTCAGATATCTTCCCAACATCCCAACAATGTACACGGTATCAGGACGCGTACACACCTAAGCATACATAAGACTTCCTACAGCCGAAGCATACAGAAGCTGCTGCATCTCCTGAATTTTCAGAGTATTCTTAGGGCACTGATCGAGACTAAACTTGTCTCCTTTAGTGACAAGGGTGTCCAATGGTCTACAGTTCTGCATGCCGAATCTTTCGAGAACTTTCTCCATATAATTCCTCTGTGATAATCCTAAGATACCCTTCGAACGGTCTCTGAGTATCTGGATTCCCAAAACAAAGGATGCATCAGCAAGGTCTTTCATCTGAAAATGCTTTGATAGAAATTCCTTCGTGTCGCGCAAAGTCCTCATATTATTAGTAGCCAACAGTATGTCATTGATATATAGAACTAAGAAAATATGCCTAATCCCACTGAAGTTGTGGTACACACACTCATCCATCGGATTTCCCTCAAAGCCATACGAGACAACAATCTGATGAAACCTAAAGTATCAATAACGAGAGGCTTGCTTGAGCCCATAAATGGATTTCCTTAACTAACGAACCATATTCTTTGCATCCTCAGACACAAAGTGTTCTGGTTGTACCATGTAAATCGTTTCGTCAATGCCACCACTGAGAAACGCTGTCTTAACATCTATCTGATGCAACTCAAGATCAAAGTGTGCAATCAGTGCCAGGATTGTTCTAAAAGAGTCCTTCAAAGAAACAGGGAAGAAGGTCTCTTTAAAGTCAATCCCTTCCTTTTGAGTAAAGCCTTTAGCTACAATGTTTCTGCCAAAATTTCTCCCCCCAAGCTCAACATCCTCAAAAAAGGATGCATTTTCCATCTCAAAAATATTTCTGGAAGTAGGATCATAAAATTTAAAACCCCTCGATCGATCCACATAACCAATAAAGTAGCTGCTAACTGTCTTGGAGTCCAATTTACCTTCATGAGGCTTATAAGGCCTTGCCTCAGCTGGACATCCCCAAACATGCAAATGCTTAAGACTGGGCTTACGCCCACACCAAAGCTCAATAGGTGTTTCAGCAGCCGCTTTTGTTGTCACATGGTTAAGTAGATATGCTGCTGTCTTGAGTGCTTCACCCCAGAGGCTTTCTGGAAACGAAGAATGACTAATCATGCTTCTTACCATATCCTTTAATGTCCGGTTTCGTCTTTCAGCTACATCGTTCATGCTCGGTGAACCTAGCAATGTGTACTGAGGTATAATCCCACATTCTTCTAGGTATAAAGCGAACAGTCCTGGACGCTGTGCTCCTGAGCCATCATATCTACCATAGTACTCACCACCATGGTCTGATCTAAGGCTCTTAATTTTCGTGTTGAGTTGCAACTCAACTTCAGCCTTAAACGCTTTGAACACATCCAGAGACTGTGATTTCTCATATATAAGAAATAAGTAACCAAAACGTGAATAATCATCTATGAAGCTGATAAAGTACCATTGACCATTCCAGGAAGCAGTAGGGAACGGCCCACATATATCGGTATGAATCAGTTCCAAGTCGCCAAAGTTTTGTCGGCACCTAATTTCTTAACCTTGGTCCATTTTCCCTTGATGCACTCGACGCAAGTATCATGATCAGAAAAGTCGAGTGAATCCAAAATGCCATCAGACACAAGACGCTGAATCCGAGATCTCAATATATGACCCAGACGCTTGTGCCACAATGAAGCCGAATTAGTCAATTTACACTTTGTTTGACGTGTTTCCACGTGCAGGGTCTCAGAATACGATGGAACAACATCCAACGAGTATAGGTTATCAAAGACACTTAATGGACCGGTTCCCACAATTCTAGAATTAATGGATAACTTAAACTAATTATTTCCAAATGAACAAGAATAACCAAATTTGTCCAATACAGAAATAGAAATTAAGTTCAAAGTAAAAGTCGGTACTACAAAAGTATTCACTAAATCTAAGAATTGACCAGATGTCATTAATAATCTAAAGCGACCAATTGCCTCTACTTGCGCCGACTAACCATTTTCAACATAGATGCGTCTTTCAGCATCATTTGGCTTTCATTGGTTCAGGCAACTCTGCATAGAAATACATATATGAGTAGTAGCACCAGAGTCTATCCACCATGTGTTTTGTAGGTACCGAAGCTAAATTAACTTCAAAACAGACCAAGTTCAGAAACGTACCCTTCTTAGCACGCCATTTGGCGTACTGAGAACAATCCCTTCTAAAGTGTCCATGCTTATTGCAAAAGTGACAGGTAGAATCAGATTTCTGCCTCTTAAAGTCTGAACCCTTCCGAGGTGCAGCAGCCTTCATTTCCTTAACCCTATCTTTGTCATTTCCTTTTGATGTGCAAGCTGAGTGAGCACTCTTGGGCCTGTCTTGCTTTAGCCTCTCTTCCTCTTGCACATAATAAGAAATGAGCTCGTTAAGAGTCCATTTATCCTTCTGACAGTTGTAACTGACCTTGAAGTGACTGAACTGTGCAGGAAGAGATATCAAAACCAAATGCACAAGCAAATAATCAGATAACTCAAGCTTCAGTGCCATAAGTTTAGAAGCAAGATGTGACATCTTCATGATATACTCTCTAAACATTTCCCTTCCCGTTGTACTTCATTGTAATCAAGCTAGTTAAAAACGTGCTTGTTTCAGCCTTATCATTTTTTATAAAACGCTGCTCAATCTCGGAAAGAAACTCTCTTGCAGTAAGGACGTCATCAGTCATTACACTTCTAAAGATCCTTGGAATTTCGTGTGATAATGCAGTATGGCATTCAATTGACAAAATCAGTACTCGTGAACAAGCTGCTACTATAGCGGGAGTTGTCTCGGGAAGCTGTAGCAACTGTTCTGCAGCAGAACTTCGGCTCTTCGGAGAAAGCGCTTGATAGTTCAACAAGGAGCAACGAGGAGCTTCTAAATATTCAGAAAGAATATCCCAGTGAAGATCCCGTTCCCAGGATGAAGATTTGGTAGTGGAAGATTTGATTTTCAAATCAAATCTAATCTCCTACAAACTAGGAAATATTGTTGCTTGGAGGAATTTCCTAAAACTGATATTGATGGAAGTAGTAGTACTTATTTAAAGAAAGCTGGACAGAGGCTCAAGGAGATCAAACCAGAGAGAGCAAACACATAGAGCATACATAGAATATCAACTGAGGGAGATTCTGCGTTAGCAGAGCTTCGATCATCACCGAGAGCATAGCTAGCACGCAGAGCTGAGGTGATTGAAGCTGAGTTGTGATCGAGACTTACAGAGTCTGATCAGTGCTTGATTAAGGAAGCCAATTCAGCGCAGCGATTGCTTGTTGGTTGATCAAGACAGGCCGCAGAGGAATTGACGAGTGGAAGAACTCAAGCAATTGGCAGGAAGCCTAGTCTCCCTAGTGACAAGAGGTCGCTAAGTGAGGGGGAGCATCCCAGAGTGTGCAGCGCTCGTGGAAGAATTGTCACTACTCGGCGGAAGGCTTTGGAACTACTTTGACAATACCTACACCAGCTGTGTGCTACAGCGGGTGCTATAGTAACCCTACGGAGACTGAATAGATACAACAGATCTTGAGCATAGTGGATTAAAAGACTGAGTTTCAGTCTTTCCCAGAGGTAGGCACTTGGCCGAACTGGGTGATCAAATTATATGTTCATTGTTTTATCTTGCTGCACAAGATCTGCCTGTGCAAGAATGTGCTATAGCAACTGCTTGTACACAAATCTGCATCTCAGAGACGCTGCGAAGATTTCAATTGGTATCAGAGCGGGAACTCAACATACAGATTAAAGATCCTGAGCGTCTGCTGAAGGAAGCAAGAAACAATAAAGGAAGGTCAGAGTACAAGCCGCCCACCATTACTAGAAGAAAGTAACTATGGCTATTGGAAGGTAAGAATGAAGGCTAGTGGTCGTGGTGGTGTATTATAAACTCCATGTCACAGGTTCGATTCCTGGTGGGTGTTAGGGATGGGGCTCTAACGGGGTGGGTTTTTTTTTAAAAAAAAATATATATAAAAAAATAAAAAATAAAAAAGAAGGCAAGAATGAAGGCATTCCTCAAAGCTATTGATGAAAGAACCTGGAGAGCGGTTGTGGCTGAATGGTCACCTCCCATAACCATGGATGAAAGGGGAGTTACTCGAGTGAAACCTGAAGTACAATGGACTGCTGAAGAGGAAGTTGCAGCAAACGGTAATTCAAAGGCACTGAATGCTATTTTTGCTGTAGTAGATGCTAACAATTTCAGGTTGATCTCCAACTACGACATTGCAAAACAAGCCTGGGAAATCTTGCAAGTAGCCCATGAAGGAACTGACAAAGTAAAGATGTCCAGGTTACAGATCATTGCTTCTCAGTTTGAGAGTCTAAAGATGCAAGAAGAGGACTCCATCACTGAGTGCGATCTGTCAAATGAGGCTCATGCTCTTGGAAAACCCTTTCTGGAGGAAAAACTGATAAGGAAAGTGTCTAGATCTCTGTCCACCAGATTTGACATGAAAGTGACAGCCATTGAAGAAGTTCACATTGTCAGACATATGAGACTAGAGGAGTTGATTGGATCCCTCAAACAGTTTGAAATGAAGCTAGTCAAAGAAGAGCCCTCTGCCAAAGGTAAGAGTGTAGGACTAAAAGAAGAAACAGAAGAAAAGAAGTCTGCATCTGATGATTAACTGAGTCTGCAAGTGAAGAACCTTGGGAAACTCTTGAAGAACATGGAAACAAAATCTGAGCAAGGCTCATCCTCTCGAAGACAAGCCAGAAGGGGTGGACGAAATCAAAGAAGAAGAAAGGAACCTGCCCAGATGAAGACGAGAAGAAAGAAAAAAGAAAGGGCATTCAGTGCTGAAACTGTGATGGATATGGTCACCGACAAGTCGATTGTACCAGCAAACCAATGAAGAAATCTGAGCAAAGGAGTGACAGTTCTCTCTCAGCTAGCTGGAGTGAAGATGATACCGATCACAGTGAAGATGAATTCAACATAGTCAGATACAGATCAATCAGGAAATTGAGAAGGGCACAAGAAAAGATGAACAAGGTTCTGCTACAGCAACCCCTGTCTCATCGTTCTAGTACTAAGGAGTGTCTAAAGTACAAACGCAGAAGATGCTATACCTGTGGACACAAAGGACACATTAAGAGGCACAGCCCGTCGATCCTCACCAGGCAAACTCCAACCAAAGATCCACACAGCAGAAACATGAGAGAACCCTACATGTCGCACTTGTCAGCACAGCAAGTTCTTCAAGCAAAGTAAGCTGGTACTTTGATAGTGGATGCTCAGGGCATATGACTGGAGAAAGAGCATTCCTGAAGAACATAACTCCATGCTCAGAACAACTGATAAAATTTGGAAATGGTTTGAAAGGAAGAGTTATGGGCAAAGGAACATTGACAGTCAAAGGGATGCCCAAGCTGAGGAATGTAATGCTGGTAGAAGGGTTAAAGGCAAATCTCATAAGCATTAGTCAGCTGTGCGATGGAACGCTACAAGTAAAGTTCACCCAAGATTCGTGTCAGGTCTTCAACAAATCAGAAGAGTGCATAATGCAAGGGGCCAGATCAAAGAACAACTTTTACCTTCTCAAAGTTGATACAGCAACCCCTTCACCAACTTGCATGCTGACCAACATGGAAGAAATGAATCTCTGGCACAGAAGGATGGGTCACATCAACCTGAGAACCTTGAAGAAAATTGCGACGGAAGGATTAGTCAGAGGAGTTTCATTAATCAAAGGTGAACCGAGCAACATCTGTGGAGAATGCCAGATAGGCAAACATAAGAAGGCATCACACCCAAAGGTTAAAAATATTAATACAATCAGGCCTCTTCAATTGATAAACATGGACCAAGTCGAGAGCATTGGAAGGAAGATGTGCGCCATTTGTCTGTGTTCATGATTATACCAAATTCATGTGGATTGACTTTGTCAGGGAGAAATCAGTCACTGTAGGAGTAATCATCTCTCTGGTGTCCTAACTAGAGCAAGAAAAGAATCTCAAAATCTCCATCGTCCGAAATGATCATGGAAGGGAATTTGAGAATGAAGCAGTAGACAAGTTCTGCAGAAAAAGGGGAATCACTCATCAGTACTCGTCTCCAATCACTCCTCAGCAACAGAGTTTTCATACGGAAAGGAACGAATTAGACTTGCTATGAGCTCTGGAGCCAGAAGAAGCCCACAGTTAAACACTTCAACATTTTTGGGAGTGACTGCTATATTCTGAGGGATCGAGAATACAAAAAGAAGCTTGACCCCAAGAGTGATGCTGGGATGTTCTTGGGCTACTCAGTAAACAGCCGGGCATATCGGATTTACAATGAAAGGACGAAGACAGTGATAGAATCCATTAATGTAGTCGTCAATGATGTTGAAGAAGCAACTCCCACTTGCTTAGATGACGAAGACTCAGGTACTGAAGCTGCACCCGTGAGACAGAACAGGAGTGAACAAGAACCTGCACCAGAGGATGCTACAGCAGACGCTAATGCAGAAAGCCCATATGTAGAACAAGATAGTGAAGTCCTTCCTACAACATCAAGGCGACCCCCAAAGAAGATTCAAAGGAACCATCCCTTGACTAACGTGATTGGAGATCCGACATAAGAGAGAAGAACTAGAAGTGTCTCACATCTCAGTACCTGCCTGTCTATATGTAACACCACTTTATGTCCTGTACAGATGTGTGGGACTTAGTTGCCAGACCAAAATGAATAAACATCACAGGCACCAAGTGGATCTTCAAGAACAAGACTGATGAGAAGGGAAACATCACAAGGAATAAAGCTAGACTGGTGGCACAAGGGTACACCCAAATTGAAGGCCTGGACTTCGATGAAACCTTTGCACCAGTTGCTCGGTTGGAAGCCATCAGACTGCTCCTGGCCATGTCGTGCTTCCTCGGATTTAAGCTGTATCAAATAGATGTCAAGAGTGCATTTCTAAATGGTGATCTCTTAGAAGAAGTATATGTAGCACAGCCTAAAGGGTTTGAAGACCCTCATCACCCGGAGCATGTGTACAAGCTGAAGAAAGCTCTGTACGGGCTTAAACAGGCTCCTAGAGCATGGTATGAGAGATTGACTGTCTTTCTTGAAAATCATGGATATGAAAGGGGAGGAGCTGACAAAACTCTCTTCGTGAGAAGAACCAAGTCAGATGTGATCATTGCCCAGATTTATGTACATGACATTGTCTTCGGATCGAAGTCCCAGCAGCTGGTGAAGCAGTTTGTGGATCACATGCAGAATGAATTCAAAATGAGCATGATAGGAGAGCTGACTTATTTCCTCGGATTGGAAATCTCCCAGAAAGAGGATGGAATCTTTGTATCACAAAGCAAATATAGCCAGAACCTGATGAAGAAATTCCAGCTAGATAACGCCAGTCACAAGAACACCAGCTGCCACTCATATCAAAGCTGTCAAAGTGAAACCAAGGTGGAAATAAATCAGGCTATCTACAGAAGTATGATTGGTAGCCTGATGTATCTGACTGCTAGTCGTCCCGACATCTTCTTTGCAGTAAGAGTATGTGTAAGATTTCAAGCCTGTCCAAAAGAGAGTCACATGCAGCTGGTTAAAAGGATCATCTGGTATGTTTGAGGTACTGTAAACTATGGCTTGTGGTATACTAAGAATATAAATGCAAATCTGGTAGGATACAGTGACGCAGACTAGGCAGGTTGTGCTGAGGATAGGAAGAGCACCTCTAGAGGTTGCTTCTTCCTGGGAAACAACTTGGTATCCTGGTTTAGCAGAAAACAAAACAGCATCTCCCTGTCCACGGCTGAGGCAGAATACATTGCAGAGGAAGCTGCTGTGCTTACATGGTTTGGATGAAGCAGATGCTGACCGAGTATGGACTCAATCAAGGTGAAATGGTCCTCTACTGTGACAATATGAGTGCTATCAGCATCTCCAAGAACCCAGTTCAGCACACAGCAGAACCAAACACATTGATATTCGGCATCACTTCATCAAAGATCTGATAGAGAAGAAGATCATCGCTCTTCAGCACATTGTGACCGACAAACAACTTGCAGACATCTTCACCAAACCTCTGGATGCAGCCAGATTCGAAGTCCCAGACCCCTTCCCCTTGGCGTATGTTACAAATAGGGGGAGAAAGAAGATGGGAGGGGGAGCCGAGGGACCTGAGGAGGATCAATCGAAACATCGGATCATCTATGAAAGGGTTTTGTCAAAATGCCAAAGGGGAAATTGATAATGCATTATGGCATTCAATTGACAAAACTAGTACTCGTGAACAAGCCCGGTGAACAAGCTGCTGCTATAGCGGGAGTTGTCTCGGGACGCTGTAGCAACTGTTCTGCAGCAGAAGTTTGGCTCTTCAGAGACAGCGCTTGACAGTTCAACAAGGAGCAACGAGTAGCTTCTAAATATTCAGAAAGAATATCCCAGTGAAGATCCCGTTCCCAGGATGAAGATTTGGTAGTGGAAGATTTGATTTTCAAATCAAATCTAATCTCCTACAAACTAAGAAATATTGTTGCTTGGAGGAATTTCCTAAAACTGATATTGATGGAACTGGTAGTTCCTATTTAAAGGTTCAAGACGATCGAAGCAGAGAGATCAAACACATAGAGCATACACAAAGAGCTGAGGTGATGCTGAGTGTGATCGAGACTTACAGAGTCTGATCAATGCTTGATCAGGGAAGCCAATTCAGAGCAGCGATTGCTTGTTGGTTGATCAAGGTAGGCCGCGGAGGAATTGACGAGTGGAGGAACTCAAGCAATTGGCAGGAAGTCGCTAAGTGAGGGGGATTATCCCAGAGTGTGCAGCGCTCGTGGAAGAATTGTCACTACTCGGCGGAAGGCTTTGGAACTACTTTGACAATACCTGCACCAGCTGTGTGCTACAGCGGGTGCTATAGTAACCCTACGGAGACTCTGTGTTAATTAGAATAGGCTGAGTTAGTCGGGTCAGTAGCTATTCTGAATTGATACAAGTGTAGGTGGTTGAAACACAAGTTAGAGCTTGTTCTGATTGTGATCGAGGTACTAGCTAAGGTTGAGTAGCATAGGTTGCGTGGAGACGAACCATGTATACAACATATCTTGAGCATAGTGGATTAAAAGACTGAGTTTCAGTCTTTCCCAGAGGTAGGCACTTAGCCGAACTGGGTGATCAAATTATTGTTCATTATTTTATCTTGCTGCACAAGATCTGCCTGTGCAAGAGTGTACTATAGTAACTGCTTGTACACAAATCTGCATCTCAGAGACGCTGCGAAGATTTCACCGCGCTTCATGATCATTAGACTTAGTCTGTTTGAACGGTCCCACTTCTCTGAATAAAGCACATTGTCGTCAGTACTCTCTTCAATGAGTTCACCCGGTTAAGGCATACGAATAGCTAAATCCAAATTCATGGAACTAAGCATGATCATCATATTCTCCTTCCAATCCTTGAAGTTGGTCTCATTCAATTTAGGAGTGTTGTTTATGTTGGTTATTGCGGAAGACATTGACATGTAAGCTGAATAAGAGAACAAAAATGTTCGAATAAGTTTAGGCTCACAAAAAATATACATATAAATGTATACACCGCAAATATTTAAATGAAGAATATGACATTCCAAGATACTAGCCACAACATTAATAGCAAGTCATAGGACAGTGGTATTAACTGTGAGTGAATATTTTGTTGTAGTGATCAAAATAATGACAAGAAGATGTGTCAAATAATAAACCATCTTAAGATGTATTTATTATTCATACCAAGATGCAGAAGAAACGTCACATGTTTATTACCACGGATACGCATGCAACCATATTGGATATTAATTTACCTAAGGGCTAATTAGATATTCATATGAACTACATACATCCATCCTAACAAACCAAATAAGTCAGTATACGCGGATACACCACTTAGGTGTACGTATATTTTCGTTTCAATTAACATATTTTAAAGTGTTAGCTCATAATTTATTGTCAATCTTGCAATTAAATATTGAACAATGTTGGTTCCCAAAATTATGGTTAAATAATTTCATAAAACAAATCAGAAAACTGATTAAACCAACATTCAAATTCTGAACCAAAATTAGAATTGAACCAATTCAAAATTGAACCGAACTAAAATTGGACTGAACAGGTATGGGACTAAACCGAAAATTTGGATAAACCTAAAATTGGACCGAGTCCAATATTGGACCGTACTAAATTGAACGAAACTGATTCAATTTCAACTTGGTCTGCCGGTCCAATTGCCTAAGGGCATCCGCACCCGTGAGAAGTTGGTGAGATTGTAGAAGCTCCTCAACAGTAGAATTAAACTGCGGGACGATCCGGAGGAGATGTTGTTGACGAGCTCGCCCAGCAGCTGCAGCAATCGAGGAGGAGCCCTAAGTGCAGATGCCCAGAAAGCTCCAACGGATGCAGATGCCCTAAGTGCAAACTAGCTAGGGTTTGCACTTCTTACTCAAGCTCTCACGCAGCCGCCATTCTTGCCCCTTGTAAGCATCCCACAAAGAGCACAATCCAAATCCAAGAAAATAAATCTGTTGTTATGTGATGAGTCCACTTGTGCGAGATCAGATTTGGAGCGGCGCATCCAACAACAGTAGAAAGAATGGTCATTACGATAAGCTGACAAGTAGCCGGCTAACACCATTCTCTTGGGATAGCTCATGGCCTAGGCGACGAGCTGGCGCAGCAAGGCAGCATCGATCCTAGTCGGTGCACGCCAGGGGCGAAGTGGCAGGAAGCACAGAACTGAGGTGAAGCGGCAGCGTTCGTCCGAGAGGAAGAAACGTTGGATCCGGGAGAAGGGATTGCTATTCACCCGGATCCAATCTAAAATTGAGCAGCGGCGACCAAGGAGCGCAGCCAGTGCCGCGCCGATCCTAGGCGGGGCGACGAAGGTTTGCGGCCGAGTTCACCTAGTGAACTCGGTCAACCCAGAAACAAAGCGTAGGATTTCATTGAGTCAACTCGGCAAGTTGACTCAGAAACCCAGAACAGAAACAGTGTACAAGCATAAATGAAAATCAACTTGTTTTTCATTTTACACTATAAATCTGATTTGAATTGTTCAATAATATAAATAAAAACTAACTATGAATTGTTCAGTTTTAACAATAATAAAAATCAGATTTGTATTATGCTTAATTAACTACATATGGTAGGCGATTGATACCATGTGTTGGATCAAAATCATACAGCAAAAACAAATTAATAGGATCAATATCATATCAAAATAATTAAATATACCTGATTACTGTAAATAAAACGTATAACGAAGGCAACCTGCAGAGCAAAAGCCTGGGTTGTTGCTAGGGGTGTGCACGGGACGGGTTGGGACGGATTTGGTCCGACCCGTACCCAACCCAAAAAATTAACGGGTCAACTTTTTATACCCAGACCCGACCGGAAAAAAATATGGTTGACCCAAATCCGTCCCTAACCCGTCCCGAAAATATTTGAAGAAAATATTTTAAATTAAATAAGACAATTATTATAAAATATAATTATATTCAAATAAACTTGTATTTGCAAAAATTTGGGGAATGAGAGTGAAGCTTTCATATGGAACTGTCAATTTATACAGTGGTTTTTTCTTTGAGTGAGTTAATCTTCAAAAAAGTGAATGCATATTACAAGAGTAATAGCTTTATATAATATAATTCAGTTCTAATAGATAAGGTATACAGCTCGGTTGGAAATGTGTGTGTCAATAGCATGAAAGGTTTAGGTTCGAGTCCTTGCTAGGTTTGAATTAATTTTAATATCATGAGTGTCCACGGGCCGGGTTGGGTAACCCGAGGGTTAACCCAAACCCCAAAATATACGGGTTCGAATAATTTGAACCCAAAGTCCTCGGGTTGGGACGGGTCGAGGGGACGGGACGGATCCTGCACAGTTGTTGCTGCTAGTCTAACCGTATGTCTCTTGGGTCAGTTTCCTTGCGAGTAAGAAATTAGAGAACGATATGATAAATCGGAGATCATAACCCGTATTTATATCTTCTACACGAGAAGGTATAATCGAGATAATTATGGATTCCGTCTATCATAATCGAGATAAACTTCCAAAACAATTAGATCACGTTATTCAAACTTATCACAATGATAATAATTATCTAAATTATACATTCGGTCCAAATTAGATTAATCATAATAATACATTGTAGACTTAAAAGGCAAAGAAGTAGCATTCGGACTATGGGGAGTCAGAGCATGTGAATGCGATCGACAAAAATGGTGAGCGATCGAAAAAAGGCCTGAGTCGGCGTGAACAAATGCCGTCGACAGCGACGGTTCTTCTGCATCACGCCTCTATGACTAGGCCTCATGCTACACAGTTGTTGGCCATTGGGAAAGCCCAAAATATAAAGTCCAAAAAGAATGCAAGTGTAGTCAAATTACGACTTTACCCTAGAGTATGATAAACATCAAATCATCCACCTCCTCGAGTTCAGACAATCGGAAGGAAAAAAAAACCCCAATTCGAAGAACAGTCACAAATCTAGGGTTTTATTTGATTCTGAAATCGAAGCAGATTCGGAGCTTCTTTCTTCAATTCGTCACTCGAGCTATCCCATTTACATTTTACCATGACTGAATTTGCAATGGTATGTCATCTCGGGCTCGGAATTCTGTATCTCGGTTTTTCTGTTGACGTTATGGTTTTGGTATGCAGGTTTTATGTTCCAATTCTTATGACTCTAATGTGTGTGGAATGGATTGCATTTGAATTAGGACTTTCGTGAATTGTGGTATAAAGCGAGGAACTTTGGATATGGCTTTGATTTTAATGTGTAAAATAGTATGTGATCAGAAGCTAATGATTAAATGTTTCTAGAACTCATTTTTAGGCTTATTTAAGTTATTTTCGTGTTTATTGCTGAAGCCCATATTTGTCTAGTCAGGTAGGTGATGCTTGGGTGGACTGACAGTGACGGGATTAAAACTTTGTAGTAGTTAAGTTACTTGGCTCGAGTAAAGTTGTTTATTGCTTTGTAAAATTAGTGTGCTTGATATGATGTAATAGTAGTGATCAAGCGCGGGTTAATATTTTCAATTCACAAGTACTTGATTTGCAAATGCCGTTTACTTGATCAGATAAGTTATTCCATCTTTATCTTATTTACCTACAACATGTGAAATAGTAAATTCACTAGTTTTGCATTTTTCTGTCTTTTGTTTCTGAGAAAATTGACATTTACAGGTTGAGGAATTGGCGTATCTAGTCAAGGATAACCTTCCATGCAAGCACCTTGTTCTTTCTATGGAAGAAGCCTTCATTAACTGCCTTCAAGATGATACTAGGTAGCTAATTTAAATGGCTGTGTTTAAGTATCAGAAATGCTTTCAAGATGATATGATGTGGCTAATTTAAATTGCTGTGTTTTGGCTGGTATTTTTATGTGTGTATTAAGTTGGTACTGAAAGTGTTTTCTCGCTTTACATAACATACTGATAATATAGTGTCTGGGTTCCTGGTTTTTATATTTAACCATGCCACCGAATTTATTTTCCTGATAATGCTTACTTCATCGCTCTGTCAAAGAATCCCAGTTCACGTTATTAACGTTCAAAAGATACTTTCCCATCACACAATTGCTTTTTATTTCATGTAAAATCTTATAAATGCCCTTGAGGTTGCAGTAGAGACTTCTCTTCTTTCTTAAATAACACTAACACTGTTTGATTCCTACATTGCAGTTCGAATGGGCTGATGGAGCTAGCGCCTATGAATCCATACAACCGTCTTCTCTTGCACCGCCTTGCTGACATATTTGGGTGACTCTTATCTTTATTTCCTTTTCATTATTTTTCTATGCTTTTAATATTCAAAATTACAGCTGCTGATATTTATAATAGATTTGCTCATGAATCTGTTGGTGAAGGAGATGAAAGACACTTGACTTTGGAGCGATGCCCGGAGACGTCAATGTATGGTGGTTACCTGATGTTTTTATCCAAATTCTGCATTATGATATTGTACTGGATTCATGCTATTCAAAATAGGCCTGTCAAATCATTGTCATGTCGGAAAAATAATGGCCTTCTTTTTTTCTAAGTTGGCGTGCAAAAATAATGGCATTCATGGTTAAGCTATGAACTGTACTCGCAGTTTTAATGCAATAGAAATAGTATGAATTCGTTGATTCTTCTGTTTTCCTTCTTCCTTTTTTGGTGACATTTTTCGCGGTGTCTCGTGTTTCCAGGATGTATAATAACCACTGACTTTCTTCTATGTTTCGTAAAGATTGAAGGTTGATTATCTGTTGGACCTAGTGGAGGAAGTTCTTTAGCTTTCTTGAGCTGCTCTATTTCAATTGCCAAAAAACAACACTTTAGTTATGAATAAATAAATTTGTTTTGCATCTCCTTGCACTCAGATTTCACGATAATTATGAGGATTCGAAAGTCAACTTATTTAAGACCAATCCTAACCTGTAAGTTATTGTTTAATGGCAGACCCTCGATCCTAGTAAGTGATTTACTGTGGCAATACGATGAATCTGAATCCCCAGTTGAATCTCACCAATTATTAAAGAGAATAGATGCTTCATCGCCAGGTGTGTTTCATATTAGATATCAACTGAACTGCAATTTTGCTTCTGTTCAATATCATTGATCATAATGGTGGTTTGTGGCTCACTCAAGTATGATGGAAACAACTGTAACACTGCTTATCTTATAGGTCTTGAACCACCGTCACCTTAATTTCTATAAACTCACATCTTTCCAATACCATATCAATGTTTATTGCAATAATGTGCATTCATATTGCGTCACCCGAATTGGATGCTGGTTGAATGATGGGATTTTATTATTTCAGTATTGCATTCAAAGACCCATAAATGTTCTCTAGAGGAGAGGGAAGCTGCATATCTCGCTGCTCGTGAGCGTATATTTTCCACAGATGAAGGTGAGATGCGAGAATATGTCAGACAGAAGCCACGAACTGATCCTGTGGTTGCTCGCCGTATGATTGTCCATGCTTTAGGCCAAAGAGCCAGGATGCTGAATCTAGATTCTTCCCTCCCAGATAACAGATTCCACAAAGGGCTATCAGCTAAACATAACGTATATGAGGAAAAAATTTGTACCTCAACAGGTGAAGCACAACGAAGATTGGATTGTTCATCTGGCCAAAACTTAAACATCTTTCAGAAGGTGAAAACTAAGGATGACCTTGCTACTGGTTCAGCACATGACAGGTTGCCTAAGGAACCTCACAACAGTAAGGTTTCTAACAGTGGCAGGCTTCAAAATGAGAAGCCGGTGGCCATATCAAAAGAGCGAGTGAAAGTTGAATATTCGGGTGCTGCAAAAAGGATGTTTGCCAATGCCTTGGGGTTGCAGCCAACAAAGGAGGGCGTACATCCAAAGAAATAATGCCTTCACAATTCCTGCAAAAGGTTGTGATGGAAAGCTCGTGTTACAAGTTTGGTGTGGTGTGGACCACCGATATGCAAAAACAGTGGCAGTCTGGCTGGTGGTACTTCATTACTGTTTCAAATGCAGCTGTCAGTGACTTGAGCAACAAGTTGTTTATGCAATTACGTTTACATCAGGAAGTTCAGCGAAGTCCCTCTTGGCTAATCGCACTAAAAAAAGGTAATAATGTAGGCTAAGATCCGGCTGTCTGGTCTTTGGGGTTGTGTGGTTGGTTGATGATTGGAGTTGGAGCTCCCTTGTCCTTTTGTACACTTTTATCTTGTTTAATAATTCTAGCCTGGCCTGTATATTACAATTTCCAGTGAACTTTTCTTCGTATATAATTTGTAATTGTAGATCCATCAACGAATGCTTGAATGGCAGGACTTTGTGCAGGATATTTGATGATGATCTGACGATATGTGACAACATTTCAATGCATGTACAATCATATTTATGAATTTGATTGATACCCATTTATACCCAACACGGGAGTATTCAAAGATTTGGACTCGACAAACAGAGAGATGCAGTCATCAGATTTGCTCCTGCGGCCAAGGAATTCATATAAGAGTGCAAATAGACACTGGTGTTCAGCCTCGGTAAATAGATCCTTTGGTCACACACCTGTGCAAAAAAATGCTCTAATGAGTTACCGAAAATGTCAATAAATTAAGTAACCAACTCCGTAGTAGTTAATCAAGAGAAAATGGAATTGAGAGCACCAAGGCACAGCTAACAGTTAAACAGAGAATAAGACGTAGAAGAGCAAGTATGGCTATTGGCTAAGCACTTCTGTTAAATGCTCAATGTTCTTTTTGAATATGTTCACCTAATATTTTGTGAAGAAGATTTAGCTTCTTCTTTTTAATGGATAAGACGACCAAGTAAAAAAACGGACCAAAAGGAGAACAAGTCGTGCACGGTAAGTGTGTTAGATAAATATATAAGAATGTTTAGTAACACCTTACATTTCGATGCACCAAATTATTGTACATGTTAAAAACATTTACAATCATGAGAAATTCATCTAAATTCGACATTTCTAAGCCTAATTTATACAACGAAAAAATAAATCCACCAGGTTACAAGAAACTGAAGTATGTGGATCAGTAATATTAACTGGTGTTACCTGCTGCCAAATTCTAGGGACATCTTAAAATTGAGCTATCTTTCGGTACCTATTGAGATAAATTGGCATGTATCGGATATAAGTGCTTCATTCAGATAGCACAGTATACTTAACTTCAGGTGAATAATTTATGCAGCAGTTGAAATGAAAAACTTGATAGAAGGATTATTATGAAGTTGTTGAAGAAAGGTTCAACCTAAGAAAACTTACCAATTTGTAAACTCTTGTTGCTTGCTGGATTTGCCTAGATAAACTGAACTTCTAACCTATTATAAATAGCTATGTTAGCGATTGAAGTTACATCACCTCACATTCAAATCATTTGCAGTTATAAGATCAAGAAATTCGAAGCTCACTCCCAGTTCACCATGAAGTTCTTCTACTTTCATATTTGTTTATTTCTAGTTTTTGCTTCTACTTTAACATCTGCTACTGATCCAGGCTCCTTACAGGACGTCTGTGTTGCCATTCCCGACATTAAGAGCGGTGGTATGGATGCCCCACTTGCATTATGAGTTTAAATATGTGAGGAGTTCATAACAGCACTAATATACTCTTTTCTGCAGTGTTTGTGAATGGGAAATTCTGCAAGAATCCAAATTATACAACACCAGACGACTTCCTATTTTCAGGTCTTAATAAACCAGGAAACACAACTAATGCAGTCGGGTCAAACGTGACACAAGTTTTTGTGAATCAACTACCCGGACTGAACACTCTGGGTATATCAATGGCTCGCATTGATTATGCCCCTAATGGTGGCTTGAACCCGCCCCACACCCACCCTCGTGCCACAGAGATCTTACTAGTCTTGGAGGGCACACTTCGTGTTGGTTTTGTGACATCAAACCCTAACAACCATCTCTTCACTAAAGACTTGAAAGAAGGAGATGTTTTTGTATTCCCTATAGGTCTGATTCACTTCCAACAGAACATTGGGAAGTATCCAGCCGTTGCAATTGCAGCTTTAAGTAGCCAAAACCCCGGGGTGATCACTATAGCCAATGCAGTTTTTGGTTCCAACCCCCGTATACCAGCTGATATACTTGCCAGGGCTTTCCAAGTGGGGAAAAATGTAATCACCTACATCGAAGCTCAGTTTTGGCAGAGTAACAGTTAAAAACATCCCTCATCACTCAAGAGACAGCAACGGCCTTGTTTTATCTACTATATGTTACTTCTCTTTCCAGTCAAACCTGTGACGTAGATCACTGCAGTAACTTCTCATCGTGTATCCCTCTATTCCCTATAGGGCATGATGAATGAGTTTATCTAGTAGTTCTAAAGAGCTTTTCATTTGATAATAATAAAAACAATTAAGTACTGGTATTTTTTGTCAGTCGCATAGCTAAAGATAAATACGATTATGTTCTTACCGGGAGTCATGTTTGATAGTGATGCTTGGTCGATTGAGGGCCCATCCCTCCCCTCACCAAATATCTCCAGATGCGTCAAACTATACAAATGCAGGATTTGTGATCCCAACGCAGTCGTGTAATATCCCAAGCAATGTTAAAATTCACCAGCAAAGTAATACATTACTGCACTTGTATTGTGTTACCAGTTAACATATGAACATGGCATACCATGTTACATAAGGAAACTTAAGATAGTTTAGACAGCCAAAGGATTAAGCTCCATAACCATGAACAGTTGAGCACAGTTTGAGGAAGCTCCTGCCACCATTTGCATTTATCCGCAAGTCTTTGATTGGGTACAAGGTAGCACTAGCAATTATGTATGGTTGAGATGAGATCGAAAGGCAATCAGTTAATTTTTCTGATATGGCAAAATTCTTTTGTTATAGTAACTCACATGAATCTACTTCATGCTCAATATTCTTTATCTGGAAAGTGATGTTGTCAAGCAGCACATTAATTAGTTTTATCTTTGGATGAGATTTATCCCCTTTCCGGAACTCATGTACTTTTCCCTCCAGCTCAATTGAACTACATCCAGGTGTTTTCTTCAACTTTTGTTCTTTCATGGACTTCCTCAGGTTTAATGCATCCTTCCATCTATTAGCCGAGGAGTATATGTTCGACATGAGTACGTAGGCTCCATCTTTCCCAGAATCAATTTTTATTAATTTTTCAAGTACCCTTCGTCCTTGCTCCACGCCTCCATGAATTCTACAAGCTCCCAACAATGCTCCCCAAACAAATGCATCCGGTTCAATAGGCATTTTGTGGATAAACTCCTCTGCCTCATCGATCAATCCTGAACGACCCAATATGTCAACCATACAGCCATAATGCTCAGTTAGCGGCCTGAGATTATACACACTGGACATAGCCTCAAAATGCTTCTGTCCTTCCTTTATTAGTCCTGCATGACTACATGCTGTAAGAACGCCAACAAAAGTCACCTCATCTGGTTTTATGACATTTTTAGGCATCTCAGCAAAGACCTGTAATGCTTTTTCTGCTTGGCCATGCACAGCAAGCCCAAGAATCAATGAAGTGTATGAATACACATCTTTGCACTTCATGCCTGCAAACACTCGAATGGCTTCATCTATGTTTCCACATTTTGCATACATATCCACTAATGCGTTACCAATATACCCATCTGCTTTAATCCCACTTCTATCTATATAAGTATTGACCCACTTCCCTAATTCAAGCGCTCCAGAATTGGCACATGAATTGAGAACACTCACCAATGTGATATCATCGGGCTTCAGACCCAAGCTCTGCATCCTTCGAAACATATTCAAAGCTTCTTTAAACTCCCCCCGCTGTGCCAACCCCGCAATCATCGCATTCCATGTCACCACATTCTTTTCATCCATCTCATCAAACACCTTCCATGCAAAATCCAAATCACCGCATTTCATGTACATATCAACCAGCGCATTCCCAACAAACACATCCGCTTTCACATTATTCTCATAAACATATCTATACATCTTCCTACCAAGCACCAAGTCCCCAAGCTTAGCACATCCGGACAACACAACCACCATCAACTTCTCATCAGCCGTCACATTTGCCTCACACATTTCAAAAAAAGCATCCATCCCTTCCTTTGCCAGCCCCGACTTAACGCACCCTTGAATCAAAGTCGTCCATGAAACCAAATCTCTCTCAGCACTTCCTTCAAACACCTTCCGCACATCCTCCACACACCCACAAAGCGCATACAACCGCATCAAAGTATTCTTCACATACAAATTCACCACCATCCCACACTTCACAGCGAACCCATGAATCACCCTTCCCACACCCACCTCCCTCATCTCCGCACATGCCTTCAGCACAAACGGCATCGTATAACTATCGGGCACAACCCCATTTTCCAACATCACCTTAAAAGCCACCAGCGCCTCAAAGCAGCTCCCTTTACTCCCAGCAAACTTCCTAATCGTCTCATTGTACACAAAAACATCTAAGCTCTCCAACCGGGCCAGCACAGCACTGGCATACACAGCATCTTCGTTCGAGCAATACGAAATGAGCTTGGCATACAGTAGCTTCTTCTGCTCCTGGATTTGAGGCGGCTTAGTTTTAATGATGTTGGCATGGATTTGCTTCAGTTCGGGGATGGATTTGCAGGAGACGAGCTTGGTGAGGACTGAGAATTCCAGCGGCTTGACTGGGTCGGGGACGAGGGGGAGTTGGTTGATTGGGGAAGAGAGGTAGAGTGATGCCAAGTTCATGACTTTGTGAATCTTTGACAGATTCAGCAGCGAAGGCATCAGCGGATGAATATATCAGCGACTGATCCAACCGAGCATGTCATGTTAAAGGATCGGTTTTCTTAATATCCGTATCTTATAGGACAAAGGGTGAGTTTTGATATTGATTGTGCGCGTAAGCGGCTTATGCACGTGAGCAAATTGAGAAGAAAATTTACAATTGTCCCATAATCAAAACCATGTTTCTCAAATGACCTAACTTCTTAGAACCTTTCTCAAATACTTTTTTTTTTAATAAGATTAGTCTCTAATGATTTCTAACAGATCGATCTTGTTAAATCCGATATCCCGAAAATACTAAAGAATTCCGAGGCTCCTCCTTCTCTTCAGGCAGCGACGAAGAGCGACGGTGACATGCTAGGTTGAGATCGCATCGGACGAATTTTTGGTGGTATGGGTTGTTTATGTCTAATTCCAATTGATGATATAGTTTTGTATGTTTTGGGTATGGTTTGATTTGTGTTATTTAGGGTTTTATGAGTTTAAGGTTTGAGGATGAATATCAGGTTTATGAATATAGGGTTTGTTTTTGTGTTATTTAGGGTTTATGATTAAATTGTAACCGTAATGTTTAACTTGCATTATGGCTTGATTAGGGTTTTTGGTTGGTTTGAAAATGTGTTAATTTGTGTAGATGGAAATGTTTAGTGTATGATGATGATTTTATTGCATTGGTAATGTTTAATTTCGTTGATACAAAATGTTGTTGGTATGATTTACATTGTATGAATGTTAACCGAAAGTAATTTAAGTTAAGTGGTACGTCGCACACTTTTAGGAAAGATAAATTAGATCCGAAGTACTCATGTGTGTAATCGATAATTGTTTAATTCTACAGATGGATATTGACCATATTGATCAGCCCGAGTCGATAGAGCGTTCAATTCTGACCCAGCAGCGCACACATCGTTCTGAAAAAGTTTGATCTAATATTTGAGGGTGTGTCTGATTCTTAATTTACATCCCTATTTTATGGATTGCAAACTGGAAAAATTGTGAAGATGATCCATCAGAGGATGTTGAAGATGGACCCTCATATTGTTTCCTACATCGTCAGAGCTGGTTTCTTACCATGGACACAAGTGCCAGATATTGAGGCAGACTGGGCCTTACAGACAATACTTGTTGAGCGATGGAGGCAGGAGAGTCATACGTTTTACTTGCGGGCAAGCTTGGCAACTATCTGTGTACAGGATGTGGGTCTTCTTACCGGTTTGCAGATATAGGACAATGTGGGCACCGGTAAAGAGGACGAGGATTGGGAAAATTTATTCATCTGATTATTGAGCGCCTACTCTGAGTGCCCTAGGTCGCCTACGTACCATGGCGAAGAGGATATGGTTTTCCAACTACACGAGACTTGGAACCGTTGATGCATCAGAGGAAGTGCTGAAGAGATATGCGAGAGCATACTTTCTATGTATGTTAGGATCATCCCTGATGCCTAGCCTGCCCGGGGACAGGATTTACTCCACTATCTTCTATTGCTGGCCGACCTTGACACAACAAGGTCATATAGTTGGGGGAGTGCAGTTCTTGCCTACTTATACAAGCATTTGTGCAGCGCGGCACACCCGAGGGGCATAAACAAATGGGCGGCTGCATAATTCTGTTACAGCTTTGGAGTTGGGAGAGAATACCAATCGGTCATCCACAAGGCTTCAATAGGACTCCACTGTCGATTGATGCGGACATCGATCCATTTTTAATAGGAGCTTGGTTTTACACGTAAGTTGCAGTGTTATGGCCAGAATACAAATTTTGGGCTATTTATTTAGTAAATTATTTACATGTAATCTTCTTACCGCGCAAGAAATGGTTTGGACCGAAATTTTACATGGAGATAACGCATGCTCCGTTGGTCTTCTATCAAGACCAATTGAATCGCATGAGCCATGATGATTTCTAGTGAACGCCATACGACGAGCACATATGTCCATTGTTGAACCCAATTTATACGGAAGGGTCTATGAGTTGGCGCTTGGAGGTCCCACTGTTGTGCTACAATATAGTCGAGTGGCATCATCCATCTAGAGTGATGCGCCAATTTTGATGCAAACAATCATTCCATCCGCACCACGAGCAGCTTCCAACCCAATCCATATGTTGACTAGGAAAAAAAGGAAGGACTGGTTGATAGAATTGCTGGAGTACATCAACATGTGGAGGGGTCGAGCTGATATGATCGTGGCGGGGGAGCGAGAAGATATTGTGGATGAGCCTACCCCCGATTATCAAAACTGGTACGCGAACACAACTTGTCGGTTTATTCAACCAAGATTTGACGAGTCACAACCGTATCACTCCAATGCCTCGGAGCAAACAATATTGTAAGTAAAATTTATATGTAAGTTATTTGATGATACGAATAATATGTTCAGCTAACTAGATTGCCCAATACGTTCGAGCCTTGGTGCTACATGCACGAACTACAGCAAATATGTTTCAAAACACCACGTGTGCTTTGTCACACGTGCACGTACCCCCTTCTAGTTTGACCGCATGAATATGATGCTTCCGAAAAGTTGTCACTTGGAAGACACCTATTGATGTGGCAAATACCTGAACTCGATGGAACTATGCTTTGTCAATAATATCCCTCAACTTCATATTTATCTTCAGTTCAAACATTCCGACTGTTTTCTGGTATGTATCTCGCCGCTTGTAGAATTGCATTGAAAAAACTTTAATTGAACAAGGGTTGTTGAAATTACAAGCGTTGCTGGTGACTTGTATCAGCACGTTGCTATAGCAACCTCTGGGTCACTTTGCGGAATTGTTTTAACTTCAGCCAAACCTAAGAGACACAATTAATTTGGTCACCCAGTTTGGCAACTGCCTACGCTTGGGGAGGACTACTCCTAAGTCCTCAAGATTCCACTATTACCGGTTAAAGTATAAAGGCTCTAGTTCTCAGCCTACGCTAGAACAACCTCTACTTCTAACCTAGCTAGAATCTTCGCGCAGTGTGATCACACATGCTAGCGTACGTACACTATCAACACACTTCAGTAATAGAACGCTACAACTTTGATCTCACGGATTTAGCCTATTCTAAAACAATGTGTTATGACAGAATGCTATAGCAACTTCTGAACTAAGTTTCTCTACCTTAGATTCTACCTCAGATTCTATGAGCTCTCCCAGGCGCTTCAATCTGACTTCTGCAAGTTCTCACAACTCCGGTGACACTCCCCCTTGACCAGTGACCTCCACTCAGCGTATGGGGACGTTTCTCTGCACTCCGATCGTCCATGACTACCTCACCCGTCACGATTCTTCAACGGCTGATGTACTTGATCTTCAACGAGTCTCCACTCCAGTTGAACTTGTTGATCAAGCATCGATCAGACTCATCCAGTCCTGATCTCTCTCCACCTTAGCCATGACAGCACACTCTAGCTCTTCGCTCTTTCTTTGTGTGCGTGCGTGTGTTCTCTTGAAGCTCTCCTTATATGTTGGCAGCCAACCCCAGGCAGCCCTTAGCAATTTAGAGCTCTTTCTAAACTCAGTTTGGCAGTCTCGATCTTCTCCAAGATCTTAGGGGTTGTTGAGATATGGTTGTAACAACTTTCTTTCCAAAAACCCTTTTTGGAACCTTATCTTTAACTCAAGCTTGCTGAGTTGTATGAGCAATCTGTTGCTACTGGAATTTCTTAAAACAATTAGTAAACAAACGCCAATAGCCGATCCTTTGAATTTGGAAGGCTCTCGAAAGTCTGCGGATGCTGGCTTTCACTCACGATGCTCCAGCTGCTATCCGCACAGATTGATGTAGCATCTTATTAGATCAACTTGTAGGCATTTTGTAGTCTTCAGATGCTTCAGTTGCTGTCTCCACACGGTGCTGTAACACCTCGCTAGATCACCTTTTACATGTTTTGTCAGGGATGGAAAATGCCTTAACAGCGCATATGGGTAGGTCTCGCCCATTCTTGAGGATGTTGTTTAAGAAACATTCATTAGCATTTGTCGTCATGGATCCCCATCTGCTACCACCCACATCGTAGGCTAAAGACCACTTTGACCGGGGAATACTGTCCAACCAATCTAAAACCCTCGGTTTATCGTGAAGCAAGTCACGCAACTCTTGGTATTCTCTGTCAAACCTGATCATTTGTCTCTGATGTGCCACGTGCCCAAGTTTCTTCTTCACACATTGAACTTACTATATAAATGTCTGATACATACCCGGTGATAAGCTCGAGGAGCAGTCCATTCAGGCTCTGGCATTGCGGCAATGATCTCTTTGTGTCGATCGGAATAACGCACAACTCATCATGATCTATCACGCCTTCTTGTATGCACTTCATAAACCATTTCCAACTGAATTGTTCTCGCCTTCCACCAAGGACAACCGGAAAAATATGGTTATTGGCGTCCATAGCAATTGCGACAAGTAATTTTTTTGTCATACTTGCGATACAGATGAGTGCCATCAACACACAACACGGGACGACAATGCATAAAAGCTTCAATTGTGGGACCAAAAGCCCAGATTACCCGGTGTATGATCACAAAGTCATTCTCTTCGTCTCTTGAGCAAAGCTATTTAACAGCGGTTCCTGGATTTGAATCCTCCAAGGCCTGCATAAATCGGGGAAGTTTTGCGAATGATTCATCCCAATCTCCAAATACATTTTTTAGCGCCTGATTCTTGCATGCCATGCCATCAAATACTGAATTTCAATACCATAATCTTTGAAAATTCTTGCTCTAATTTCACCGGAGGATAATCATAATCTTTTGCTGATAACATCCCCAATATCCATTTCTATTAAGTGTCTCGTCAGGTGCACATTTTCTTTGAAAATCTGGTCATTGTTGCATGTATGATCCCCTCGGTACTTTCTAACCTCCTAGTATGAGGCATTTTTCTTCTTCGTTATCCGGATCCGCCGTGGACAATTCCCCTCACCTTCTCGACAATGAAGAACCAACAACCGAGTGTCTGATTCCTTCGTCAAGTATTCAACACGGTTCAATATGGAATACTTCTCCACACCATAAATTCCAGCTGCCTTGCTAAATGTAGCTCCCACCCTAAGTGTCGGAACCGATCCATAATTAGCACCCAAGTACTCATCCACAGGGTTATTCGCGTCCCACCCTAACACATCATCAATTTCCTTGAGGAATTCCATTTCATCCATGTTAAACTCATTCATTACAGCATGTCTAGCGTCTCCAATGTCGACATAACTATGGGGTCTGATTTTGTATTATCTATTTCTGTGTTAATTTCCCTGAAAAATACAACAAACAATATTGGATCTTTAATCAATATCATTACAAATTTTGCACAGTTTTTTTATCACAAACACAATTCAATCAATAAGAATTTCACAAATTACTGCTACTAAAACAATCCCTAACATAAAAATCATAACTAATACATACTAAATACCAAATAATAACCTCTTCAAAAAATTTTACTACAAATTAAACACATGTTTTCATCAAAATGTAAAAACAAATATTAAGCTCTTCAAAAAACTTTACTATAAATTTAAACACATATTTTAATCAAAATTACATTTTCACAAAACTACTACAGAATAACCCTAACATACGAAATACTTATGTATTCGCAACGCCTCTGATAAACAGATTTGTGAACAAGCAGTTGCTACACTACACTCTTGTTCACTCGGAAACTGTTTCAGAAAGAATGAGCAAGGACAAATGTTTGTTCACCCAGTTCGGCCAATTGCCTACGTCTGGGGAGGACTATTCTCAGTCCTCAATCCACTAATCTCAAAGGTCTCTGAACTTCGCAGCGCCTCTGATAAACAGATTTGTGAACAAGCAATTGCTACAGCACACTCTTGTTCAGCCGGAAACTGTTTCAGCAAGAATGAACAAGGACAAATGTTTGTTCACCCAGTTCGGCCAATTGCCTACGTCTGGGGAGGACTATTCTCAGTCCTCAATCCACTAATCTCAAATGTTTCAAAGTACACACGGTTACAACTCCACGGAACCTATGCTACTCAACCTTAGGGGCATCCTCGAACACAATCAGAACAGGCTCTGACTTGTGTCTGCACACCCTCTACTGATATCTATCTAGAATAGCTACTGTCTCCTCGAAACTCAGCCTATTCTAAACAATACTCAGATTCTGCAGGGTTGGTATAACATCTGCTGTAACACACAACTGATGCACAATCTGAGTGCGTCGCTCCGAAGCCTTCCGCTGAGCCGTTCGAACGAATCCACTAGCGCTGCACACTCTGGAATACTCTCCCTCACTCAGTGACCTCCTGTCACTAGCGAGCACAGCCGTCCAGACACTCGACCGAGTCACTCACTCGTCAGTTCTTTTGCGGATGCCCTTGATCAACCAACAAGCACTCTCTGCTCTGAATTGGCTTCCAGATCAAGCTTGGATCAGACTACGCAAGTCCTGATCACCTTCTGCTTCTGTCACCACAGCTCTGCTCTCACGCTCTGCTCTCGATGATAATCGAAGACCTCGTCCGCACACCAAAAATACTCTCTCGGAATTCTGTGTGTGTTCTCGCTTTTCTGCACTCTACTTCGATCAACCTTCATTGCTCTGAAGGGTCTTCTTTATATAGGAGCACCCACTTCCATCATTATCAGATTATAGCTCCAAAAGCAAAAACCCCTAATTTGTAGGAGATTAGATTTTGAAATTTCAAGTGTCTCTACTTATGCAGATTTGTGAACTAGCAGTTGCTGCAGCACACTCTTGTTCACTTAAATGTAGGCACAGCAGACAATGAATAGGACACAGATTTGTTCACCTAGTTCGGCCAATCTGCCTACGTCTGGGGAGGACTATTCTCCAGTCCTCAATCCACTCAACCAAAGGTTCAGATCACACTAGGTTACAACGCACGCAACCTATGCTACTTTAACCCCGTGTGGACTACTCAACACAATCAGAACAAGCTCTGATTTGTGCCAGCACACCCTCTACAATATGTCAGCCTAGAATAGCTACAATCCTCTTCAAGAACTCAGCCTACTCTAGCCTACACTACTCAGCAGGGTTGCTGCAGCAACAGCTGTAACACCAGCTGAAGCACACTGTCCGCGTCGCTCCAAGGCCTCCTGCCGAGCCGATCGAACCACTCCAAGAGCGCTGCACACTCTGAGTAACTCCCCCTCACTCAGTGACCACCTGCCACTAGTGAGTTCTTCCGCACGAACCTCCACCGAGCCTTCCACCCGTCAGTTCTTCCGCGGCTGCCTTTGATCAACCAACAAGCTCCACAGCTCTGAATTGGCTTCCAGATCAATGCACGAATCAGTCTCTGCAAGACCTGATTCTCTTCTGCAATACTCACCACAGCTCTGCGCTCAACGCTCTGCCCGTGTGTGTTTGATCGAAGAACAACGTCCGTAGCACCAAGAAAATCCTCTCTCTGAAATCTGTGTCTACTCTCGTGTATCACTCAGCTTCGATCACCCTCTTCAGCCCTCAAACCTTCTGCTTAAATACCCACGCCACTTTAAGCAATTTCCAGATTTAGGCCATAATCCCACAAGATCAATTATCTCCTAAAATCTAGGAGATTAGATTTGATTAATATCTTCAATGCTAATCTTCTTTTCGGACAAGTGAACCGTGCTGGAAAAATGCTTAGCAGCATTTTAGAAAAACTCCTAAGAGCAAGAACACAAACTGCCATATCTTCAGAACGCACCCAGCACAAACTGTTACTCGGACAGATGAACCAGCATTTGAACCAGCACCTGCTGCAGCACCCCTGCTGTATCTGTTGCTAGCTGTTCTGCTTGATTGCTTGAGCTGCAGCAGCTCCTTGTTCACAAATGACATATGTTGGTTTTGGCAAACCTGCCACACTTGCATTATCAATCTCCCCCTTGGCATTTTGACAAAACCACTTCATAACTCCACTTCTCAGCCTGCTCTTTCTTCTCCCCCTTTTTGGAACAAATGACGAGGGGGTGTCTCTGCCGGGAGCACTTATGACGGCAATACACAGAGCCCGAGAGAGGCTCTCAGGTCTTCAAACCGAACTGCATCCAGAGCTTTGGTGAAGATATCAGCAAGTTGTTTGGCAGACACAACATGCTGGAGCGAGATGACTTTCTGTTCAACAAGGTCACGGATGAAGTGATGACGGATGTCAATGTGCTTGGTTCTACTGTGCTGGACAGGGTTCTTGGATATGCTGATGGCACTCATATTGTCACAGTAGAGAGTCATGGCATCTTGAGCAACCCCATACTCACTCAGCATTTGCTTCATCCACAACATTTGTGCACAGCAGCTCCCAGCAGCAATGTACTCAGCCTCGGCAGTGGATAGAGAAATGCTATTCTGTTTTCTGCTGAACCAAGAGACCAGGTTATTCCCCAAGAAGAAACATCCTCCCGAGGTGCTCTTCCTGTCTTCTGAGCACCCTGCCCAGTCTGCATCACTGAACCCAACCAGATTAGCCTTTGTGTCTTTAGTATACCATAGGCCATAGCCCACAGTTCCCCCGACATACCGAATAATGCGCTTGACCAACTGCATATGGCTGTCTCTTGGACTGGCTTGGAATCTGGCACAGACTCCTACTGCATAGGAAATGTCAGGACGGCTGGCAGTCAGGTAAAGAAGGCTCCCAATCATGCTTCTGTAGACAGTCTGACTTACTTCCAAACCTTGCTCATCTTTAATGGCTTTCACATGAGTAGCAGCAAGAGTACGCTTGTGACTGGCTGAGTCGAGCTGAAATTTCTTCACAAGGGCCTTGCTGTATTTGCTTTGAGCAATAAAGATCCCGTCCATTTTCTGAGTAATCTCCAAACCAAGAAAATAGGAAAGTTCTCCTACCATGCTCATCTGAAATTCTTGCTGCATGTGTTGCACAAACTGCTTCACCAGGTGCTGAGACTTTGATCCAAAGACAATGTCATCCACATATATTTGAGCAATGATCACATCAGACCGAGTTCTTTTGACAAACAAGGTTTTGTCAGCTCCCCCTCGGTTGTAGCCATGATTTTCCAGGAAGATTGTCAATCGCTCATACCAAGCCCGAGGAGCCTGTTTCAGTCCATATAAAGCTTTCTTCAATTTATACACCTGTTCTGGATGATGAGGATCTTCAAAACCTTTTGGTTGAGAGACATAGACTTCTTCAGAGAGATCTCCATTCAAGAACGCACTTTTAACATCCATTTGATATAATTTGAATCCCAGGCAGCAAGACATTGCTAGAAGCAGTCTGATGGCCTCCAGGCGAGCTACTGGAGCGAAGGTTTCTTCAAAGTCAAGACCTTCAATCTGAGAATATCCCTGGGCAACCAGTCTGGCTTTATTTCTTGTAATGTTGCCCTTTTCGTCAGTTTTATTTTTGAACACCCATTTTGTGCCGATGATGTTTACCCCTTTAGGTCTGTCTACCAAATCCCAGACATCGTGCCTTTCAAACTCTGCCAACTCCTCTTGCATAGCCATAATCCAGAATTCATCACTCATGGCCTCCTTGAAGTTCTTTGGTTCAAGACTGGACATGAAGCATGTATTGAGGTAGGCATGGCCTCTGGTTCTTCTTCTATCTGAGGGATTCCCAATCACATTTGTCAAGGGATGATCCTTCTGTATCTTCTTTGGGGGCTGCCTTGAAGGTGGATCAGGAGTTTCAGTGTGAAATTCCTCAGACAGACTCTCTGCTTGGTCATCTGGAATCTCTGCTTCAGCACTTGCTGTAGCATCTGCTGGAGCCGCAGCTTGTTCACTTCTGGTCTGTCTATCAGACATTTCTTCAGGATCAGAGTCTTCTTCACCAGTGTCAGACTCAGAGTTAGGTCCTTCATCTACATCTTTGACAACCACATTTATTGATTCCATGACAGTCTTTGTTCGCTGGTTGAACACACGATATGCCCTGCTGTTTGTTGAATATCCCAAGAATATTCCAGGATCACTCTTTGGATCGAGTTTCTTTCGATACTCCCGGTCTCTCAGAATGAAGCAGTCACTTCCAAAGATGTGAAAGTACTTAACAGTGGGCTTTTTCTGATTCCAGAGCTCATAGCAGGTCTGCATGGTACCTCTTCGCAAGGTAACTCTATTGATGATGTAGCAGGCGGTATTCATGGCCTCTGCCCAGAATTTCAGAGGAATCCTCTTAGCATGGATCATTACCCTGGCCATTTCTTGAATTGTTCGGTTCTTCCGTTCCACCACACCATTTTGCTGAGGAGTAATAGGAGACGAGAACTGATGTGTTATACCCCTTTGTTGACAGAACTCATCCATGTCTTTGTTTTCAAATTCTCTGCCATGATCACTGCGAATGCTGCTGATTCTAAGATTCTTTTCTTGCTCTAGCCGAGACACCAGAGACACAATGACACTCACAGTGTCTGATTTTTCTCTGATAAATTCAATCCAAGTGAATCTAGAATAGTCATCAACACAGACAAATGCATACCTTTTCTTGCCTAGGCTCTCCACTTCCATTGGTCCCATCAGATCCATATGGATCAGCTGAAGAGGCCTGATGGTACCAATATCTTTGACCCGAGGATGTGAAGCCCTCTTTTGTTTCCCAATCTGGCAGTCTCCACAGATGGAGTCTGTCTCTCCTTTCAGCAGTGGAATTCCTCTGACCAGCCCTTCTGTGGCAATTCTCTTTAGAGTTCTCAGGTTAACATGTCCCATCCTTTTGTGCCATAAGGTCATTTCCTCGGCCTTTGTCAGCATACATTTCTGAATCCGTGAGTTTGAACTCACATTGAGAAGGTAGCAATTGCTCTTGGATCTGGCTCCTTCCATTATGCACTTTCCAGATTTATCGAGAACTTGGCATGAGTCTCTTGTAAACTTAACTTGTTTAGTTCCATCACACAACTGGCTGATGCTGATAAGATTAGCCTTTAATCCTTCCACCAGAAGAACATTGCTCAGATTTGGCATTCCTTCTACAGCCAAAGTTCCTCTTCCCAGCACCCTTCCTTTCAGGCCATTACCAAACTTCACATTTTGTTCCAGACAGGGAGTAATATTCTTCAGAAAGGATCTTTCTCCAGTCATATGGCCTGAACAGCCACTGTCAAAGTACCAGCTTATATTGTCTGAGGTGCTAGCTGTGCTGACTAGGGCGAGGAGCTGAGCCTGCGCATGTTTCTGCTTGGCAGATTTCCTGGGCGATGTAATTCTGGCATGAGCTGAGGAGCAGTTTCTTTGAATATGTCCTCTGCGACCACAGCTGTAACATTTCTTAAACTTCAAAGCTCTCTTGTTACGGTGAAATAGACATTGCTGCAGCAAGTCCTGGTTCACTCCTTTTTGTGTTTTTGTGCCTCTTCTTGCTGACCTGTATCTGGCCATGTTGCATTCATCTTCACTCAGATCTTCACTTTCACTGGCAGAAAGGGCTTTCTTCTTCATCCGTTTGCTGGTGCAGTTGATCTGTCGATGGCCGTAGCCTGCACAATTCCAGCATTGGACTCCTTTCTTCACTTCGTTCTTTTCTTCTTCACTCTGAGCTGGTTCCTTACCTTTCCTTTTGTTTTCACCGCCCCTCCTGAATTGTTTTCGCGAAGAAGATTTTTTCTCAGTTCTGGATTCCATGTTTTTCAGGAGCTTTCCGAGGTTCTTAACCAGCATGTTTATCTGATCATCTGGATCTGTCTGCTTGCTTTCCGCTTCTGCCTTCAACCCAACATTCTTATCCTGGGAGGTGGTGTCTCCTTTGACCAGTTTCATCTCAAATTGTTTGAGAGACCCCATCAGCTCTTCCAACCTCATGAATCTGACATTTTGTGCTTCTTCAATGGCTGTCACTTTCATGTCAAATTTTGTAGGCAGCGATCTGAGCACCTTTCTGATAAGCTTTTCTTCTGGGATGGGCTCACCAAGGGCATGAGCTTCATTTGCAAGATCACAGAGTTTAGCATTAAACTCAGTGACTGTTTCTTCATCCAGCATCCTTAGATTCTCAAATTGTGTGGCAATTATCTGGAGTCTTGACAGCTTCACTCTATCAGTTCCCTCATGGGCAGTCTGCAGAATCTCCCATGCTTGCTTGGCCATGTCACAGTTTGAGATCAACCTGAAGTTATTAGCATCAACTGCAGCAAAAATTGCATTCAAAGCCTTTGAATTACCAGTTGCTGCAGCACCTTCTTCAACAATCCACTGCTCTTCAGGTTTTATTCTTGTCACTCCTTGCTCATCTATGGTGATTGGGGGAGACCACTGAACCACAACAGCTCTCCATGTCTTCTCATCAATAGCTTTGAGAAAAGCTTTCATTCTAGCTTTCCAATAACCATAGTTGCTCTCTTCTAGGAGTGGCGGTCTACTCGTGCTCTGTCCTTCCTTCATTGTCTTAGCAACTTCGGAGACACTGTAGGACCTTTTAAACTCTGTGTGTCGAGTTTCCGCTCTGATACCAATTGAAATTTCAAGTGTCTCTACTTATGCAGATTTGTGAACTAGCAGTTGCTGCAGCACACTCTTGTTCACTTAAATGTAGGCACAGCAGACAATGAATAGGACACAGATTTGTTCACCCAGTTCGGCCAATCTGCCTACGTCTGGGGAGGACTATTCTCCAGTCCTCAATCCACTCAACCAAAGGTTCAGATCACACTAGGTTACAACGCACGCAACCTATGCTACTTTAACCCCGTGTGGACTACTCAACACAATCAGAACAAGCTCTGATTTGTGCCAGCACACCCTCTACAATATGTCAGCCTAGAATAGCTACAATCCTCTTCAAGAACTCAGCCTACTCTAGCCTACACTACTCAGCAGGGTTGCTGCAGCAACAGCTGTAACACCAGCTGAAGCACTCTGTCCGCGTCGCTCCAAGGCCTCCTGCCGAGCCGATCGAACCACTCCAAGAGCGCTGCACACTCTGAGTAACTCCCCCTCACTCAGTGACCACCTGCCACTAGTGAGTTCTTCCGCACGAACCTCCACCGAGCCTTCCACCCGTCAGTTCTTCCGCGGCTGCCTTTGATCAACCAACAAGCTCCACAGCTCTGAATTGGCTTCAAGATCAATGCACGAATCAGTCTCTGCAAGACCTGATTCTCTTCTGCAATACTCACCACAGCTCTGCGCTCAACGCTCTGCCCGTGTGTGTTTGATCGAAGAACAACGTCCGTAGCACCAAGAAAATCCTCTCTCTGAAATCTGTGTCTACTCTCGTGTATCACTCAGCTTCGATCACCCTCTTCAGCCCTCAAACCTTCTGCTTAAATACCCACGCCACTTTAAGCAATTTCCAGATTTAGGCCATAATCCCACAAGATCAATTATCTCCTAAAATCTAGGAGATTAGATTTGATTAATATCTTCAATGCTAATCTTCTTTTCGGACAAGTGAACCGTGCTGGAAAAATGCTTAGCAGCATTTTAGAAAAACTCCTAAGAGCAAGAACACAAACTGCCATACCTTCAGAACGCACCCAGCACAAACTGTTACTCGGACAGATGAACCAGCATTTGAACCAGCACCTGCTGCAGCACCCCTGCTGTATCTGTTGCTAGCTGTTCTGCTTGATTGCTTGAGCTGCAGCAGCTCCTTGTTCACAAATGACATATGTTGGTTTTGGCAAACCTGCCACACTTGCATTATCAGATTTGATTGGCAAATCTAATCTTCTACAATCAAATCTTCTTCTTCAGCTGGGAATCTCTAGTGGAATATTCTCTGCAGCAACTCTGAACCTCCTCTGATGCTCTTCGAAGGACTGCCACGCCCTCTTTCCAAAGACCCAGGTTGCTGCTACTCGGCCAGACGCTACTGCTCTTCTGAACAAGCTCCTGCTATAGCTCTCTTGCTATAGCTGCTCCTTGTTCACTGGTCTTGTTCACATATGCTGGACTCCTGCTATAGCAGCATCTTGTTCACTTGTATTGGTTTTGTCAAACACTGCCATACTGCATCATCAATCTCCCCCTTGGCATTTTGACAAAACCCCTTTGAAGGTTTCAATTGAAATCCTCTGGTATCTCCCTACCCTTTTTTCCTCCCCCTTTTTGGCACAAAGTGACAAGGGGAAGTTCCTGGCTGTCTCAGGGAGGCGAGACACAGAGTCCTAGAGAGGATCTCAGGTCTTCGAACCGTACTGCGTCCAGAGGTTTCGTGAAGATATCAGCAAGCTGTTTGGCCGACACAACATGCTGGAGAGCAATGATTTTCTTTTCCACCAGATCTCGGATGAAGTGATGCCGAATGTCAATGTGTTTGGTTCTGCTGTGCTGAACAGGATTCTTGGAGATGCTGATAGCACTCATGTTGTTACAGTAGAGAGTCATTTCACCTTGATCGAGTCCATACTCACCCAGCATTTGCTTCATTCACATCATCTGTGCACAGTAGCTCCAGGCAGCTATGTATTCTACTTCAGCTGTAGATAGCGAGATGCTGTTCTGTTTTCTACTGAACCAAGACACCAGGTTGTTTCCCAGGAAGAAGCAGCCTCCAGAAGTGCTCTTCCTATCCTCAGAACATCCTGCCCAGTCCGCATCACTATATCCTACCAGGTTTGCATTCGTATCCTTAGTATACCATAAACCATAGTGCACAGTACCTCCAACATACCGAATGATTCGCTTAACCAGCTGCAAGTGACTATCTTTGAGACATGCTTGAAATCTAGCACAAACTCCTACTGTAAAGGAGATGTCGGGACGACTGGCAGTCAGGTACAGTAAGCTCCCAATCATACTTCTGTAGATAGTCTGACTCACTTCCACTCCATGTTCATCTTTGATGGCTTTGACATGAGTGTCAGGGGGCGTTCGTTTATGACTGGCTTTATCTAGCTGAAA
Source organism: Umbilicus rupestris (assembly GCA_963678935.1). Classification (NCBI taxonomy): domain Eukaryota; kingdom Viridiplantae; phylum Streptophyta; class Magnoliopsida; order Saxifragales; family Crassulaceae; genus Umbilicus; species Umbilicus rupestris. Next base: position 10,820,216 of record OY787607.1, on the reverse strand, counting down.
TTTCTGCACAAGATTCTTGCTGTACTTGCTTTGTGCAATAAAGATTCCATCTTCTTTCTGGGTGATCTCCAGACCAAGGAAATACGATAGTTCTCCGACCATGCTCATTTTGAATTCCTTCTACATGTGATCCACAAACTGCTTCACCAGGTGCTGAGACTTCGCAATGTCATCCTGTGAAGGTATGTGGCATCATTGACAAACTCCTACAAAGTGAACTAGAGCTTGCTACAGCAAGTATGGAAAGAAAACAGCTGATGAAGAGCATTCCAGAGTGAGCAAACTCAGTAAGTGGCGCTCCAGCTGAAGACATTAAGTGGCGCTCCAGATGAAGACATTAAGTGGCTAATGTATTCACGAGGCGCGCGACCTAATGTTGCCTTGGGGAGCTCGAAATTCTGAAAGAGAGCATGAAGACATCAGATTGTGCAATCTGGGCAGAGTGACTATCTCAGTACTCAAGTGGAGTAAGCAAGTGCAATAGCAACCTCTGGAGCAGAAGTTCAGCAGCAGAAGTATTGCACACCTTCAGACAGCTTGTGCCACAGCAGATGCTGCAGCACAAATGCTGTAGCAAAAATTTAGCTTTCTCGAAGATTGCATTCAAACAACACATCAGTGGACCGAAGGGCTTCCGGAAAGAGCTGAATATTCAGGAGAATATTTCTGGAGTGTCTCTCAAGAACAAGGGCAGATTTGTTGAAGTGAAGATATGATCTTGTAGAGATCTTGGAGGATCTTCCTTAGAATTGATGGGATTGTTTCCTAATGCATTTAGGAAATTCCAGCAGCAGCAAACAGCTACAGCAAAGGTGAACAAGGGGCTGCTGCAGCTCAAACAATCAAGCTGGCAGCAGAAGTAAACCAGCAGCAGATGCAGCAGGGGATGCTGCAGCAGGTGCTGGTTCAAGTGCTGGTTCAACTGTCCGAGTAGCAGTTTTGTGCTGGGTGCGTTTTGAAGGTATGGCAGCTTTGTGAAAGTGCTTAGAAGAATTTCTAATATGCTGCTGAGCATATTTCAGCAAGGATTACTAGTCAGAGAAGGAGATTTGCATTGAAGATATTAATCAAATCTAATCTCCTAAATTTTAGGAGATAATTGATCTTGTGGGACTATGGCCTAAACCTGGAAATTGCTTAAAGTGGTGAGGGTATTTAAGCAGAAGGTTTGAGGGCTGTAGAGGGGGATCGAAGCTGAGTGATACACGAGAGTAGACACAGATTTCAGAGAGAGGATTTTCTGGGTGCTACGGACGTTGTTCTTCGATCAAAACACACACGGGCAGAGCGTTGAGCGCAGAGCTGTGGTGTGCATTGCAGGAGAGAATCAGGTCTTGCAAAGACTGATTCGTGCATTGATCTGGAAGCCAATTCAGAGCTGGTGAGCTTGTTGGTTGATCAAGAGGCAGCCGCGGGAGAACTGACGGGTGGAAGGCTCGGTCGAGGTTCGTGCGGAAGAACTCACTAGTGACAGGTGGTCACTGAGTGAGGGGGAGTTACTCAGAGTGTGCAGCGCTCTTGGAGTGGTTCGATCGGCTCGGCAGAAGGCCTTGGAGCGACGCGGACAGTGTGCTTCAGCTGTGTGTTACAGCTGTTGCTGCAGCAACCCTGCTGAGTAGTGTAGGATAGAATAGGCTGAGTTCTTTGAGAGGATTGTAGCTATTCTAGACTGACATATTGTAGAGGGTGTGCTGGCACAAATCAGAGCTTGTTCTGATTGTGCTGAGTAGTCAACAAGAGGTTGAGTAGCATAGGTTGCGTGCGTTGTAACCTAGTGTACTTGGAACCTTTGGTTGAGTGGATTGAGGACTGGAGAATAGTCCTCCCCAGACGTAGGCAGATTGGCCGAACTGGGTGAACAAACTTGTGCATTGTTTGTTGCTTGCTGAGATTAATTCTTGTGAACAAGAGTGTGCTGCAGCAACTGCTTGTTCACAAATCTGCCGGATTGAGACACTGTGAAATTTCAATTGGTATCAGAGCGGGAACTCGACACACAGAGTTAAAAAGATCCTACAGTGTCTCTGAAGAAGCAAAGACAATGAAGGAAGGACAGAGCACAAGCAGACCTCCATTATTGGAAGAGAGCAATTATGGACGTTGGAAGGCGGGAATGAAGGTCTTCCTAAAGACGATGGATGAGGAGACGTGGAGAGCAGTAGTGTCTGGATGGTCACACCCACTGATCATCGACGACAAAGGAGTTGCACTGGAGAAACCAGAGGAGACATGGACAGCTGAAGAAGAAGCTGTAGCAACCAGTAACTCAAGAGCCTTGAACGCGATTTTTGCCGCTGTTGACGCAAATAATTTCGGGTTGATCTCTAACTGTGAAGTTGCCAAGCAAGCATGGGAGATCCTCCAGTCGGCTCATGAAAGGAACAAAACTCCTGCTGCAAATTGGAGAGACGAAGACAGTGAAGAAAAATCTGACCAAATTAGCAATGTTGCTTTGATGTTTGAAACTGATTTGAAGAGCACCGTTTCAACAAAGCCAGAAAGTGTTGATTGTGCTGATGAGTCAGACAGTAGTGATGATGAGGAAATCACTGAGGAGTCCATTGCAAGAAACTTTACCCTGTTGCACGAAGAGTGGCTGCAAGTCATGGAGGTCAACAAAGGATTGACGGCTAAAGTTTCAGATCTGCAAGAAAAACAAGAGGAGCTGCTGAAGATGATCACTTCTCTTACGGATCAGGTTGCCCAGCAAGAAGAGAAGTTTGCTGCAGAGAAGGAAGAGCTCAACCTCTACCGGAAGACTACAAAGATGCTTAACAGTGGAACAAGCACTCTTGAAGATATTCTAGCACGCCAAAGGTATGGAGGTGGCTACTCAGGTCTTGGATACACTGGAGAAGAAGGTGCTGAAAGTACTGTATTCATCAAAGCTACGGAGCTAGAAGATGCTGAGATTGTAGTGGAGAAACCGGTCCTGTCCCAGAAATTAGTTCAGAAGAATGTGCATAGAAGGGTGAACAAGAAGCTGCTACAGCAACCGTTGTATCAACAACCTGTAGCAGAAAAGAAACCCAGGTGCAAAAGTCGCAGATGTTATTTCTGTGATCGAGAGGGACACATTCAGAGAAGATGCCCGATCCTGAACATGTATCGGAGACCTCAGAAATTGCCTACAGACGGACAACGCCAGATGAAGCCAAGGATCAGGCGTGGCACGCAGATGATCTCCAGCTCATCAAAGCCGATGGACTGTCACTGTTCAGTTGTGCACGAAAACATCAGATATGTTGGAGGGACAACGAAAATGAGGATCAAGAAGGATGCTGGCACAGAGAGGATGAGACACCGAAACAATGCCGGAAGGAAAGAAAGAGTTGCTGGTCACAACAACACTCGGAAGCAGCATGTTCGAAAACCAGTACAAGTATGGGTGGAGAAGCAGCCACCTGATATTCCCCCAAAGCCAACCAAAGAAGCACATGTTGACACATTGGAATGCCCTCTCCTGTGGATGGAGAAGAGGCGTTGGCATACTCGCTGAGTTTAGCTGGTTTCCCCCTCTATCATTTGTGACAAAAAGGGGGAGAAGAGGAGAAGAGAAGAAGGGGAGAAGAAGAGAAGAGGTGCTCTTAGAAATGATGCTCAGGTTTTGTCAAAAATGCCAAGGGGGAGAGTGTTAAGGTAATGGCATCCTTGACAAAACAAGCACAAGAAGTTGCTACAACATCCCCTGAAGATTGAAGCTGAAGAAGCTGCAAAAGAAGGAGTTCAAAGATGAGAAGAGGATTGCCTAAGATTAGAAGGGTTCTTGGATTTTGTCAAAATGCCAAGGGGGAGATTGTGAAGGTATGTGGCATCATTGACAAACTCCTACAAAGTGAACTAGAGCTTGCTACAGCAAGTATGGAAAGAAAACAGCTGATGAAGAGCATTCCAGAGTGAGCAAACTCAGTAAGTGGTGCTCCAGCTGAAGACATTAAGTGGCGCTCCAGATGAAGACATTAAGTGGCTAATGTCTTCACGAGGCGCGCGACCTAATGTTGCCTTGGGGAGCTCGAAATTCTGAAAGAGAGCATGAAGACATCAGCTTGTGCAATCTGGGCAGAGTGACTATCTCAGTACTCAAGTGGAGTAAGCAAGTGCAATAGCAACCTCTGGAGCAGAAGTTCAGCAGCAGAAGTATTGCACACCTTCAGACAGCTTGTGCCACAGCAGATGCTGCAGCACAAATGCTGTAGCAGAAATTTAGCTTTCTCGAAGATTGCATTCAAACAACACATCAGTGGACCGAAGGGCTTCCGGAAAGAGCTGAATATTCAGGAGAATATTTCTGGAGTGTCTCTCAAGAACAAGGGCAGATTTGTTGAAGTGAAGATATGATCTTGTAGAGATCTTGGAGGATCTTCCTTAGAATTGATGAGATTGTTTCCTAATGCATTTAGGAAATTCCAGCAGCAGCAAACAGCTACAGCAAAGGTGAACAAGGGGCTGCTGCAGCTCAAACAATCAAGCTGGCAGCAGAAGTAAACCAGCAGCAGATGCAGCAGGGGATGCTGCAGCAGGTGCTGGTTCAAGTGCTGGTTCAACTGTCCGAGTAGCAGTTTTGTGCTGGGTGCGTTTTGAAGGTATGGCAGCTTTGTGAAAGTGCTTAGAAGAATTTCTAATATGCTGCTGAGCATATTTCAGCAAGGATTACTAGTCAGAGAAGGAGATTTGCATTGAAGATATTAATCAAATCTAATCTCCTAAATTTTAGGAGATAATTGATCTTGTGGGACTATGGCCTAAACCTGGAAATTGCTTAAAGTGGTGAGGGTATTTAAGCAGAAGGTTTGAGGGCTGTAGAGGGGGATCGAAGCTGAGTGATACACGAGAGTAGACACAGATTTCAGAGAGAGGATTTTCTGGGTGCTACGGACGTTGTTCTTCGATCAAAACACACACGGGCAGAGCGTTGAGCGCAGAGCTGTGGTGTGCATTGCAGGAGAGAATCAGGTCTTGCAAAGACTGATTCGTGCATTGATCTGGAAGCCAATTCAGAGCTGGTGAGCTTGTTGGTTGATCAAGAGGCAGCCGCGGGAGAACTGACGGGTGGAAGGCTCGGTCGAGGTTCGTGCGGAAGAACTCACTAGTGACAGGTGGTCACTGAGTGAGGGGGAGTTACTCAGAGTGTGCAGCGCTCTTGGAGTGGTTCGATCGGCTCGGCAGAAGGCCTTGGAGCGACGCGGACAGTGTGCTTCAGCTGTGTGTTACAGCTGTTGCTGCAGCAACCCTGCTGAGTAGTGTAGGATAGAATAGGCTGAGTTCTTTGAGAGGATTGTAGCTATTCTAGACTGACATATTGTAGAGGGTGTGCTAGCACAAATCAGAGCTTGTTCTGATTGTGCTGAGTAGTCAACAAGAGGTTGAGTAGCATAGGTTGCGTGCGTTGTAACCTAGTGTACTTGGAACCTTTGGTTGAGTGGATTGAGGACTGGAGAATAGTCCTCCCCAGACGTAGGCAGATTGGCCGAACTGGGTGAACAAACTTGTGCATTGTTTGTTGCTTGCTGAGATTAATTCTTGTGAACAAGAGTGTGCTACAGCAACTGCTTGTTCACAAATCTGCCGGATTGAGACACTGTGAAATTTCACATCCACATATATCTGCGCAATGATCACATCCAACTTGGTTCTTTTCACAAATAAAGTTTTGTCAGCTCCCCCTCTTTTGTAACCATGGTTTTCAAGAAAGACTGTCAGCCGCTCGTACCATGCTTGAGGAGCCTATTTAAGCCCGTACAGAGCTTTCTTCAGTTTGTACACATGCTCCGGGTGATGAGGATCTTCAAAGCCTTTTGGCTGGGCAACATATACTTCTTCAGAGAGGTCTCTATTCAGAAACGCACTTTTGACATCCATTTGATATAGTTTAAATCCTAGGAAGCAGGACGTAGCTAGGAGCAGTCTGATGGCCTCCAGATGAGCGACTGGAGCAAGAGTTTCTTCGAAATCTAATCCCTCCATTTGAGTGTATCCTTGAGCATCAAGTCTGGCTTTGTTTCTTGTGATGTTTCCCTTTTCATCAGTTTTGTTTTTGAAGATCCACTTGGTGCCTATAATGTTTACTCCTTTAGGTTTGTCCACCAAGTCCCAAACATCGTGTCTCTCGAACTCTGCTAGTTCTTCCTGCATAGCTATCATCCAGAATTCGTCACTCATAGCTTCCTTGAAGTTCTTCGGTTCTATACTGGATAGGAAGCAGGTATTGAGGTAAGCGTTGCTTCTGGTTCTCCTTCTTTCTGTCGGGTCCCCAATCACATTGGTCAGCGGATGATTCTTCTGAATCTTCTTTGGAGGCTGCCTTGATGGTGGTTCATGAGTCTCATTATTCTGTTCTTCATGCAAGCTCTCTAATTGTTCGTCTGGACTTTCTGCTTCAGCACTTGCTTTAGCATCTTCTGGAGCCGAAGTTTGTTCACTTCTGCTCTGACTGGCAGGGGCATCTTCAATGTCAGCGTCTTCGTTGTCAAGGACAGTGGAAGAGACTTCTTCAACATCGTTGACTACTTGATAAAGCCTATTTATACGCATTATTTAGATCATAACCCTGTGCTTGTTTGCAATATTTTGTGTACAAGATTACTGGTTTCCAGTGTTTTTGTATTTCAGGGCAAAACGAGGGCCTAAGTCGGATACGCGCTAACAGGCAGCGTTTAGGACGCGCATCACACAGCCTGCGGAGCTAGCGGCGCAAACAGAAGAATTGGCAGAGTCGACCACGGTGCGCTAACCGATTGCGCTAAGCAGATGCCGTGCGCCAGGCGCAGATGTTGGTATTTCCAAATCCTGACACGACCAGATTTGGAAGTTGCCAAGAGTGAGCCCCTGAGCAGTATATAAAGAAGAGAAGGAGGCTAGGGTACACACACACACAGAGACACACAGACGATTCTCAGGATTCACAATTCGTACACCCAGGAGGCACTGCGCAGCAGGACTGGAAAACACACGAGCTTGTTGAGAGGATTTGCACCAGCCGACTGCGCCAGCCAAGACAGCAACCTGCACGCACTGTTTGCTATTGTTTTCTTGGAAACATTAGTTATTATTTACTATTTCTATGATGTTTATCACTAGCATGTCTAGCTAAACGCTTAGTATCGGTTGGACATGAATCTATGAGTATTTCCTTTTGAGACTTGCGCTTAATGCATAGCTTGCTTGCTTATATTAATTCTGTGCACATTACTGGCAGCTTGTTACATGAGTAGGGGAAGCCTTGAACCGCAATCTTACTCTTGTTGCTTGTTGTTGTCTGTTAAACTAGTTGAATAGCCTGACGGTGCCAACTAGGAGTAACGCGCTAGGTTAGGCAATTACTACCTTGATCGGATTCGTAGTTGTTTAGTCTAGTGTAAGAATTAATAGCACATGAACTTTGATCGGAACATGCGCACATGTTAGGAAGCCTTGATCGGACACTAACATTAGCAAATCGAGCTATAGACATTTAGAGTCGATGATAAGGAATACACTCATAGAGGATTGTCTGCGCCGATACTTCTCATAAGTCATAGTACTTAATCTCTATTGCCTGCGCACGTCTAGTGCAATTTCCTGCGTTACGATACCACTGTTACTTGCGCATCGCGCAAACCAATCACTCACCCCCCAATCTTCGTAAGTGTAGGTTACTGGCTAAAACTGAACTGCTTGCTCCCTGTGGAGATCGACCCTTACTTAACCGCTGTACTAGTGGAAGAGGAAGGATTACATTTGATGCGCACAACGACGCGCGATCACTACTACATTTATGGATTCCATCACTGTCCGTGTCCTCTGGTTGTACACTCGATATGCCCTACTGTTCATTGAATATCCCAGGAAGAATCCAGCATCGCTCTTTGGATCAAGCCTTTTCCTGTACTCCCGATATCTCAGAATGAAGCAGTCACTTCCAAAGGTGTGAAAGTATTTGACTGTGGGCTTCTTCTGATTCCAAAGCTCATAGCAAGTCTGGTTGGTTCCTTTCCGTATATTGACTCTGTTGATGATGTAGCATGCGGTGTTCATTGCCTCGGCCCAGAATCTCAGGGAACCCTCTTGGCATGAATCATGACTCTGGCCATTTCTTGTATTGTCCGGTTCTTTCGTTCCACTACACCATTCTGCTGAGGAGTGATGGGAGAGGAATACTGATGTGAGATACCCCTTTGACGATAGAACTCATCAATCGCTTCGTTTTCAAATTCCCTACCATGATCACTGCGGATGTTGGTGATTCTGAGATTTTTCTGTTGCTCTAGTCGGGACACCAAAGAGACTATGACTTTTACAGTATCCGATTTCTCCCTGACAAAATCAATCCAAGTGAACCGGGTATAGTCATCAACACAGAGGAAGGCATATCTTTTCCTCCCCATACTCTCAACTTCCATAGGACCCATCAGGTCCATGTGTGTCAACTGGAGAGGTCTGGTTATATTTGTATCTTTGACTTTTGAGTGTGAAGCCTTTTTCTGTTTCCCAATCTAACAATCTCCACAGATGGAGCTTGTCTCCTCTTTAATCAGCGGTATTCCTCTGACTAACCCTTCTGTTGCAATTTTCTTCAGAGTCCTCATGTTGACATGACCCATCCTTCTGTGCCAGAGATTCATTTCCTCTGCATTAGTCAGCATGCATCTTGGTGAAAGAGAGTTTGTGCCTATTTTGAGAAGATAGCAGTTGTTTTTTGATCTGGCCCCCTCCATTATACAATCTCCAGCTTTGTTGAAGACTTGGCATGAATCTTTCGTAAACCTCACTTGTTGAGTGCCATCACACAGCTGGCTGATGCTTATGAGGTTCGCCTTCAGTCCTTCCACCAGCATGACATTGCTTAGTTTGGGGATCCCTTCAACTGCCAGTGTTCCTGTACCTAGAACTCTTCCCTTCAGGCCATTTCCAAACTTCACCCGTTGTTCTAAGCAAGGAGTTATATTCTTCAAGAAGGATCTTTCTCCCGTCATATGCCCCGAGCAGCTACTGTCAAAGTACCTGCTAACTTGATTCGAGGAACTTGCTGTGCTGACAAGTGCGAGATGATGAGTTCTCTCATATTTCTGCTTGGTTGGTTTCCTGTCTGAACCGTTCCTGGTGTATGCTGAACGACAGTTCCTCTTAATGTGACCTTTGTGCCCGCAGCTATAGCATCTTTTATACTTTAACAGCGTCTTGACATGTTGATACAGGGGTTGCTGTAGCAGGAACTGATTCACCCTTCCTTGTGTTTTTCTCCCTTTCCTGACTGATCTGTATCTGACCATGTTACATTCATCTTCGCTCAGATCTGTCTCGACTTCACTTCTACTGGTAGAAAAAGCATTTTTCAGCTCATCCTTCTTCATTGGTTTGCTGGTACAGTCGACTTGTCGATGGCCATATCCTTTACAGTTCCAACACTGCATGCCCTTTCTTCTGTCTCTCTTCTCATCATCATTTTGAGTAGGTTCATTCCCTCTCCTTTGATTTCCTCAACCTCTTCTAGGTGGCCTTTGTGAGAATGAGCTTTGTCCAGATCTTGACTCCATGTTTTTCAAGAGCTTCCCAGATTCTTTAAAGCTGGCTTCTTTACTTCTGTTTCTGCATTCAGTCCTATATTTTCTTTAGGAGTGGGCTCTTCTTTAACTAGCTTCATCTCAAATTATTTGAGGGATCCAACCAATTCTTCCACCCTCAAGTGTCTGATATTTTGAGCTTCTTCAATGATCGTCACTTTCATGTCAATCTTGTAGGCAACGATCTGAGGACCTTCCTAATCAGCTTCTCTTCAGGAATAGGTTCTCCAAGACCATGGGCTTCATTTGCCAGGTCACACAGTTTTGCATTGACCTCAGTGATCGTCTCCTCTTCTAGCATTCTCAGGTTCTCAAACTGCGTAGCAATAATCTATAATCTTGACAGCTTTACTTTATCAGTTCCTTCATGGGCAGTTTGCGGGATTTCCCAAGCTTTCTTGGCCATATCACAGTTTGATATCAACTTGAAATTGTTAGCATCAACCGCAGCAAAGATAGCATTCACAGCCTTTGAATTACCAGTTGCTGCAGCTCCCTCTTCAGCAGTCCATTGTTCTTCAGGTTTTATCCGTATAACTCCCTGTTCATCCATGGTGATCGGAGGAGGCCACTGGACCACGATAGCTCTCCAAGTCTTTTCATTAATGGCTTTAAGAAAGGCCTTCATCCTAGCCTTCCAATATCCATACTTGCTTTCTTCCAACAATGGAGGTCTGCTCGTGCTCTGTCCTTCCTTCATTGTTCCTTGGCTTCTACAGAGGCGATGTAGGATCTTTTACTCTGTGTGTTGAGCTCCCGCTCTGATACCAAATGAAATTCGCAGAGCCTCTGATAAACAGATTTGTGAACAAGCAGTTGCTACAGCACATTCTTGTTCACCCGGAAACTGTTTCAGCAAGAATGAACAAGGACAAAGGTTTGTTCACCCAGTTAAGCCAATTGCCTACGTCTGGGGAGGACTCTTCTCAGTCCTCAATCCACTAATCTCAAGATTTCCAAGTACACACAGTTACAACCCACGCAACCTATGCTACTCAACCTTAGGTGGATCCTCGTACACAATCAGAACAGGCTCTGACTTATGTCTGCACACCCTCTACTGATATCTATCTAGAATAGCTACTGTCTCCTCGAAACTCAGCCTATTCTAAACAATACTCAGATTGTGCAAGGTTGCTATAGCATCTGCTGTAGCACACAACTAATGCACAATCTGTCCGCGTCGCTCCGAAGCCTTCCGCTGAGCCGTTCGAACGATTCCACGAGCGCTGCACACTCTAGAATACTCCCCCTCACTCAGTGACCTCCTGTCACTAGCGAGCACAGCCGTCCAGACACTCGACCGAGTCAGTCACTCGTCAATTCTTCCGCGGCAACCCTTGATCAACCAATAAGCACCCTCTGCTCTGAATTGGCTTCCAGATCAAGCTTGGATCAGACTACGCAAAGTCCTGATCACCTTCTGCTTCTGTCACCACAGTTCTGCGCTCACGCTCTACTCTCGGTGATAATCGAAGATCTCGTTCGCACACCAAAAATACTCTCTCGAAACTCTGTGTGTGTTCTCGCTCTCCGCACTCTTCTTCGATTACCTTCATTGCTCTGAAGGGTCTTCTTTATATAGGAGCACCCACGAACATCATTATCAGATTTTAGGAATTTCCTCCAAATAGCCAAATCTCCTAATTTGTAGGATATTAGATTTGATTGGCAAATCTAATCTTCTACAATCAAATCTTCTTCTTCAGTTGGGAATCTCCACTGGAATATTCTCTGCTGAATACTTAGAAACTCCTCTGAAGCTCTTAGAAGAACTGCCAAGCCCTCTTTCCAAAGACCCAGGCTGCTGCTGCTCGGACAGATGCTACAGCTCTTCTGAACAAGCTCCTGCTATAGCTTCCTTCAGCTATAGCTGCTCCTTGTTCACTGATCTTGTTCACGAAAGCTTGACTCCTGCTATAGCAGCATCTTGTTCACGTGTGCTGGTTTAGTCAAACACTGCCATACTGCATTATCAATCTCCCCCTTGACATTTTGACAAAACCCTAGGCCATTGATGCACACTCCCATGAACAGGCAAATAGCTTACTAAAAAAAACGTTTTAAAGTAAGAGTAAGTGATGGCCACATTCGGCCTTAGCTAAGCCACGCATGGCCAAAAAAACAGTGTTCATCAGTCATCAATGTAGGTTCATCAGTGGCTCTGGCATGCTTCTTGCTCTCTCCCTTTTTGCCACAGATGCTCAAGGGGTCTGTCCTCCATCCTCCGGATACTCCAAATCTTTAAGTACACTTCTGAGTTGAGCACGCCTGATGTCCCTTCGTTTGGCTTCACCCTCCAAACTCATTAGTTCTGACTTCAAGAGACTCACAATTCTGGCTCGGAGGGCTGCATCAATGGAAGAGGCAGTAGGCAAGGTTTCCCTGAGAAGAATTGGATCAGTCGAGACCGTCAGAAGAGAATCCTCTTGAGCTATGTCAACTGCATGTTTGCCCTTGAACAGCTTGTGATCAACCGTAAACACCTGCAGCTCCTCAGTCATCACTTCAGATATCTCTCCGAGCTCTGGATGCTGAGTGACCATCATACCATAGATAAGGGAGGGCAGCACAATAGGTTTGCTGGCGGAAGAGCTGCCATCATGTGCAGCAATCTGAGGAAACATCACACTCCCCAGGCTGATTCTTCTCTTTTTCCCGACTGAGTACAAGAGGTCAGCAAAGGGTTTGCTAACCTTTCCCCTGTGAGAGCTTGGGATCCAATTCCTAATTCCCAGATTGTACAGCAGAGCATACATAGAGGTGAGCTCCAATGCACTGAGGTTTGGTCCCCCCAAGACTGGCACACACCTCCTGTGAGAACCCTGGCCAACACCTCTCATTTGACAATTATGGGCTCTCTGGCATCACTATCTATCCCAAGGAATTCATCTATTTTCTCTGGGGTAACCAGTACCACCTTACCCCGGACCCAGCTTTTCCCATAATCATCTCCACCCTCTTGTCCAAACTTCTCTTCCATGTTTACTATAAACTCCCTAACTAATCGGCTATTGTATCTGTAAGGATAGGTTAGGGATTTCAGAAGATTTACCTCAGTTAGAATTTGGATGATAGCTGAAGACTTGTATTTCTCCAAATCCAGCCTCTTTCCAGAAACAATGTGCTTCCTCTCTACTGAGCTCCAGGATTGAGAGGCATTCCTATTTCTGAACCATATTCCCCTGACAGTGACTGCTAATGTGACATCTCCTTTGCTGGACTTCTGACCCACAGGTCTTCTCTCCGAAGGTTCACCTGTAGCATCCTCACTGGACTCCTCTTCTTCACTGGACTCCTCTTTTCCACTACTGGTATCAGTAATGATGATTGGTGCTTTTGTTTTGTCCGAAGGTGGAGGAGCATGTGCTGCATCAGATTCTTGTTCAGGTAGTTCAGCTTCCATCTCCTCTCCTTCTCCTTCTATGCCTGGGGATGTGGAGAGGGCTCTGTCGTGCTCATCACGGCTAGCTGCAGCTCCCCCTGTAGCTTGTTCTTCCTTCGAGGTCCTTTCACAACTACCCTCTTCTGACTCTGCTGCTGCACTGGTCGCACAGCCTTCATGTCACGGACCTGGCTTCTCCTTTTCCGTGAAGGTTCTTCTTGAGGAGGAGGAACCTCTTGAGATACTAGGAGGAGCGCTGGCTCCCAGACCACTAGGTCCATTCTCTGAGAGGAAGCCTCACTTTGAGACTTGCGCTTCTTTTCGGTTCTGCCTTGGCCAGCAGATGCTAGATTTCTCTTCAGGCCTCAGGTTTTCACCATGGTTGCGGGATTGCAGAGGGTGAGAGGAGCGCACGGGAGTGTTGATCAGCAACGATTTGGGGAAGTGACTTTAACTGATTTTGCCCTAGAATTTGATTTACCCGCTGCTTTTTCCCTTTTGATTTGAGATTTTGGTCTCACGTGCCACGCATGTGACCTCTTCCTTCTTTAGCGACCAGGGCATTTGAACAAGCTTTTACTGGCCAGGTTGCTACAGCAGATAGGAGCTGGTTCTCCTACTCATTCCAGATGACTGCTTTGTAGGGAGGATCCTCGTGAGGCTCTGATGATTGTTTATTCACCCATACTTGGGTTTGTCTTGATTTTCCCCTCTTCTGACCCTCAAGACTCCTGTCTTTTCGTTTTTCGCAATTGGGTCTCCACACCTGTAACTTCTGTGACTTTCTCCTATTTTTTCCATTCCAGTGGGCTGGTTCAGCAGTCCTTGCAATTCGTGGTTCTCTCTAATAATGAGCATTTCCCGAATCCACTGGACAAAGAGATTTTTTACAGCATGTGTTGGCTCTGGGTTTTGTTACCCTTTTTCCAGCTATAAAGGTTCTTTGGGTTATCTGCTGCCGCTTCAGGATCGGGGGTATCTTCTGATTCCCTTTCTTCTGACCATAAGTATGTGTGCATGACCTCCTTTTATTCTGAGGCTCTGGCTTTGCTATAGATGGATGATTCATCGGGTGCTGGAGCATCCTCTTGTTCAAGTGTCTGGCTCCGTCTTCCTCTGCAGGTTTTGGGCCAACATCTGATTTTTTATTGTCATATATCAAGGCATCCGAGGCTTTTATGAAAACTGTTCCTCTAGAGCTTTCTTCACCAGTGTATCCGAGCCCCGTTCTTCCTTTTCCAAGTCTCTAATATGAAAGAATTTCATCCAGGATACTTTTCTGAGGTTCGGCTGCCTTTGCTGTTGCTAGAGAGGCACCAACGTCAGAGGCCTGGCTTCCTGGGTCTTCCCTTTTTAGTATGGTGACTTGTCTGTTGGATGAGGAGAGAAATTGTCCTCGTTCTTCTTCCAGTAGCTTGACTCTGTCAGTCAAAGCTTGATTTGTTTGGAGCTTCCTCGCACTGTTTAAGTATCTCTCCCAGGTAGTCAATTAGGCTGACAGTTGAGTCCTCCTAGTCTTCACTTTTAGACACGACAACCCCATAGTATAATTCATTCTTTATTAACTCTTTGTGGTTGAAATCGGACACACTTGTTAACACAGTACAATTTTCTTCTTCACTTTCCTCAGAGTCACTCCACTTAGCCATCAGGGATTTGTTATCCTTCTTCTCCGAGTTTTTTAGGGGTTTGCTCGGACAGTCAGCCTCAAGATGTCCATACCCTTCACAATTCCAGCATTGAACACCCTTTCTCATTTCTTTCTTTTCATCTTCATTCTGAGCAGGTTCCTTCCCTCTCCTTTTATTTCCACCACCTCTTCTGGATTGTTTTCGTGAGGATGAACTTTGCCCAGTTCTGGAGTCCATGTTCTAAGGTTCCTTACTAGCATCATCTGGAGCTGGCTTCTTCACTTCTGTTTCTGCCTTCAGTCCTATATTCTTATCTTTAGGAGTGGGCTCTTCTTTAACCAGCTTCATCTCAAATTGTTTGAGGGATCCAACCAATTCTTCCAGCCTCATGTGTCTGACATTTTGAGCTTCTTCAATGGCCGTCACTTTCATGTCAAATCTTGTGGGCAACGATCTGAGGGCCTTCCTAATCAGCTTCTCTTCAGGGATAAGTTCTCCAAGAGCATGGGCTTCATTTGAAAGGTCACATAGTTTTGCATTGAACTCAGTGAGCGTCTCCTCTTCTAGCATTCTCAGATTCTCAAACTGCGTAGCAATAATCTGTAATCTCGACATCCTTACTTTATCAGTTCCTTCATGGGCAATTTGCAGGATTTCCCAGGCTTGCTTGGCAATATCACAGTTTGATATCAATCTGAAATTGTTAGCATCAACTGCAACAAAAATAGCATTCAGAGCCTTTGAATTACCAGTTGATGCAACTCCCTCTTCAGCAGTCCATTGTTCTTCAGGTTTTAACCGTGTGACTTCCCGTTCATCCATGGTAATTGGAGAAGACCACTCGACCATGATAGCTCTCTAGGTTTTCTCATCGATGGCTTTGAGAAAGGCCTTCATCCTAGCCTTCCAATATCCATAGTTGCTTTCTTCCAACAATGGAGGTCTACTCGTGCTCTGTCCTTCCTTCATTGTTCCTTGTCTTCTTTAGAGGCGATGTAGGATCTTTTACTATGTGTGTCGAGCTCCAGCTCTGATACCAATTGTAATTCGCAGCGCCTCTGATAAACAGATTTGTGAACAAGCAGTTGCTACAGCACACTCTTGTTCACCCGGAAACTGTTTCAGCAAGAATGAACAAGGACAAATGTTTGTTCACCCAGTTCGGCCAATTGCCTACGTCTGGGGAGGACTATTCTCAGCCCTGAATCCACTAATCTCAAATGTTTCAAAGTACACACGGTTACAACTCCACGGAACCTATGCTACTCAACCTTAGGTGCATCCTCGAACACAATCAGATCAGGCTCTGACTTGTGTCTGCACACCCTCTACTGATATCAATCTAGAATAGCTACTGTCTCCTCGAAACTCAGCCTATTCTAAATTATGCTCAGACTCTGCAGGGTTGCTATAGCATCTGCTGTAGCACACAGCTAATGCACAAATTGTCTGCGTCACTCCAAAGCCTTCCGCTGAGCTGTTCGAACGATTCCACGAGCGCTGCACACTCTGGAATACTCCCCCTCACTCAGTGACTCCTGTCACTAGCGAGCACTGCCGCCCAGACACTTGAATGAGTCACTCACCCGTCAATTCTTTCGCTGAAAACCTTGATCAACTAATAAGCACCCTCTTCTCTGAATTGGCTTCCAGATCAAGCTTGGATCAGACTATGCAAGTCCTGATCACCTTCTGCTTCTGTCACCACAGCTCTGCGCTCACGCTCTGCTCTGAAGGGTCTTCTTTATATAGGAGCACCCACGAACATCATTATCAGATTTGAGCAATTTCCTCCAAATAGCCAAATCTTCTAATTTGTAGGAGATTAGATTTGATTGGCAAATCTAATCTTCTACAATCAAATCTTCTTCTTCAGCTGGGAATCTCCACTGGAATATTCTCTGCTGAATGCTTAAAAACTCCTCTGAAGCTCTTAGAAAAACTGCCAAGCCCTCTTTCCAAAGACCCACTCTGCTGCTGCTCGGACAGATGCTACAGCTCTTCTGAACGAGCTCCTGCTCCTTGTTCACTGATCTTGTTCACGAAAGCTGGACTCCTGCTATAGCAGCATCTTGTTCACGTGTGATGGTTTTGTCAAACACTGCCATACTGCATCATCAACTTACTTATCACAAGATTTAACTTTCAAACACCTTTCGAAGCTCGTATTCGGCAATCTTCATGGCTTCCGAAGGAAGGAGGAACAAAAGGAGTAAGGAGAAAGAGGAAGGAGGAGCCTCGGAATTCATATCTTCGCGAGACCAGTCTTATTAAGACAGGTCTCTTAATAAACCGAGATGCTTCCCAACCAACGCATCGGTCTCTTTAGTTTTTTTGGGAGACCGGTCTTAAAAAGACTGGTGTGTTAGAAATCCTAATGAACCGGTATATTTAAGACCACTCTCATTAAAAAGGAGATTAAACCTTCCCCTAGGTATGCCTTTGCTGACTTATATACTTCTTTGTTAGCTGCCCATGAGCTTAGTGATATAGAACCTGAATCTTTCTTAGAGGCTATGATATCTAAGATTAAGTAAAATGGCATGAGGCCATGCTAGAGGAAATGAATTCCTTGAATATTAATAACACTTGGGTTTTGGTTGAAAAGCCTAAGGACCAAAAGCTGGTTGAGCATAGGTGGCTATGCAAAATTAAAGAGGGCCAGTCAGAAGCTGACCCTCCAAGGTTTAAGGCTAGATTAGTTGCCAAAGGCTACACTCAAAGAAATGCATATATTACATTGAAATTTTCTCACCAGTTGTTAAATTTAAGACCATTAGAAACATATTGTCTCTCGTTACATGCCTAGATTTAGAATTAGAGCAATTAGACTTTAAAACTGCCTTTCTGCATGGTAGTTTGGATGAAAATGTTTTTATGAGGCAATCTGAAGGTTTTATTAATAGAAATTTCCTAACCATATCTGTTTATTGGAAAGATCTTTGTCTTCGGGCGCTCCTTATGTGTGCTTAGGGCGCTTTTAGGGTTTCTTGCGTAGTTTCTTGTATGTTTCTTATTTGTTTCGTTTCTTTTGAATCTTGCATGAGTACCCATCCTAACATTTAAATTGTACCGTGAGGGCACGGTTCGTTTCAAAAGTGTGGGGTGGGGTAGTTAGTATTATGTGTCAGCACGTTTCCCTTTATTAGCATGCATTAGTAGTAGCTAGAGCACGTTTTTTTTTTTTTCAGTTTTTTATGTTGCTATGCTGCTGACTTTTGCAATTATATGCAGCTGGTTTTATGAGGTTTTATGCTGCTGAGTTTGTGCGATTAAATGTCGCGACAAAGATGCTGATTTTATGTGATAATGTTTGATGCTATGAGGTTT
The DNA here is from genome assembly GCA_963678935.1 of Umbilicus rupestris. Taxonomy (NCBI): domain Eukaryota; kingdom Viridiplantae; phylum Streptophyta; class Magnoliopsida; order Saxifragales; family Crassulaceae; genus Umbilicus; species Umbilicus rupestris. The sequence continues at coordinate 10,802,331 of OY787607.1, read as the reverse complement.
CGGTGTGTATGCTTTGCATGATTTCTGCAATATTGTGATGCTAGTGACTTGATGTTATATGTTTTTTTGAGTTGAGATACTACAGGATGTGGAGTTGATAGAAATGTTCTAGAGAGACTTGACAAACATTCGAAGGTTCAAGGGATTAGTTATGCCAGCCTCCACAAACTCAACCTTCAAGGGATTCGAAGGTTGAGTTTGTGGAGGCTGGCATTCCGACGTATGAGGGGTAAGACTTTCACTCCACCTTTGCAGCGTTTATGCAATGGTGGGAGGGGAAAAATTGTCCTATCTATAGTCCTAGTAACCGGGAATGGGTGGGTAACCCCTATCTTACCTCGCGCTGAAAGGATAATGATGAGAAAAAGTGGGACGCGCTCCATATGCTGTTATTCGAAGGCGATGATTGGAACGGTTCAAAGAGCAACAATGAAAAGGACAAGCAATTCACATTGGAGAGCAAAGTTCAAAAAGAAAATTCAGACAAATGTGAAAGAAGAAATCAGAAAAGCAATAGAGTTGAGTGAAGTCTTCGGACTAAACAAAACAAGAAAGTTCAAGAGCTATCCTACAAAAGAGAAGAAGAAAAAGTTGAGTTTCTCTTGACTTGGATTTCTCACGTGCCAGATGAAGAAAACTCAGCGTATGCATGTGACTATGACCTCGAGTTGAAGAATGAAGTCAGAAGTCTAAAAAGGACTATCTCCCAGTCATCCATTGAATCCATCTCGACCTCTCAGGTAACATTTATCATTGTAGTTTCTTACTGATCATTATTGAAGGATGAGTGTGAGCATATGTTGATTAACTGATTAGTGAGGACATCTCGAGTAAATTCAGTGTTGAGTCATTGGCATATTAGAAGTGCTTTGTGTATTGCGAGTCTTGTTTTGTTCTTTGTTCGGAACGAACAAGTTCAAGTGTGGGATAGTTTGATGGAGCGTATTTATACGTTCCATCGAGTTATTTACTCCCATTGTTTAATTACATTTTGCGCGGGATGGATTACTTCTTTGTAGTATTTCGCATCGCAGTGGATCGAGACCGTTTTTGAGATTTATGGCATTTTTAGAGAGTCGATGCGGAGATTGACGTTGAAGGAAGTGTGCATCTCAGTAAATCTCGCGCCAGAAGAACACTTTAGTGTGCCTTAATGTCTTCATCGGGCGCGTGGCTAATGTCTTCATCGGGCACGCTGCTAATGTCTTCTTCCGGAGCAGACAACATTTGATGACGTCTGCATTGGGCCCGCAGCCCAAGATCAAATTTAGAAGTTTGCATGATTTACCTACAAATACAGACCTGCTATTCCGAAAATAATAACAATTTTAGCGAGAGAGAGGAGAGAAGTGACGGCGGCAGCAACGCAGGGAAATTGAGGCAGAGACACTGTTCATCGTCGGAGTTACTATTCATCTTCAAGTTACTGTTCACAGTTTCAGTATTATTTCTAACCTCAGTTTATTTTCATTATTGCTTTAGATGGATCATAATAGCTAAACCTTAATTTCAGTTTGGGGATTTTGTATTGCGACACACGGTTTGAGATATATTTCGTAATTCGATTAGTAATTTACTGTTCTTCGTCTAAATTGCATGCTCTGATTATCAAGTTAGCATAGCCTAGCAGTGAAACTGAGTTGTTATCTATTGCGCGATATTGGATTGACTTCCCTATTAGCTTAAGCCTAGCGGTATAACCTAATTGGTGTTGTTAATCGAGTAATTGTTAAACCTATTCAAGAACTTAGCGGTTGAGAGTAGGTAGAAAACTAGAGTCGACATTACCCTAGCAGGATTGTTATACGAGAACAGTAGTTTACTAGTAGATGCATGTTACAATCGATGATTACTAGTTGCAATGCATATCCCTGAACTGACTTTTCTCTGAATTTGACAACAACAAACATTCTTCCTGCAATCCCCTTTTAGTGTGACAATTATTCGTAGAACTTTATCACTGATTGCTCTCTCGTGGGTTTGACCCTGCTTACCGCTTGCTAAAGTGTTAACAGGAGATTATAAATATAAATTTGGCGCACACACGACATGCCGTCAAATTTTGACCTAATGTATGAACCAGGCGCGGCCTTAATATTGTCTTAGGGCGCCGAACTCACTGACTTACACTAAGAATTAAAATAAATTAAAATCGGGTTCCCTCCCGCAAAGCGCACTTGTTTAACGTCGTTGGCTTGACGGTACCTCTCATCCTCAAGCGTCTACCGGCTCAGCCAGCTCGAACTCCTTATCAGGTGGGATATCTTCTCCAAATGAAACATCTTCTTGCAGCAGTTGAGAAACTGGAAATACTGTCCTCAAAAAACCTTTAACAAACCTGCGATGAAATTTAACAAATTTGTGATAAAATCCAGCATATTCAAGGAAAGACATGATACCTCGCTGGTCAGCAAGAAAAGGCAATTTACGAATCTACTCAATTTTTATTTTATGAGGTTGGATTCCTTCCTCACGCTGCATATCCGTCTCAAGCACCGCATGTGTTCCTACAATGATAGGTGGGTGCTGCATAGATTTATACATGTTAAAGTTAATTACTTCCCCGTCTACCTCCATGGAGAGATCACCCTTAAATGTATCGATTTTCGTCTTCGCGGTCACCATGAAGGGTCTCCCTAATAGGACGGGGGAAGTGTCTGTCGCATCTCCCTCCATTTTCATGACATAAAAATCTGCAAGGAACACAAGTTTTCCTATGTGCACTAATACGTCAGCAACTATACCCTCTGGCTTACTATATGATCTATCCGCTAGTTGAAGAATCAAGCCAGTGGGTTTCAGAGGACCATTACGCAATGCTAGATAGAGAGAGTAAGGCAACACATTAACCGATGCACCCAAATCCATCATACAATTATCAATTTTGGATTTACCAATGATGCATGAAATCGTAAATGTACCTGGATCCTTACATTTTGGTGCCACCTTGCACTGAGTTACCTGCTCAGGTTTCAGTTCTCCTCTTTGGTTAGTGCATAATTCGTTAAGAGCTTGTTCTGATAGTGTTGAGTGGTCCACACGAGGTTGAGTAGCATAGGTTGCGTGGGTTGTAACCGAGTGTACTTGGAACCTTTGGTTGAGTGGATTGAGGACTGGAGAATAGTCCTCCCCAGACGTAGGCAGATTGGCCGAACTGGGTGAACAAACCTGTGCCTTGTTCATTACTTGCTGTGACAATATTTAAGTGAACAAGAGTGTGCTGCAGCAACTGCTTGTTCACAGAATCTGTCAAACTAAGACACTACGAATTTCACTATGAATTGGGGACGCTGGCCCGTTCCGCTCTGGAAAAGGTCTCTTGATCACCGATCGGACTCTGGCTGCACTGTTCACTAAAGCACAAAAAAAGACCTTTGAACTCTACCTCAGTTGCTGCACTCCCAGGCGACAGCGCCGAAATTTGACGACACGTCGTTGTGTGAGCCAAATTGACACTCGACTCATGGCGATGCGATGACTTGGGGCCGCTAGCCCATTCTGCTCCTGAAAAGGTCTCTTGATCAACGATCGAACTCCAGCGGCACCATTCACTCCTGCGCCGGTGACACTATTCACTGAAACACAAAAACACAAAAAACAACCTTCTTTAAACTCTACCTCAGTTGTTGCTCTCTCCGGCGACGGCGCCGAAATTTGACGACACGTCATTGTGTGCGCCAAATTCACAATCGACTCATGGAGATGCGATGACTTGGGGACGCTCCCCATTCTGCTCAGGAAAAGGTCTCTTGATCACCGATCGGACTCCGGCGGCACCGTTCACTCTTGCGACGGCGACACTGTTCACTGAAACAAAAAAACACAAACAACGAACTTCTTAGAACTCTGCCTCAGTTTTTGCTCTCCCCGATGATGGCGCCGAAATTTGACGGCACGTCGTTGTGCGTCAAATTTACAATCGACTCATGGCGAAGCGATGACTTGGGGCCGCTGGCCCGTTCCGCTTGGGAAAAGGTCTTTGGATCACCAATCAGACTCCGGCGGCACCGTTCACTCCTGCGCTGGCGAACCTATTCACTGAAACACAAAAAGCGTCCTTCTTCGAATCTACCACAATTGTTGCTTTCCCCGGCGACTGCGCCAAAATTTGACGGCACGTCGTTGTGTGCGCCAGATTTACACTCGACTCATGGCGAAGCAATGACTTGGGGACGTTGGCCCGTTCCGCTCTGGAAAAGGTCTTTTGATCACCGATCGGACTCTGGCGGCACTGTTCACTGAAACACAAAAAAGGACCTTCTTCGAACTCTACCTCAGTTGTTGCTCTCCCCGGCGACGGCGCCGAAATTTGACGTTACCGTCGTTGTGTGCGTCCAATTTACACTCGACTCATTCGAAGGGATCACTTGGGGCCGTTGGCCCGTTCCGCTCGGGAAAAGGTCTCTTGATCTCCATTCGGACATCGGCAGCACCGTTCAATTCTGCGCCAGCGACACTGTTCACTGAAACACAAAAACAAAAAAAACAACCTTCTTTGAACTCTACCTCAGTTGTTGCTCTCCCCGACGACAGTGCAGAAATTTGATGGCACGTCGTTGCATGCGCCAAATTTACACACGACTCATGGCGAAGCGATGACTTGGGGCCGATGGCCCGTTCTGCTCAGGAAAAGGTCTCTTGATCACCGATCGGACTCCAGCAGCATCGTTCAATTCTGCGCCGGCGACACTATTCACTGAAACACAAAAACAAAAAAATCTACCTTCTTCGAACCCTACCTCAGTTGTGTCTCTCCACAGCGACGACGCCGAAATTTTACTGCACGACATTGTGTGCGTCAAATTTACACTCGACTCATGGTGAAGCGATGACTTGGGGGCCGATGGCCCGTTCTGCTCAGGAAAAGGTCTCTTGATCAACGATCGGACTCCAGCAGCATCGTTCAATTCTGCGCCGGCGACACTGTTCACTGAAACACAAAAACAAAAAAAACTACCTTCTTCGAACCCTACCTCAATTGTTTCTCTAAACAGCGACCTCGCCGAAATTTGACGCACGTCGTTGTGTACGCCAAATTTACACTCGACTCATGGCGAAGCGATGACATGGGGATGTTGGCCCGTTTCACTCGGCGAAAGGTCTCTTGATCACCAATCATACTCCGGCGGCACTAATCACTCCTGCGGCGGCGACACTGTTCACTAAAACACAAAAACATAAAAAACGACCTTCTTCAAACTCTACTTCATTGTTGCTCTCCCCGGCGACGACGCTGAAATTTGACGGCACGTCGTTGTTTTCCCCAAATCTACACTCGACTCATGGTGAAGCGATGACTTGGGGCTGCTGGACCGTTCCGCTCGATAAAAGGTCTCTCGATCACCGATCGGACACCACGACACTGTTCGCTCTTGCGCCGGCGACATTGTTCATTGAAACACAAATACACAAAAAAGAACTTTTTTCGAACTCTACTTCAGTTGTTGCTCACCCCGGCGACGGTGCCGAAATTTGACGTCACAACGTTCATTATGCCAAATTACACTCGACTCATGGGGAAGCGATGACTTGGGGCTGCTGGCCCGTTTTGCTCGGGAAAAGGTCCCTTGATCATCTATCGGACTTCGGCGAGACTGTTCACTCCTGCGTTGGAGACACTGTTGACTGAAACACTAAAACAAAAAAAAACGACCTTGTTCGAACTCTACCTCAGTTGTAATTCTCCTCGATGACGAGGCCAAAATTTGACGGCACGTTGTTGTGTGCGCCAAATTTACACTCGACTAATGGTGAAGCGATTACTTGGGGCCGCTGGCCTATTTTGCTCGGAAAAAGGTCTGTTGATCACCGATCGGACTCCGGCGGTTCATTACTGCGACAGTGAAACTGTTCACTGAAACACAAAAAACGACCTTCTTCGAACTATACCTCAGTTGTTGCTCTCCCTGGCGACGGTGCCGAAACTTGACGACACGTCATTGTGTGTGCCAAATTTACACTCGACTCATGGTGAAGCAATGACTTGGGGCCGCTCGCCTTTTCTGCCTAGGAAAAGGTCTATTGATCACAGGTCGGACTTCGGCGGCACTGTTCACGCCTGCGCCAGCGACACTGTTCACTGAACCACAAAAAACCCAAAAAAACTACCTACTTCGGACTCAACCTCAGTTGCTGCTCTCCCGGGCGACAGCGCCAAAGTTTGACGTCACGTCTTTGTGTGCGCCAAATTTCCACTCTACTCATGGCGAAGCGATGACTTGGGGCCGATGGCCCGTTCCACTCAGGTAAAGGTCTCTTGATCATCGATCGGACTCCGGCGGGACTGTTCACTCCTGCGGTGGTGACACTGTACACTGAAACACAAAAAATGACCTTCTTCGAACTATAACTCAGTTGTTGCTCTCCCCGACGATGGCTCCGAAATTTGACGGCACGTCGTTGTGTGCGCCAAATTTACACTCGACTCATAGGGAAGCGATGACTTGGGGCTGCTGGCCCGTTCCGCTCGGGAAAAGGTCTCTTGATCATTGATAGGACTCAGGCGGCACTGTTCACTCCTGCGACATCGACACTGTTCACTGAAGCACAAAAACACAAAAAACGACCTTCTTCGAACTCTACCTAAGTTGTAACTCTCATCGACGAAGACGCCGAAATTTGACTACAAGTCGTTGTGTGCCACAATATTACAACCGGCTCATGGGGAAACGATGACTTGGGGCCGCTGGCCGGTCAGCTCTGGAATAGATCTGTTGATCACCGATCGGACTCCGGCGGTTCACTCCTGCGACAGTGACACTCTTTACTGAAACACAAAAAATGACTTTCTTCGAACTATAACTCAGTTGTTCCTCTCCCCCGAGACGGCGCCGAAACTTGACGGCACGTCATTGTGTGTGCCAAATTTAAATTCGACTCATGGTGAAGCGATGACTTGGGGCCGCTAGCCCGTTCCGCTCTGGAAAATGTCTCTTTAACACCAATCGGATCCTGCCGGCGACACTGTTCATTGCAACACAAAAACCCAAAAAACAACCTTCTTCGAACTCTATTCAGTTGTTGCTCTCTTCCGGGACGGTGCCAAAATTTGACGGCTCGTCGTTGTGTGCCCCAATTTTAAACTCGACTCATGGCGAAACGATGACTCGGGGCCGCTGGCCCGTTCCGCTCGGGAAAAGGTCCCTTGATCGCCGATCGGACTCCGGCAGCACTGTTCACTCTTGCGACGGCGACACTGTTCACTAAAATTCAAAAACCCAAAAAACTACCTTCTTGAACTGTATCTCAGTTGTTGCTCTCCCCGACAACGACACCGAAATTTGATGACACGTCGTTGTGTGCCACAAATTTACACTCGACTCATGGGGAGCGATGACTTGGGAAATGGGCCGCTGGCCTGTTTCGCTCGGGAAATGGTCAGTTGATCACCGATCGGACTCCGGCGGTTCACTCCTGCGATAGTGACACTGTTCTCTAAAACACAAAAAACGACCTTCTTCAAACTATACCTGAGTTGTGGCTCTCCCCGGCGACGGCGACAAAATTTGATGGCACGTCATTGTGTGTGCCAAATTTAAACTCGACTCATGGAGAAGCGATGACTTGGGGCTGCTGGCCCGTTCCGCTTGGGAAAAGGTTTCTTTATCACCGATCAAACTCTGGTGGTAATTTTCTTTCCTTCGCCGGCGACACTATTCAGTGAAACACAAAAACCCAAAAAACAACCCTCTTCGAACTCTACCTCAGTTGTTGCTTTCCCGGGCATTGGCGCCGAAATTTTACAGTTCGTCATTGTGTGCCCCCATTTTAAACTCGACTCATGGCGAAGTGAGGGCTCGGGGCAGCTAGCCCGTTCCGCTCGGACTCAGGTGGCACTCTTCACTCCTGCGACGGTGACACTATTCAGTGAAACACCAAAACTCAAAAAACTAACTTCTTCGAACTCTACCTCAGTTGTTCCTCTCCCAGGCGACGGCGCCGAAACTTGACTGCACGTCGTTGTGTGTGCCAAATTTACACTCGACTCATGGCGAGGCGATGACTTGGGGCCGCTGGCCCGTTCTGCTAGGGAAAAAGTCTCTTGATCATCGATCGGACCACAACGACACTATTCACTCCTGCACCGGCGACACTGGTCACTGAAACATAAAAACACAAAAAAAAGAAACCTTCTTCGAACTCTAACTAAGTTGTTTCTCTCCACGGCGACGGAGCCGAAATTTGACGACACGTCGTTGTGGGCGCCAAATTTATACTCGACTCATGGCGATGCGGATACTTGGGACTGCTGCCCGCTTCTGCTCGGAAAAAGGTCTCTTGATCACCGATCGAACTCCGGCGGCACCATTCACTCCTTCGCCGGCGACACTGTTCACCGAAACACAAAAAATGACCTTCTTCGAATCTACCTCAGTTATTGATCTCCCCGGCGACGGCGCCGAAATTTGACGTTACCGTCGTTGTGTGCGTCAAATTTATAGTCGACTCATGGCGAAGCATGACTTGGGGCCGCTTGCCCGTTCCGCTCTGGAAAAGGTCTCTGGATCACCGATCGGACTCCGGCGACACCGTTCACTCCTGCGCCGGCGACACTATTCACTCAAACACAATAAACGACCTTCTTCGAACTCTACCACAATTGTTGCTCTCCCCGGCCACTACGCCAAAATTTGACGGCACGTCAATGTGTGCGCCAGATTTACACTCGACTCATGGTGAAGCTATGACTTGTGAACGCTGGCCCGTTCCGCTCTAGAAAAGGTCACTTGATCACCGATCGGACTCTGGCTGCACTGTTCACTAAAGCATAAAAAAAGACTTCAAACTCTACCTCAGTTGTTGCTCTCCTTGGCGACGGCGCCGAAATTTGACGACACGTCGTTGTGTGCGCCAAATTGACACTCGACTCATGGCGATGCGATGACTTGGGGACGCTGCCCCATTCTGCTCAGGAACAGGTCTCTTGATCACCAATCGGACTCCGGCGGCACCGTTCACTCTTGCGCCGGCGACACTGTTCACTGAAACAAAAAAAACACAAACAACGACCTTCTTAGAACTCTACCTCAGTTGTTGCTCTCGCCGATGATGGCGCCGAAATTTGACGGCACGTCGTTGTGAGCGTCAAATTTACACTCGACTCATGGCGAAGCGATGACTTGGGGCCGCTGGCCCGTTCCGCTTGGGAAAAAGTCTTTGGATCACCAATCGGACTCCTGCAGCACCGTTCACTCCTGCGCTGGCGACACCATTTACTGAAACACAAAAAGCGACCCTCTTCGAATCTACCACAATTGTTGCTCTCCCCGTCAACTATGCCAAAATTTGACGGCACGTCGTTGTGTGCGCCAGATTCAGACTCGACTCATGGCGAACCAATGACTTGGGGACGCTGGCCCGTTCCGTTCTGGAAAAGGTCTTTTGATCACCGATCGGACTCTGGCGGCACTGTTCACTGAAACACAAAAGCTCAAAAAACTACCTTCTTCAAACTCTACCTCAGTTGTTGCTCTCCCCGGCGACGGCGCCGAAATTTGACGTTACCGTCGTTGTGTTCGTCAAATTTACAGTCGACTCATGGCGAAGCATGACTTGGGGCCGCTGGCCCATTCCGCTCGGGAAAAGGTCTCTGGATCACCGATCTGACTCCGGCGGCACGGTTCACTCCAGCGCCGGCGACATTGTTCACTTAAACACAATAAACGACCTTCTTCGAACTCTACCACAATTGTTGCTCTCCCCGGCGACTACGCCAAATCTTGACGGCACGTCGTTGTGTGTGCCAGATTTACACTCGACTCATGGCGAAGCGATGACTTGTGGACGCTGGCCTGTTCCGCTCTGGAAAAGGTCTCTTGATCACCGATTGAACTCCGGCGGCACCATTCACTCCTGCGCCTGTGACACTCTTCACTGAAACACAAAAGATCAAAAAACGACTTCCTTCGAACTCTACCTCAGTTGTTGCTCTCCCCGGTGACGGCGCCGAAATTTGAAGGCACGTCGTTGTGTGCGCCAAATTTACACTCGATTCATGGCGATACGATGACTTGGGGAAGCTGCCCCCTTCTGCCCAGGAAAATATCTCTTGATCACCGATCGAACTCCGGCGGCACCGTTCACTCTTGCGCCGGCGACACTGTTCACTGAAATAAAAAAACACAAACAACGACCTTCTTAGATCTCTACTCAGTTGTTGCTCTCCCCGATGATGGCTCCGAAATTTGACGGCACGTCGTTGTGAGCGTCAAATTTACACTAGACTCATGGCGAAAAGATGACTTGGGGCCGCTAGCCCGTTCCGCTTGGGAAAAGGTCTTTGGATCACCAATCGGACTCCGGCGGCACCGTTCACTCCCTCGCTGGCGACACTATTTACTGAAACACAAAAAGCGACCTTCTTCGAATCTACCACAATTCTTGCTGTCCCCGGCGACTGCGCCAAAATTTGACGGCACGTCGTTCTTTGCGCCAGATTTACACTCGACTCATGGCGAAGCAATGACTTGGGGACGCTGGCCCATTCCGCTCTGGAAAAGGTCTTTTGATCACCGATCGGAATCTGGCGGCACTGTTCACTTAAACACAAAAAACGATCTTCTTCGAACTCTACCTCAGTTGTTGCTCTGCCCGGCGATGGCGCCGAAATTTGACGTTACCGTCGTTGTGTGCGTCAAATTTACACTCGACTCATGGCGAAGCATGACTTGGGGCCGTTGTCCCATTCCGCTCGGGAAAAGGTCTCTGGATAACCGATCTGACTCTGGCGGCACCGTTCACTCCAGCGCCGGCGACATTGTTCACTGAAACACAATAAACGACCTTCTTCGACTTCTACCACAATTGTTGCTCTCCACGGCGACTGCGCCAAAATTTGACGCCACGTCGTTCGATGCGCCAGATTTACACTCGACTCGTGGCGAAGCTATGACTTGTGGACGTTGTCCTGTTCCGCTCTGGAAAAGGTCTCTTGATCACCGATCGGACTCTGGCTGCACTGTTCACTAAAGCACAAAAAAAGACCTTCGAACTCTACCTCAGTTGCTGCTCTCCCCGGCGACAGCGCCGAAATTTGACGGCACGTCATTGTGTGCGCCAAATTGACACTCGACTCATGGCGATGCGATGACTTGGGGCCGCTGGCCCATTCAGCTCAGGAAAAGGTCTCTTGATCACCGATCGAACTCCGGCGGCACCATTCCCTCCTGCGCCGGTGACACTATTCACTGAAACACAAAAACAGAAAAATGACCTCCTTCGAACTCTACGACAGTTGTTGCTCTCCAGGCGACGGTGCCGAAATTTGACGGCACGTCGTTGTGTGCTCCAAATTTACACTCGACTCATGGCGATACGATGACTTGGGGACGCTGCCCCATTCTACCTAGGAAAAGGTCTCTTGATCACCTATCGAACTCCGGCGGCACCGTTCACTCCTGCGCCGGCGACACGATTCACTGAAACACAAAAACACAAAATATGACCTTCTTCGAACTCTACTTTAGTTGTTGCGCTCCCCGGCGACGGCGCCGAAATTTAACATTACCGTCGTTGTGTGAGCCAAATTAACACTCGACTCATGGAGAAGCCATGACTTGAGGACGCTGGCCCGTTCCGCTTCGGAAAACGTCTCTTGATCACCGATCGGACTAAAGCGGCACTGTTCACTTCTGCGCCAGCGACACTGTTCACTAAAACACAAAAAACGACCTTCTTCGAACTCTACCTCAGTTGTTGCTCTCCCTAGCGACGGCGCCGAAATTTGACGGCACGTCGTTGTGTGCGCCAAATTTACACTCGACTCATGGCGATGCGATTAGTTGGGGCCGCTGGCCCATTCTGCTCGGGAAAAGGTCTCTTGATCACCGATCGGACTCCGGCGCACCGTTCACTCCTGCCCCCGCGACACTGTCCACTAAAACACAAAAACACAAACAACGACCTTCTTAGAACTCTACCTCAGTTGTTGCTCTCCCCGAGGATGGCGCCGAAATTTGACGGCACGTCGTTGTGAGCGTCAAATTTACACTCGACTCATGGCGAAGCGATGACTTGGGGCCGCTGGCCCGTTCCGCTTGGGAAAAGGTCACTGGATCACCGATCGGATTCCGGCAACACTGCTCCCTCTAGCGCCGGCGACACTATTCACTGAAACACAAAACACAAAAAACTACCTTCTTCGAACTCTACCTCAGTTGTTGCTCTCCCCGACGACGGCGCCTAAATTTGACAGCACGTCGTTGTGTGCTCCAAATTTACACTCGACTCATGGCGAAGCCATGACTTGGGGCCACTGGTCCGTTCCGCTCAGGAAAAGGTCTCAATAACTGCGCCGACGGCACCGTTTATTGAAGAAAAAAATGACCTTCTTCGAAATCTACCACAGTTGTTGCTCTCCCTGGCGACGGCGCTACAATTTGACGGCACGTCATTGAGTGCACCGAATTTACACTCGACTAATGGCGAACCAATGACTTGGGCACGTTGGCCCGTTCCGCTCGGGAAATGGTCTATTGATCACCGATCAGACTCCGGCAGCACTGTTCAATTCTGCGTCGGTGACACTGTTCACTGAAACACAAAAACACAATAAACGACCTTCTTCGAACTCTACCGCACTTGCTGCTCTCCCCGACGACGTCGCCGAAATTTGACGGCACGTCGTTGTGTTCGCCAAATTTACACTCGACTCATGGCAAAGCGATGACTTGGGGCCGCTGGCCGCTCCGCTCCGAAAAAGGTCTCTTGATCACCGATCGGACTCCGGCGGCACTGTTCACTAAAACACAAAAAACAACCTTCTGCGAACTCTACCTCACTTGTTGCTCTCCTCGGCGACTGCGCTGAAATTTGACGGCAAGTCATTGTGTCCCAATTTTACACTCAACTCATGGCGAAGCGATGACGTCAGGCCGCTGGCCCGTTCCGCTCGGGAAAAAGTCTCTTGATCAACGATCGGACTCTGGCGGAACTGTTCACTCCTGTGCCGACAACACAGTTCACTGAAACACAAAAACACAAAAAACGACCTTCTACGAACTCTACCTCACTTGTTGCTCTCCCCGGCGACTACGCCGAAATTTTAAGGCACGTCGTTGTGTGCCCTAATTTTACACTCAACTCATGGCGAAGCGATGACTTGGGGCCGCTGGCCCGTTCCGCTCGGGAAAAGGTCTCTTGATTACCAATCGGATTCCGGTGGCACTGTTCACTCCTGCGCGGCGACACTATTCATTGAAACACAAAAACACAAAAAATGACCTTCTTCGACCTCTACCTCAGTAATTGCGGTCCCCACCGAATGCGCCGAAATTTGACGGCCCGTCGTTGTGTGCCCAAATTTTACACTCAACTCATGGCGAAACGATGACTTGGGGTCGCTGGCCCGTTCCGCTTGAAAAAAATCTCTTGATCACCTATCGGACCTCGACGACATTGTTCACTGAAACACAAAAACATAAAAAATGACCTTCTTTGAAATCTACCACAGTTGTTGCTCTCCCTGGCGACGGTCCCGAAATTTTATGGCACGTCCTTATGTTCGCCAAATTTACACTCGACTCATGGCGAAGCGATGACTTGGGGGGGCTGGCCCATTCCGCTAGGGAAAAGGTCTCTTGATCACCGATCGGACTCCGGCGGCACTTTTCACTAAAAACAAAAAAACGTCCTTCTTCGAACTCTACCTCAGTTGTTGCTCTCATTGTCGATGGCGCCGAAATTTGACGGCACGGCGTTGTGTTCGCCAAATTTACACTCGACTCATGGCGAAGCTATGACTTGGGGAAGCTGGCCCGTTCCGCTCGGGAAAAGGTCTCTTGATCACCGATCGGACTCCTGTGGCACGGTTCACTCCTGCGCGGGCGACACTGTTCCCTGAAACACAAAAACCCAAAAAATTACCTACTTCGAACTCTATCTCAGTTGTTGCCCTCCGCGTCGATGGCGCCAAAATTTGACGACACGTCTTGTGTGCGCCAAATTTACACTCGACTCATGGCAAAGCGATGACTTGGGGCCGCTGGCCCGTTCCGCTCGGGAAAAGGTCTCTTGATCACCGATCGTATTTAGGCAGCACTGTTCACTCCTCACCGGCGACACTGTTCACTGTAATAGAAAAACCCAAAAAACTACCTACTTTGAACTCTATCTCAGTTGTTGCCCTCCTCGGCAACGGCGCCGAAATTTGATAGCACGTCTTGTGTGCGCCAAATTTAAACTCGACTCATGGCAAAGCGATGACTTGGGGCCGCTGGTCCGTTCCGCTCGGGAAAAGGTCTCTTGATCATCGGTTGGACTCCGACGGCACTGTTCGCTCCTGATGCGGCGACACTGTTCAATGAAACACAAAAACACAAAAAACTACCTTCTTCGAACTCTGCCTCGGTTGTTGGTCTCCCCGGAGACGGCGATGAAATTTGACGGCACGTCGTTGTGAGCGCCAAATTTAACTCAACTCATGGCGAAGCTATTTCTTGGCGCCGCTGGCCCGTTCCGCTCGGGAAAACATCCCTTGATCACCGATCGGACTCTGGCAGCACTGTTCACTCCTGCGTCGGTGGCACTGTTCACTGAAACAAATAAACACAAAAAATTACCTTCTTCGAACTCAACCTCAGGTGTTGCTCTCACCGGTGACGGCGCCGACATTTGACGGCACGTCGTTGTATGCGCCAAATTTACACTCGACTCATGGCGAAGCAATAATTAGGGGCTGCTGGCTCGTTCCGCTCGGGAAAAGGTCTCTTGATCATCGATCGGCTCCGGCATCACTGTTTACTCCTGCGTCGGCAACTCTGCTCACTGTAATAGAAAAACCCAAAAAACTACCTACTTTGAACTCTATCTCAGTTGTTGCCCTCCTCGGCGATGGCGCCGAAATTTGATAGCACGTCTTGTGTGCGCCAAATTTACACTCGACTCATGGCAAAGCGATGACTTGGGGCCGCTGGTCCGTTCCGCTCGGGAAAAGGTCTCTTGATCATCGGTTGGACTCCGACGGCACTGTTCGCTCCTGATGCGGCGACACTGTTCAGTGAAACACAAAAACACAAAAAACTACCTTCTTCGAACTCTGCCTCGGTTGTTGGTCTCCCCGGAGACGGCGATGAAACTTGACGGCACGTCTTGTGTGCGCCTAATTTACACTCGACTCATGGCGAAGCGATGACAAGGGGCCGCTGGCTCGTTCCGCTCGGGAAAAGGTCTCTTGATCACCGATTGGACTCCGGTGGCACGGTTCGCACCTGAGGCGGCGATACTCTTCACTGAAACACAAAAACCCAAAAAACTACCTTCTTCGAACTCTACTTCAGTTGTTGCTTTCCCAGGCGACGGCGAAGAAATTTGACGGCACGTCGTTGTGAGCGCCAAATTTACACTCGACTCATGGCGAAGCGATTACTTGGGGCCGCTGGCCCGTTCTGCTCGGGAAAAGGTCTCTTGATGACCGATCGGACTCCAAAGCATTGTTCACTCCTACGGCGGCGACACTATTCACTGAAACACAAAAACACAAAAAACTACCTTCTTCGAACTCTACCTCAGTTATTACTCTCCCCGGCGACGGCGCCGAAATTTGACGGCACGTCGTTGTGTGCGCCAATTTTATACTCGACTCATGGTGAAGCGATGACTTGGGGCCGCTGGCCCGTTCCGCTCGGGAAAAGTCTCTTGATCAACGATCGGACTCCGGCGGAACTGTTCACTCCTGTGCCGACAACACAGTTGGGCTGATTACCAAGAAAGAGCAAATGATATTCAATCTTATCATCTCATAAACGCAATGTGAGAAGATAAATATAGAAGACTTTTGGAGCGCAAGAAAACGCATGAGTTGGTCTCATCTTCAATCTCATTAAGTTGTTCTTATCTTCATTTTCTAGTCCTTTGAGCTTCTTATCTATTCCCTATATAAGGGATGCTACACTATTATTTTCACCATCCAATGAATAATAAACTTGTGAGAAACATGTGTTGTCTTTGTTCTTGATTGAACTTTCTGAACTTCTCAAGGTTAATCTTATGGCGTTCAAATCCAAACTTATCACCATTCTTGGTGTGGCGTTTGAATCTGAAGTTCTTAGTTTCTCATCAAGCTATCCATTTGCGTTACGGTGATGGGGTTAAGACTCATCCTATGAAGTCGTGGTTTCTCATCACAATAAGGTGAGGGGTCATCGAGCTCGACAAACTTGTTGTGGCAGATTTTTGGTTACGATCCAACTCAAGATAACGGTTTCCATCACACTAGAGGGTGGGGTTCGTATCAGTTTGGTAATCAGAGCCTTGTTTCAACACAGGTTTGAGTTATCTTTTTTTTTTTTCTGTCCCTTTCATAACTAAACCTTTCACTTTTCATTTCCTTCTTTTGTTATTCCTTATAGCAATAATAAAAGCAAAAAAAAAAAAACAGCAAAGCCAAAAAAAGGCAACATACAAAAAAGGCAGCATACAAAAAAGCAGCAAAAAAAAAGCATAAAAAAAGTATTCTAGTTGCGAGGAATACAAAAAAAAAAAAAAATTCTTTTGAATATCTTTTACATTCCATTCTTGTTGTTTTTTTTTAAAACCCACCCCGTTAGAGCCCCAACCCTAACACCCACCAAGAATCGAATCTGTGACATGGGGTTTATAATACACCACTACAACCACTAGGCTAGCCCTTGGTCGTTTGATTCTTTTATCCACAAAAACAAAACAAAAATCTGTTGGATATCCCTTCACTTTCTTGTATCTCTACCTTCTTTCCTTTTTTGTCTTTCCTTTCAAACTTTTGATAGGTTTGGTTATCTACTCATTTTGATATCCACCTGATTCTTCTTTTGATTTCATTGAGTTTGATTCAGAACATGAGACAAACACATTGAGTGGAAAAAGACAGGAGAGTTGAGTTCATTTTGAGTGCATACACGAGTGGAGTGCATCAATATTGAGTGAAACACGTGAGCGAGTGTTTTGTGAGGTCCTTAAATTATATCTGAAGTTTTTTTTTTCTCTTCCAAATGGAAAACGATCAAAGAGATGAAGAGGGGCCACATCAACTTCCCAACTGATAATGTAGTATGGCAGTGTTTGACAAAACCAGCACTTGCTGTAGCATCTGCTGGAACCGCAGCTTGTTCACTTCTGGTCTGTCTGTCAGGCACTTCTTCAAGATCAGAGTCTTCATCACCAGTGTCAGTATCAGGAGCAGAAACTTCTTCTGCATCATTTACAACAACATTAATTGATTCCATGACTGTATTTGTCCGCTGGTTATATACTCGATAAGCCCTGCTGTTTGTTGAATAACCCAAGAACAATCCAGGATCACTCTTAGGGTCGAGTTTCTTTCTATACTCCCGATCTCTCAGAATGAAACACTCACTTCCAAAGATGTGGAAGTATTTAATAGTGGGCTTCTTCTGATTCCAGAGCTCATAGCAGGTCTGATTGGTTCCTCTCCGTAAGGTGACTCTATTGATGATATAACATGCGGTGTTCATAGCCTCTGCCCAAAATCTCAGGGGAACTCTCTTAGCATGAATCATGACTCTGGCCATTTCTTGAATTGTTCGATTCTTTCGTTCCACTACACCATTCTGCTGAGGAGTGATGGGAGAAGAGTACTGATGAGAGATACCCCTTTGACGACAGAACTCATCCATAGCTTCGTTTTCAAATTCCCTACCATGATCACTGCGGATGCTACTGATTCTGAGGTCTTTCTCTTGCTCTAGGCGAGACACCAGGGACACTATAACTTTCACAGTATCTGATTTTTCTCTGATAAAATCAATCCAGGTGAATCTAGACTAGTCATCAACACAAACAAAAGCATACCTCTTTCTGCCCAGACTCTCAACCTCCATTGGTCTCATTAGGTCCATGTGAATCAGCTGTAACGGTCTGGAAGTACCTACATCTTTGACTCTTGGGTGTGACACCTTCTTTTGTTTTCCAATCTAACAATCTCCCCAGATGGAATTTGTCTCCCCTTTAAGTTGTGGTATTCCTCTGACTAGCCCTTCTGCTGCAAGTCTCTTCAGAGTTCTCAGGTTAACATGCCCCATTCTTCTATGCCATAGATTCATTTCCTCGGCCTTTGTCAGCATACATTTCTGAAGAGGTAAGTTTGAACTCACATTGAGAAGATAACAGTTACTCTTTGACCTGGCTCCTTCCATAATACATTTTCCAGATTTGTCGAGGACTTTGCAAGAGTCTTTCGTAAATTTTACCTGTTTAGTCCCGTCACACAGCTGGCTAATGCTTATGAGATTTGCCTTTAGTCCTTCCACTAGAAGAACATTGCTCAGGCTCGGCATTCCTTCCACTGCCAAAGTTCCTCTTCCCAGAACTCTTCCTTTTAGGCCGTTACCAAACTTCACGCGTTGTTCCAAACAGGGTGTAATGTTTTTCAAGAAGGATCTTTCTCCTGTCATGTGTCCTGAACATCCACTGTCAAAGTACCAGCTTATCTTGTCCGAGGAGCTAGCTGTGCTGACAAGAGCGAGGAGCTGAGTCTGTGCATGATTCTGCCTGACAGATTTCCTGACTGAGGCTACTCCAGCATGAGCTGAGGAACAGTTTCTTTTTATGTGACCTTTGCGACCGCAGCTGTAACATTTTTTATACTTTGAAGCTCCCTTGTTACGGTGATGCAGAGGTTGCTGAAGGAGATCCTGGTTCAATCTTCCTTGTGTTTTTCTGCCTCTTCTGAACGACCTGTATCTGGCCAAGTTGCATTCATCTTCACTCAGCTCTTTCTCATCTTCACTCCACTGGCAGAGAGAGCCCTCTTTTTCATCGGTTTACTAGTGCAGTTGATTTGTCGATGACCGTAGCCTGCACAGTTCCAGCATTGGACTCCCTTCTTTATTTCTTTCTTTTCATCTTCATTCTGAGCCGGTTCCTTCCCTTTTCTGTTATTTTCACGGCCCCTTCTGAGTTGTCTCTGCGAGGAGGAGCTTTTCCCGGTTCTGGATTCCATGTTCTTCAGAAGTTTCCCAATGTTCTTAACAAGCATACACAGCTGATCTTCTGGAACTGCCTTCATGGATTCTGCTTCAGCTTTTAGTCCAACATTCTTGTCCTTGGGAGTGGTGTCCTCTTTAACCAGTTTCATCTCAAATTGTTTGAGAGACCCCATCAATTCTTCCAACCTCATGAATCTGACATTTTGAGCTTCTTCAATGGCTGTCACTTTCATGTCAAATTTTGTGGGCAGCGATTTGAGAACCTTCCTGATCATCTTCTCTTCAGGGATAGGTTCACCAAGGACATGGGCTTCATTTGCAAGATCACAGAGTTTAGCATTAAACTCAGTGACAGTCTCCTCTTCCAGCATTCTCAGATTCTCAAACTTTGTAGCAATGATCTGGAGTCTTGATAGCTTCACTCTATCAGTTCCTTCATGAGCAGTTTGCAGAATTTCCCACGCTTGTTTGGCCATGTCATAATTCGATATCAACCTGAAATTGTTAGCATCAACTGCAGCAAAAATTACATTCAGGGCCTTTGAATTACCAATTGCTGCAGCACCCTCTTCAACAGTCCATTGTTCTTCAGGCTTTATCCTTTTGACTCCTTGTTCATCCATGGTGATTGGGGGAGACCACTGGATAACGACAGCTCTCCAAGTCTTCTCATCAATAGCCTTGAGAAAGGCTTTCATTCTAGCTTTCCAATATCCATAGTTGCTCTCTTCCAACAATGGAGGTCTGCTTGTGCTCTGTCCTTCCTTCATTGTCTTGGCTTCTTCAGAGACACTGTAGGATCTTTTACTCTGTGTGTTGAGCACCCGCTCTGATACCAATTGAAATTCGCCGTATCTCAGTTCGACAGATTCGTGAACAAGCAGTTGCTGCAGCACACTCTTGTTCACTCGGAAATTGTCTCAGCAAACAATGAACAAGACAAAGTTTGTTCACCCAGTTCGGCCAACTGCCTACGTCTGGGGAGGACTATTCTCCAGTCCTCAATCCACTCAAACCAAAGTTCTCCAAGTACACTCGGTTACAACTCACGCAACCTATGCTACTCAACCTTGTGTGGATCACTCGGCACAATCAGAACAAGCTCTGATTTGTGTCTGCACACCCTCTAAAATATGTCAATCTAGAATAGCTACAGTCTTCTCAAAGAACTCAGCCTATTCTAAACTACACCTACTCAGCAGGGTTGCTGTAGCAGCTGCTGTAACACACAGCTGAAACACAAATGTCCGCGTCGCTCCAAGGCCTTCCACCGAGCCGATCGAACGATTCCACGAGCGCTGCACACTCTGGAATACTCCCCCTCACTCAGTGACCACCTGCCACTAGCGAGTACTTCCGCACGACACTTGACCGAGCCAACCACCCGTCAGTTCTTTCGCGGCTGCCCTTGATCAACCAACAAGCACCACTGCTCTGAATTGGCTTCCAGATCAAGCTTGGATCAGACTCTGCAAGTCCTGACCTCCCACTGCTTCTATCACCATAGCTCTGCGCTCACGCTCTGCTCTCGGGTGATGATCGAAGATTTTATCCGTCGCACACCAAGAATTACTCTCTCTGAATTCTGTGTATGCACTCGTGTATCCCTCAGCTTCAATCAACCTCTCAGCTCTGAACACCTCTCGCTTAAATAGCAGCACCAGCTTTAAGCAATGTCCAGGTTTAGGCAATGTCCCAAAAAGAACAATTATCTCCTAAAATCTAGGAGATTAGATTTGATATTTATCTTCAATGCAAATCTCCTTCTCTGACTAGTAAACTCCACTGGAATATACTCCACAGCATATTAGAAAAACTTCAGAGGCTCTCCATAGAGTTTCCAGCCCTTCTGGACAAGCCCAGGAAGCTGCTGTTTCTTGGACGGTTGAAACAGCCAGTTGAACAAGCTCCTGCTGCAGCATCCCCTGCTGCAGCTGCTGCTATTTCACTTCTGCTGGCCTGCTTGATAGCTTTAGCTGCAGTAACTCCTTGTACACTTGTGCTGGTTTTGTCAAACACTGACATACTGACATCATCAAAATACTTTCATGTCTTTGGAAGTGACTGTTTTATTCTAAGAGATCGAGAGTATAGGCAGAAACTAGACCCAAAAAGTGATCCTGGTCTATTCTTGGGCTACTCAACAAACAGCAGAGCTTATCGAGTCTACAACCAGTGGACACATACAGTAATGGAATCCATAAATGTTGTTGTCAACGATGCTGAAGAAGTGCCTCCCTCTGATACTTTCACTGATGATGAAGACTCTGATCTTGAGGAGGTGTCTGTCAGTCAGAACAGAAGTGAACAAGCTGTGGCTCCAGAAGATGCTACAGCAAGTGCTGAAGCAGAAAACCCAGATATACAATTTGAAAGCATGTCTGAAGATGTGAACTCTGAAACTTCCAATCCACCTTCAAGGCAGCCTCCGAAGAAGATTCAGAAGAATCATCCCTGACAAATGTAATTGGAGACTCGTCAGAAAGAAGAAGAACCAGAAGCCATGCTTACCTTAATACATGTTTTATGTCCAGCATTGAACCCAATAATTTCAAGGAAGCCATGAGTGATGAATTCTGGATAATGGCGATGCAGGAAGAATTGGCAGAGTTTGAAAGACATGATGTGTGGGATCTGGTAGACAGACCAAATGGAGTAAATATTATAGGCACAAAGTGGGTGTTCAAAAACAAAACTGATGAAAAAGGCAACATTACAAGAAATAAAGCCAGACTGGTTGCCCAGGGATATTCTCAGATTGAGGGTCTAGACTTTGAAGAAGCATTTGCTCCAGTGGCTCGCCTGGAGGCCATCAGACTTCTCCTAGCAATGTCTTGTTTCCTGGGGTTCAAACTATATCAAATGGATGTTAAAAGTGCGTTCCTGAATGGAGACCTGTATGAAGAAGTCTATGTCTCTCAGCCAAAATGTTTTGAAGATCCTCATCACCTAGAGCATGTATATAAATTGAAGAAAGCCTTATACGGACTGAAACAGGCTCCTCGGGCATGGTATGAGAGGTTGACAGTGTTCTTAGAAAAACATGCCTACAAACGAGGGGGAGCTGACAAAACTCTATTTGTCAAAAGAACTCAGTCAGATGTGATCATTGCTCAAATATATGTGGATGATATAGTCTTTGGATCAAAGTCTCAGCACCTGGTGAAGCAGTTTGTGAATCACATGCAGCAAGAATTTCAGATGAGCACGGTATGGAAGTGAGTCAGACTATCTACAGAAGTATGATTGGGAGCTTGCTATACCTGACTGCCAGCCGCCCTGACATTTCATTTGCAGTAGGAGTGATAGAGCCTAGTTATACACATTATTTAGGTCATAACCCTGTGCTTGTTTGCAATATTTCATGAGCAAGATTACTCGTTTCCAATGTTTTTGTATATCAGGTCAGAACGAGTCCTTAAGTCGGATACGCGCTGTCAGGCAGCGTTCTAGGAGTGAAAGATCAGCCTGAGGAGCTAGCGGCGCAAACAAGAAGAAATGGCGAAAGACAGCAGAGGTGCGCTACCCGATTGCGCCAACCAATGCCATGCGCCAGGCGCAAAGTCCCAGTGACCAGATTTGGAAGTTGCCGAAAGTTGAACCTCCTATATAAAGGAAGTAAGTCTAGGGTTTCAGAGAGTTCGAAAAGACTGTTGTTCCAGAGGCACCAGAGGACGCAAGGAGGCACTGTGCGGCAGAACTGGAAAACACACGGACTTATTGAGGAGATTTGCGCCAGCCGACTGCGCCAGCCGAGAGAAGACACTGCACGCACTGTTTGCTACCGTTTTCTTGGATTCAGTAGTTGTTATTTACTATTTTATGATGTTTACCACTAGCATGTCTAGCTAAACACTTAGTGTTGGTCGGGCATGAATCTATGATGTATTACCTTTGAGACTTGAGCTTAATGCGTAGTTTACTTATTTGTATTAATCCTGCGCGTACTGAGACAGTTAGTTGCATAAGTAGGGGAAGCCTTGAACCGCAATCCTATTTGTGTTGCTTGCTTGTCACCTGTTAAACTAGTTGCATGCGTAGGGGAAGCCTTGAACCGCAAACTTACCGTGACAACTAGGAGTAACGAGTTAGGGTAAGCAGTTGCTACTGTGACAGGATTCGCAGCTGTTTAGTCTAGTTCTAGGATTAATAGCACATGAACTTTGAACGGAACATGCGCGTGTGTTAGGAAGCCTTTACCGGACACTAACCCAATTAGGGCACAAACTATAGACGTTTAGAGTCGATGATAAGGAGTGCATTCATAGAGGATTGTCTGCCCAATACTTCTCATAAAGATAGTACTTCATCTCTACTGCTTGCGCACGTCTAGTGCAATTCCCCGCGTTACGATATTCACTGTTACTCGCGCATCGCGCAAAACCCCCAATCACTCACGCAACCCCCGTTTTCTTAAGTGTAGGTTACTGGCTAAGACTCACTGCTTGCTCCCTGTGGAGATCGACCCTTACTTAACCGCTGTACTAGTGGGAGAGGAAGGAATTATATTTGACGCGCACAACGACGCGCGATCAAGGAGTCTGTGCCAGATTTCAAGCTTGTCCCAAAGATAGTCACTTGCAGTTGGTCAAGCGCATCATTCGTTATGTTGGAGGAACTGTGGACTATGGCTTATGGTATACTAATGACACAAATGCTAATCTGGTAGGATACAGTGATGTAGACTGGGCAGGATGCTCAGAGGACAGGAAGAGCACTTCGGGAGGATGCTTCTTCCTAGGAAATAACCTGGTCTCTTGGTTCAGCAGGAAATAGAACAGCATTTCTCTATCCACTGCCGAGGCTGAATACATAGCTGCTGGGAGCTGCTGTGCACAAATGTTGTGGATGAAGCAAATGCTGAGTGAGTATGGGATTGCTCAAGATGAAATGACCCTCTACTGTGACAATATGAGTGCCATCAGCATATCTAAGAATCCGGTTTAGCACAGCAGAACCAAGCACATTGACATTCGTCATCACTTCATCCGTGATCTAGTTGAAAAGAATATCATTGTGCTACAGCATGTGGTGTCTGCCAAACAACTTGCTGATATCTTCACAAAAGCTCTGGATGCAGCCCGGTTCGAAGACCTCCGAGCCTCTCTGGGGCTCTGTGTTTTACCTCCATAGGACGGCTAGGAGACACCCCCTTGTCATCTTTCCAAAAAGGGGGAGGAGACGATAAGGAGAAGAAGGAGAGGTTAAGAAATTTTATTCCAGAAAACAAACTCTCTAAGGTTTTGTCAAAATGCCAAGGAGGAGATTGATAATGTAGTATGGCAGTGTTTGACAAAACCAGCACAAGTGAACAAGGAGTTGCTACAGCACAAGTAAACAAGCAGTCCAGCAGAAGTGAACTAGCAGCAGCTGTAGCAGGGGATGCTATAGCAGGAGCTTGTTCAACTGGCTGCATCATCTGTCCGAGAAGCAGCAGCAATCTGGGCGTGTCTAGAAGGGCTGGAAACTCTACGGAGACCATCTGAAGAATTTCTAAGAAGCTGTGGAGTATATTCCAGTGTGGTTTACTAGTCAGAGAAGGAGTTTACATTGTAGATAAATATCAAATCTAATCTCCTAGATTTTAGGAGATAATTGTTCTTTTTGGGACATTGCCTAAACCTGAACTTTGCTTAAAGCTGGTGCTGCTATTTAAGAAGAAGAGGTTTAGAGCAGAATGGTTGATCGAAGCTGAGGTATACACAAGTGCATACATAGAATTCAGAGAGAGCAATTTTGGTGTGTGACGGGAGAATTCTTCGATCATCACCCGAGAGCAGAGCGTGAGCGCAGAGCTGTGGTGATAGAAGCAGAAGGGAATCAGGACTTGCAGAGTCTGACGGGTGTGTGGCTCGGTCAAGTGTCTAAGCGGTGATTCTCGCTAGTGGCAGGTGGTCACTGAGTGAGGGGGAGTATTCCAGAGTGTGCAGCGCTCGTGGGATCGTTCGAACGGCTCGGCAGAAGGCTTTGGAGCGACGCGGACAAATTGTGCTTCAGCTGTGTGTTACAGCAGTTGCTATAGCAACCCTGCTGAGTGAGTGTAGTTTAGAATAGTCTGAGTCTTGAGAAGTCTGTAGCTATTCTAGATTGACATTTGTAGAGGGTGTGCAGACACAAGTCAGAGCCTGTTCTGATTGTGTCAAGTGATCCACACAAGGTTGAGTAGCATAGGTTGCGTGGAGTTGTAACCGAGTGTACTTGGAGACCTTCGTGTTTAGTGGATTGAGGACTGGAGAATAGTCCTCCCCAGACGTAGGCAGTTGGCCGAACTGGGTGAACAAACTTCTGTCTTGTTCACTGTTAGCTGAGACAATTTCCGAGTGAACAAGAGTGTGCTGCAGCAACTGCTTGTTCACAAGTCTGCCTAATTGAGACGCTGTGAAATTTCACTCTTGATGGGTATAGTGGTTTCTTTAAAATTCCTATCCACCCCGATGACCAAGAAAATACCACATTTACTTGCCCCTACGACATATTTTTTTATAGGAGAATGTCTTTTGGTCTTTGTAATGCACCGGAAACTTTTCAACGTTGTATGATGTCCAGCTTTGCTGAATTTTTAAAAAAATCTATGGAAGTATTTATGGACAATTTTTCTGTGCAGTTGATTCGCAATCATGCGAATTGATGGATCATAGTAATACTTTAGATGACGTAAATTCTAAAAGTATATATGATCCAAGTCAATGGACTCACATTGATAATAGAATGAGAAAACTAATATAGATTTTCCTAAGGATTCGCAAAATCGACATTTCTTATCGACACATTACTACCACTATTTACCGAATGGAGAAAAATATAAAAGGAAGTGGATTGTTATTCACGTGATTTAGATAGGATCTTTTGTTTTTGTTGCAAACTATTTGGTTTTGGTTCTAATAAAATTAGGCTAGCTAACGAAGGTTGTAATGATTGGAAAAATATAGGTAGAACTCTGATAGAGCCTAGTTATATGCGCTATTTAGATCTTAACACTGTGCTTGTTTGCATTATTTTGTGTACAAGATTACTAGTTTTCGGTATTTTTGTATTTCAGGATAAAACAGGAGCATAAGTCAGATGTTCGCTAACGGACATTTTTAGAGCGCAATGCACGACCTGCGGAGCTAGCAGCACAAAAGGAGATAGCTGATTCGGACTATAGTGCGCAAACCGACTGCGCGAAGCAAGTAGGGTAATCAACGTGCGCAGAATGGCAGAGTTTCTAAATATTGATCTCCTAGATTTGGGAAGTTGCTAAAAGTCTCTCGGGCCAAATCTAAGCATTCCTTGGGCTTCAAGACCACTATATAAGAGGAGGGAAGCTAGGGTTTGGAGGAGAGAGAGAGCAGATAGAGAGAAGGACACATAGCAGCAAAACACACGAGCTACTTCAGCCAGAATCTGCGCGAACCACCTGCGCCAGCCGAGAACAGCAACGCGCAATTGCGCCAACCTGCTACGTTTTCTCTTGCTGCCTTAGTTTTAATTATTATTTCTATGATGTTTGTTTCTAGCATCTCTAGCTAAACACTTTATATCGGTTGGGCATGATTCTATAAAGTATTTCCTTTTGAGACTTGTGCTTAATGCTTAGTTCGTCTACTTATATTAATTCTATGCATATGGGTGATAATTAGTTGTGTGAATAGGAGAAGCCTTGAACCGCAATCTTATTCTAACTGCTCGTTATTGTATGTTAAACTAGTTGATAGCTTGACGGTGACAACTAGGAGTAACGCACTAGGATAATCAGCTGCTACTGTGATAGGATTCGTGGCTGCTTAGACTAGTTTCAGGAATTAATAGCTCATGGACTTTGATCGGAACATGCGCGCACGTTAGGAAGCCTTGACCGGACACTAACTTAAGTAGAACTGCACTATAGATGTTTAGAGTTGATGATAAGGGATACATTCATAGTGGATTGTCTGTACCGATACTCTTCATAGTCATAGTACTTAGAATCTACTGCCTGCGCACGTATCGTGCAATTCTGCTTTCACTACTGCTCATTCGCGCACCTGCACAACCCAATCACTCACAACCCCAATTTCGTAAGTTGTAGGTTGCTAGCTAAGACGAGTCTGCACGCTCCTTGTGGGATCGACCCTGACTTAGTGGAGAAGGAAGGATTAATTTGACGCGTACAACGACGCGCGATCAAATTTTGGCGCCGTTGCCGGGGAGCAACACAGATAAGTTTTAACTAGTTCAAGTTTTCTTTTACAGTAGTTAGTTATTTCATTTTATTTTTCGTTGGTGTTTCTGCCAGTACGCAATCAACATCAGCCTGCGCAACCTTGAAACAGTTGCGCTGCGCAGATCATAGTTGCGCACCGACAGGGGCAACAACCTAGTTTCTTTTAATTCCGTTTACTTGAAGTTTAGAACAGGAGATGGAGAATAATAGTGTCATCGGTGATAACTTAGGGGTTAGAACCCCAGAGGGACCTAACAATGCAAGGGCAGATAACCGCGCAGCTCGGTTCAGAGAGGAAGTACAACGCGAAGTTGAGGCTCGGATGGCCGCTGAGGCAGTATATAATGCGCAACCCGCGCAACAGATCGTGCGACGCAGAACAGTGCGTGAGATGTCGGCCCCAATCACAGTCAACCAACCGTGGTGCATAGTGCTTCCAGCCGATGGGCATTTTGAACTACGGAGCTCATTCATTCATCATATGCCTAAGTTTCATGGGATGAACAACGAGAACCCAGACAAGCATGTGCGCGAATTCCTAGTTATCTGCGAGAACATGAAGACCGACGGGGAGAGTGAAGAAGCGCTGAAGCTGAAGGCGTTCCCTTTTTCATTGGGTGATACAGCCAGGCATTGGCTGATGAGCTTACCAGTAGGATCCATTCGCACATGGGAGCAGCTCCAGAAGACGTTCTTGGATAAGTTCTGCCCCGCAGCAAAGATTCCGCTACTCAGGAGGGAATTGGCCGCACCTAGACAGGGCGTAAGAGAGTCACTATCAGAGTACTATGAGCGTTTCAGGGAGCTGGAAGCCAACTGCTATAATCATGGCCTGCCCCAACATGTGCTGATAGAGAATTTCCTGAACGGGCTACAACCGATGGAACTAAGACTGTTGAATGCATGTGCAGGTGGTGACATATGCAACATGTACCCGGAGGATGTATGGCAGATGATCGAGGACTCTGCTGGACAGGTAAGGCATCAATTGACGCTCGAGAACAGCCGTGCGCGCGCTGTGCATCAGGTGGATTCCAGTGCTGAAATAAAGGAAATGAAAGCCATGCTGCAGAAGCTGATGAGTGCGCAAGGCACGCAACCAGTTGCGCCGAAGGCATGCGAATTCTGTACGTCCACTGAGCACAAAACCGACGCATGTCCCACACTTTTCGAGGAATCAGGAGATGTCAATGCTCTAGGAGGATGGGACAATAGAGGACCGCAGAGGCAGAATCAGCCGCGCTTTGGACTGGCCGCAAATGGATTCAGATGGAGGGAGGACAGCAATCTCCAAAGGCAGCCAGCGGAATATCGTGCACCTCAGCAGGCGCAGCAAGCATACAACCCACCGCACCGCCGCGATGACGCACCAGCACAGAATAACCAGCAACCGCGACACTCCTTAGAAGACATAGTGGGTCAGTTGGCAGACACCGTGCGCAAGAACGATGAAAAGTATGACAAGAGGTTAGAGTCAATTGAGAAGCAGTTGTCGCAGATTGCTACCACGGTCTATGAGCTGAAAAAGAGCGATGGCAACCTGCCTTCGCAAGTGATCCAAAACCCTAAGGGAGGAGTTAACGCCGTAACGCTGAGGACTGGGCGCACAGTTGGGACAGCTCCGACCGCGAAGGAGCCCGCGCAGCCAGTTGCGCAACCTCCAGAGCCAGCACAGCTGGATGCGCAACCAGCCGCGCCAGCTACGAACCAACAGGGGGTGGCGCCAGGTATGACACAATCATGAGAAAAGAGTACCAGTCATACTTGCACCTGCACCTTTTCCTGTGCAAGCACCTTTAGGAAGGAAGGAGGCGCTGGACAAGGAGTTATACAAATTATTCAGTAAAGTGGAAATAAACATCCCCCTGATTGAGGCAGTTCGGCAGATTCCCAGATATGCCAAGTTCTTGAAGGAGCTGTGCCCAAACAAGAGGAGGAAAGGTGAGTGCGCACAAGTAATGCTTAACGCACATGCATCAGCAATTGTGCAACACAAGGTATCAGCAATGCTTAAAGTACATCTTCCTGGGCAATGAGGACACCCTGCCTACCATCCTCAAACGAATGGCCAGGCCGAGGTTTCCAATAGAGAGATCAAGCGCATTCTGGAGAAAACCGTGAGACCTTCGCGCAAAGACTGGAGCCAGCGGCTGGACGATGCACTTTGGGCATACAGGACTGCACACAAGACACCGATTGGGACTTCACCATTTCGGTTGGTGTACGGAAAGGCGTGCCAACTACCGGTTGAGTAGGAGCACAAGGCATACTAGGCATTGCGCACTTGCAATCTGAACCTCGATGAGGCTGGTAAGGAGCGCGCATTTGAATTAAGCGAGCTAGAGGAGCTGCGCCTGGATGCATATGAGGGGTTGCGCGACTACAAAGCGCGCACGAAAGCATTTCACGATAAGTACATCCTCAGACGCACCTTCGAGCCAGGAGACCGGGTGCTGTTGTTCTCCTCGCGTTTAAAACTGATGCCCGGGAAGCTGCGCAGCAAGTGGACGGGACCTTACACGGTCACAAAGGTTTTCCCGTATGGAACTATCGAGTTAGAGAACGAGCGCAAGCATCGCTTTCAAGTTAATGGGCAAAGAGTCAAGAAATACTTGAGAGAACCGTGGGATGAGGCCACATGCGAAGTTGATTTGGCGGAACCAGAAATAGAAGATGCGCAAGCTGCTGCGCCAGAAATACGGCCCGATTCACCGGAGGGAGAACTAGGAGCTAATGATTATATATCTTCTCCCTCACTGATTAACCTCGTTACTTATGATGTGCCACACAATTTTGGCCACACTGACCACCTATCTATTCCTTTGCGTAGGACTAAGGAAGACATAGCACACACAGACGCACCAGAGCGCGCAGGAGCAAGTGTGGGTGTGGTCCGGAGCACGAACTTGAGCAAGTAATGAGGTACTGTCGAGCCAACGACGTTAAACAAAGGCACTTGTCGGGAGGTAACCCGACACGTTTTCCACGTTTTATTTTTACACGTTGTTAGGATTTGCATTTTAGCTAGTTCAGTACTTGCATTTTCTTTTTTGAGTCACATAGCAATGCGCGAGTCAGTGCGCAGTTCAGTGCGCAGGACAGATGCGTAGGTCAGGGGGTATATAAGGGCAGATACTTAGAAAATTCCGGACATTCTGCAATTTCAACCGTTAAGAGCTCTGCACTGCTGCCAGCCGATCTTTGCCGTCCGCCCACCGTTTCCAGCGTTCTTTAGTGAGATTTGAAGAGCACAACATCACCAGCGCACTAGGTAACCTCTCATTTCTTGTTTCAGTCATTTTAGTGAGGGTTTGGTGAAGGAAGCCGACTGAGGACGTAACCCTAGAATCGCAATCGCACCTAGTTAGCCAGCTCCGTTTGGTGATTTCATTGCTGGGTTTTGTTGACACGAGTGAGGCGCCCATCTGGTAGAAATTTGAGGGTTTGATTCGAAGTTCTGATTTTGGGATCCTTAGTAGAGCGTTGACTACAGTTGACCGCTGCAAATATGAGGCCAGCAGAGGACCAGGACACCCCAACATCTTTCGCACGGAAGTATGACGCCTTCTGGAGGCTGGACATGTATGGCACCCCGTGCATCAGCAAGGACTTCCTGCGCGAGGTG
Source organism: Umbilicus rupestris (assembly GCA_963678935.1). Taxonomy (NCBI): domain Eukaryota; kingdom Viridiplantae; phylum Streptophyta; class Magnoliopsida; order Saxifragales; family Crassulaceae; genus Umbilicus; species Umbilicus rupestris. The sequence goes on along the minus strand of OY787607.1, from coordinate 10,771,601 downwards.
GGCTTAGAGGACTTGGTCACAGAGAAGCTCACGCAGGCCGGCTGGGAAGCGCTGATGGACTTAGAATGCGCAGCCGACAAAAAAGATGAAATTCACAGCATCTCAGTTAGGCAGATATGTGAACAAGCAGTTGCTGCAGCACACTCTTGTTCACTTGGAAATTGTCTCAGCAAACAATGAACAAGACACAAGTTTGTTCACCCAGTTCGGCCAACTGCCTACGTCTGGGGAGGACTATTTCTCCAGTCCTCAATCCACTACACACGAAGGTCTCCAAGTACACTCGGTTACAACTCCACGCAACCTATGCTACTCAACCTTGTGTGGATCACTTGACACAATCAAAACAGGCTCTGACTTGTGTCTGCACACCCTCTACAAATGTCAATCTAGAATAGCTACAGACTTCTCAAGACTCAGCCTATTCTAAACTACACTCACTCAGCAGGGTTGCTATAGCAACTGCTGTAACATACAGCTGAAGCACAATTGTCCGCGTAGCTCCAAAGCCTTCTGCCAAGCCGTTCGAACGATTCCACGAGCACTGCACACTCTGGAATACTCCCCCTCACTCAGTGACCTCCTGCCACTAGCGAGAACTACCGCTTAGACACTTGACCGAGCCACACACCCGTCAGTTCTTCCGCGGCTGCCCTTGATCAACCAACAAGCCCACCTGCTCTGAATTGGCTTCCAGATCAAGCTCGAATCAGACTCTGCAAGTCCTGATTCCCTTCTGCTTCTGTCACCACAGCTCTGCGCTCACGCTCTGCTCTCGGGTGATGATTGAAGAAATCGTCTGTCACACACCAAAATTGCTCTCTTTGAATTCTGTGTATGCACTCGTGTATCCCTCAGCTTCGATCAACCATTCTGCTCTAAACCCCTTTCTCTTAAATAGCAGCACCAGCTTTAAGCAAGACCAGGTTCTCCTAAAATCTAGGAGATTAGATTTGATTTTGATCTTCAATACAAATCTCCTTCTCTGGCTAGGAAACCTCACTGTAAAATTCTCCACAGCATTTTAGAAATTCTTCTGATGATCTCTGTAGAGTTTCTAGCCCTTCTAGACAAACCCAGGTCGCTGCTGCTACTCGGTCAGATGATGCAGCCACTTGAACAAGCTCCTACTATAGCATCCCCTCCTGCAGCTGCTGCTTGATCACTTGTGCTGTAGCAGCTCCTTATTCACTTGTACTGGTTTTGTCAAACACTGCCATACTACATCATCAATCTCCCCCTTGGCATTTTGACAAAACCCTACAGAGAATTGTTTGCAGAATATAATTTCTTAACCTCCCCTTCTTCTCCTTATCGTCTTCTCCCCCTTTTTGGAATAAATGACAAGGGGGGGTCTCCTGCCGCCCTATGGAGGTAACACACAGAGCCCCAGAGAGGCTCTCAGGTCTTCGAACCGGACTGCATCCAGGGCTTTTGTGAAGATATCAGCAAGTTGTTTGGCAGACACCACCTGCTGTAGCGCAATGATATTCTTTTCTACTAGATCACGGATGAAGTGATGACGAATGTCAATGTGCTTGGTTCTGCTGTGCTGAACCGAATTCTTAGATATGCTGATGGCACTCATGTTGTCACAGTAGAGAGTCATTTCATCTTGATCAAGCCCATACTCACTCAGCATTTGCTTCATCCATAACATTTGTGCACAGCAGCTCCCAGCAGCTATGTATTCAGCCTCGGCAGTGGATAGAGAAATGTTGTTTTGCTTCCTGCTGAACCAAGACACCAGGTTATTTCCTAGGAAGAAGCATCCTCCCGAAGTGCTCTTCCTGTCCTCTGAGCATCCTGCCCAGTCCGCATCACTGTATCCTACCAGATTAGCATTTGTGTCCTTAGTGTACCATAAGCCATAGTGCACAGTTCCTCTAACATACCGAATGATGCGCTTGACCAACTGCAAGTGACTATCTTTGGGACAAGCTTGAAATCTGGCAGAGACTCCTACTGCAAAGGAAATGTCGGGGCGGCTGGCAGTCAGGTATAGCAAACTCCCAATCATGCTTCTGTAGATAGTCTGACTCACTTCCATTCCGTGCTCATCTTTAATGGCTTTAACATGAGTGGCAGCAGGAGTTCGTTTGTGACTGGCCTTATCTAGCTGGAATTTCTGCACAAGGTTCTTGCTGTATTTGCTTTGAGTAATAAAGATGCCATCTTCTTTCTGGGTAATCTCCAGACCAAGAAAGTATGACAGTTCTCCTACCATGCTCATTTGAAATTCTTGCTGCATGTGATTCACAAACTGCTTCACCAGGTGCTGAGACTTTGATCCAAAGACAATATCATCCACATAGATTTGAGCAATGATCACATCTGACTGAGTTCTTTTGACGAATAGAGTTTTGTCAGCTCCCCCTCGTTTGTAGCCATGTTTTTCTAGGAACACTGTCAACCTCTCATACCATGCCCGAGGAAGCTGTTTCAGTCCATATAAGGCTTTCTTCAACTTATATACATGCTCTGGGTGATGAGGATCTACAAAACCTTTTGGCTGAGAAACATATACTTCTTCAGAGAGGTCTCCATTCAGGAACGCACTTTTGACATCCATTTGATATAGTTTAAACCACAGGAAACAAGACATTGCTAGAAGAAGTCTGATGGCCTCCAGGCGAGCAACTGGAGCAAACGTTTCTTCAAAGTCTAGACCCTCAATCTGGGAATATCCCTGGGCAACCAGTCTTGCTTTATTTCTTGTAATGTTTCATTTTTCATCAGTTTTGTTTTTGAACACCTACTTTGTGCCTATAATATTTACTCCATTTGATCTGTCCACCAGATCCCAAACATCGTGTCTTTCAAACTCTGCCAATTCTTCCTGCATCGCCATTATCCAGAATTCATCACTCATGGCTTCCTTGAAGTTCTTAGGTTCAATGCTGGACATAAAACATGTATTGAGGTAAGCATGGCTTCTGGTTCTTCTTCTTTCTGCCGGATCTCCAATTACATTTGTCAGGGGATGATTCTTCTGAATCTTCTTCGGAGGCTGCCTTGAAGGAGGATCAGAAGTCTCGGAGTTCACATCTTCAGACATGCTTTCTAATTATATATCTGGATTTTCTGCTTCAGCACTTGCTGTAGCATCTTCTGGAGCCACAGCTTATTCACCTCTATTCTGACTGACAGGCACCTCTTCAAGACCAGAGTCTTCATCATCAATGGCAGTAACAGAGGGAGGGACTTCTTTAGCATCGTTGACAACAACATTTATGGATTCCATTACTGTATGTGTCCGCTGGTTATAGACTCGATAAGCCCTGCTGTTTGTTGAATAACCCAAGAAGAATCACGGATCACTCTTTGGGTCAAGTTTCTTCCTATACTCCCGATCTCTCAGAATAAAGCAGTCACTTCCAAAGACGTGAAAGTATTTAACTATGGGCTTCTTCTGATTCCAGAGCTCATAGCAGGTCTGATTGGTTCCTCTCCGTAAGGTGACTCTATTGATGATGTAACATGCGGTGTTCATGGCCTCTGCCCAGAATCTCAGGGGAACCCTCTTAGCATGAATCATGACTCTGGCCATTTCTTGGATTGTTCGATTCTTTCGTTCCACTACACCATTTTGCTGAGGGGTAATGGGAGAGGAGTACTGATGTGAGATACCCCTTTGACGACAGAAATCATCCATAGCTTCATTTTCAAATTTCCTGCCATGATCACTGCGAATGCTGCTGATTCTGAGATTTTTCTCTTGCTCTAGCCGAGACACCAGTGACACAATAACTCTCACAGTATCTGATTTTTCTCTGATAAAATCAATCCAGGTGAATCTGGAGTAGTCATGAACACAGACAAATGCATACCTCTTTCTGCCAAGACTCTCGACTTCCATTGGTCCCATCAGGTCCATGTGAATCAACTGTAGAGGCCTGGTAGTACCTATATCTTTAACTATTGGATGCGAAGCCTTCTTTTGTTTCCCAATCTGACAATCTCCACAGATAGAGTCTGTCTCCCCTTTTAACAGCGGTATTCCTCTGACTAGCCCTTCTGTTGCAATTCTCTTCAGAGTTCTCAGGTTAACATGCCCCATCCTTCTGTGCCATAGAATCATTTCTTCGGCCTTTGTCAGCATACATTTCGGAACCGATGAGTTTGAACTCACATTGAGAAGATAACAGTTACTTTTTGATCTGGCTCCTTCCATAATACATTTTCCAGATTTGTCGAAAACTTTGCACGAGTCTTTCGTAAATTTCACCTATTTAGCCCCATCACACAACTGACTAATGCTTATGAGATTTGCCTTTAGCCCTTCCACTAGCAAGACATTTCTCAGGCTCGGCATTCCTTCAACTGCCAAGGTTCCCTTTCCCAGAACTCTTCCTTTTAGGCAGTTTCCAAACTTCACCCACTGTTCCAGACGGGGAGTAATGTTTTTCAAGAAGGATCTTTCTCCTGTCATGTGTCCTGAACAACCACTGTCAAAGTACCAGCTTATCTTGTCCGAGGTGCTTGTTGTGCTTACAAGCGCGAGGAGCTGAGTCTGCGCATGATTCTACTTGATAGGTCCCCTGGCTGAAGCTATTCCGGCATGAGCTGAGGAACAGTTTCTTTTTATGTGACCTTTGTGCGCGCAGCTATAGCATTTTTTATACTTTGAAGCTTTCTTGTTACGGTGATACAGAGGTTGCTGTAGCAAGTGCTGGTTCACTCTTCCTTGTGTTTTTCTGCTCTTCTGATTGATCTGTATCTGGCCAAGTTACATTCATCCTCACTCAGATCTTTCTCGTCTTCACTTCCACTGGCAGAGAGAGCCCTCTTTTTCATTGGTTTGCTAGTACAGTTGATTTGTCGATGACCGTAACCTGCACAGTTCCAGCATTGGACTCCCTTTTTCATTTCTTTCTTTTCGTCTTCATTCTGAGCTGGTTCCTTCCCTTTCCTTTTATTTTCACTACCCCTTCTGAATTGTTTTCGCGAGGAAGAGCTTTTCCCAGTTCTGTATTCCATGTTCTTCAGGAGCTTTCCAAGGTTTTTAACAAGCATACTCAGTCATCTGGAACTGGCTTCTTGGCTTCTGTTTCAGCTTTTAGTCCAACATTCTTGTCCTTAGGAGTGATGTCTTCTTTAACCAGTTTCATCTCAAATTGTTTGAGAGACCCCATCAACTCTTCCAGCCTCATAAATCTGACATTTTGAGCTTCTTCAATGGCCGTCACTTTCATGTCAAATCTTGTGGGCAGCGATCTGAGAACCTTTCTGATCAGCTTTTCTTCGGGGATGGGTTCACCACGGGCATGGGCTTCATTTGCAAGATCACAGAGTTTAGCATTAAACTCAGTGACAGTCTCCTCTTCCAGCATTCTCAGATTCTCAAACTGTGTAGCAATGATCTGGAGTCTTGACAGCTACACTCTATCAGTTCCTTCATGTGCAGTTTGCAGAATTTCCCACGCTTGTTTGGCCGTGTCACAATTTGAGATCAACCTGAAATTGTTAGCATCAACTGCAGCAAAAATTGCATTCAGGGCCTTTGAATTACCAGTTGCTGCAGCTCCCTCTTCAGCAGTCCATTAATCTTCAGGCTTAATCCGTGTGACTCCCTGTTCATCCATAGTAATTGGGGGAGACCACTGGACCATGATTGCTCTCCAGGTCTTTTCATCAATGGCCTTGAGAAAGGCTTTCATCCTAGCCTTCCAATATCCATAGTTGCTTTCTTCCAACAATGGAGGTCTGCTTGTGCTCTGTCCTTCCTTCATTGTCGTGGCTACTTCAGAGACACTGTAGGATCTTTTACTCTGTGTGTTGATCTCCTGCTCTGATACCAATTGAAATTCACAGCGTCTCAGTTAAGCAGATATGTGAACAAGCAGTTGCGGCAGCACACTCTAGTTCACTTGGAAATTGTCTCAGCAAACAATGAACAAGACAGAAGTTTGTTCACCCAGTTCGGCCAACTGCCTACGTCTGGGGAGGACTATTCTCCAGTCCTCAATCCACTAAACACGAAGGTCTCCAAGTACACTCGGTTACAACTCCATGCAACCTATGCTACTCAACCTTGTGTGGATCACTTGACACAATCAAAACAGGCTCTGACTTGTGTCTGCACACCCTCTACAAATGTCAATCTAGAATAGCTACAGACTTCTCAAGACTCAGACTATTCTAAACTACACTCACTCAGCAGGGTTGCTATAGCAACTGCTGTAACACACAGCTGAAGCACAATTGTCCGCGTCGCTCCAAAGCCTTCTGCCGAGCCGTTCGAACGATCCCACGAGCGCTGCACACTCTGGAATACTCCCCCTCACTCAGTGACCTCCTGCCACTAGCGAGAACTGCCGCTTAGACACTTGACCGAGCCACACACCCGTCAGTTCTTCCGCGGCTGCCCTTGATCAACCAACAAGCACACCTGCTCTGAATTGGCTTCCAGATCAAGCTCGAATCAGACTCTGCAAGTCATGATTCCTGATAGAGCCTAGTTATACACGTTATTTAGATCATAAACCCATGCTTGTTTGCAATATTTTATGGGCAAGATTACTCGTTTCCACTATTTTTGTATATCAGGTCAGAACGAGTCCTTAAGTCGGATACGCGCTAACAGGCAGCGTTCTAGGAGTGAAAGATCAGCCTGTGGAGCTAGCGGCGCAAACAGAAGAAATGGCGAAGGACAGCAGAGGTGCGCTACACGATTGCGCCAATCAATGCTGTGCGCCAGGCGCAAAGTCCCAGTGACCAGACTTGGAAGTTGCCAAAAGATGAACTTCCTGGGGCACTATTTAAACAAAGAAAGTCTAGGGTTTCACGAGAGAGCGAAACACCATCACTCAGTGACAGTCCAGAGGCACTGCGCGGCATCCCTGAAAAACACACGGACCTGTCAAGGAGAGTTGCGCCAGCCGACTGCGCCAGCCAAGAGAAGACACTGCACGCACTATTTGCTACCGTTTTCTATGATACAGTAGTTGTTATTTACTATTTTATGATGTTTACCACTAGCATGTCTAGCTAAACACTTAGTGTTGGTCGGGCATGAATCTATGATGTATTACCTTTGAGACATTGAGCTTAATGCATAGTTTATTTACTTGTATTAATTCTGTGCGCGCCGAGACGGTTAGTTGCATGAGTAGGGGAAGCCTTGAACCGCAAACTTACTTGTGTTGCTTGCTTGTCACCTGTTAAACTAGTTGCATGCGTAGGGGAAGCCTTGAACCGCAAACTTACCGTGACAATTAGGAGTAACGAGTTAGGGTAGGCAGCTGCTACTGTGACAGGATTCGCAGCTGTTTAGTCTAGTTCTAAGGATTAATAGCACACGAACTTTGAACGGAACGTGCGCTCGTGTTAGGAAGCCTTTACCGGACACTAACCCAAGTAAAGCATAAACTATAGATGTTTTAGAGTCGATGATAAGGAATGCATTCATAGAGGATTGTCTGCCCAATACTTCTCATAAATATAGTACTTCATCTCTACTGCTTGCGCACGTCTAGTGCAATTCCCTGAGTTACGATATTCGCTGTTATTCGCGCATCGCGCAAAACCCCCAATCACTCACGCAACCCCCGTTTTCTTAAGTGTAGGTTACTGGCTGAGACTCACTGCTTGCTCCCTGTGGAGATCGACCCTTACTTAACCGCTGTACTAGTGGGAGAGGAAGGAATTATATTTGACGCGCACAACGACGCGCGATCAAATTTTGGCGCCGTTGCCGGGGAGCAACACAGCTAAGTTTTAGCTAGCTTACATTTCTCATTTTAGTAACTAGCTATTTCATTTTGTTTTGTTTTCTCGTTGTTGTTTCTGACAGCGCACAATTACATCAGCCTGCGCAACCTTGAAACAGTTGCGCTGCGCAGATTCTAGTTGCGCACTGACAGACGCAACAACTTCGTTGCCATTTAATTTCGTTTCTTGAGTTTGGATCAGGACATGGAGGATAACAGTGTGGTTGGAGATAACCTGGGAGACAGAACCCCAGAGGAAGCAAGGGCGCATAACCGCGCAGCCCTATTCAGAGAGGAAGTGCAGCGTGAGGACGACGCACGGATGGCCGCTGAACCATACATTGCGCCACCCGTTCGTCCAGTCGCGAGGCGCAGGACAGTGCGCGAAATGTCAGCCCCACTCACTGTTAACCAGCCATGGTGCATAGTGCTTCCGCCCGACGGACAGTTCGAACTAAGGAGCTCACTCATCCATCACATGCCCAAGTTTCACGGAATGAACAACGAAAATCCAGTCAAGCATGTGCGGGAGTTCCTAATCATTTGCGAGAACATGAAGGCTTTGGGGGAAAACGATGAAGCGCTGAAGATGAAAGCGTTCCCATTTTCATTGAGCGATGCAGCCAAACACTGGCTGATGAGCCTACCCGCAGGATCAATCCACACATGGGAGCAGCTGCAGAAGAAATTCTTAGATAAATTTTATCCAGCAGCGAAGATTGCGCTGCTCAGAAGGGAATTGGCCGCGCCAAGGCAAGGCGCAGGGGAATCTCTGTCAGAATACTACGAGCGTTTCAGGGAGCTAGAAGCCAACTGCTACAATCACGGGCTTCCCCAGAATGTGCTGATAGAGAACTTTCTGAATGGACTGCTGCCCATGGAGCTGCGACTACTGAATGCATGCGCAGGAGGGGACATTTGCAACATGTACCCGGAGGATGCATGGCAGCTGATAGAAGATTCTGCTGGGCAGGTAAGACATCAATTGACACTTGAAAGTAGTCGTAATCGTTCTGTGCATCAGGTAGAGGCAAGCGCTGAGATCAAAGAAATGAAGGCCATGCTACAGAAGCTGATGAGTGCGCAGAGCGCACAACCAGTTGCACCAAAGGTATGTGAATTCTGCAGGTCCACTGAGCACAAGACAGACGAGTGCCCAACACTTTTTGAAGAAACTGGAGATGTAAATGCCCTTGGAGGATGGGACAACAGAGGACCGCAGAGGCAGAATCAGCCGCGCTTCGGGCTTGCTGCAAATGGATTCAGATGGAGAGAAGAGAACAATTTCCAGAGGCAGCCCACTGATCAGCGCGCACCACAGCAGACGCAACATGCTGCACCCTACAATCCACCGCATCGCCGCACAGACGCACCAGCGCAGAACAGTCAGCAACCACGGCGATCCTTGGAAGATATCATGGGGCAGCTAGCAGACACAGTGCGCAAGAATGACGAAAAGTATGACAAGAGGTTCGAATCCATAGAAAAGCATCTATCACAAATTGCAACCACGGTGTATGAGCTGAAAAAGAGCGATGGCAACCTGCCTTCGCAAGTGATTCAGAACCCTAAGGGAGGAGTTAACGCAGTAACACTGAGGACTGGGCGCACAGTGGGAACAGAGCAGACCGCGCAGGCGCCCGCGCAACCAGTTGCGCAAGTCCCAGATCCAGCAGCTCAGAGTGCGCAACCAGAGCCAGAGGCGCAATCAGAAGCGCCAACCACGAACCAGCAGGGCAATGCGCCAGGTATGTCTCACTCGAAAAACAAGAACAAAAATTGTACTAACACACCTGCTCCTTTCCCTGTACAGGCACCACTGGCAAGAAAAGAAGCACTGGACAAGGAACTATATGAGCTGTTCAGCAAGGTGGAAATCAACATACCTCTCATAGAAGCTATTCGACAGATTCCTAGGTATGCGAAGTTTTTAAAAGAGCTGTGCACAAATAAAAGAAGGACAGGCGAGTGCGCACAAGTAATGCTAAATGCGCAGGCCTCAGCAATCGTGCAGCAAAAGGTACCACCTAAGTGCCGAGATCCAGGTACATTCACTATCCCTTGCACCTTAGGTAAGACCACGGTAAGCAACTGCATGATCGATTTAGGCGCATCAATCAATTTATTACCATATTCTCTCTATGCGACCTTGCGCCTTGGACCACTAAAACCTGCAGGTCTCACAATTCAGCTAGCAGATAGATCGTGCAAACAACCTGCAGGCATGATAGAAGATGTCCTAGTTCGAGTAGGAGAGCTGGTGTTCCCAGCAGACTTTTATGTGCTCGAAATGGAGGGTGAATCAAGCGCCAGCGGTGCGCAGATCCTCCTAGGCAGACCGTTTCTGATGACTGCGCGCACGAAGATAGACGTGTGGAGGGGCACGCTCTCCATGGAGGTAGATGGCGAAGAAATCCATTTCAACATCTTCGAAGGGATGCAGCACCCACATGAGGACGCTACCGTGCACGCAATGGACAGTTTTGACGACTTAGTCACAGAAGCGCAGTGTGCAAGCGCAACCATAGGACCAGAGCTACTGACACAGGCAGAACTGGAGGAGCAAGAGAAGGAGCTAAGCAGTGCTGAACCAGCATCCACACAGGTACGTGATATAGTTCATATTTGCACCGCTAACAAAATCTTGCCCTCTGTTGAGCAGGCACCCAAGATCGAACTGAAGCAACTCCCGGAGCATCTGAAATACATTTTCTTGGGAGATGAGGACACCCTGCCAGTGATCATCAAGAAGGGATTGGAAAAAGAGCAGGAGGCGCACTTACAACAGGTGCTGCGCAGGAACCAGCGCGCTATTGGATGGACTCTTGCTGATCTGCGCGGAGTGAGCCCAGACGTGTGCATGCACCGAATTCTGTTGGAAGACGGCGCCAAACCATCCAGGGAGGCTCAGCGCAGGTTAAACCCAAATATGATGGAGGTAGTGCAAAAGGAAGTTCTGAAGTTGCTTCACGCAGGGGTCATTTACCCAATCTCAGACAGCAGATGGGTCAGCCCGGTGCACGTTGTGCCAAAGAAAGGAGGAATCACGGTGGAGGAGAATGCGCAGGGCGAGCTAGTTCCCAAGCGCATACAGACTGGCTGGCGCATGTGCATCGACTACAGGAAGCTGAACGCTGTAACGCGCAAGGACCACTTCCCGCTACCCTTCATGGACCAGATGCTGGATCGCTTGGCAGGTAAACCTTACTTTTGTTTTTTGGACGGATATTCAGGTTACAATCAGATACCCATAGCTGCAGAGGATCAAGAGAAGACCACGTTCACATGCCCCTTCGGAACTTTTGCGTTTCGGCGTATGTCTTTTGGGCTGTGCAACGCGCCAGGTACGTTCCAACGCCTCGTCATGAGCATTTTCTCTGATATGATTGGTATATGTATAGAAGTGTTCATGGATGATTTCACTGTATATGGGAGTACCTTTGATGCATGCTTAATACATCTAGATAAAGTCTTAACGCGCTGCATCTCTAAGAACTTAGTGCTAAACTACGAGAAGTGTCATTTCATGGTTACGCACGGAGTAGTACTGGGTCATATCATTTCAGAGGAGGGTATTAAGGTAGACAAAGCTAAGATAGATATTATTTCTAATCTGCCTTATGCCACCAACGTGCGCGACGTGAAATCGTTCTTAGGGCATGCTGGGTTTTACAGGCGTTTTATTAAGGATTTCTCTAAGATTTGCATACCCCTGTCTAACCTGTTGCAAAAAGACGTGTGCTTCGATTTTACTGATGAGTGCAGGGCGGCGTTCGATAAGCTGAAAGAAGCGCTGACCAGTGCGCCAGTGATGCGCGCACCAGACTGGAACCTGCCATTCGAGCTGATGTGTGACGCAAGTGACTACGCAGTGGGAGCAGTCTTGGGGCAGCGCGAGGACAAGAAGCCGCATGCCATCTACTATGCATCGCGCACACTGGACTCCGCGCAGAAGAACTACACCACCACGGAGAAGGAGCTTCTGGCAATTGTATTTGCGCTGGAGAAGTTCCGAGCATATGTTCTAGGCGCCAGAGTCATCATCTACACGGACCACGCGGCTATCCGCTACCTCATATCCAAGAAAGAGACCAAGCCGCGCCTGATGCGCTGGGTACTTCTGCTTCAGGAATTCGATTTAGAGATCAAAGATAAGAAAGGCACAGAAAATACCGTCGCTGATCACCTGAGCAGGATCATAAAGGATGAGGAGCCAGGGCAGATCAAGGAGACATTCCCTGACGAGCATCTGATGGCGCTAACAGGTAAGGTACCATGGTATGCGCATATCGCAAATTACCTGGTCACAGGTGCGTTCCCTCCTCATTTCAATAAAACTCAGTGCATGCGATTGAAACATGAGTCCAAGCATTACCTTTGGGATGATCCTTACATGCTTAGAATAGGTCCAGATCGGATATTAAGACGTTGCGTGCCTGACCATGAGATTAACTCTGTATTGATGTTTTGTCATGCGCACGCCTGTGGAGGACATTTCGGTCCCAAGCGCACGAGCAGGAAGATCTTGGACTGCGGATTCTACTGGCCGCACCTATTCAGAGATGCCTATGACCACTGCAGGAAGTGTGACAGGTGTCAGCGCACTGGAGGAATCTCCGCGCGCAACGAGATGCCGCAGACCCCGATTTTGGTGGATGAAGTGTTCGATGTTTGGGGAATCGACTTCATGGGTCCATTTCCCCCATCTGCCGGCTACGAGTACATACTGGTGGCCGTGGATTACGTATCCAAATGGGTCGAAGCTAAAGCCACGCGCAAGGATGATGGTAAGACTGTCGCTAACTTTCTCAGAACTAACATATTTTGCAGGTACGGAGTGCCTAAGGCAGTTATCAGCGACCAGGGGACGCACTTCTGCAACAGGGTTGTGGCGCAAGTCTTCAAGCACTATGGGGTGCGCCACAAGACGTCCACCGCTTACCATCCGCAGACGAATGGACAGGCCGAAGTTTCTAACAGAGAGATCAAGCGCATCTTGGAAAAGACTGTGAGGCCGTCGCGCAAGGATTGGAGCCAGCGCCTGGATGATGCGCTATGGGCATACCGCACTGCACACAAGACACCCATTGGAACCTCACCATTCCGGCTGGTCTATGGGAAGGCATGCCACCTGCCAGTAGAGCTCGAGCACAAGGCATATTGGGCCTTACGTATTTGCAACTTGAACTTGGAGGAGGCAGGACAGGAACGCGCATTTGAGCCGAGTGAACTAGAAGAGCGGCGCCTGGACGCCTATGAGGGACTGCGCGATTACAAAGCGCGCACCAAGGCGTTTCATGACAAGCACATCCTCCGGCGCACATTTGAACCAGGCGATCAGGTATTATTATTTTCATCACGCCTGAAGCTCATGCCTGGGAAGCTGCGCAGTAAGTGGACGGGACCATACACCGTCACCAAGGTTTTCCCCTACGGCACAATTGAATTAGAAGACGGGCACCAGCATCGTTTTCAGGTTAACGGGCAGAGAGTCAAACGGTACTTGGGCGAACCTTGGGATGGCGCAGCACGCAACATTGACTTGGCTGAGCCAGAGACAGTAGACGAGCAAGCTGTTGCGCCAGACGCACCACCAGATGCTTCAGAGGGAGACCTAGCACCCATCGCCTATATTTCCTCTTCCTCTGCATCTGCCCTCCTTACGAATAATGTATCACATGCTGACCTTCCCTTTTATCCTTTGCACAGGACCAATGAGATCGTAACACAAGCACTGGCGCAGGGACACTCAGGAGCAAGAGTGGGGGAGGCTGCAGACGCACTACTTGGCACGTAACGAGGTACCGTCGAGCCAACGACGTTAAACAAAGGCACTTGTCGGGAGGTAACCCGACACATTTTATTTTGGCACATTTTATTCTGCTTGTTTTGTTATTTTTGCGTGTTAGACTAGGGTTTGGTAGTTTTTTTGTAGTGACACAAGTGCGCAGGACCGTGCGCCTATCAATGCGCAGGTCAGTTGCGCTAGCCATAGGGGGTATATAAGGCCAGACTTAGAAAAATTCCCAGCAGCAGAGCCCACCCCTGAACCAGCACCGATACCATCACCAATAGCTTCCCCTGCCCGGCCTTCTATTCCGGAGTCCCCCATTAACTTTCCCAGCGTAGACTCCGATTCCATATGGGAGTCACTTTCCGAGGACGAGCAGCCTGACCCCCTCACCATTGTGCCACCATCCTCCAGCACCGACTCCTTGACAGATTCTTCAGAGGATGAGGCGCATGGGTCAGCAGCAGCGTCTAGCTCGGGGAACTTCTAAGGCCGAGGGCAGGCGCAGTAATTTTCTTTAGGGTGTTGTCTTTTATTTTGCTGCGTCTATTTGACTATTATGTGTGCTGAATATTTGTGCCCTACATTCTGTGACTCCCTTGCTATAGTTTGTGTGACTGTTTGTGTTCACTCTTATGTTCTTTATTTTCGTTGCATTGCATGCATGTGCGCAGCCTCCGTGCGCTTGAGCTTGAGTCGTGGGGACACGTCTCTGTTCAAGTGTGGGGGGGGGGGGGGGGGCGTTACTCTTACATTTCATGTTTTTAGCATTTTTAGCATTAGCTTAGCTAAGTTGAAGAAAATTAGTAACAGTAGTGCGCTAAGGTGCAGGATGCGCATGCGCTCCAGCTTGTTTTGCGCTATCCGTATTGTGTGCACTGCTATCTACTGTTTTAGCATAATTTTTTCGTTTTTTCTGCTCCTGTTAGTTGGGATATACAGGGGATGTGGAGTTGATAGAAATGCTCTAGAGAGGCGGTTAGTCGCTTCTGCTTCGAAGGCGAGGTATATGGTCGAATGCGCTAGTGGAGGCCGGTGCTTCGCAACCTTCGGAACAAAAGAGCGCGCTCAGTCACGCGGATGCAAAAGGCCAAATACCCAAAGCGTGGCGAGGTGGGAAAACAGACCACCTTCTCTCTGGATATCAAGCTAAGGAAAGCGGGCGCGGATGTAAACGCGTGCGCTGACCGGCGCAGAAAAACCAAGGAGGGAGAGCGGAACGAGTTCCATAGCTGCTATCCGAAGGCTGAGATTGGAACTGTTCTGGGAATAAAAAAAATAAAAATATTGGAAAGGAAGCTGTACAAAAGAAAAATACCAGCAGAAACAGATGATTTGCGTTACAAAGAATCAGCATGCGCACTCCTTAGTACCTGCGTGCGCAAGACCACAAGGATATCATCAAAGGCTCAGGTTCCCAGGAAGTGTGCGAACGAATCACGCACTGGAAGAAGCTCGCGCAAGAAACCATATACCTATCTTCGGAGCGGGAGCTGACAACCAGGAGCCTAAGAAGAGCTATCTCCCAGTCATCCAAAGACCTTCATCCCGGCTGAGAGGTAATGAAATTTCGGGATCATTATATTAGAACTATTGAGTGCAGTTGTGCGCAGGTGATAGAGCAGCACAAGTTGAAGCAACTGTGCATCTTGCGCTAGAATGCAAGGCTGTGCGATAGTCTCCAGAAAAGGTAATTGTATCCGCGTTTCAGTACTTGTTCGGGACGAACAAGGGGCAAGTGTGGGGGGTTTGATAGAGCCTAGTTATACACGTTATTTAGATCATAAACCCATGCTTGTTTGCAATATTTTATGGGCAAGATTACTCGTTTCCACTATTTTTGTATATCAGGTCAGAACGAGTCCTTAAGTCGGATACGCGCTAACAGGCAGCGTTCTAGGAGTGAAAGATCAGCCTGTGGAGCTAGCGGCGCAAACAGAAGAAATGGCGAAGGACAGCAGAGGTGCGCTACCCGATTGCGCCAATCAATGCTGTGCGCCAGGCGCAAAGTCCCAGTGACCAGACTTGGAAGTTGCCAAAAGATGAACTTCCTGGGGCACTATTTAAACAAAGAAAGTCTAGGGTTTCACGAGAGAGCGAAACACCATCACTCAGTGACAGTCCAGAGGCACTGCGCGGCATCCCTGAAAAACACACGGACCTGTCAAGGAGAGTTGCGCCAGCCGACTGCGCCAGCCAAGAGAAGACACTGCACGCACTATTTGCTACCGTTTTCTATGATACAGTAGTTGTTATTTACTATTTTATGATGTTTACCACTAGCATGTCTAGCTAAACACTTAGTGTTGGTCGGGCATGAATCTATGATGTATTACCTTTGAGACATTGAGCTTAATGCATAGTTTATTTACTTGTATTAATTCTGTGCGCGCCGAGACGGTTAGTTGCATGAGTAGGGGAAGCCTTGAACCGCAAACTTACTTGTGTTGCTTGCTTGTCACCTGTTAAACTAGTTGCATGCGTAGGGGAAGCCTTGAACCGCAAACTTACCGTGACAATTAGGAGTAACGAGTTAGGGTAGGCAGTTGCTACTGTGACAGGATTCGCAGCTGTTTAGTCTAGTTCTAAGGATTAATAGCACACGAACTTTGAACGGAACGTGCGCTCGTGTTAGGAAGCCTTTACCGGACACTAACCCAAGTAAAGCATAAACTATAGATGTTTTAGAGTCGATGATAAGGAATGCATTCATAGAGGATTGTCTGCCCAATACTTCTCATAAATATAGTACTTCATCTCTACTGCTTGCGCACGTCTAGTCCAATTCCCTGAGTTACGATATTCGCTGTTATTCGCGCATCGCGCAAAACCCCCAATCACTCACGCAACCCCCGTTTTCTTAAGTGTAGGTTACTGACTGAGACTCACTGCTTGCTCCCTGTGGAGATCGACCCTTACTTAACCGCTGTACTAGTGGGAGAGGAAGGAATTATATTTGACGCGCACAACGACGCGCGATCAATTCCCTTCTGCTTCTGTCACCACAGCTCTGCGCTCACGCTCTGCTCTCGGGTGATGATCGAAGAAATCGTCCGTCACACACCAAAATTGCTCTCTTTGAATTCTGTGTATGCACTCGTGTATCCCTCAGCTTTGATCAACCATTCTGCTCTAAACCCCTTTCTCTTAAATAGCAGCACCAGCTTTAAGCAAGACCAGGTTTAAGCAATGTCCCAAAAAGAACAATTATCTCCTCACTTGTTCACTTGTGCTGGTTTTGTCAAACACTGCCATACTACATCATCAGAGGACACATGTGAGTTCCTGGCGTCTGATAGAGCCTATTTATACGCACTATTTAGATCTTAACACTGTGCTTGTTTGCATTATTTTGTGTACAAGATTACTGGTTTCCGGTGTTTTTATATTCCAGGACAAAACAAGGGCCTAAGTCGGATACACGCTAATAGGCGCGTTTAAGGAGCGCAACACACAGCCTGCGGAGCTAGCAGCACAAACACGATAGGAGGTGGCAGATTCAGACTGCGGTGCGCAAACCAACTGCGCGAACCAACGTGCGCAGTGAGCCATGCGCAGGATAGCGGTATTTCCAAATCTTCGTGCTGTGTCAACAAAGCTTTCATCTTAGCGTCGGCAGCAAGGATTTCTTCAGTAAGGGGGGGGGAGGGGTCTCCTTGCCTCTTCTGCTCCAACATGTGGGATAGTTGCCAACCTGGCTTGTGTGCGGGACGACTCTCCCACGATTCTGAAATCTTCGGATGATGATGATGATGCACTGACTGGAGACGGCGGGGGAGAAGAGCGGATTACGATACCACCAGCAGCTCGCCTCGGCTTCGGTTTGGTTTTGGCCGGGGCTTTAGGTTTAGCAACACCTTTACCCTTTTTAGCCGCGGTGAGCTTTTTGGCAGGTGGTGGTCGTGGTTTCCCTGCTGCTGTCAAGTTTGTCTTAGCCATCTAAAGCTGGTCGAAGGAGAGGAGCTACTCGAGGACTTGCGTCTGATTCAGGCGAAGAGAACTTCGGAGGAAGCTGGGTTGAATGGGGGTCGAATCTAGGGTTAGCTCGGAAGGGGAGGGCTCGGACTGCGGCGGATGCGGTTGGGATGGTCGGACGGACGAGGAGTTAGGATTTGTGGTAGTCGGACGGAAGCTGGTCGAGTGGAAGAGGAATTAGGGCTCGTGATGAATGAGCGATAAAGCAGAGTTTGAACGAATAACTCTTAAACCTCAAACGAATTTGATTCGGGGTGATGCCCGAATCACCAATGATTCGCGCGAATCGTTTGTTCAGTGCTGATTTAAATACTTTCCATCTGCACGAATCAACTGATTCGAGCGAAGTCTTGGCCGATTCGATCCGGGTTAGCTGCTTTGACCGAATCAAGTGATTCGGGGAGACCAAGTGTGATTCGCTCGAATCGTTTGTTCAGTGCTGTTTTGAACATTTTCATGCTGCACGAATCAACTGATTCGGTCACGCCTGAAAACTGATTCGGGCGAAACACTTGCTGTGTGTTAATTGCCACTCTGCACAAAATTTTTCACACAAATGCACCACATTCCTCAATCACTTAAAGACATCTAATACTCACTCAAAACACCCCACACTCAAATATTTTCACACATGAATAATCAAACTAAAAGCGGTAATTTGAGTGCACTCTACCACAAAAATCCCTAAAACCTCTAACTTGATATTGGCATGGCGCAACACAAAGTCAAAAATAATTCTACACTACAAATAAGTAGAAGCAAAAGCACAAATACTCACCAGCCTAGTTTAAAGTCTTGGCTAAGACGTAGCCGATTCCCTTGAGGATCCCTTCTCAAGTGGCATGCAATAATTTGGGAATTAGCTAAAATCATCAAGCTTGAAGTCTCCAAGCTCCAAGCTTTGCGCGTCTCCATGATACGCTTTAATTCGATGGCCATTCACTTTGAAAGTTTCGCCTTCTTTGTTTATCAATTCGAAGTGGCCATCTTCATACACTTTTTCAACTTTGAAAGGCCCCGACCATCTTGATTTCAGCTTTCCCGGGAATATTCTAAGTCTAGAGTTGAAAAGCAATACGCTATCGCCCTTTGAGAAAGTCCTCCTCCGAATTTTCTTGTCATGCCACAATGTGGTTTTCTCCTTATAAATTCTTGAACTCTCATAAGAGTCGAGTCTAATCTCATCTAGTTCGTGGAGTTGGAGGACTCTCTTCTCCATCGCCGTCTTCAAGTCAAAATTTAACTTCTTGATTGCCCACATGGCCTTGTACTCCATTTCGACGGGGAGATGACATGGTTTCCCATAGACTAGGCGATATGGTGACATGCCAATCGGGGTCTTGAAAGCGGTGCGATATGCCCATAAAGATTCTTCGAGCTTTGAAGACCAATCCTTACTTGAGTTCCCCACTGTTTTTTCGAGAATCGCTTTTATCTCCCTATTAGAAACTTCAACTTGTCCACTAGTTTGAGGGTGATAAGGCGTCGCAATTTTATGATAAACTCCATATTTTCGAAGCATCGCTTCGAATTGCCTTTCTTTGAAATGAGTACCATTATCACTAATTACGGTCCTAGGGGATCCAAATCTTGGAAAGATGACCTTCTTGAATAACTTCATCACAACTTTGGCATCGCAAGAAGGTGAGGCAATGGCTTCCACCCATTTTGAGACATAGTCGACGGCGACTAAAATATACTTATTCCCATAAGAAGATGGGAATGGTCCCATGAATTCGTTCCCCCATATGTTGAATATCTCAACCTCTAGAATACCCTTTTGAGGCATTTCATCTCTCTTAGAAATATTTCCAGTTCTTTGACATGCATCACAAGACTTCACGAACTCATATGCATCTTTGAACAAACTCGGCCAATAAAATCCACTTTGAAGAACCTTTGCGGCCGTTTTGGAACTTGAGCCGTGCCCGCCATAAGGATAAGAGTGACATCCTTCAAGAATACCTTGTTTGTCGCATTCCGCGACACATGATCTATAAAGTCCATCCGCCCAAAGCCTATATAGATAAGGCTCGTCCCAATAGTACCGGTTGATATCATGAAGGAATTTCTTCCTTTGATTGTAATTTGCTCCCTCCGGTAGAATTCCACAAGCTAGGAAATTCACGAAGTCCGCATACCATGGAGCTTGCGCGGTCTCGATGCTCATCAAGTATTCCCCAATGAATGTGTCATTTACGGGAATCGTTATTGAATCTTCTTCTTTGGTTAGTTCGAGTCTTGATAAGTGATCCGCCACTACGTTCTCGACTCCTTTCTTGTCTTTAATCTCTATATCAAATTCTTGCAATAGGAGTACCCAACGGATAAGTCTAGGCTTTGTTCCTTTTTAGAAACCAAATACTTGATGGCGGCATGATCTGTGTAGACTATTGTTTTAGAACCAATGAAGTATTGCCTAAATTTTTCAAAGGCATAGACAATGGCTAGCATTTCTTTCTCCGTTGTTGAGTAGTTTCCTTGGGTAGTGTCAAGGGCCTTACTAACGTAATAGATTACGTGGAGGCGCTTATCGATTCGTTGACCCAAGACGGCTCCAATGGCGCTATCACTTGCATCGCACATCATTTCGAATGGTAAATCCCAATTCGGTGGTTGAATAATAGGTGCGGTCACCAAAGCTTGCTTCAATACTTCAAACGCCTCAAGACAAGGCTCATCAAAAGTAAATTCCACCTCATTGCGTAGAAGATTTGTGAGGGGCTTTGCTATCTTTGAAAAATCCTTAATGAACCTTCGATAAAAGCCCGCATGCCCGAGAAAACTTCTAATTCCTTTAACATCCCTTGGAGGTGGCAACTTTGCAATCACGTCGATTTTTGCTCTATCGACTTCGATCCCTCTTTTCGACACACGATGTACCAAAACTATGCCTTCTTTCACCATGAAATGACATTTCTCCCAATTGAGGACTAAGTCCATCTCAATGCACCTAGCCAAAACACGTGAAAGATTTGTAAGACAATCATCAAAAGAATATCCATGCACCGAAAAATCATCCATAAAAACTTCCATGGAATTTTCAAGAAATTCGGAAAATATGGACATCATGCATCTTTGAAAAGTACCCGGCGCATTACAAAGACCAAAAGGCATTCTCCTATATGCAAAAGTGCCATAGGGGCAAGTAAATGTTGTCTTTTCTTGGTCATCGGGGTGGATGGGAATTTGGAAAAAACCACTATAACCATCTAGAAAGCAAAAATATTCATGTCCCGCTAATCTTTCTAACATTTGATCAATAAAAGGAATTGGGAAATGATCTTTCTTGGTGGCTTTGTTTAATTTCCTATAGTCTATGCACATCCTCCACCCCGTGACCGTGCGCGTAGTGATCAATTCATTCTTATCATTCTCCACAACGGTGAGCCCGCCTTTCTTAGGCACCACATGAATTGGGCTCACCCATTCGGAGTCGGGGATCGAGTAAATTATTCCCGCATCTCTTAACTTAGTCACTTCCTTTAACAAAACCTCACCTAGCTTAGGATTTAGTCGCCTAAGAAATTCGCGGCTAGGTTTCACATTCTCCTCAAGTCTTATTCTATGCATGCAAAACTTGGGGCTAATCCCTTTCAAATCATCAATGGAATGCCCAATATCACCCTTATACAATTGCAACACATGCATAAGCTTAGAGGTCTCACATTCATCAAGAGATGCTTCGATAATAACGGGTAGTGAGTTGTTTGGTCCGACGAATTCATACCTTAGATTCGGTGGAAGGGGTTTCAATCCCTCACCGAATTCCTTACGTTCCTAAGTTAAGTTCTACAACTCCTTCTCCATAATTAATAACGGCTTTTACCGTATTCAAGAAAGGCCTTCCTAGTATGATAGGGATTTGATAGAGCCTATTTATACGCATTATTTAGATCATAACCCTGTGCTTGTTTGCAATATTTTGTGTACAAGATTACTGGTTTCCAGTGTTTTTGTATTTCAGGGCAAAACGAGGGCCTAAGTCGGATACGCGCTAACAGGCAGCGTTTAGGACGCGCATCACACAGCCTGCGGAGCTAGCGGCGCAAACAGAAGAATTGGCAGAGTCGACCACGGTGCGCTAACCGATTGCGCTAAGCAGATGCCGTGCGCCAGGCGCAGATGTTGGTATTTCCAAATCCTGACACGACCAGATTTGTAAGTTGCCAAGAGTGAGCCCCTGAGCAGTATATAAAGAAGAGAAGGAGGCTAGGGTACACACACACACAGAGACACACAGACGATTCTCAGGATTCACAATTCGTACACCCAGGAGGCACTGCGCAGCAGGACTGGAAAACACACGAGCTTGTTGAGAGGATTTGCGCCAGCCAAGATAGCAACCTGCACGCACTGTTTGCTATTGTTTTCTTGGACACTTTAGTTATTATTTACTATTTCTATGATGTTTATCACTAGCATGTCTAGCTAAACGCTTAGTATCGGTTGGACATGAATCTATGAGTATTTCCTTTTGAGACTTGCGCTTAATGCATAGCTTGCTTGCTTATATTAATTCTCTGCACATTACTGGCAGCTTGTTACATGAGTAGGGGAAGCCTTGAACCGCAATCTTACTCTTGTTGCTTGTTGTTGTCTGTTAAACTAGTTGAATAGCCTGACGGTGACAACTAGGAGTAACGCGCTAGGTTAGGCAATTACTACCTTGATCGGATTCGTAGTTGTTTAGTCTAGTGTAAGAATTAATAGCACATGAACTTTGATCGGAACATGCGCACATGTTAGGAAGCCTTGATCGGACACTAACATTAGCAAATCGAGCTATAGACATTTAGAGTCGATGATAAGGAATACACTCATAGAGGATTGTCTGCGCCGATACTTCTCATAAGTCATAGTACTTAATCTCTATTGCCTGCGCACGTCTAGTGCAATTTCCTGCGTTACGATACCACTGTTTACTTGCGCATCGCGCAACCCCGATCACTGACCCCCCAATCTTCGTAAGTGTAGGTTACTGGCTAAAACTGAACTGCTTGCTCCCTGTGGAGATCGACCCTTACTTAACCGCTGTACTAGTGGAGGAGGAAGGATTATATTTGACGCGCACAACGACGCGCGATCAAATTTTGGCGCCGTTGCCGGGGAGCAACACAGCTAAGTTATAGCTAGTTTATGTTTTTTTTCCTTATTAGTAACTAGTTATTTTCAGTTTTTTTTGTTTTCTCGTTGTTGTTTTTGACAGCGCGCAATCACCATCAGCCTGCGCAACCTTGAAACAGTTGCGCTGCGCAGATTCTAGTTGCGCACTGACAGACGCAGCAGCATTAGTTATCTTTTAATTTCGTTTTCTTTGAGATTTAGAATAGGTCATGGAGGATAACAGTGTCGTTGGGGACAACTTAGGGGACAGAACCCCAGAGGAAGCAAGAGCACACAACCGCGCAGCCCTGTTCAGAGAGGAAGTGCAGCGCGAGGGTGAAGCAAGGAGGGTCACTGAAGTGTATCATGCGCCACCCGTGCAACAGGCCGCGCGACGCAGAACAGTGCGCGAGATGTCAGCCCCACTCACAGTTAACCAGCCATGGTGCATCGTGCTTCCGCCAGGCGGTCATTTTGAACTAAGAAGCTCGCTCATTCATCACATGCCCAAGTTCCACGGGATGAACAATGAAAATCCAGTCAAGCATGTGCGAGAGTTCCTAGTCATTTGCGAGAACATGAAGACCGAAGGGGAGAGCGATGAGGCGCTGAAGATGAAGGCATTCCCATTTTCACTGTGTGATACAACCAGACATTGGTTGATGAACTTACCCGCAGGATCAATTCACACATGGGAGCAGCTGCAGAAGAAGTTCCTGGACAAATTCTATCCAGCAGCAAAGATCGCGCTACTCAGGAGAGAACTGGCCGCGCCGAGGCAGAGCGCAGGAGAGTCACTGTCAGAATATTACGAGTGTTTCAGGGAGCTAGAGGCCAACTGCTACAATCATGGCCTACCCCAGAATGTGCTGATAGAGAACTTCCTGAATGGATTGCTACCCATGGAGCTGAGGTTGTTGAACGCATGCGCAGGAGGCGACATTTGCAACATGTATCCAGAAGATGCGTGGCAGCTGATAGAAGACTCTGCTGGTCAGGTAAGACATCAGCTAACACTTGAAAATAGTCGTACTCGTTCTGTGCATCAGGTAGAAACAAGCGCTGAGATCAAGGAAATGAAGGCCATGCTGCAGAAATTGATGAGTGCGCAAAGCGCACAACCAGTTGCGCCAAAGGTATGTGAATTCTGCAGGTCCACCGAGCACAAAACTAATGAGTGTCCCACACTTTTCGAGGAATCTGGAGATGTCAATGGTCTTGGAGGATGGGATAACAGAGGGCCACAGAGGCAGAATCAGCCGCGCTTTGGACTGGCAGCAAATGGATTCAGATGGAAGGAGGAGAACAACTTCCAGAGGCAGTCCACAGATCAGCGCGCACCACAGCAGACGCAACAAGCTGCGCCCTACAATCCACCGCATCGCCGCACTGACGCACCAGCGCATAACAACCAGCAACCGAGGCGATCTTTGGAAGATATCGTGGGGCAGCTAGCAGACACGGTGCGCAAAAATGACGAGAAGTATGACAAGAGGTTCGAGTCCATTGAAAAGCAGCTATCACAGATCGCCACCACGGTGTATGAGCTGAAAAAGAGCGATGGCAACCTGCCTTCGCAAGTGATTCAGAACCCCAAAGGAGGAGTCAATGCAGTAACACTGAGGACTGGGCGCACAATAGGAGCAGAGCAGACCTAGAAGGCGCCCGCGCAACCAGCTGCGCAAGTCCCGGATCCAGCAGAACAGAATGCGCAACCAGAGCAAGACGCGCAACCAGAAGTGCCAGTCACAAGCTAGCAGGGCGAAGCGCTAGGTATAACGCAATTAAAAGACAAGGGCACGAATCGTACTAATATACCTGCACCTTTTCCTGTGCAGGCACCATCGGCTAGAAAGGAAGCGCTGGACAAGGAACTATACGAGTTATTCAGCAAGGTGGAAATCAACATTCCCCTTATTGAAGCAGTTCGGCAGATTCCCAGGTACGCTAAGTTTTTAAAGGAGCTGTGCACAAACAAGAGGAGGAAAGGCGAATGCGCACAGGTAATGCTCAATGCGCAGTGATCGCGCGTCGTCGTGCGCGTCAAATATAATCCTTCCTCTCCCACTAGTACAGCGGTTAAGTAAGGGTCGATCTCCACAGGGAGCAAGCAGTGAGTCTTAGCCAGTAACCTACACTTAAGAAAACGGGGGTTGCGTGAGTGATTGGGGGTTTTGCGCGATGCGCGAGTAGCAGTGAATATCGTAACGCAGGAAATTGCACTAGACGTGCGCAAGCAGTAGAGATGAAGTACTATCTTTATGAGAAGTATTGGGCAGACAATCCTCTATGGATGCATTCCTTATCATCGACTCTAAACATCTATAGCTTGTGGTTTACTTGGGTTAGTGTCCGGTAAAGGCTTCCTAACACGTGCGCATGTTCCGTTCAAAGTTCATGTGCTATTAATCCTAGAACTAGACTAAACAGCTGCGAATCCTGTCACAGTAGCAACTGCCTACCCTAACTCGTTACTCCTAATTGTCACGGTAAGTTTGCGGTTCAAGGCTTCCCCTACGCATGCAACTAGTTTAACAGGTGACAAGCAAGCAACACAAGTAAGATTGCGGTTCAAGGCTTCCCCTACTCATGCAACTAACTGTCTCAGTACGCACAGAATTAATACAAGTAAATAAACTATGCATTAAGCTCAAGTCTCAAAGGTAATACATCATAGGTTCATGCCCGACCAACACTAAGTGTTTAGCTAGACATGCTAGTGGTAAACATCATAAAATAGTAAATAACAACTACTGAATCTAAGAAAACGGTAGCAAACAGTGCGTGCAGTGTCTTCTCTCGGCTGGCGCAGTCGGCTGGCGCAGTCGGCTGGCGCAAATCTCCTCAATAAGTCCGTGTGTTTTCCAGTTCTGCCGCACAGTGCCTCCTTGCGCCCTCTGGTGCCTCTGGAACAACAGTCTTTTCGAACTCTCTGAAACCCTAGACTTACTTCCTTTATATAGGAGGTTCAACTTTCGGCAACTTCCAAATCTGGTCACTGGGACTTTTGCGCCTGGCGCACAGCATTGATTGGCGCAATCGGGTAGCGCACCTCTGCTGTCTTTCGCCATTTCTTCTTCTGTTTGCGCCGCTAGCTCCGCAGGCTGATCTTTCACTCCTAGAACGCTGCCTGTTAGCGCGTATCCGACTCAAGGACTCGTTCTGACCTGATATACAAAAACATTGGAAACGAGTAATCTTGCTCATGAAATATTGCAAACAAGCACAGGGTTATGACCTAAATAATGTGTATAACTAGGCTCTATCAAACCCCCCACACTTGCCCCTTGTTCGTCCCGAACAAGTACTGAAACGCGGATACAATTACCTTTTCTGGAGACTAGCGCACAGCCTTGCATTCTAGCGCAAAATGCACAGTTGCTCAACTTGTGCTGCTTTATCACCTGCGCACAACTGCACTCAATAGTTCTAATATAATAATCCCGAAATTTCATTACCTCTCAGCCGGGATGAAGATCTTTGGATGACTGGGAGATAGCTCTTCTTAGGCTCCTGGTTGTCAGCTCCCGCTCCAAAGATAGGTATATGGTTTCTTGCGCGAGCTTCTTCCAGTGCGTGATTCGTTCGCACACTTCCTGGGAACCTGAGCCTTTGATGATATCCTTTTGGTCTTGCGCACGCAGGTACTAAGTAGTGCGCATGCTGATTCTTTGTAACGCAAATCATCTGCTTCTGCTGGTATTTTTCTTTTGTACAGCTTCCTTTCCAATTTTTTTTCATTCCCAGAACAGTTCCAATCTCAGCCTTCGGATAGCAGCTATGGAACTCGTTCCGCTCTCCCTCCTTGGTTTGTCTGCGCCGGTCAGCGCACGCGTTTACATCCGCGCCCGCTTTCCTTAGCTTGATTTCCAGAGAGAAGGTGGTCTGTTTTCCCACCTCGCCACGCTTTGGGTATTTCGCCTTAGGCATCTGCGTGACTGAGCGCGCTCTTTTGTTCCGAAGGATGCGAAGCACCGGCCTCCACTAGCGCACTCGACCATATACCTCGCCTTCGAAGCACAAGCGACTAACCGCCTCTCTGGAGCATTTCTATCAACTCCACATCCCCTGTATATCCCAACTGACAGGAGCAGAAAAAACGAAAAAATTATGCTAAAACAGTAGAGAACGGCGCACGCAATACGGATAGCG
This sequence comes from Umbilicus rupestris, assembly GCA_963678935.1. NCBI lineage: Eukaryota > Viridiplantae > Streptophyta > Magnoliopsida > Saxifragales > Crassulaceae > Umbilicus > Umbilicus rupestris. The sequence continues at coordinate 10,744,865 of OY787607.1, read as the reverse complement.
CAAAACAAGCTGGAGCGCATGCGCATCCTGCACCTTAGCGCACTACTGCTACTAATTCTCTTCAACTTAAACTAGGCTATACTAAAAATGCTCAAAACATGAAATGTAAGAGTAACGCCCCCCCCCCCCCCCCCCCACACTTGAACAGAGACGTGTCCCCACGACTCAAGCTCAAGCGCACGGAGGCTGCGCACATGCATGCAATGCAACGAAAATAAAGAACAGAAAAGGGAACACAAATAGTCACACAAAATATAGCAAGGGAGCCAAATTAAAACGTGTCGGGTTACCTCCCGACAAGTGCCTTTGTTTAACGTCGTTGGCTCGACGGTACCTCGTTACGTGCCAAGAAGTGCGTCTGCAGCCCCCCCCACTCTTGCTCCTGAGTGTCCTTGCGCCAGTGCTTGTGTTACGATCTCATTGGTCCTGCGCAAAGGATACAAGGGAGGGTCAGCATGTGATACATTATTCGTAATGAAGGTAGATGCAGAGGAAGAGGAGATATAGGCGATGGGTGCTAGTTCTCCCTCTGAAACATCTGGTGGTGTGTCTGGCGCAGCAGCTTGCGCGTCCACTATCTCTGGCTCGGCCAAGTCAATGTTGCGTGTTGCGCCATCCCAAGGTTCGCCCAAGTACCGTTTGACTCTCTGCCCGTTAACCTGAAAACGATGCTGGTGCCCGTCTTCTAATTCAATTGTGCCGTAGGGGAAAACCTTGGTGACGGTGTATGGTCCCGTCCACTTGCTGCGCAACTTCCCAGGCATGAGCTTCAGGCGCGATGAAAATAACAGTACCTGGTCTCCTGGTTTAAATGTGCGCCGGAGGATATGCCTGTCATGAAACGCCTTGGTGCGCGCTTTGTAATCGCGCAGTCCCTCATAGGCGTCTAGGCGCAGCTCTTCGAGTTCGCTCAGCTCAAATGCGCGTTCCTTTCCTGCCTCCTCCAAGTTCAAGTTGCAAATACGTAAGGCCCAATATGCCTTGTGCTCGAGCTCTACTGGCAGGTGGCATGCCTTCCCATAGACCAGCCGGAATGGTGAGGTTCCAATGGGCGTCTTGTGTGCAGTGCGGTATGCCCATAGCGCATCATCCAGGCGCTGGCTCCAATCCTTGCGCGACGGCCTCACAGTCTTTTCCAAGATGCGCTTGATCTCTCTGTTAGAAACTTCGGCCTGTCCATTTGTCTGCGGATGGTAAGCGGTGGACGTCTTGTGGCGCACCCCATAGTGCTTGAAAACTTGCGCCACAACCCTGTTGCAGAAGTGCGTCCCCTGGTCGCTGATAACTGCCTTAGGCACTCCGTACCTGTAAAATATGTTAGTTCTGAGAAAATCAGCGACAGTCTTACCATCATCCTTGCGCGTGGCCTTAGCTTCGACCCATTTGGATACGTAATCCACGGCCACCAGTATGTACTCGTAGCCGGCAGATGGGGGAAATGGACCCATGACGTCGATTCCCCAAACATCGAACACTTCGTCCACCAGAATCGGGGTCTGCGGCATCTCGTTGCGCGCGGAGATTCCTCCAGTGCGCTGGCACCTGTCACACTTCCTGCAGTGGTCATAGGCATCTCTGAATAGGTGCGGCCAGTAGAATCCGCAGTCCAAGATCTTCCTGCTCGTGCGCTTGGGACCGAAATGTCCTCCACAGGCGTGCGCATGACAAAACATCAACACAGAGTTAATCTCATGGTCAGGCACGCAACGTCTTAATATCCGATCTGGACCTATTCTAAGCATCTAAGGATCATCCCAAAGACAATGCTTGGACTCATGTTTCAATCGCATGCACTGAGTTTTATTGAAATGAGGAGGGAACGCACCTGTGACCAGGTAATTTGCGATATGCGCATACCATGGTACCTTACCTGTTAGCGCCATCAGATGCTCGTCAGGGAATGTCTCCTTGATCTGCCCTGGCTCCTCATCCTTTACGATCCTGCTCAGGTGATCAGCGACGGTATTTTCTGTGCCCTTCTTATCTTTGATCTCTAAGTCGAATTCCTGAAGCAGAAGTACCCAGCGCATCAGGCGCGGCTTGGTCTCTTTTTTGGACATGAGGTAGCGGATAGCTGCGTGGTCCGTGTAGATGATGACTCTGGCGCCTAGAACATATGCTCGGAACTTTTCCAGCGCAAATACAATTGCCAGAAGCTCTTTCTCCGTGGTGGTGTAGTTCTTCTGCGCGGAGTCCAGTGTGCGCGATGCATAGTAGATGGCATGCGGCTTCTTGTCCTCGCGCTGCCCCAAGACTGCTCCTACTGCGTAGTCACTTGCGTCACACATCAGCTCGAATGGCAGGTTCCAGTCTGGTGCGCGCATCACTGGCGCACTGGTCAGCGCTTCTTTCAGCTTATCGAACGCCGCCCTGCACTCATCAGTAAAATCGAAGCACACGTCTTTTTGCAACAGGTTAGACAGGGGTATGCAAATTTTAGAGAAATCCTTAATAAAACGCCTGTAAAACCCAGCATGCCCTAAGAACGATTTCACGTCGCGCACGTTGGTGGCATAAGGCAGATTAGAAATAATATCTATCTTAGCTTTGTCTACCTTAATACCCTCCTCTGAAATGATATGACCTAGTACTACTCCGTGCGTTACCATGAAATGACATTTTTCGTAGTTTAGCACTAAGTTCTTAGAGATGCAGCGCGCTAAGACTTTATCTAGATGTGTTAAGCATGCATCAAAGGTACTCCCATACACAGTGAAATCATCCATGAACACTTCTATGCATATACCAATCATATCAGAGAAAATGCTCATGACAAGGCGTTGGAACGTACCTGGCGCGTTGCACAGCCCAAAAGACATACGCCGAAACGCAAATGTTCCGAAGGGGCATGTGAACGTGGTCTTCTCTTGATCCTCCGCAGCTATGGGTATCTGATTGTAACCTGAATATCCGTCCAAAAAACAAAAGTAAGGCTTACCTGCCAAGCGATCCAGCATCTGGTCCATGAAGGGTAGCGGGAAGTGGTCCTTGCGCGTTACAGCGTTCAGCTTCCTGTAGTCGATGCACATGCGCCAGCCAGTTTGTATGCGCTTGGGAACTAGCTCGCCCTGCGCATTCTCCTCCACTGTGATTCCTCCTTTCTTTGGCACAACGTGCACCGGGCTGACCCATTTGCTGTCTGAGATTGGGTAAATGACCCCTGCGTCAAGCAACTTCAGGACTTCCTTTTGCACTACCTCCATCATATTTGGGTTTAACCTGCGCTGAGCCTCCCTGGATGGTTTAGCACCATCTTCCAACAGAATTCGGTGCATGCACACGTCTGGGCTCACTCCGCGCAGATCAGCAAGAGTCCATCCAATAGCGCGCTGGTTCCTGCGCAGCACCTGTTGTAAACGCGCCTCCTGCTCTTTTTCCAATCCCTTCTTGATGATCACTGGCAGAGTGTCCTCATCTCCCAAGAAAATGTACTTGAGGTGCTCCGGGAGTCGCTTCAGTTCGATCTTGGGTGCCTGTTCAATAGAGGGCAAGATTTTGTTAGCGGTGCAAATATGAACTATATCAAGTACCTGTGTGGGTGCTGGTTCAGCACTGCTTAGCTCCTCCTCTTGCTCCTCCAGCTCTGCCTGTGTCAGTAGCTCTGGTCCTATGGTTGCGCTCGCACACTGCGCTTCTGTGACTAAATCGTCAAAGCTGTCCATTGCGTGCACAGTAGCGTCCTCATGTGGGTGCTGCATCCCTTCGAAGATGTTGAAATGGATTTCTTCGCCATCTACCTCCATGGAGAGCGTGCCCCTCCACACGTCTATCTTCGTGCGCGCAGTCATCAGAAACGGTCTGCCTAGGAGGATCTGCGCACCGTTGGCGCTTGATTCACCCTCCATTTTGAGCACATAAAAGTCTGCTGGGAACACCAGCTCTCCTACTCGAACTAGGACATCTTCTATCATGCCTGCAGGTTGTTTGCACGATCTATCTGCTAGCTGAATTGTGAGACCTGCAGGTTTTAGTGGTCCAAGGCGCAAGGTCGCATAGAGAGAATATGGTAATAAATTGATTGATGCGCCTAAATCGATCATGCAGTTGCTTACCGTGGTTTTACCTAAGGTGCAAGGGATAGTGAATGTACCTGGATCTCGGCACTTAGGTGGTACCTTTTGTTGCACGATTGCTGAGGCCTGCGCATTTAGCATTACCTGTGCGCATTCGCCTGTCCTTCTTTTATTTGTGCACAGCTCTTTTAAAAACTTCGCATACCTGGGAATCTGTCGAATAGCTTCTATGAGAGGTATGTTGATTTCCACCTTGCTGAACAGCTCATATAGTTCCTTGTCCAGTGCTTCTTTTCTCGCCAGTGGTGCCTGCACAGGGAAAGGAGCAGGTATGTTAGTACAATTTTTGTCCTTGTTTTTCGAGTGAGACATACCTGGCGCATTGCCCTGCTGGTTCGTGGTTGGCGCTTCTGATTGCGCCTCTGGCTCTGGTTGCGCATTCTGAGCTGCTGAATCTGGGACTTGCGCAACTGGTTGCGCGGGCGCCTGCGCGGTCTGCTCTGTTCCCACTGTGCGCCCAGTCCTCAGTGTTACTGCATTAACTCCTCCCTTAGGGTTCTGAATCACTTGCGAAGGCAGGTTGCCATCGCTCTTTTTCAGCTCATACACCGTGGTTGCAATTTGTGATAGATGCTTTTCTATGGATTCGAACCTCTTGTCATACTTTTCGTCATTCTTGCGCACTGTGTCTGCTAGCTGCCCCATGATATCTTCCAAGGATCGCTTTGGTTGCTGATTGTTCTGCGCTGGTGCGTCTGTGCGGCGATGCGGTGGATTGTAGGGTGCAGCTTGTTGCGTCTGCTGTGGCGCGCGCTGATCAGTGGGCTGCCTCTGGAAATTGTTCTCTTCTCTCCATCTGAATCCATTTGCAGCCAGCCCAAAGCGCGGCTGATTCTGCCTCTGCGGTCCTCTGTTGTCCCATCCTCCAAGGGCATTTACGTCTCCAGTTTCTTCAAAAAGTGTTGGGCATTCGTCTGTCTTGTGCTCAGTGGACCTGCAGAATTCACATACCTTTGGCGCAACTGGTTGTGCGCTCTGCGCACTCATCAGCTTCTGTAGCATGGCCTTCATTTCTTGGATCTCAGCGCTTGCCTCTACCTGATGCACAGAACGATTACGACTACTTTCAAGTGTCAATTGATGTCTTACCTGCCCAGCAGAATCTTCTATCAGCTGCCATGCATCCTCCGGGTACATGTTGCAAATGTCCCCTCCTGCGCATGCATTCAGTAGTCGCAGCTCCATGGGCAGCAGTCCATTCAGAAAGTTCTCTATCAGCACATTCTGAGGAAGCCCGTGATTGTAGCAGTTGGCTTCTAGCTCCCTGAAACGCTCGTAGTATTCTGACAGAGACTCCCCTGCGCTCTGCCTTGGCGCGGCCAATTCCCTTCTGAGCAGCGCAATCTTCGCTGCTGGATAAAATTTGTCTAAGAACTTCTTCTGCAGCTATTCCCATGTGTGAATAGATCCTGCAGGTAGGCTCATCAGCCAGTGTTTAGCTGTATCACTTAGTGAAAATGGGAATGCCTTCATCTTCAGCGCTTCTTCGTTCTCCCCCAAGGTCTTCATGTTCTCGCAAATGATTAGGAACTCCCGCACATGCTTGACTGGATTTTCGTTGTTCATTCCGTGAAACTTGGGCATGTGATGGATGAGTGAGCTCCTCAGTTCGAACTGTCCGTTGGGCGGAAGCACTATGCACCATGGCTGGTTAACAGTGAGTGGGGCTGACATTTCGCGCACTGTCCTGCGCCTCGCGACTGGACGAACGGGTGGCGCAATGTATGGTTCAGCGGCCATCCGTGCGTCGACCTCACGCTGCACTTCCTCTCTGAATAGGGCTGCGCGGTTATGTGCCCTTGCTTCCTCTGGGGTTCTGTCTCCCAGGTTATCTCCAACCACACTGTTATCCTCCATGTCCTGATCCAAACTCAAGAAACGAAATTAAATGGCAACGAAGTTGTTGCGTTTGTCAGTGCGCAACTAGAATCTGCGCAGCGCAACTGTTTCAAGGTTGCGCAGGCGGATGTGATTGTGCGCTGTCAGAAACAACAACGAGAAAACAAAACAAAATGAAATAACTAGTTACTAAAATGAGAAATGTAAGCTAGCTAAAACTTAGCTGTGTTGCTCCCCGGCAACGGCGCCAAAATTTGATCGCGCGTCGTCGTGCGCGTCAAATATAATCCTTCCTCTCCCACTAGTACAGCGGTTAAGTAAGGGTCGATCTCCACAGGGAGCAAGCAGTGAGTCTTAGCCAGTAACCTACACTTAAGAAAACGGGGGTTGCGTGAGTGATTGGGGGTTTTGCGCGATGTGCGAGTAGCAGTGAATATCGTAACGCAAGAAATTGCACTAGACGTGCGCAAGCAGTAGAGATGAAGTACTATCTTTATGAGAAGTATTGGGCAGACAATCCTCTATGGATGCATTCCTTATCATCGACTCTAAACATCTATAGCTTGTGGTTTACTTGGGTTAGTGTCCGGTAAAGGCTTCCTAACACGTGCGCATGTTCCGTTCAAAGTTCATGTGCTATTAATCCTAGAACTAGACTAAACAGCTGCGAATCCTGTCACAGTAGCAACTGCCTACCCTAACTCGTTACTCCTAATTGTCACGGTAAGTTTGCGGTTCAAGGCTTCCCCTACGCATGCAACTAGTTTAACAGGTGACAAGCAAGCAACACAAGTAAGATTGCGGTTCAAGGCTTCCCCTACTCATGCAACTAACTGTCTCAGTACGCACAGAATTAATACAAGTAAATAAACTATGCATTAAGCTCAAGTCTCAAAGGTAATACATCATAGGTTCATGCCCGACCAACACTAAGTGTTTAGCTAGACATGCTAGTGGTAAACATCATAAAATAGTAAATAACAACTACTGAATCTAAGAAAACGGTAGCAAACAGTGCGTGCAGTGTCTTCTCTCGGCTGGCGCAAATCTCCTCAATAAGTCCGTGTGTTTTCCAGTTCTGCCGCACAGTGCCTCCTTGCGCCCTCTGGTGCCTCTAGAACAACAGTCTTTTCGAACTCTCTGAAACCCTAGACTTACTTCCTTTATATAGGAGGTTCAACTTTCGGCAACTTCCAAATCTGGTCACTGGGACTTTTGCGCCTGGCGCACAGCATTGATTGGCGCAATCGGGTAGCGCACCTCTGCTGTCTTTCGCCATTTCTTCTTCTGTTTGCGCCGCTAGCTCCGCAGGCTGATCTTTCACTCCTAGAACGCTGCCTGTTAGCGCGTATCCGACTCAAGGACTCGTTCTGACCTGATATACAAAAACATTGGAAACGAGTAATCTTGCTCATGAAATATTGCAAACAAGCACAGGGTTATGACCTAAATAATGTGTATAACTAGGCTCTATCACGCAGGCATAAGGTACCACCTAAGTGCCGAGACCCAGGTACGTTCACTATCCCTTGCACTTTAGGTAAGACCAGAGTGAGCAACTGCATGATTGATTTAGGCGCATCCATCAATTTGTTACCTTATTCCCTATTTACGACATTGCGCCTTGGACCACTAAAGCCTGCAGGTCTCACTATTCAGCTAGCAGATCGGTCTTGCAAATAACCTGCAGGCACGATCGAGGATGTTCTTGTGCGAGTAGGAGAGCTGGTGTTTCCAGCAGATTTTTATGTGCTGGAAATGGAGGGTGAATCAAGCACCAGCAGTGCGCAGATCCTACTGGGCAGACCTTTTCTGATGACCGCGCGCACAAAGATAGACGTGTGGAGGGGCACGCTTTCCATGGAGGTAGACGGTGAAGAAATCCATTTCAATATATTCAAAGGGATGCAGCACCCACACGAGGACGCCACAATGCACGCAATGGACAGCTTAGATGATTTAGTCACAGATGCGCAATGCGCAAGCGTAACAATAGGACCAGAGCTACTGGCACAGATAGAGTTGGAGGAGCAGAACGAGGAACTGAGCAGTGCTGAACCAGAACTCAAACAGGTACATGATATAGTTCATATTTGCACTGCCAATAAAATCTTGCCCTCTATTGAACAGGCACCCAAGGTAGAGCTGAAGCAACTTCCCGAGCACCTCAAATACATTTTCCTGGGAAATGAAGGCACCCTGCCAGTGATCATAAAGAAAGGATTAGAAGAGGAGCAGGAAGTGCGTTTACAGCAGGTGCTGCGCAGGAACCAGCGCGCTATAGGATGGACACTGGCAGATCTGCGTGGAGTGAGCCCAGACGTATGCATGCATAGAATTCTGTTGGAAGATGGTGCCAAACCATCCAGAGAGGCTCAGCGCAGATTGAACCCAAATATGATGGAGGTAGTGCAGAAGGCAATTCTAAAGTTGCTTGACGCAGGAGTCATCTACCCCATCTCGGACAGTAAATGGGTCAGTCCAGTGCACGTTGTGCCTAAGAAGGGAGAAATCACAGTGGAAGAGAATGCGCAGGGCGAGCTAGTTCCCAAGCGCATCCAGACTGGATGGCGCATGTGCATCGACTACAGGAAGCTTAACGCAGTAACGCGGAAGGACCATTTCCCGCTACCCTTTATGGATAAGATGCTGGACAGATTAGCAGGTAAGCCTTATTTTTGTTTCTTGGACGGATATTCAGGGTACAATCAGATACCCATAGCTGTGGAGGATCAGGAGAAGACCACGTTCACCTGCCCGTTCGGTACATTTGCGTTTCGGCGCATGTCATTTGGGCTGTGCAACGCGCCAGGTACGTTCCAACGACTTGTCATGAGCATTTTCTCTGATATGATTGGTATATGCATAGAAGTGTTCATGGATGATTTTACTGTATATGGAGGTACCTTTGATGCGTGCTTAACTCATCTAGATAAGGTCTTAGCGCGCTGCATTTCTAAGAACCTGGTGCTTAATTATGAAAAATGCCATTTCATGGTAACGCATGGTGTAGTGCTAGGACACATTATCTCAGAGGAGGGGATCAAGGTAGACAAAGCTAAGATAGACCTTATTTCTAATCTCCCTTACGCCACAAACGTGCGCGATGTGAAGTCATTCTTAGGGCACGCCGGATTTTACATGCGTTTTATAAAAGACTTCTCTAAAATCTGTATTCCCCTGTCTAACCTCTTGCAAAAGGATGTGTGCTTCGATTTTACTGATGAGTGCAGGACCGCGTTCGATAAGCTGAAGGAGGCGCTGACCAGTGCGCCAGTGATGCACGCACCAGACTGGAACCTGCCATTTGAACTGATGTGCGACGCAAGCGATTATGCAGTAGGTGCAGTCCTGGGGCAGCGAGTGGACAAGAAACCGCACGCCATCTATTATGCATCGCGCACACTGGACGCTGCGCAGAGGAACTACACCACCACGGAGAAGGAGCTTCTGGCAATTGTGTTTGCGCTAGAGAAGTTCCGTGCATATGTTCTAGGCGCCAGGGTCATCCTATACACAGACCACGCAGCCATCCGCTACCTAATGTCCAAGAAAGAAACTAAGCCGCGCCTGATGCGCTGGGTGCTCCTACTGCAGGAATTCGACCTGGAGATCAAGGATAAGAAGGGCACAGAGAACACAGTTGCGGATCACCTGAGCAGAATCGTGAAGTAGGAGGAGCCAGGGTAGATCACTGAGACTTTTCCTGACGAGCATCTGATGGCGCGGACAGGTAAGGTACCATGGTATGCGCACATTGCGAATTACTTGGTCACAGGTACGTTTCCTCCGCATTTCAATAAAACCCAGTGCATGAGATTGAAACATGAGTACAAGCATTATATTTGGGATGATCCTTATATGCTTAGAATAGGACCAGATCAGATATTGAGGTGCTGCGTGCCTGACCATGAATTTAACTCTGTTTTGATGTTTTGTCATGCGCACGCATGTGGAGGACACTTTGGTCCCAAGCGCACCAGCAGGAAGGTCCTGGACTGCAGATTCTATTGGCCACACCTGTTTAGAGACGCATATGACTATTGCAAGAATTGTGACAGGTGCCAGCGCACGGGAGGCATATCAGCGCGCAACGAGATGCCGCAGACGCCAATTCTAGTGGATGAAGTGTTTGACATATGGGGAATTGACTTCATGGGGCCTTTTCCCCCATCTGCAGGATATGAATACATATTGGTCACGGTGGACTATGTCTCCAAATGGGTCGAAGCTAAGGCCACACGGAAGGATGATGGTAAGACGGTCGCTGAGTTTCTGAAAACTAACATCTTTTGCAGGTACGGGGTGCCTAAGGCAATCATCAGCGACCAGGGGACGCACTTTTGCAACAGGATCGTGGCGCAAGTTTTCAAGCATTACGGGGTGCGCCACAAGACGTCCACTGCTTATCATCCTCAGACAAATGGACAGGCCGAGGTCTCTAACAGAGAAATCAAGCGCATCCTGGAGAAGACTGTGAGACCATCGCGCAAGGATTGGAGCCAGCGCCTGGACGATGCGCTGTGGGCATACCGCACTGCGCATAAGACACCAATCGGGACTTCACCATTTCGGTTGGTCTACGGAAAAGCCTGCCACCTGCTAGAAGAGTTAGAGCACAAAGCATTTTGGGCCTTACGCATTTGCAACCTGAACTTAGATGAGGCTGGAAAGGAGCCCGCGTTTGAGCTGAGTGAATTAGAAGAGCTGCGCCTGGATGCCTATGAGGGACTGCCCGATTACAAGGAGCGGACAAAGGCGTTTCATGACAAGCATATCCTCAGACGCACTTTTGAGCCAGGAGACCAGGTATTATTATTCTCATCACGCCTGAAGCTCATGCCTGGAAAGCTGCGCAGCAAATGGACTGGACCGTACACAGTCATCAAGGTTTTCCCCTATGGAACAATCGAGTTAGAAAACGAGCACCGGCATCGTTTTCAGGTCAATGGGCAGAGAGTCAAACGGTATCTAGGAGAACCTTGGGACGACACAGTGCGCGACATTGACTTGGCAGAACCTGAGATGGCAGATGCGGCAGCTGCTGCGCCAGAGGCATCACCAGATGCACCAGAGGGAGAACTGGAAACTATTGCTCACATTTCTTCTTCCTCTTCATCTACCCTCGTTACTGCAGACTTCTCACATATTATCCATGTTGACTGCCCTTCTTACCCTTTGCGCAGGACCACGCAGAAGACAGCACATGCACAAGCGCAGGGTTACTCAGGAGCAAGAGTGGGGGAGGTCGCTGGCAACCATTTGGGCACGTAACGAGGTACAGTCGAGCCAACGACGTTAAACAAAGGCACTTGTCGGGAGGTAACCCGACTCGTTTTACTTTTTTATGTCTTTCTTTTAGTCTTTCTAGTGTCTTTTAGTTAGTCTAGGTCTCGTAGTTTGTTTTAGTCGAGCAGCAGTGCGCAGGTCCGTGCGCACTTCAGTGCGCAGGACCGCTGCGCCAGTCAGGGGGGTATATAAGGGCAGGACTTAGAAATTTTCAGCACTTTTACACTCGACCGTTACCAGCAGCTCCCGCCTTCACACCTCCACCCGCTGTCCGGCGCTCATCCCAGCTTCAGTTTAGAGAGATTCAAGGACCACCCGGCCGCACTACCCCCAGGTAACCTTTCCCCCAGATCTGAGCACGATTCCAGTAGGGTTTTGTACGGAGGAGTGTTCTAGGGTTTTGAAATCGCACCAGGTTAGAGTGCGCCGATTGGAGTGGTGTTTAGAGGGTTTTGTAGGCGGGCAGTAGGCGCTCCTTTGGTGAAAGTTTCAGTTCATTCGGAGGAGTTTGGATTTTTGGAAGTGTTTGAGGAGTGTTGACCAGCGTTGACCCGAGCACCCCAGCCACAATGCAGCCTGCCGCGGACCAAGAGACCCCAGCTGTTTTCGCCAGAAAGTACACCGCATTTCTGAGGCAGAACATGTACGGGACTTCGTACATTAGCAGGGACTTCCTGCGCGAGGTCGGACTGGAGGACCACGTTGTGGAGAGGCTGGCGTTAGCAGGCTGGGAGGCGCTGTTGGAACTCAACAGCGCATCAGACAAGGAGGACATTTTTGGCATCGCTGGAGGCGGGCAACCAGGAGATCAGGTACCAACATAGGGGCGTCTGGTACATTGCCTCAGCTAAGAGGCTGAAGCGCACACTGAAGTGCGCTAAGGTGCGCGAGGAAGACATGGACACGCACACCAACCAGGAGGCTTGGCGCGAGATGGCAACCGGGCCAGTCTTTGCCGCGGGGCGCAGCAGGGGACGAGAGCTGCGTGACCCGTGGATGTTCTACCTGTGGCGCCTGGTCGCCTATGCAGTCATTGGGCGATTTAATGGTGCGCCCAAGATCAACCTCCTGGACTTGGACCTCTTAAAGGGGCTGTATTACGGAAGGAAGGTGCTATTTGTCTCGGACATGGTGGTCCACTGGAGCCGTGTTAGCACAAGGGGACCGCTGACTTGCGGAGGTATTATTACGCACCTGCTGCGGGCGTTACATGGAGAGCCCGAGGTGCCAGAGCACACTTTGGTGCCGGCTGTCCCTCTGGACCGCGCCCACATGCTGCAGATCAGGGCGGTAGCTGTGAGGGAAGATGGCACATTGGAATGGTGCTACCGCCTGCAGCCGGCCGGAGTGCCAAGGCCAATGGCAGAGAGCAGTGCGCAAGCAGCAGAGGCCGCGCAGGAGATGGACGAGGACGAGGCCCCAGAGCCAGTTGTGCCTCCAGTCAGGCGCGCAAGGACCCGCGCGCAGACTGGAGCTCATCGGAGGGCCCGCGCACCACAGAGGGAGCCAGTCACCATTTCCATCGAGGATTCTCCCCCTCGTGCGTGCGGAAAGCGCCCAAGGACCGAGGCTGAGGAGGCGCCTGAGGAAGCGTCCGCAGAGCAGCGCATGATGTTCAACGTCATGCGCGTGCTCGAATATTTAGCGCCAGAGGGGGCGGACTTAAGCATGAGCCCACCATCAGGGTGGAGATTTGGAGACACAATTCCCCCTCTCCTCAGCCTGCACCGACCACCTCCAGGGTCTCCCAGTGAGCCGCATCAGCCAGCCAGCCCTCTTACTCAGCCCCCAGTGCATCCAGCAGAACCCTTCCCAGCACCAGCAGCACCAGCACCAGCAGCGCCAGCAGAACCCACCCCCGAACCAGAACCAGTACCCGCACCTGCACCTTTCCCTGCCCAGCCGTCCATTCCAAGGTCCCCTATAGCCGAACCCATCATTAGCACCAGCTCAGACTCGCTATGGGAACCCGTTCCAGAGGATGACGACGAGGCGCAGCCTGTCGCTCTATCAGTTGTACCGCCTTCCTCCAGCTCCGAATACATGACGGATTCTTCAGAGGAGGAGGCGCATAGTTCAGCGGCTGCGTCCAGCTCAGATGACCTCTAGAGCTGCGGGGGGAGGGGGGGAGCGCATTATTTCTTTCGGGTCGTGTCTATTTTCCTTTATATGCTGAACTTTATTTGATATTCTGTTGCTATATTTGTGTGCTAAACTCCTGTGATACATATTTTGTGCCCCTATGCTATATTTGCGCTGTTTTGACTATATGTTCTTCATTTTTATATTCTTTATTTTGCTTGCATGCATCAGTTCTGCATGTGCGCGTCCTCCGTGCGCTTGAGCTTGAGTCGTGGGGACACGTCTCGGTTTAATTGTGGGGGGGGAGCGTTACACTTACATTTCACGTTTTTTGAGCTTTTTACTGTAGCTTAGTTTAATTAAAGGAAATAGTAGCAGTAGGGCGCTTGAGTCCGGGTTGCGCGCACTGTTCAGCTTGTTTGCGCTACCCATATTGCGCCGTGCGCTATCAACTGTTTTTAGTATATTTTTTCGTTTTTTCTGCTCCTGTGTGGGGGGGTTTGATAGAGCCTATTTATACGCATTATTTAGATCATAACCCTGTGCTTGTTTGTAATATTTTGTGTACAAGATTACTGGTTTCCAGTGTTTTTGTATTTCAGGGCAAAACGAGGGCCTAAGTCGGATACGCGCTAACAGGCAGCGTTTAGGACGCGCATCACATAGCCTGCGGAGCTAGCGGCGCAAACAGAAGAATTGGCAGAGTCGACCACGGTGCGCTAACCGATTGCGCTAAGAAGATGCCGTGCGCCAGGCGCAGATGTTGGTATTTCCAAATCTTGACACGACCAGATTTGGAAGTTGCCAAGAGTGAGCCCCTGAGCAGTATATAAAGAAGAGGAGGCTAGGGTACACACACACACAGAGACACACAGACGATTCTCAGGATTCACAATTCGTACACCCAGGAGGCACTGCGCAGCAGGACTGGAAAACACACGAGCTTGTTGAGAGGATTTGCGCCAGCCGACTGCGCCAGCCAAGATAGCAACCTGCACGCACTGTTTGCTATTGTTTTCTTGGACACTTTAGTTATTATTTACTATTTCTATGATGTTTATCACTAGCATGTCTAGCTAAACGCTTAGTATCGGTTGGACATGAATCTATGAGTATTTCCTTTTGAGACTTGCGCTTAATGCATAGCTTGCTTGCTTATTTAATTCTGTGCACATTACTGGCAGCTTGTTACATGAGTAGGGGAAGCCTTGAACCGCAATCTTACTCTTGTTGCTTGTTGTGGTCTGTTAAACTAGTTGAATAGCCTGACGGTGACAACTAGGAGTAACGCGCTAGGTTAGGCAATTACTACCTTGATCGGATTCGTAGTTGTTTAGTCTAGTGTAAGAATTAATAGCACATGAACTTTGATCGGAACATGCGCACATGTTAGGAAGCCTTGATCGAACACTAACATTAGCAAATCGAGCTATAGACATTTAGAGTCGATGATAAGGAATACACTCATAGAGGATTGTCTGCGTCGATACTTCTCATAAGTCATAGTACTTAATCTCTATTGCCTGCGCACGTCTAGTGCAATTTCCTGCGTTACGATACCACTGTTTACTTGCGCATCGCGCAACCCCGATCACTCACCCCCCAATCTTCGTAAGTGTAGGTTACTGGCTAAAACTGAACTGCTTGCTCCCTGTGGAGATCGACCCTTACTTAACCGCTGTACTAGTGGAAGAGGAAGGATTATATTTGACGCTCACAACGACGCGCGATCAGGATTTCACGATCCTCATCCATTTCAAGCACATAAAAATCAACGGGAACATAAAATTTCCCTACTCTAATTGGAACATCCTTTAAAATACCCTTAGGTAACCTAGATGATCTATCCGCCAATCTAAGATTTATGGATGTAGGAGTGAGTTCACCCATGTCAAGTTTTTGAAACAAGGAAAATGACATCAAAGAAATACTAGCTCCCAAATCACACAATGCGCTATCTATGCAAAAATCGCCAATAGCAATAGGGATAGAGAATGAACCATGATCATTTAGCTTCCTAGGCATGTTATGTTGAATAATAGCGCTACAATTAGCATCCAAAGCTATGTAATCAATTTCATGCATTTCTCTCCTATGCGATATAATATCTTTAAGAAATTTTGCATAAGTGGGCATTTGAGTTAGTACCTCCGTGAAGGGGAGAGTCACTTGGAGTTTACTCAAAATATCCGCAAAGTGTTTGAAATGTGTGTCCTCCTTCTTCTTCTTTAATCTTTGCGGAAATGGAATGGGAGGCACATATGGAGCGGGTTCTTGAGCTTTTTCTTTTCCTCTCTTCTCAACCTTCTCTTGAGATGAAGACCCTTCTTTATCAACCTCAACGGTTGTGTTGGCAATTTCGGTCTTCACTTGGGGTTCTTCTAAGACTCTTCCCCTCTTTAGGGTGATGGCATTTATAGTTTCGGAAGAGTTCACATCCGGTTGAGAAGGCAATTTCCCTTGATATTTTGAGGAAGAACTCGCTTGTTGAGCAATTTGGGTCTCAAGCATTTTGTTATGTGCTTGCAATTGGTCGAGTCTTTGAAGGATGAGTTGGTTATCCTTTTGTTGTTGAGCTTGAGTTGCGGCCAATTGCGCGACAATGGATAATAGGGATGGTTCCTCTTGGCTAGGCCTCTCCTCATTTCGCTGGTAAGGAGCTTGCCCTTGTTTCCTTGGTGGGAATCCCGGAGGTGTAGGCTTTGGCTCATTGTTGATGGGCGCTCTCCTCGGAAAGTTTGGGTCTTCATGGAACCTTACATGTTGAGGAGGGTTCCTTGGTTGGTAGGGAGCATTTCTTGGTTGATACCCACTTGATTGAGGTGGCACATAAGTTCTCTCTTGGTTCCTCACAAGATAGCTAACATCTTCAAATTCATCCGCATGCTTGGAGGTGCAAGAATCTTCGTCATGCGACGGGTTAGCGCACATGCTACAAGCTTGCGGATGTTCTCTTCTCTTATTCAAATTCATGTTCCCAATAGATTGTGCCAAGGAATTTACCGTCTTTGCTTCCTTTGTTACGGCCTTAGAGGTTTCCTCCTTGCTTTTTTTCTTCAAGTGGTTCCTTTCACCACCCCATTGATGCGAATTTCGTGCAATCTTTTCGATGATCTTGAAACCATCGGTAGCCGTTAAGTTCATCATTGCTCCATTACTCGCATGGTCCATATGGTTCCTTGCATCTTGGTCCATCCCATCGTAAAAGCTTTGCAATAATTGCCACTTGTTGAATCCATGATGAGGGCCATCTCTTTGAAGCTCTTTGAAGCGCTCATAAGCCTCATAGAAGGTTTCATCGTCACGTTGAGTAAATTGATTGATTCTATCCCGAATCTTCTTTGTCTTGGCGGGAGGGAAGTATTGGATTAAAAAGGCTTGTGCTAGTCCCTCCCAAGTGTTGAATGTATCCGGTTCATGAATCATCAACCAATCCTTAGACTTCCCGGAAAGTGAGAACGAAAAAACCTTCATGTATACCCACTCTTGTTGGATGCCCGGCATTTTTTATGTGCGGCATAGCTCCGTAAATTGGGCCAAATGTGCATTTGGGTTTCCATACCCGTCAAATTGATGTGCGGCCACCATATTGAGGAGGGCGGATTTGATTTCAAATTCTTGGTCTTCTCCCTCCGGCAAGCAAATAGGAGAACCATAATGTCCAATGGTTGGGGCGATGTATGCCCCAACCGGTCTTTCTTCTTCCTCTTGCGGAAGAGGAGCATTTCCTGCCTTCTAGGAATTTGTGGATCCATATTTCCCGGTTGTTCGGCTCGTGTAGGCGAAGGAGTATCCAAATGAGGAGTGTGAAGCTCGTGTGAAGCGGAGGGATGAGAAGGTTGGCTTGTAGTTGAGGTAGAAGCTTGTTCTTGTACTCTCTTGCTCCTTGCTCTAGTTTGCATTCAAACACCTATGAAGCAATCAAAGAAGCTTTTGTAAGTGTGAACTTAAATAGAGACAAACAAGAATAGCACGCACGCAAGCAATTACTACAACTAAATAAAAGAAAAAAAAGTGAAGTAAACTAACTAAAAGTAATACTAATTAGCAATCTAGTCTAATGGCTAAGTCCCCGGCAACGGCGGCATTTTGACGTTGGCGTTTTAGGAAAGCAAAATGAAGTGCTATTCTAGTCACGCAAATATCAAACAATATTTATAACCGAGTGACCTCGGGTCGAACCCAAGAGAAAAGCTTAGACTTATTGACAACTAATTAATGCTACTATTGTAAGTCTACGGTTTTTGGGAGGGTTTTGTCCTCCTATAGAGGTATCTCTAGTAAGCACTAAAGATAAATGATATTTTTGGGTTTTGCTTAATGAATAAAAGGGTGACTACGGATTCAACTTCTCCCCTAAGATATGAGGAAAATGAAATAACTCACTAATACATGTGATGATGCAAGTATGGCAGTGTTTGACAAAACCAGCACAAGTGAACAAGGAGCAGTTACAGCAGGGGATGCTATAGCAGGAGCTTGTTCAAGTGGCTGCAGCATCTGTCCGAGTAGCAGCAGCAACCTGGGTCTTTGGCTAGAAGGCCTGGCAGCCCTGCGGAGAGCATCATAAGAATTTTTAAGTTGCTGCCAAGAATATTCCAGTGGGGAATTCCTAGCTAGAGAAGGAGATTTGTTTTGGGAATTAAAAACAAATCTAATCTCCTAAAAATTAGGAGATAATTGTTCTTTTTGGGACATTGCTAAGTTCGGTTCTGGGTTGAAGCTGGAATTGTTTTTAAGGAAGAACACGACAGAGCAGATAGGCTGATCGAAGCTGAGGGATACACGAGTGCGTGCGCAGAATTCAGAGAGAGGAATTTTGGTGTGCGACGGACGAGTTCTTCCATCATCACCCGAAGGCAGAGCGTGAGCGCAGAGCTGTGGTGACAGAAGCAGAAGGAGATCAGGACTTGCGTAATCTGATCCAAGCTTGATCTGGAAGCCAATTCAGAGCAGTGGTGCTTGTTGGTTGATCAAGGAAGGCCGCGGAAGAACTGACGGGTGTGTGGCTCGGTCGAGTGCCTAAGCGGCAGTATTCGCTAGTGGCAGGAGGTCACTGAGTGAGGGGGAGTATTCCAGAGTGTGCAGCGCTCGTGGAATCGTTCGATCGGCTCGGCAGAAGGCTTTGGAGCGACGCGGAGAATTGTGCATCAGCTGTGTGTTACAGCAGTTGCTACAGCAACCCTGCAGAGTTGAGTGTAGTTTAGAATAGGCTGAGTTTCGGGGAGACAGTAGCTATTCTAGATTGACATTTGTAGAGGGTGTGCAGACACAAGTCAGAGTCTGTTCTGATTGTGTTGAGTGATCCACACAAGGTTGAGTAGCATAGGTTGCGTGGAGTTGTAACCGAGTGTACTTGGAGACCTCTGTGATTAGTGGATTGAGGACATGAGAATAGTCCTCCCCAGACGTAGGCAGTTGGCCGAACTGGGTGAACAAACTTCTGTCTTGTTCATTGTTTGCTGAGACAATTTCCGAGTGAACAAGAGTGTGCTGCAGCAACAGCTTGTTCACAAATCTGTCGGTTAAGAGGCGCTACGAATTTTCAATTGGTATCAGAGCGGGAGCTCAACACACAGAGTAAAAGATCCTACAGTGTCTCTGAAGAAGTCAAGACAATGAAGGAAGGACAGAGCACAAGCAGACCTCCATTGTTGGAAGAAAGCAACTATGGATATTGGAAGGCTAGGATGAAAGCTTTTCTCAAGGCCATGATGAGAAGACCTGGAGAGCTATCGTGGTCCAGTGGTCTCCCCCAATCACCATGGATGAACAGGGAGTCACAAGGATAAAGCCTGAAGGACAATGGACTGCTGAAGAGGGAGCTGCAGCAACTGGTAATTCAAAGGCTCTGAATGCGATTTTTGCTGCAGTTGATGCTAACAATTTCAGGTTGATATCAAATTGTGACATGGCCAAACAAGCTTGGGAAATTCTGCAAACTGCACATGAAGGAACAGATAGAGTAAAGCTGTCAAGATTACAGATTATTGCCACACAGTTTGAGAATTTGAGAATGCTGGAAGAAGAAACTGTCACTGAGTTTAATGCAAAACTTTGTGATCTGGCAAATGAAGCCCATGCTCTTGGTGAACCTATTCCTGAAGAGAAGCTGATCAGGAAGGTCCTCAGATCGTTGCCCACAAGATTTGACATGAAAGTGATGGCCATTGAAGAGGCTCAAAATGTCAGATTCATGAGGCTGGAAGAGTTGATGGGATCCCTCAAACAATTTGAGATGAAACTGGTTAAAGAAGATCTCACTCCTAAGGATAAGAATGTTGGACTGAAGGCTGAAATAGAAGCTAAGAAGCCAGCTCCAGATGATCAGCTGAGTATGCTAGTCAAGAACCTTGAAAAGCTTCTGAAGAACATGGACTCAAGAACTGGGCAAAGCTCATCCTCACGAAAACAATTCAGAAGAGGTGGAGAAAATAAAAGGAGAGGGAAGGAACTTGCTCAGAATGAAGATGAGAAGAAAGAAATAAAAAGGGGTGTCCAATGCTGGAACTGTGCAGGGTATGGCCATCGACAAATCAACTGCACCAGCAAACTGATGAAAAAGAGGGCTCTCTTTGCCAGTGGAAGTGAAGAGGAGACAGATCTGAGTGAGGATAAATGCAACTTGGCCAGATACAGATCAGTCAGAAGAGGTAGAAAAACACAAGGAAGAGTGAACCAGCACCTGCTACAGCAACCTCTTTATCATCGTGACAAGAGAGTCTCAAAGTATAAAAGATGCTATAGCTGCGGGCACAAAGGTCACATAAAGAGGAACTGTCCTTCTGCATACACCGGAAAAGGTTCAGCTAGGAAACCAATCAAGCAGAAACATGCGCGGACTCAGCTTCTCGCGTTTGTCAGCACAGCAAGCACCTCGGATAAGATAAGCTGGTATTTTGACAGTGGCTGTTCAGGGCACATGACAGGAGAAAGATCCTTCTGGAAAAACATAACACCCTGCCTGGAACAACGGGTGAAGTTTGGAAACGGCATGAGAGGAAGAGTTCTAGGAAAGGGAACTTTAGCAGTTGAAGGAATGCCGAACCTGAGCAATGTCTTGCTAGTGGAAGGACTAAAGGCAAACCTCATAAGCATCAGTCAGCTGTGTGATGGAACTAAACAGGTGAAATTTACGAAAGACTCGTGCAAAGTTTTCAACAATACTGGAGAATGTATAATGGAAGGGGCCAGATCAAAAAGCAATTGTTATCTTCTCAACGTGAGTTCAAACTCACCGGTTCCGAAATGTATGCTGACAAAGGCTCTATGGCACAGAAGGATGGGGCATGTTAACTTGAGGACTTTGAAGAGAATTGCAACAGAAGGGCTAGTCAGAGGAATACCGGTGATAAAAGGGGAGACAAACTCTATCTGTGGAGATTGTCAGATTGGGAAACAAAAGAAGGTTTCACACCCAAGAGTCAAAGATGTAGGTACTACCAGACCTCTACAGTTGATTCACATGGACCTGATGGGACCAATGGAAGTTGAGAGTCTGGGCAGAAAAAGGTTTGCTTTCGTCTATGTTGATGACTACTCCAGATTCACCTGGATTGATTTTATCAGAGAAAAATCAGATACTGTGAAAGTTATAGTGTCACTGGTGTCCCGTCTAGAGCAAGAGAAAAATCTCAGAATCGGCAGCATTCGCAGTGATCATGGTAGGGAATTTGAAAACGAAGCTGTGGATGATTTCTGTCGCCAAAGGGGTATCTCACATCAGTATTCTTCTCCCATCACCCCTCAGCAAAATGGTGTAGTGGAACGAAAGAATCGAACAATTCAAGAAATGGCCAGAGTCATGATTCATGCTAAGAGGGTTCCCCTGAGATTCTGGGCAGAGGCCATGAACACCGCATGTTACATCATCAACAGAGTTACCTTACGGAGAGGAACCAACCAGACCTGCTATGAGCTCTGGAATCAGAAGAAGCCCACAGTTAAATATTTCCACATCTTTGGAAGTGACTGTTTCATTCTGAGAGATCGGGAGTATAGGAAGAAGCTTGACCCAAAGAGTGATCCTGGAGTGTTCTTGGGTTATTCGATAAACAGCAGGGCTTATCGAGTCTATAACCAGCGGACAAATACAGTAATGGAATCCATAAATGTAGCAGTCAATGATGCTGAAGAAGTCACTGCCACTGATGATGAAGACTCTGACTTTGAAGAGGTGCCTTTCAGTCAAAACAGAAGTGAACAAGCTGTGGCTCCAGAAGATGCTACAACAAGTGCTGAAGCAGAAAATCCAGATGAACAATTAGAAAGCCTGTCTGAAGATCTGAATATTGAGGCTCCTGATCCACCATAAAGGCAGCCTCCGAAGAAGATACAGAAGAATCATCCCCTGACAAATGTGATTGGAGACCCGGCAGAAAGAAGAAGAACCAGAAGCCATGCTTATCTCAATACCTGCTTTCTGTCCAGCATTGAACCTAAGAGCTTCAAGGAAGCCATGAGTGATGAATTCTGGATGATAGCGAGGCAGGAAGAACTGGCAGAGTTCGTAAGACACGATGTTTGGGACCTGGTGGACAGACCCAATAGAGTGAATATTATAGGCACCATATGGATCTTCAAAAACAAAACTGATGAAAAGGGAAACATCACAAGAAATAAAGCCAGACTGGTTGCTCAAGGATACTCTCAGATTGAGGGCCTAGATTTTGAAGAAACGTTTGCTCCAGTTGCTCGTCTGGAGGCCATCAGACTCCTTCTAGCTATGTCTTGTTTCCTAGGGTTTAAACTGTATCAAATGGATGTCAAAAGTGCTTTCCTGAATGGAGACCTCTCTGAAGAAGTATATGTTTCTCAGCCAAAAGGCTTTGAAGATCCTCATCACCCGGAACATGTATACAAGTTGAAGAAAGCCTTATACGGACTGAAATAGGCTCCTCGGGCATGGTATGAGAGGTTGACAGTGTTTCTGGAAAAACATGACTACAAACGAGGGGGAGCTGACAAAACTTTATTTGTTAAAAGAACCAAGTCAGATGTGATCATTGCATAAATCTATGTGGATGACATTGTCTTTGGATCAAAGTCTCAGCACCTGGTGAAGCAGTTTGTGGATCACATGCAGCAGGAATTCCAAATGAGCATGGTCGGAGAACTGTCCTATTTTCTTGGTCTGGAGATTACCCAGAAAGAAGATGGCATCTTTATTGCACAAAGCAAATACAACAAGAATCTTGTGCAGAAATTTCAGCTAGATAAGGCCACTCACAAACGAACCCCTGCAGCCACTCATGTCAAAGCCATCAAAGATGAACATGGAGTGGAAGTGAGTCAGACAATTTACAGAAGCATGATTGGGAGCTTGCTGTACCTGACTGCGAGTCGCCCCGACATTTCCTTTGCAGTAGGAGTCTGTGCCAGATTTCAAGCCTGTCCCAAAGATAGTCACTTGCAGTTAGTCAAGTGAATCATTCGGTATGTTGGAGGAACTGTGAACTATGGCTTACGGTATTTTAAGGACACAAATGCTAATATGATGGGATACAGTGATGCGGACTGGGCATGATGCTCAGAGGACAGGAAGAGCACTTCGGGAGGATGCTTCTATCTAGGAAATAACCTGGTGTCCTGGTTCAGCAGGAAGCAAAACAGCATTTCATTATCCACAGTCGAGGCTAAATACATAGCTGTTGAGAGCTGCTGTGCTCAAATGTTGTGGATGAAACAAATGCTGAGTGAGTATGGTCTTGATCAAGATGAAATGACTCTCTACTGTGATAACATGAGTGCCATCAGCATCTCTAAGAATCCGGTTCAGCATAGCAGAACCAAGCACATTGACATTCGTCATCACTTCATCCGTGATCTAGTGGATAAGAATATCATTGCGCTACAGCATGTGGTGTCTGCCAAACAGCTTGCTAATATCTTCACAAAAGCTCTGGATGCAGTCCAGTTCGAAGACCTGAGAGCCTCTCTGGGGCTCTGTGTTTTGCCTCCCTAGGGCAGCCAGGAGCACCCCCTTGTCATTTATTTCAAAAAGGGGGAGGAGAAGAAGGGGAGGTTAAAAAAAAAAAAAATCTGTATTGAAATTGGTATAGGGTTTGGTTTTGTCAAAATGCCAAGGGGGAGATTGATGATGCAAGTATGGCAGTGTTTGACAAAACCAGCACAAGTGAACAAGGAGCAGCTACAGCAGGGGATGCTATAGCAGGAGCTTGTTTAAGTGGCTGCAGCATCTGTCCAAGTAGCAGCAGCAACCTGGGTCTTTGGCTAGAAGGCCTGGCAGCCCTGCGGAGAGCATCAGAAGAATTTCTAAGTTGCTGCCAAGAATATTCCAGTGGGGAATTCCTAGCTAGAGAAGGAGATTTGTTTTGGGAATTAAAAACAAATCTAATCTCCTAAAAATTAGGAGATTACGTGGAGGCGTTTATCGATTCGTTGACCCAAGACGGCTCCAATGGCGCTATCACTTGCATCGCACATCATTTCGAATGGTAAATCCCAATTCGGTGGTTGAATAATAGGTGCGGTCACCAAAGCTTGCTTCAATACTTCAAACACCTCAAGACAAGGCTCATCAAAAGTAAATTCCACCTCATTGCGTAGAAGATTTGTGAGGGGCTTTGCTATCTTTGAAAAATCCTTAATGAACCTTCGATAAAAGCCCGCATGCCCGAGAAAACTTCTAATTCCTTTAACATCCCTTGGAGGTGGCAACTTTTCAATCACGTCGATTTTTGCTCTATCGACTTCGATCCCTTTTTTCGACACACGATGTCCCAAAACTATGCCTTCTTTCACCATGAAATGACATTTCTCCCAATTGAGGACTAAGTCCATCTCAATGCACCTAGCCAAAACACGTGAAAGATTTGTAAGACAATCATCAAAAGAATATCCATCCACCGAAAAATCATCCATAAAAACTTCCATGGAATTTTCAAGAAATTCGGAAAATATGGACATCATGCATCTTTGAAAAGTACCCGGCGCATTACAAAGACCAAAAGGCATTCTCTTATATGCAAAAGTGCCATAGGGGCAAGTAAATGTTGTCTTTTCTTGGTCATCGGGGTGGATGGGAATTTGGAAAAAACCACTATAACCATCTAGAAAGCAAAAATATTCATGTCCCGCTAATCTTTCTAACATTTGATCGATAAAAGGAATTAGGAAATGATCTTTCTTGGTGGCTTTGTTTAATTTCCTATAGTCTATGCACATCCTCCACCCTGTGACCGTGCGCGTAGGGATCAATTCATTCTTATCATTCTCCACAACGGTGAGCCCGCCTTTCTTAGGCACCACATGAATTGGGCTCACCCATTCGGAGTCGGGGATCGAGTAAATTATTCCCGCATCTCTTAACTTAGTCACTTCCTTTAACACAACCTCACCTAGCTTAGGATTTAGTCGCCTAAGAAATTCGCGGCTAGGTTTCACATTCTCCTCAAGTCTTATTCTATGCATGCAAAACTTGGGGCTAATCCCTTTCAAATCATCAATGGAATGCCCAATATCACCCTTATACAATTGCAACACATGCATAAGCTTAGAGGTCTCACATTCATCAAGAGATGCTTCGATAATAACGGGTAGTGAGTTGTTTGGTCCGACGAATTCATACCTTAGATTCGGTGGAAGGGGTTTCAATCCCTCACCGAATTCCTTACGTTTTTGTGTATCTTCTTCGATGGTGTCCTCATCGAGAGTGTTACCGTCCTCAGGATTCATCAACGAGGCGAAAGATGGACTACCACTATCTTGGGTGAGCAACTCGTACTCAAAATTTGTTAACTCATCATGAGCATCATAAACATCACAAGCATCATTTATTTCAAGCAAATGACAATCCATAGAACTACTAGGAGCATTTAAAACCTTTTTCAAGTAAAATTTAATTTTGTCGGTTCCTAAGTTAAGTTCTATAACTCCTTCTCCATAATTAATAACGGCTTTTACCGTATTCAAGAAAGGCCTTCCTAGTATGATAGGGATTTCACGATCCTCATCCATTTCAAGCACATAAAAGTCAACGGGAACATAAAATTTCCCTACTCTAATTGGAATATCCTCTAAAATACCCTTAGGTAACCTAGATGATCTATCCGCCAATCTAAGATTTATGGATGTAGGAGTGAGTTCACCCATGTCAAGTTTTTGAAACAAGGAAAATGGCATCAAAGAAATACTAGCTCCCAAATCACACAATGCGCTATCTATGCAAAAATCGCCAATAGCAATAGGGATAGAGAATGAACCATGATCATTTAGCTTCCTAGGCATGTTATGTTGAATAATAGCGCTACAATTAGCATCCAAAGCTATGTAATCAATTTCATGCATTTCTCTCCTATGCGATATAATATCTTTAAGAAATTTTGCATAAGTGGGCATTTGAGTTAGTACCTCCGTGAAGGGGAGAGTCACTTGGAGTTTACTCAAAATATCCGCAAAGCGTTTGAAATGTGTGTCCTCCTTCTTCTTCTTTAATCTTTGCGGAAATGGAATGGGAGGCACATATGGAGCGGGTTCCTGAGCTTTTTCTTTTCCTCTCTTCTCAACCTTCTCTTGAGATGAAGACCCTTCTTTATCAACCTCAACGGTTGTGTTGGCAATTTCGGTCTTCACTTGGGGTTCTTCTAAGACTCTTCCGCTCTTTAGGGTGATGGCATTTATAGTTTCGGAAGAGTTCACATCCGGTTGAGAAGGCAATTTCCCTTGATATTTTGAGAAAGAACTCGCTTGTTGAGCAATTTGGGTCTCAAGCATTTTGTTATGTGCTTGCAATTGGTCGAGTCTTTGAAGGATGAGTTGGTTATCCTTTTGTTGTTGAGCTTGAGTTGCGGCCAATTGCGCGACAATGGATAATAGGGATGGTTCCTCTTGGCTAGGCTTCTCCTCATTTCTCTGGTAAGGAGCTTGCCCTTGTTTCCTTGGTGGGAATCCCGGAGGTGTAGGCTTTGGCTCATTGTTGATGGGCACTCTCCTCGGAAAGTTTGGGTCTTCATGGAACCTCACATGTTGAGGAGGGTTCCTTGGTTGGTAGGGAGCATTTCTTGGTTGATACCCACTTGATTGAGGTGGCACATAAGTATTCTCTTGGTTCCTCACAAGATAGCTAACATCTTTAAATTCATCCGCATGCTTGGAGGTGCAAGAATCTTCGTCATGCGATGGGTTAGCGCATATGCTACAAGCTTGCGGATGTTCTCTTCTCTTGTTCAAATTCATGTTCCCAATAGATTGTGCCAAGGAATTTACCGTCTTTGCTAGGGAGTTGAAATCTTCCTTTATTACGGCCTTAGAGGTTTCCTCCTTGCTCTTTTTCTTCAAGTGGTTCCTTTCACCACCCCATTGATGCGAATTTCGTGCAATCTTTTCGATGATCTTCAAACCATCGGTAGCCATTAAGTTCATCATTGCTCCATTACTCGCATGGTCCATATGGTTCCTTGCATCTTGGTCCATCCCATCGTAAAAGCTTTGCAATAATTGCCACTTGTTGAATCTGAAATTCGTAGTGTCTTAATTCGACAGATTCTGTGAACAAGCAGTTGCTGCAGCACACTCTTGTTCACTTAAATATTGTCACAGCAAGCAATGAACAAGGCACAAGTTTGTTCACCCAGTTCGGCCAATCTGCCTACGTCTGGGGAGGACTATTCTCCAGTCCTCAATTCACTCAACCAAAGGTTCCAAGTACACTCGGTTACAACTCACGCAACCTATGCTACTCAACCTTGTGTGGACCACTGAACACAATCAGAACAAGCTCTGATTTGTGTCTGCACACCCTCTACAATATGTCAATCTAGAATAGCTACAATCCTCTCAAAGAACTCAGCCTATTCTAAATTACACTACTCAGCAGGGTTGCTGCAGCAACAGCTGTAACACACAGCTGAAGCACAATGTCCGCGTCGCTCCAAGGCCTTCTGCCGAGCCGATCGAACCTCTCCAAGAGCGCTCCACACTCTGGACAACTCCCCCTCACTCAGTGACCACATGCCACTAGAGAGTACTCCCGCACGACACTCGACCGAGCCTTCCACCCGTTAGTTCTTCCGCGGCTGCCCTTGATCAACCAACAAGCTCCCCAGCTCTGAATTGGCTTCCAGATCAAGCATGAATCAGACTCTGCAAGTCCTGATTCTCTTCTGTAATACTCACCACAGCTCTGCGCTCAACGCTCTGCTCACGGGTGACGATCGAAGAAAACTCCCGTCACACACCAAGGATCCTCACTCTGAAATCTGTGTGTGCTCTCGTGTATCCCTCAGCTTCGATCAACCTCTTCAGCCCTGAACACCTTCTGCTTAAATAGCCGCACCACTTTAAGCAATTTCCAGGTTTAGGCAATTGACCCACAAGATCAATTATCTCCTAAAATCTAGGAGATTAGATTTGATTATTCTCTCCAATGCAAATCTCCTTCTCTGACTAGTAAACCTAGCTGGAAAATACTCCATAGCATTTCCAGATGCTCTGCAAAAGGTTTCCAGCCCTTCCGAACAAGCCCAGACAGCTGCTACTTCTTGGACAGTTGAAACAGCCTGTTGAACAAGCTCCTGCTGCGGCATCCCCTACTGCAGCTGCTGGTAGTTCACTTCTGCTTGGCTTGCTTGTTCGTTTGAGCTTTAGCAGCTCCTTGTTCACTTATGCTGGTTTTGTCAAACACTGCCATACTTGCATCATCAATCTCCCCCTTGGCATTTTGACAAAACCCACCAGAGAATTTTCTTGAGGAATTCTCCTCCACTTCTTAGCCTTAGCCTGCTCTTCTCCTCCCCCTTTTTGGAATAAATGACAAGGGGGTGGGTCTGGGAGAACCTATGGAGACAACACACAGAGCCCTAGAGAGGCTCTCAGGTCTTCAAACCGGGCTACATCCAGAGCTTTGGTGAAGATATCAGCGAGTTGTTTGGCAGACACCACATGTCGGAGCGAAATGACTTTCTTTTCAACAAGATCACGGATGAAGTGGTGACGAATGTCAATGTGCTTGGTTCTGCTGTGCTGAACCGGATTCTTAGAGATGCTGATGGCACTCATATTGTCACAGTAAACAGTCATTTCATCTTGAGCAATCCCATACTCACTCAGCATTTGCTTCATCCACAACATTTGTGCACAGCAGCTCCCAGCAGCGATATATTCAGCCTCGGCAGTGGATAGAGAATGCTGTTCTGTTTTCTGCTGAACCAAGAGATCAGGTTATTCCCTAAGAAGAAACATCCTCCCGAAGTGCTCTTCCTGTCCTCTGAGCAACCTGCCCAGTCTGCATCACTGTATCCGACCAGATTGGCATTTGTGTCTCTAGTGTACCATAAGCCATGGTCCACAGTTCCTCCGACATACCGAATGATCTGCTTGACCAACTGCAAATGACTGTCTCTGGGACAAGCTTGAAATCTGGCACAGACTCCGACTGCATAGGAAATGTCAGGGCGGCTGGCAGTTAGGTAAAGCAAGCTCCCAATCATGCTTCTGTAGACAGTCTGACTCACTTCCATACCGTGCTCATCTTTGATGGCTTTCACATGAGTGGAAGCAGGGGTTCGCTTGTGGCTTGCTGAATCTAGCTGAAATTTCTTCACAAGGGACTTGCTGTATTTACTTTGAGCAATAAAGATACCATCCTTTTGCTGAGTAATCTCCAAACCAAGAAAGTATGAAAGTTCTCCTACCATGCTCATTTGAAATTCTTGCTGCATGTGATTCACAAACTGCTTCACCAGGTGCGGGGACTTTGATCCAAAGACAATATCATCCACATATATTTGAGCAATGATCACATCTGACTGAGTTCTTTTGACAAACAAGGTTTTGTCAACTCCCCCTCGGTTGTAGCCATGTTTTTCCAGAAAAACTGTCAACCGTGCATACCAAGCTCGAGGAGCCTGTTTCAGTCCATATAAAGCTTTCTTCAATTTATACACATGTTCTGGATGATGAGGATCTTCAAAACCTTTTGGTTGAGAGACATAGACTTCTTCAGAGAGATCTCCATTCAAGAACGCACTTTTAACATCCATTTGATATAATTTGAACCCCAGAAAGCATGACATTGCTAGAAGAAGTCTGATGGCCTCCAGACGAGCCACTGGAGCAAATTTCTCATCAAAGTCTAGACCTTCAAGCTGAGAATATCCATGGGCAACCAGTCTGGCTTTATTTCGTGTAATGTTGCCCTTTTCATCAGTTTTGTTTTTAAACACCCATGATGAGCGGACAAATAACCTTATATTTGTCCACATTTTTCCCTTACTTCTTGTTTGTTCCGCAATTCTTTAAAGCCATTTGATGATTTCTTCGTCCATTTCAGGTTAAAATTATATATCTCACGATACGAAGTGGCCCGAAGGGAATCTAGACGAATTCCGGTCGATGGAGATCAAAAGAAGAAAAGCTGAGAAAACTGCAGAAGTGATTCGGCCGAATCACTAGTGATTCGCCCACCAGCTTGACCGAATCACCCTCAGCTGCACGAATTGACTTGATCCGGGGAAGTACTGAAGGTTTGACCGAATCACATAATGGGTGTGACCGAATCAATGGTGATTCGGCCAAGAGAAGTGATTCGCCCAGTCCGAGACCGCCACTGAACAAATGATTCGGCCGAATCAGAGGTGATTCGCCCAGAGGTGCCCGAATCAGTTTAGCTCCACAAGACGTTTGACCGTATCAAAACAAGGGCGTTTGACCGAATCAAAAGTGATTCGGCCAGGATAAGTGAGTCGCCCAAACTCAAAACAGCACTGAGAAAAAGATTCGAGCGAATCACATGGGCAATGACCGAATCAAGTGATTCGGTCACTTCGGTCACTTTGTGGAAAACTTCAAAGAGTATAAATAGAAGGAGTTAGAAGAAAAGAAAAAGGGGCTTGCTTTTTTCTCTCAACCCTAGACGATAGGTTTCCACTTTTTGCAACCCTAGACGACAAAAACTCAAGGAAGATCAAGCTTGATGGAAGATTGAAGCTTGGATTGAAGATTCTACATCATCCTCTCCTAAACCCTAGCTTTGTATTTACATTTATGCTTCCTTTAGTTGTCATGTTTTTGTACACACTCATTATGAGTGAGTAGTTACTTTTGTGGTTGGGGATTAAATGGATCCCCTAGGATTGTATATGATGTAGAACACTATTGTTGTTGCATTGAATGAAGTTTGGTTTGATCTTATTGTGCCCTAGCTATGTATTCATTGTATGCACACCAAGTGTTTGACGAAATGCTTAAGTGAGTATGCTTGGTTAGAACCCCTAAGGAAGGAGCGAGAGTTGAACTTTGGATGTTTCATAGCTATCGTATGATCATAGATGGAGTGTTTGTGCGTGAGAGCGACATGCATTCTTGACATTAGGCTAAGTTTTGAGCGGATTTGAGTAACCGGCCAATAGACCGAGAGGGTGCGGTTATGGGACTCAAATTCTACACGGTTCAATAGAATGAGAGTTTGAGAACCATGTCATTTATGTATCCTCTCCATTCTAGGGAAGGAGCGAGAGTTGAACCTAGAGCGGACGATGCATTAGCCTTACTTTTATCAACCAAATGTAGTTCATGCATGTGTTAGTGAGTTATTTCATTTCCTCATATCCTAGGAGAGAAGTTGTATCCCTAGTCACCCTTTTTATTCATTAAGTAGAACTCAAGAATATCATTTATCTTTAGTGCTTGCTAGAGATACCTCTATAGGAGGACATATTCCCCCCCAAAAAACCGTAGACTTACGATAGTAGCATTGATTAGTTGTCAATTAGTCTAAGCTTTTCCCTTGGGTTCGATCCGAGGTCACTTGGTTATAAATATTGTTTGATATTTGCGTGACTAGAATAGCACTTCATTTTGCTTGCCTAAAACGCCAACGTCAAAATGGCGCCGTTGCCGGGGATTTAGCCTCTAGATTAGATTGCTAATTAGTATTACTTTTAGTTAGTTTACTTCACTTTTTATTTTTCTTTTATTTAGTTGTCGTAATTGCTTGCGTGCGTGCTATTCTTGTTTGTCTCTATTAAAGTTCACACTTATAAAAGCTCTCTTTGATTGCTTCATAGGTGTTTGAATGCAAACTAGAGCAAAGAGCAAGAGAGCACAAGAATAAGCTTCTACCTCAACTACAAGCCATCCTTCTCATCCCTCCGCTTCACACGAGCTACACACTCCTCAATTGGATACTCCTTCGCCTACACGAGCCGAACAACCGGGAAATATGGATCCACAAATTCCTAGAAGGCAAGGAAATGCTCCTCTTCCGCAAGAGGAAGAAGAAAGACCGGTTGGGGCATACATCGCCCCAACCATTGGACATTATGGTTCCCCAATTTGTCTACCGGGGGGAGAAGACCAAGAGTTTGAAATCAAATCCGCCCTCCTCCATATGGTGGCCGCAAATCAATTTGACGGATATGGGAACCCAAATGCCCATTTGGCCCAATTTACGGAGCTATGCCGCACATACAAGATGCCGGGCATCCAACAAGAGTGGGTATATATGAAGGTTTTCCGTTCTCACTTTCCGGGAAATCTAAAGATTGGTTGATGAGTCATGAACCGGATACATTCAATACTTGGGAGGGACTAGTACAAGCCTTTTTAATCCAATATTTCCCTCCCGCCAAGACAAAAAAGATTCGGGATAGAATCAACCAATTTACTCAACGGGACGACGAAACCTTCTATGAGGCTTATGAGCGCTTCAAAGAGCTTCAAAGAGATTGCCCTTATCATGGATTCAACAAGTGGCAATTATTGCAAAGCTTCTACGATGGAATGGACCAAGATGCAAGGAACCATATGGACCATGCAAGTAATGGAGCGATGATGGACTTAACGGCTACCGATGGTTTCAAGATCATCGAAAAGATTGCACGAAATTCGCATCAATGGGGTGGTGAAAGGAACCACTTGAAGAAAAAAAGCAAGGAGGAAACCTCTAAGGCCGTGACAAAGGAAGATTTCAACTCTCTTGCAAAGACGGTAAATTCCTTGGCGCAATCTCTTGGGAACATGAACTTGAACAAGAGAAGAGAACATCCGCAAGCTTGTAGCATATGCGCTAACCCGTCGCATGACAAAGACTCTTGCACCGCCAAACATGCGGATGAATTTGAAGATGTTAATTATCTTGTGAGGAACCAAGAGAGAGCTTATGTGCCGCCTCAATCAAGTGGGTATCAACCGAGAAATCCTCCCTACCAACCAAGGAACCCTCCTCAACATGTAAGGTTCCATGAAGACCCAAACTTTCCGAGGAGAGCGCCCATCAACAATGAGCCAAAGCCTACACCTCCGGGATTTCCACCAAGGAAACAATTACAAGCTCCTTACCAAAGAAATGACGAGAGGCCTAGCCAAGAGGAACCATCCCTATTATCCATTGTCGCGCAATTGGCCGCAACTCAAGCTCAACAACAAAAAGACAACCAACTCATCCTTCAAAGACTCGACCAATTGCAAGCACACAACAAAATGCTTGAGACACAAATTGCTCAACAAGCGAGTTCTTCCTCAAAATATCAAGGGAAATTGCCTTCTCAACCGGATGTGAACTCTTCCGAAACCATAAATGCCATCACCTTAAAGAGCGGAAGAATCTTAGAAGAGCCCCAAGCGAAGACCAAAGTTGCCAACACAACCGTTGAGGTTGAGAAAGAAGGGCCTTCATCTCAAGAGAAGGTTGAGAAAAGAACAAAAGAAAAAGCTCAAGAGCCCACTCCATATGTGCCTCCCATTCCATTTCCACAAAGATTGAAGAAGAAGAAGGAGGACACACATTTCAAGCGCTTTGCGGATATCTTGAGCAAACTCCAAGTGACTCTCCCCTTCACGGAGGTACTAACTCAAATGCCTACTTATGCAAAATTTCTTAAGGATATTATTTCGCATAGGAGAGAAATGCATGAAATTGATCACGTAGCTTTGGATGCTAATTGTAGCGCTATTATTCAACATAACATGCCTAGGAAGCTAAATGATCATGGTTCATTCTCTATTCCTATTGCTATTGGTGATTTTTGCATTGATTGTGCATTGTGTGACTTGGGAGCTAGTATTTCTTTGATGCCATTTTCCTTGTTTCAAAAACTTGACATGGGTGAACTCACTCCTACATCCATAAATCTAAGATTGGCGGATAGATCATCTAGGTTACCTAAGGGTATTTTAGAGGATGTTCCAATTAGAGTAGGGAAATTTTATGTTCCCGTTGACTTTTATGTGCTTGAGATGGATGAGGATCGTGAAATTCCTATCATACTAGGAAGGCCTTTCTTGAATACGGTAAAAGCCGTCATTAATTGTGGAGAGGGAGTTATAGAACTAAACTTGGGAACCGACAAAATTAAATTTTACTTGAAAAAGGTTTTAAATGCTCCTAGTAGTTCTATGGATTGTCATTTGCTTGAAATAAATGATGCTTGTGATGTTTTTGATGCTCATGATGAATTGACAAATTTTGAGTACGAGTTGCTCACAAAAGATAGTGGTAGTCCATCTTTCGCCTCATTGATGAATCTTGAGGACGGTAACACTCTCGATGAGGACACCATTGAAGAAGAGCCACGAAAAGGTAAGGAATTCGGTGAGGGGTTGAAACCCCTTCCACCGAATCTAAGGTATGAATTCCTCGGACCAAACAATTCACTACCCGTAATTATCGAAGCATCTCTTGATGAATGTGAGACCTCTAAGCTTATGCATGTGTTGCAATTGTATAAGGGTGCTATTGGGCATTCCATTGATGATTTGAAAGGGATTAGCCCCAAGGTTTGCATGCATAGGATAAGACTTGAAGAGAATGTGAAACCTAGTCGCGAATTTCTTAGACGATTAAATCCTAAGCTTGGTGAGGTTGTGTTGAAAGAAGTGACGAAGTTGAGAGATGCGGGAATAATTTACTCGATCCCCGACTCCGAATGGGTGAGCCCAATTCATGTGGTGCCTAAGAAAGGCGGGCTCACCGTTGTGGAGAATGATAAAAATGAATTGATCCCCACACGCACGGTCACGGGGTGGAGGATGTGCATAGACTATAGGAAATTAAACAAAGCCACCAAGAAAGATCATTTTCCAATTCCCTTTATTGATCAAATGCTAGAAAGATTAGCGGGACATGAATATTTTTGCTTTCTAGATGGTTTTAGTGGTTTTTTCCAAATTCCCATCCACCCCGATGACCAAGAAAAGACAACTTTTACTTGCCCCTATGGCACTTTTGCATATAGGAGAATGCCTTTTGGTCTTTGTAATGCGCCGGGTACTTTTCAAAGATGCATGATGTCCATATTTTCCGAATTTCTTGAAAATTCCATGGAAGTGTTTATGGATGATTTTTCGGTGCATGGATATTCCTTTGATGATTGTCTTACAAATCTTTCACGTGTTTTGGCTAGGTGCATTGAGATGGACTTAGTCCTCAATTGGGAGAAATGCCATTTCATGGTGAAAGAAGGCATAGTTTTGGGACATCGTGTTTCAAAGAGAGGGATCGAAGTCGATAGAGCTAAAATCGACATGATTGAAAAGTTGCCACCTCCAAGGGATATTAAAGGGATTAGAAGTTTTCTCGGGCATGCGGGCTTTTATCGAAGATTTATTAAGGATTTTTCAAAGATAGCAAAGCCCCTCACAAATCTTCTACGCAATGAGGTGGAATTTGTTTTTGATGAGCCTTGTCTTGAGGCGTTTGAAGTGTTGAAGCAAGCTTTGGTGACCGCACCTATTATTCAAGCACCGAATTGGGATTTACCATTCGAAATGATGTGCGATGCAAGTGATAGCGCCATTGGAGCCGTCTTGGGTCAACGAATCGATAAGCGCCTCCACGTAATCTATTACATTAGTAAGGCCCTTGACACTACCCAAGCAAACTACTCAACAACGGAGAAAGAGATGCTAGCCATTGTCTATGCCTTTGAAAAATTTAGGCAATACTTGATTGGTTCTAAAACCATAGTCTACACGGATCATGCCGCCATCAAGTATTTGGTTTCTAAGAAGGAAGCAAAGCCTAGACTTATCTGTTGGGTACTCCTATTGCAAGAATTTGATATAGAGATTAAGGACAAGAAAGGAGTAGAGAATGTAGTGGCGGATCACTTGTCAAGACTCGAACTAACCAAAGAAGAAGATTCAATAACGATTCCCGTAAATGACACATTCATTGGGTAATACTTGATGAGCATCGAGACCGCGCCAGCTCCATGGTATGCGGACTTCGTGAATTTCCTAGCTTGTGGAATTCTACCGGAGGGAGCAAATTACAATCAAAGGAAGAAATTCCTTCATGATATCAACCGATACTATTGGGATGAGCCTTATCTATATAAGCTTTGCGCGGATGGACTCTATAGATCATGTGTCGCGGAATGCGACCAACAAGGTATTCTTGAAGGATGTCACTCTTCTCCTTATGGCGGGCACGGCTCAAGTTCTAAAACGGCGGCAAAGATTCTTCAAAGCGGATTCTATTGGCCGAGTTTGTTCAAAGATGCATATGAGTTCGTGAAGTCTTGCGATGCGTGTCAAAGAGCCGGAAATATTTCTAAGAGAGATGAAATGCCTCAAAAGGGTAATCTAGAGGTGGAGATATTCGACGTATGGGGGATCGATTACATGGGACCATTCCCATCTTCTTATGGGAATAAGTATATTTTGGTCGCCGTCGACTATGTCTCAAAATGGGTGGAAGCCATTGCCTCACCTTCTTGCGATGCCAAAGTAGTGATTAAGTTATTCAAGAAGGTCATCTTTCCAAGATTTGGAGCCCCTCGGACCGTGATTAGTGATAATGGTACTCATTTCAAAGAAAGACAATTCGAAGCGATGCTTCGAAAATATGGAGTCTATCACAAAATTGCGACGCCTTATCACCCTCAAACTAGTGGACAAGTTGAAGTTTCTAATAGGGAGATAAAAGCTATTCTCGAAAAAACGGTGGGGAACTCAAGGAAGGATTGGTCTTCGAAGCTAGAAGAAGCTTTATGGGCATATCGCACCGCTTTCAAGACCCCGATTGGCATGTCACCATACCGCTTAGTCTATGGGAAGCCATGCCATCTCCCCGTCGAAATGGAGTACAAGGCCATGTGGGCAATCAAGAAGTTAAATTTTGACTTGAAGACGGCGATGGAAAAGAGAGTCCTCCAACTCCATGAACTAGATGAGATTAGACTCGACTCTTATGAGAGTTCAAGAATTTATAAGGAGAGATCCAAATTGTGGCATGACAAGAAAATTCGGAGGAGGACTTTCTCAAAGGGGGATAGCGTATTGCTTTTCAACTCTAGACTTAGATTATTCCCGGGAAAATTGAAATCAAGATGGTCGGGGCCTTTTAAAGTTGAAAAAGTATATGAAGATGGCCACTTCGAATTGATAAACAAAGAAGGTGAATCTTTCAAAGTAAATGGCCATCGAATTAAAGCCTACCATGGAGAAGTGCAAAGCTTGGAGCTTGGAGACTTCAAACTTGATGATTCTACCTAATTCCCTAATTATTGCATGCCATTTGAGAAGGGATCCTCGCAAAGGACTTCTCAAGTGTGTTTCTTATGAAGAAGGGAATCGGCTACGTCTTAGCCAAGACTTTAAACTAGGCTGGTGAGTATTTGTGCTTTTGCTCCCACTTGTTTGTAGTGTAGAATCATGTTTTGACTTTGTGTTGCGCCATGCCTATATGAAGTTAGAGGTTTTAGGGATTTTTGTGGTTGAGTGCACTCAAATTACCCCTTTTGGTTTGATTATTCATGTGTGAAAATATTTGAGTGTGGGGTGTTTTGAGTGAATATTAGTTGTCTTAAAGTGGTTGAGGAATGTGGTGCATTTGAGTGAAAAATTTTGTGCAGAGTTGGCTAACTCCCACCAATCGGCTCGCCCGAATCAGTTTTCATGAGTGGCCGAATCAGTTGATTCGTGCACCCAAAATATATAATTCTCCACTGAGTAAATGATTCGGGCGAATCATGGACGGTCTCCCCGAATCACTTGATTCGGTCAAGCAGCTACCCAGATCGATTCGGCCAAGTCTTCGCCCGAATCAATTGATTCGCTCACCCGAGGCGCCACTGAGTAAATGATTCGGGCGAATCAATAGTGATTCGGGCAGGTCCCCGAATCAAATTCGCTGGAAGTCTGAGATTTATTCGTGCGAATCGACTTTATTCGCTCATTCTCCCCCGAGCCCTAAAATCTTTTTCCGCCCGAGCACTTCCGTCCGACTACCACAGACCCCAAACCACTTCCGTCCGACCTTCCCAACCAAATCCCTCCCTCTCCGAGCTAACCCTAAACCGTGTTCGCATTCCGTGACACCCGAATCAGCCGCAGCTTCTCCGAGTCTTCTTCGCCCGAATCAACCGCAGCCTCCCCGAGTCACCCTTCTCCTTCCTCAGCTTCACAATGGCCAGGACTAACTTGACGACTACAGGAAAGCCTCGACCACCGCCTGCCAAGAAGCTGACAGCAGCTCAAAAGGGTAAGGGCAAACCTAAAGCCAAAGCTCCAGCCAAAAACAAACCGAAGCCAAGGCGAGCTACTAGTGGTATCATAATCCGCTCCTCTCCCCCGCCGTCTCCAGTCAGTTCATCATCTTCATCCTCCTCTTCCGATGATTTCAGACCCGTGGGAGAGTCGTCGCGCTCGCAAGCTAGGCTGGCAGTTATCCCTCATTCCGGAGCAGCAGAGACAAGGAGACCCCGCTATCTTACTGGAGAAATCCTTGCTGCGGATGCCAAGATGCAAGCTTTATTGACGCAGCACGAGAATTATGAGGTATTGGCTCCCATTTATCCTGATCATGCCGCGCTGAGCAGGCTTAAAGTTATGGATGAAATCAGAAATTACCTTCGTGCTAGTGATATGCATTATATTTTGATGGATGATCCGGGTACTTACCCGAGGATGGTGAAGGAATTCATGGCATCATTTTCTGCGACGAAGGAAGATATTGAGGGTAGTAGAATGCACAATGGCAAGAGGGACCAAACTGTCAGTTCTTGGACCTTCCGATTAGGCGGGCAGACTATTACCCTGCCCGCGCTTGATATTTGCACAGCTTTTGGGTGCACTAAGCTTGGTGTGTCCCCGCATTTCAGAGAGCGCGAACGGTACCATTTCTGGGTGGACCTCACCGCGAAGGACATTTTCTTCACCTCCCCTCAGCCAGCCACGATGATTACCTCCCCAGTTTGGCGGCTGATTCACCGTATCATAGCTACATCAATTCACAGCCGCAAGGATGGGGGCAGGTACGTGAACACATCGGACTTGGACTTGATGCTCCTCATTTCTCGCGGCAAATCAGTAAACATTGTAGATG
Organism: Umbilicus rupestris; assembly: GCA_963678935.1. Lineage (NCBI taxonomy): Eukaryota > Viridiplantae > Streptophyta > Magnoliopsida > Saxifragales > Crassulaceae > Umbilicus > Umbilicus rupestris. Next base: position 10,706,294 of record OY787607.1, on the reverse strand, counting down.
CACTGACGGTTCAGTTTGAGTCATATCAGAGAAAGGAGTACAAAGGGCGCGCTCTAGGTGGCGGGACATTTATTACACTTCTCGCGAAGTGGCTGGGATTCAATTTAGACCGCTGCGATATCTTGCCAAAGAAAATTCTGAACCTGGAAACTCTCCGAAAGATGCACATGATAGAGCCTAAGACGCTTCGTTGGATTACTCGACCCGATGTGCCACAAGACCCTGATATAGAGACACCACCCAGGCAGGCCAGCGAGCCACCCATGCCAGCAGCAGCCGCTCCAACCGCCCACACCTCAGAGCCTATGCCGAATTTCAGACCCTCTCCCGCTGCCGTTCCTCCAGTCGAGACTGAGCCCATCCCACGCGAAGGCCTGGAATTGTTGAGCGCACGCTTGGACTCGCTTTCAGATTCTCACACGACGCTCATTCGCTCCCATGAGGTATTATCCACCCTTGTCCTCGATTTTGTTGCATGGCAAGGAAATGTGATAGTGCGTATGGCAGCCAGCATGGGTATTTCAGACCTTCCACCGCCTCCAGCTCCTTTCTCTCAGCCACCACCTCAGCCGGCTGTGCCTACCGCAGCTGCGAGCGACTCAGTTTCAGCCATGTTCGAAGGGAGAGTGGTTGGAGGCAATGTTGAAGGAGCTCCTGGAGCTGGCAGTGGCAACCAAGGGAATGAGGTTTAGTTTGCTACAATTTTGTGTCATGACTTGTGATATTTTAATTGACATGTATTCGGCTTGACTTGTTCATTTGTATTTGACGCGCTTCGCCGCGATATTTTTTGTATGAAAATTGGTTGTGGCACTTGAATGTTTCTCTGGCAGATTTTCTTTAAAAAAAAAAAAAAAACTGTTTTGAACTGCCCAGGTAAATTGATTCGTGCACCCAGGCCGAATCACCACTTTTGGCCTTGTCCGAATCAAGTGTGATTCGAGCAAACCTCTATCCCAGCTAAAGTGATTCGGACACTGGCCGAATCAATCATTTTTGCCTTGTCCGAATCACCTGATTCGGCCAACCTCTTATCCGAACAAAAGTGATTCGCCTTGGTGTCACCGAATCAATTCTTAGCCATCACCGAATCAAGTGATTCGGGCACTTTTCAGCAGCACTGTCTTGAGTTTGGAAATTTCTGCCTCTTATTTGCCATTGTTCAAAACCTTTCTCAAGCACATTAATGCACAAATTCATGACTTTTGATGCACACAAACATATCTAAGTGAACTCATCATATACATTGTCGCGCATTTGTTTTCTAACCTCATGCCTAGCTATATGTTCAACATTAATTATATCTCGCATAGCTAGCTGTTTTAAACATGGGAATTCAAGTGTTGCGCTGACCCTTTTTGTGAGTTTCAGATTTATTGCAACTGCCAAGAGCATCATACACGGACGGATGTGCATTAGGCTACCTCCACACGAGAGAAGTTCCTTCGCAACTCTCTCTTTACCATCCTTTGTTCTTTATATTGCTTAGGGACTAAGCAAAATTCTAAGTGTGGGGTGTTTTGCGCTTTTGCTTTGATTTTCTACCACTTGATTCTATGCTACACACTCACTTTGAGCACATTACACTCACATAATTGCTCTCATCCAAACTTTAAGTATTGATCACACGAAGTAATGTTTGCTAAGCAATTAAGTAGTATCAAAAAAATTTTTGGATTGAGTTGTGCTTTAAATTCATGAATCGCATCTTTAAGTCGATTGATCCTCTTTGTGATGATTTTATTCACATGATTCGATGTTCGGCTAGCTTAGTTCGATTTTTTTTTTAAGCTCTTTCCATGCATGAAAAATGAAGTTGAGTTTAGCGAGCACAAAATAAAAAATGTTTTCATACAAAAACCTTATGCTTGCTCTTGGTTGCTCTTAGGTGATTTTAGCGTCCCTATTTAGCCTTTGCATTTGCTTTGCTCACACTTCATGCCCCATCAAATAACATTTAGGCACATTGTCAAGTCTTAAGTGTGGGGTGTTTCAAAATGATTGCGAAAGAAAAGAAAAAAAAGAAAAAAAAAAGAAAAAGAAAAAGGCACATGAAAGAAAAAAAAAAAAGAATTATCATATTTTGAAGGTTTTGCATTTGCCGAGGGTTAGGAAGGTAATTTCCCCCTCGAAAGCATTTGTATAAACGCAAAAAATAGGCACACTTAATTCTTGACTTTGTACCTTTTCCACAAGTTCTTTCGCATGGGTGTGAGCTAGGTTTTTGCATTGGGTTTTTAGGAAGCGTCTAAGGTATGACCCTCGTAATTTATTACTTGAGCATCCAGATTTGTACGAGGAAATTCTAAATTTCCAATGTCAAAACTCCTCTTCTCTTGCGGTTTATCACGTATAGCCTAATTTTTGAGAACGAGTTTATTGTCTTGAGCTTATGGACTTGCCCTTAGCAAGCATATGTGATTGATTTGACAAAATTTTTGTGCTAGCGACGCTTATCTTCATACTACTTGCATAGGAAATTGAGCGGAAATTTGAATTTGACGAATGCTAGGTTGACATCGATTCTATGAACATTTATTATCGCATTGAAGTGAATGATCCTTAGAGTTTGCGTGAAGTGAATAATTTGCACAACTCTATTCCAATTTGAGGTGATAGTGAACTACTTGCTTAACTAGCTATATTTGGACTTTAAACTCTCATGGATGATTGCAATTGGGATTTGTGAGTATTCCTTTTCTGAAAACTCTCGCTTGAATTATGCACATATTTGTTCGGGACGAACAAGTCTTAAGTGTGGGGTATTTTGATGAGCGGACAAATAACCTTATATTTGTCCACATTTTTCCCTTACTTCTTGTTTGTTCCGCAATTCTTTAAAGCCATTTGATGATTTCTTCGTCCATTTCAGGTTAAAATTATATATCTCACGATACGAAGTGGCCCGAAGGGAATCTAGACGAATTCCGGTCGATGGAGATCAAAAGAAGAAAAGCTGAGCAAACTGCAGAAGTGATTCGGCCGAATCACTAGTGATTCGCCCACCAGCTTGACCGAATCACCCTCAGCTGCACGAATTGACCTGATCCGGGGAAGTACTGAAGGTTTGACCGAATCACATAATGGGTGTGACCGAATCAATGGTGATTCGGCCAAGAGAAGTGATTCGCCCAGTCCGAGACCGCCACTGAACAAATGATTCGGCCGAATCAGAGGTGATTCGCCCAGAGGTGCCCGAATCAGTTTAGCTCCACAAGACGTTTGACCGTATCAAAACAAGGGCGTTTGACCGAATCAAAAGTTATTCGGCCAGGATAAGTGATTCGCCCAAACTCAAAACAGCACTGAGAAAAAGATTCGAGCGAATCACATGGGCAATGACCGAATCAAGTGATTCGGTCACTTCGGTCACTTTGTGGAAAACTTCAAAGAGTATAAATAGAAGGAGTTAGAAGAAAAGAAAAAGGGGCTTGCTTTTTTCTCTCAACCCTAGACGACAAGTTTCCACTTTTTGCAACCCTAGACGACAAAAACTCAAGGAAGATCAAGCTTGATGGAAGATTGAAGCTTGGATTGAAGATTCTACATCATCCTCTCCTAAACCCTAGCTTTGTATTTACATTTATGCTTCCTTTAGTTGTCATGTTTTTGTACACACTCATTATGAGTGAGTAGTTACTTTTGTGGTTGGGGATTAAATGGATCCCCTAGGATTGGATATGATGTAGAACACTATTGTTGTTGCATTGAATGAAGTTTGGTTTGATCTTATTGTGCCCTAGCTATGTATTCATTGTATGCACACCAAGTGTTTGACGAAATGCTTAAGTGAGTATGCTTGGTTAGAACCCCTAAGGAAGGAGCGAGAGTTGAACTTAGGATGTTTCATAGCTATCGTATGATCATAGATGGAGTGTTTGTGCGTGAGAGCGACATGCATTCTTGACATTAGGCTAAGTTTTGAGCGGATTTGAGTAACCGGCCAATAGACCGAGAGGGTGCGGTTATGGGACTCAAATTCTACACGGTTCAATAGAATGAGAGTTTGAGAACCATGTCATTTATGTATCCTCTCCATTCTAGGGAAGGAGCGAGAGTTGAACCTAGAGCGGACGATGCATTAGCCTTACTTTTATCAACCAAATGTAGTTCATGCATGTGTTAGTGAGTTATTTCATTTCCTCATATCCTAGGAGAGAAGTTGTATCCCTAGTCACCCTTTTTATTCATTAAGTAGAACTCAAGAATATCATTTATCTTTAGTGCTTGCTAGAGATACCTCTATAGGAGGACATATTCCCCCCCAAAAAACCGTAGACTTACGATAGTAGCATTGATTAGTTGTCAATTAGTCTAAGCTTTTCCCTTGGGTTAGATCCGAGGTCACTTGGTTATAAATATTGTTTGATATTTGCGTGACTAGAATAACACTTCATTTTGCTTGCCTAAAACGCCAACGTCAGTTGCCCTTTTCATCAGTTTTGTTTTTAAACACCCATTTTGTGCCTATAATGTTTACCCCATGTGGTCTGTCAACCAGATCCCAAACATCATGTCTTTCAAACTCTGCCAATTCCTCCTGCGTAGCCATTATCCAGAATTCATCACTCATGGCCTCCTTGAAATTCTTTGGTTCAATGCTGGACATAAAACATGTATTGAGGTAGGCATGACTTCTGGTTCTTCTTCTGTCTGAGGGATCCCCAATCACATTTGTCAAGGGATGATTCTTCTGAATCTTCTTTGGGGGCTGCCTTGAAGGTGGATCAGGAGCCTCAGTGTGAAGATCATCAGATAAGCTTTCCAATTGATCATCTGGAATTTCTGCTTCAGCACTTGCTGTAGCATCTTCTGGAGCCGCAACTTGTTCACTTCTGGTATGTCCATCAGGCACTTCTTCAAGATCAGAGTCTTCTTCACCAGAGTCAGAATCTGGTGTAGAGGCTTCTTTTGCATCATTGACAACAACATTTATGGACTCCATGACAGTCTTTGTTCGCTGGTTGAAAACTCGATAGGCCCTGCTGTTTGTTGAATATCCCAAGAACACTCCCGGATCACTCTTAGGGTCGAGTTTCTTTCTATACTCCCGGTCTCTCAGAATGAAACAGTCACTTCCAAAGATATGAAAGTATTTAACCGTGGACTTTTTCTGGTTCCAGAGCTCATAGCAGGTCTGCTGGGTTCCTCTTCGCAAGGTGACTCTATTGATGATATAGCATGCGGTATTCATGGCCTCTGCCCAGAATTTCAGTGGAATCCTCTTAGCATGGATCATCACTCTGGCCATTTCTTGGATTGTTCGGTTCTTCCGTTCCACCACACCATTCTGCTGAGGGGTAATGGGAGAGGAGTACTGATGTGTTATTCCCCTTTGTTGACAGAATTCATCCATGTCTTTGTTTTCAAATTCTCTGCCATGATCACTGCGAATCCTGCTGATTCTGAGATTCTTCTCTTGCTCTAACCGAGACACCAGTGACACAATGACACTTACAGTATTTGATTTTTCCCTGATAAAGTCAATCCATGTGAATCTGGAATAGTCATCAACACAAAGAAATGCATACCTTTTCTTGCCTAGGCTCTCGACTTCCATTGGTCCCATCAGATCCATGTGAATCAGCTGTAGAGGCCTGGTGGTACCAATATCTTTGACTCTTGGATGTGAGGCCTTCTTCTGTTTCCCAATCTAACAGTCTCCACAGATGGAGTCTGTCTCTCCTTTAGCAATGGTAATCCTCGGACTAGACCTTCCGTGGCAATTCTCTTCAGAGTTCTCAGGTTGACATGTCCCATCCTTTTGTGCCATAAAGTCATTTCCTCGGCCTTTGTCAGCATACAATTCTGAATCCGTGAGTTTGGACTCACATAGAGAAGATAACAGTTGCTCTTTGATCTGGCTCCTTCCATTATACACTTTCCAGATTTATCGAGGACTTTGCATGAGTCTTTTGTGAACTTTACCTGTTTAGTCCCATCACACAGCTGGCTGATGCTAATGAGATTAGCCTTTAACCCTTCCACTAGCAGAACATTGCTCAGACTCGGCATTCCTTCCACAGCCAAAGTTCCTCTTCCCAGAACTCTTCCTTTCAGACCATTTCCAAACTTCACACGTTGTTCCAAACAGGGAGTAATGTTTTTTAGAAAGGATCTTTCTCCTGTCATATGCCCTGAACAACCACTATCAAAGTACCAGCTTATCTTGTCCGAGGTGCTAGCTGTGCTGACAAGAGCGAGGAGCTGAGTTTGCGCATGATTCTGCCTGACAGATTTCCTGGGTGATGCAATTATGGCACGAGCTGAGAAATAGTTTCTTTGAACATGACCTTTCCGACCACAGCTGTAACATTTTTTATATTTTAAAGCTCTCTTGTTACGGTGATATAGAGATTGCTGCAGCAAGTCCTGGTTCAAACGATTTTGTGATTTTATGCCTCTTCTTGCAGACCTGTATCTGGCCATGTTGCATTCATCTTCACTTAGCTCTTTCTCATCTTCACTTCCACTAGCGGAGAGAGCTTTCTTTTTCATCCGTTTGCTGGTGCAGTTAATTTGTCGATGTCCGTAGCCTGCACAATTCCAGCATTGGACTCCCTTCTTCATTTCTTTCTTTCTGTCTTCACTCTGAGCAGGTTCCTTTCCTTTCCTTTTAATTTCATCGCCCCTTCTGAATTGTCTTCGCGAAGAAGAGCTTCTCTCAGTTCTGGATTCCATGTTTTTCAGAAACTTCCCAAGATTCTTAACAAGCATACTCATCTGATCATCTGGAACTGTCTGCTTGGTTTCTGTTTCAGCTTTCAATCCAACATCCTTATCCTTAGGAGTGGTGTCTCCTTTAACCAGCTTCATCTCAAATTGTTTGAGAGACCCCATCAGCTCTTCCAACTTCATGAATCTGACATTTTGAGCTTCTTCAATGGCTGTCACATTCATGTCAAATTTTGTGGGCAACGATCTGAGAACCTTTCTGATAAGCTTTTCTTTAGGAATGGGTTCACCAAGGGCATGAGCTTCATTTGAAAGATCACAGAGTTTAGCATTAAACTCAGTGACTGTTTCCTCATCCAGCATCCTCAGATTCTCAAATTGTGTGGCAATTATCTGGAGTCTTGACAGCTTCACTCTATCAGTTCCTTCATGGGCAGTTTGCAGAATTTCCCATGCTTGCTTGGCCATGTCACAGTTTGAGATCAATCTGAAATTGTTAGCATCAACTGCAGTAAAAATTGCATTCAGAGCCTTTGAATTACCAGTTGCTGCAGCATCTTCTTCAGCAGTCCATTGCTCTTCAGGTTTAATTCTTGTCACTCCTTGCTCATCCATGGTGATTGGAGGAGACCACTGAACCACAACAGCTCTCCATGTCTTCTCATCAATAGCCCTGAGAAAGGCTTTCATTCTAGCTTTCCAATATCCATAACTGCTCTCTTCCAATAATGGAGGTCTGCTTGTGCTCTGTCCTTCCTTCATTGTCTTTGCTTCCAGAGACACTGTAGGATCTTTAACTCTGTGTGTCGAGCTCCCGCTCTGATACCAATTGAAATTCGTAGTGTCTTAATTCGACAGATTCTGTGAACAAGCAGTTGCTGCAGCACACTCTTGTTCACTTAAATATTGTCACAGCAAGCAATGAACAAGGCACAAGTTTGTTCACCCAGTTCGGCCAATCTGCCTACGTCTGGGGAGGACTATTCTCCAGTCCTCAATCCACTCAACCAAAGGTTCCAAGTACACTCGGTTACAACTCACGCAACCTATGCTACTTAACCTTGTGTGGACCACTCAACACAATCAGAACAAGCTCTGATTTGTGTCTGCACACCCTCTACAATATGTCAATCTAGAATAGCTACAATCCTCTCAAAGAACTCAGCCTATTCTAAATTACACTACTCAGCAGGGTTGCTGCAGCAACAGCTGTAACACACAGCTGAAGGACAATGTCCGCGTCGCTCCAAGGCCTTCTGCCAAGCCGATCGAACCTCTCCAAGAGCGCTGTACACTCTGGACAACTCCCCCTCACTCAGTGACCACCTGCCACTAGAGAGTACTCCCGCACGACACTCGACCGAGCCTTCCACCCGTCAGTTCTTCCGCGGCTTCCCTTGATCAACCAACAAGCTCCCCAGCTCTGAATTGGCTTCCAGATCAACCACGAATCAGACTCTGCAAGTCCTGATTCTCTTCTGCAATACTCACCACAGCTCTGCGCTCAACGCTCTGCTCACGGGTGATGATCGAAGAAAACTCCCGTCACACACCAAGGATCCTCACTCTGAAATCTGTGTGTGCTCTCGTGTATCCCTCAGCTTCGATCAACCTCTTCAGCCCTGAACACCTTCTGCTTAAATAGCCGCACCACTTTAAGCAATTTCCAGGTTTAGGCAATTGACCCACAAGATCAATTATCTCCTAAAATCTAGGAGATTAGATTTGATTATTCTCTCCAATGCAAATCTCCTTCTCTGACTAGTAAACCTAGCTGGAAAATACTCCATAGCATTTCCAGATGCTCTGCAAAAGGTTTCCAGCCCTTCCGAACAAGCCCAGACACTGCCATACTTGCATCATCAATCTCCCCCTTGGCATTTTATGGTTGCATCTGAGAACCATAATGTCCAATGGTTGGGGCGATGTATGCCCCAACCGGTCTTTCTTCTTCCTCTTGCGGAAGAGGAGCATTTCCTGCCTTCTAGGAATTTGTGGATCCATATTTCCCGGTTGTTCGGCTCGTGTAGGCGAAGGAGTATCCAAATGAGGAGTGTGAAGCTCGTGTGAAGCGGAGGGATGAGAAGGTTGGCTTGTAGTTGAGGTAGAAGCTTGTTCTTGTACTCTCTTGCTCCTTGCTCTAGTTTGCATTCAAACACCTATGAAGCAATCAAAGAAGCTTTTATAAGTGTGAACTTAAATAGAGACAAACAAGAATAGCACGCACGCAAGCAATTACGACAACTAAATAAAAGAAAAAAAAGTGAAGTAAACTAACTAAAAGTAATACTAATTAGCAATCTAGTCTAATGGCTAAGTCCCCGGCAACGGCGGCATTTTGACGTTGGCGTTTTAGGAAAGCAAAATGAAGTGCTATTCTAGTCACGCAAATATCAAACAATATTTATAACCGAGTGACCTCGGGTCGAACCCAAGAGAAAAGCTTAGACTTATTGACAACTAATTAATGCTACTATTGTAAGTCTACGGTTTTTGGGAGGGTTTTGTCCTCCTATAGAGGTATCTCTAGTAAGCACTAAAGATAAATGATATTTTTGGGTTTTGCTTAATGAATAAAAGGGTGACTACGGATTCAACTTCTCCCCTAAGATATGAGGAAAATGAAATAACTCACTAATACATGTGATGATGCAAGTATGGCAGTGTTTGACAAAACCAGCACAAGTGAACAAGGAGCAGCTACAGCAGGGGATGCTATAGCAGGAGCTTGTTCAAGTGGCTGCAGCATCTGTCCGAGTAGCAGCAGCAACCTGGGTCTTTGGCTAGAAGGCCTGGCAGCCCTGCGGAGAGCATCATAAGAATTTCTAAGTTGCTGCCAAGAATATTCCAGTGGGGAATTCCTAGCTAGAGAAGGAGATTTGTTTTGGGAATTAAAAACAAATCTAATCTCCTAAAAATTAGGAGATAATTGTTCTTTTTGGGACATTGCTAAGTTCGGTTCTGGGTTGAAGCTGGAATTGTTTTTAAGGAAGAACACGACAGAGCAGATAGGCTGATCGAAGCTGAGGGATACACGAGTGCGTGCGCAGAATTCAGAGAGAGGAATTTTGGTGTGCGACGGACGAGTTCTTCGATCATCACCCGAAGGCAGAGCGTGAGCGCAGAGCTGTGGTGACAGAAGCAGAAGGAGATCAGGACTTGCGTAGTCTGATCCGAGCTTGATCTGGAAGCCAATTCAGAGCACTGGTGCTTGTTGGTTGATCAAGGAAGGCCGCGGAAGAACTGACGGGTGTGTGGCTCGGTCGAGTGCCTAAGCGGCAGTACTCGCTAGTGGCAGGAGGTCACTGAGTGAGGGGGAGTATTCCAGAGTGTGCAGCGCTCGTGGAATCGTTCGATCGGCTCGGCAGAAGGCTTTGGAGCGACGCGGACAATTGTGCATCAGCTGTGTGTTACAGCAGTTGCTACAGCAACCCTGCAGAGTTGAGTGTAGTTTAGAATAGGCTGAGTTTCGGGGAGACAGTAGCTATTCTAGATTGACATTTGTAGAGGGTGTGCAGACACAAGTCAGAGTCTGTTCTGATTGTGTTGAGTGATCCACACAAGGTTGAGTAGCATAGGTTGCGTGGAGTTGTAACCGAGTGTACTTGGAGACCTCTGTGATTAGTAGATTGTGGACATGATAATAGTCCTCCCCAGACGTAGGCAGTTGGCCGAACTGGGTGAACAAACTTCTGTCTTGTTCATTGTTTGCTGAGACAATTTCCGAGTGAACAAGAGTGTGCTGCAGCAACAGCTTGTTCACAAATCTGTCTGTTAAGAGGCGCTGCGAATTTTCAATTGGTATCAGAGCGGGAGCTCAACACACAGAGTAAAAGATCCTACAGTGTCTCTGAAGAAGTCAAGACAATGAAGGAAGGACAGAGCACAAGCAGACCTCCATTGTTGGAAGAAAGCAACTATGGATATTGGAAGGCTAGGATGAAAGCTTTTCTCAAGGCCATCGATGAGAAGACCTGGAGAGCTATCGTGGTCCAGTGGTCTCCCCCAATCACCATGGATGAACAGGGAGTCACAAGGATAAAGCCTGAAGGACAATGGACTGCTGAAGAGGGAGCTGCAGCAACTGGTAATTCAAAGGCTCTGAATGCGATTTTTGCTGCAGTTGATGCTAACAATTTCAGGTTGATATCAAATTGTGACATGGCCAAACAAGCTTGGGAAATTCTGCAAACTGCACATGAAGGAACAGATAGAGTAAAGCTGTCAAGATTAGAGATTATTGCCACACAGTTTGAGAATTGGAGAATGCTGGAAGAAGAAACTATCACTGAGTTTAATGCAAAACTTTGTGATCTGGCAAATGAAGCCCATGCTCTTGGTGAACCTATTCCTGAAGAGAAGCTGATCAGGAAGGTCCTCAGATCGTTGCTCATAAGATTTGACATGAAAGTGACGGCCATTGAAGAGGCTCAAAATGTCAGATTCATGAGGCTCGAAGAGTTGATGGGATCCCTCAAACAATTTGAGATGAAACTGGTTAAAGAAGATCTCACTCCTAAGGACAAGAATGTTGGACTGAAGGCTGAAATAGAAACATGCAGCAACAGCTTGTTCAAAAATCTGTCTGTTAAGAGGCGCTGTGAATTTTCAACATGCATGAACTACATTTGGTTGATAAAAGCAAGGCTAATGCATAGTCCGCTCCAGGTTCAACTCTCGCTCCTTCCCTAGAATGGAGAGGATACACAAATGACATGGTTCTCAAACTCTCGTTCTATTGAACCGTGTAGAACTTGGGTCCCATAACCGCACCCTCTCGGTCTATTGGCCGGTTACTCAAATCCGCTTAAAACTTAGCCTAATGTCAAGAGTGCATGTCGCTCTCGCGCACAACCACTCCATCTATGATCATACAATAGCTATGAAACATCCTAAGTTCAACTCTCATTCCTTCCTTAGGGATTTTACCCAAGCATACTCACTTACGCATTTCGTCAAACACTTGGTGTGCATACAATGAATACGTAGCTAGGGCGCAAGTAATCAAACCAAACTTCATTCAATACAATAACATAGTGTTCTACATCATATCCAATCCTAGGGGATCCATTTAATCCCCAATCATAAGAACAACTACTAACTCATAATGAGTGTGCACAAATACATGACAACTAAGTGAAACATCAATGTAAATACAAAGCTAAAGGGTTTAAGAGAGGTTGATGTAGAATCTTCGATCCAAACTTTGATCTTCAATCAAGCTTGATCTTCTCCGAGTTCCAGTCGCCTAGGGTTGCGAAAAATATGGAAGCTCTCTTTCTTCACTTCTATCTTTTTCTATTTATACATTTTGAAGATTTCCAAAAAGTGCCCAAAGTGTCCGAATTACATGATTCGGTCACTGTCCATGTGATTCGCTCGAATCATCTGTTCAGCGCTGTTTTGAGCCTGGGCGAATCACTTATCCTGGGCGAATCACTTTTTGATTCGGTCATACCCTTGTGTTGATTCGGTCAAACGTCTTATGGAGCTCAACTAATTCGGGCACCTCATGAGCGAATCACTTCTGATTCGGCCGAATCATCTATTCAATGCTGATCTCGGACTGGGCGAATCTGATGATGCAAGTATGGCAGTGTTTGACAAAATCAGCATAAGTGAACAAGGAGCTGCTACAGCTCAAATTATCAAGCAAGCCAAGCAGAAGTGAACTAGCAGCAGCTGCAGCAGGGGATGCTGCAGCAGGAGCTTGTTCAACAGGCTGGTTCAACTGACCAAGCATAGCAGCTGCCTGGGCTTGTCCGAAATGGCTGGAAACTCTATGCAGAGCCTCTGAAGAATTTCTAAATTGCTGAAGAGTTTATTCCAGAGAGGTTTACTAGTCAGAGGAGGAGATTTGCATTGGAGATAATAATCAAATCTAATCTCTTAGATTTTAGGAGATAATTGATCTTGTTGGGTTAATTGCTTAAACCTGGAAATTGCTTAAAGTGGTGCAGCTATTTAAGCAGAAGGTTTTCAGGGCTGAAGAGGTTGATCGAAGCTGAGGGATACACGAGTGCATACATAGAATTCACGGAGACCAATTTGTTGTGTGCGACGGGAGTTTACTTCGATCATCACCCAAGAGTAGAGCGTTGAGCGCAGAGCTGAGGTGAGAGTTGCAGAAGAGAATCAGGACTTGCAGAGTCTGATTCGTGCTTGATCTGGAAGCCAATTCAGAGCTGGGGAGCTTGTTGGTTGATCAAGGGCAGCCGCGGAAGAACTGACGGGTGGAAGGCTCGGTCGAGTGTCGTGCGGCAGTACTCACTAGTGGCAGGTGGTCACTGAGTGAGGGGGAGTTACTCAGAGTGTGCAGCGCTCTTGGAGAGGTTCGATCGGCTCGGCAGAAGGCCTTGGAGCGACGCGGACATTGTGCTTCAGCTGTGTGTTATAGCTGTTGCTGCAGCAACCCTGCTGAGTAGTGTAATTTAGAATAGGCTGAGTTCCTTGAGAGGATTGTAGCTATTCTAGATTGACATATTGTAGAGGGTGTGCAGACACAAATCAGAGCTTGTTCTGATTGTGTTGAGTGGTCCACATAAGGTTGAGTAGCATAGGTTGCGTGAGTTGTAACCTAGTGTACTTGGAACCTTCAGTTCAGTGGATTGAGGACTGGAGAATAGTCCTCCCCAGACGTAGGCAGATTGGCCGAACTGGGTGAACAAACATGTGCCTTGTTCATTGCTTGCTGTGACAATATTTAAGTGAACAAGAGTGTGCTGCAGCAACTGCTTGTTCACAGAATCTGTCGAACTAAGACACTACGAATTTTCAATTGGTATCAGAGCGGGAACTCGACACACAGAGTTAAAAGATCCTACAGTGTCTCTGAAGAAGCCAAGGCAATGAAGGAAGGACAGAGCACAAGCAGACCTCCATTATTGGAAGAGAGCAATTATGGATATTGGAAAGCTAGAATGAAAGCCTTTCTCAAGGCTATTGATGAGAAGACATGGAGAGCTGTTGTGGTTCAGTGGTCTCCCCCAATCACTATGGATGAGCAAGGAGTGACTAGAATAAAACCTGAAGAGCAACGGACTGCTGAAGAAGGTGCTGCAGCAACTGGTAATTCAAAGGCTTTGAATGCAATTTTTGCTGCAGTGGATGCTAACAATTTCAGGTTGATATCAAACTGTGATATGGCCAAGCAAGCATGGGAAATTCTGCAGACTGCCCATGAAGGAACGGATAGAGTGAAGTTGTCAAGACTCCAGATAATTGCCACACAATTTGAGAATCTGAGGATGCTGGATGAAGAAACAGTCACTGAGTTTAATGCTAAACTCTGTGATCTTGCAAATGAAGCTCATGCCCTTGGTGAACCCATCCCTGAAGAAAAGCTTATCCGAAAGGTTCTCAGATCGCTGCCCACAAAATTTGACATGAAAGTGACGGCCATTGAAGAAGCTCAAAATGTCAGATTCATGACGTTGGAAGAGCTGATGGGGTCTCTCAAACAATTTGAGATGAAACTGGTCAAAGAAGACACCTCTTCCAAGGACAAGAATGTTGGATTGAAAGCTGAAGCAGAAACCAAGCAGACAGTTCCAGATGATCAGTTGAGCATGCTTGTTAAGAACCTTGGGAAGTTTCTGAAAAACACGGAATCCAGAACTGAGAGAAGCTCTTCCTCGCGAAGACAATTCAGAAGGGGCAGTGAAAAGAAAGAAGAAAGGGAAAGAACCAGCTCAGGATGAAGATGACAAGAAAGAGATGAAAAAGGGAGTTCAATGCTGGAACTGTGAAGGGTATGGACACATTGAGGCTGACTGTCCAAGCAAACCCCTCAAAAATCCAGAGAGAAAGAACAATAAGTCCATGACAGCAAAATGGAGTGATTCGGATGAAAGTGATGAAGAAAACTGTATTGTGCTAACCAGTGTTTCAGATGTCAACCTCAAAGAGCTAAAGAAGGTAGAAATTCACTATGGGATTGAAGTTTCTGAAAGTGAAGATGAAGAGGACCTCCAGCGGTAGACTTGTCTGCTCTCACAGTGGGAGGTACATGGTTCAGAAATAGAAGTGCCTCTCAATCCTGGAGTGCTGTTGAGAGGAAACACATTGTGTATGAGAAGAGACTGGTCCACGACAAGTACAGATCAGCTGCTATGATTCAGCTTCTGACAGAGGTAAATCTTCTCAAGTCCCTAACCTTTCCTCACCGATTCAATATTATCCTGGTTAGAGAATTTATTATGAATATAAAGGAGAAATTTGGAGATGAAGGAGCGGCTGAGTATGGGAAAAGCTGGGTACGGGGTAAGTCAGTGGTTATTACCCCTGAAATTATTGATGCATTTCTTGGGATTTCTGAGAATGCAAGAGCTCCCACTGATGTTAAGCCAGAGTTTGTGGCGAAGATTCTGACAGGGGGAGTGTGCATGTCTTGGGGTGGTCCTAACCTCAATGCTGCTGAGCTTACCTCCAAGTTTGCCCTGCTGTATCATCTGGGCATTCGAAACTGGATCCCTAGCTCTCACAGGGGGAAGGTTAACAAAGACTTTGCTAACCTTCTCTATTCTATTGGGAAGAAGAGGAAGATCAGCCTGGGCAGTGTTATGTTCCCTCAGGTGGCTACTCATGCCGGGAGTGCCTCCTCCAGCAAGCCTATTGTGCTACCCTCTCTCATCTATGGGATCATGGTCTCTCAGCACCCAGAGTTTGGTGAGATTTCTGAAGGTTTATCTGAGGAGCTGCAGGTCTTCACAGTAGATCACAAGCTATTCAAGGGAAAACATGTAGTGGATGTTGCTTATGAGGATCTTCTAATGGTTGGTTCTTCAGCTCCAGCTCCCCTGGAGGACTCTCTTCCCCCTGCTGCATCCATTCAGCCAGCTCTTCGTGCCAGAATTGTGAGCCATCTCAGGTCTGAGCTGCTCATTCTTGATACTGAGGCCAAACGGAGGGATGCCAGGCGTGGCCAGATTAGGAGCCTAATCAGAGACTTGGAGTTCCTGGAGGATGAGGAGCAGGCCCCATGAGCATCTATGACAAAAAGAGGGAGAGAAGAGGTTTTTATTTTGTTGAACTGCTGCTGATGAACACTGTTCTTTACTGACCCTGCGTGGTCATGCTATGGCCATCTGTGGCCTCACTTTTTTACTCTCTATTATTTTTATTTAGAGTATTTTTTTTTCTGGTTCACGGGAGAGTGCATATGCCCTAAGGTTTTGTCAAAATGCCAAGGGGGAGATTGATGATGCAAGTATGGCAGTGTTTGACAAAACCAGCATAAGTGAACAAGGAGCTGCTACAGCTCAAATTATCAAGCAAGCCAAGCAGAAGTGAACTAGCAGCAGCTGCAGCAGGGGATGCTGCAGCAGGAGCTTGTTCAACAGGCTGGTTCAACTGACCAAGCATAGCAGCTGCCTGGGCTTGTCCGGAATGGCTGGAAACACTATGCAGAGCCTCTGAAGAATTTCTAAATTGCTGAAGAGTTTATTCCAGAGAGGTTTACTAGTCAGAGGAGGAGATTTGCATTGGAGATAATAATCTAATCTAATCTCCTAGATTTTAGGAGATAATTGATCTTGTTGGATTAATTGCCTAAACCTGGAAATTGCTTAAAGTGGTTCAGCTATTTAAGCAGAAGGTGTTCAGGGCTGAAGAGGTTGATCGAAGCTGAGGGATACACGAGTGCATACACAGAATTCACGGAGACCAATTTGTTGTGTGCGACGGGAGTTTACTTCGATCATCACCCAAGAGTAGAGCGTTGAGCGCAGAGCTGAGGTGAGAGTTGCAGAAGAGAATCAGGACTTGCAGAGTCTGATTCGTGCTTGATCTGGAAGCCAATTCAGAGCTGGGGAGCTTGTTGGTTGATCAAGGGCAGCCGCGGAAGAACTGACGGGTGGAAGGCTCGGTCGAGTGTCGTGCGGCAGTACTCACTAGTGGCAGGTGGTCACTGAGTGAGGGGGAGTTACTCAGAGTGTGCAGCGCTCTTGGAGAGGTTCGATCGGCTCGGCAGAAGGCCTTGGAGCGACGCGGACATTGTGCTTCAGCTGTGTGTTACAGCTGTTGCTGCAGCAACCCTGCTGAGTAGTGTAATTTAGAATAGGCTGAGTTCCTTGAGAGGATTGTAGCTATTCTAGATTGACATATTGTAGAGGGTGTGCAGACACAAATCAGAGCTTGTTCTGATTGTGTTGAGTGGTCCACATAAGGTTGAGTAGCATAGGTTGCGTGAGTTGTAACCTAGTGTACTTGGAACCTTCAGTTCAGTGGATTGAGGACTGGAGAATAGTCCTCCCCAGACGTAGGCAGATTGGCCGAACTGGGTGAACAAACCTGTGCCTTGTTCATTGCTTGCTGTGACAATATTTAAGTGAACAAGAGTGTGCTGCAGCAACTGCTTGTTCACAGAATCTGTCGAACTAAGACACTACGAATTTTCAGAATCAATTTTCTTGGCCGAATCACTATGTGATTCGGTCAACCCCTTATGTGATTCGGTCAAACGTTCAAGACTTTCCCCGGATCAGGTCGATTTGTGCAGCCGAGAGTGACTTGGCCAGGTTGGTGGGTGAATCTCTTCTGATTCGGCCGAATCACTTCTGCAGTTTGCTCAGTCTTTCTGCTTTTGATCTCCATCGACCGGAATTCATCCAGATTTTCTTCGGGCCACTTCATATCGTGAGATACATATTTTTAACCTAAAATGGACGAAGAAATCATCAAATGGCTTTATAGAAAAGCGAAACAAACAAGAAGTAAGGGGGAAAATGTGGACAAATATAAGGTTATTTATCCGCTCATCAAGTAGCTATTCTAGATAGATATCAGTAGAGGGTGTGCAGACACAAGTTAGAGCTTGTTCTGATTGTGTGCGAGGATCCACCTAAGGTTGAGTAGCATAGGTTGCGTGGGTTGTAACCGTGGGTACTTGGAAACCTTGAGAATAGTGGATTGAGGACTGAGAAGAGTCCTCCCCAGACGTAGGCAATTTGGCTGAACTGGATGAACAAACTAATGTCCTTGATCCTTCCAACTGAAGCAGTTTACTGGTGAACAAGAGTGTGTTGTAGCAACTGCTTGTTCACAAATCAGTTTATTAGAGGCGTTGCGAGTTTCAACAGTAATTCACTAAATTTGATGAAACATAAATATCTCAAACCGTATGTTGCAATACAAAATCTCCAAAGTAAAAATAGGGTTTAGCTACTACAATCCATCTAATAACAATTAAAGAATAAAGGAAAATACTAAAAACTTCTGCGATGTTGCTGCTTTTCCTGATCCTTGTCTCTGCGTTTTGGTCTAGGCGGCTAGCTAGAACTCAGTCCAAAAGACGGCTGCTCGGGAAAAAAGCTGCCTAGGTTTTTTCTCCCATTCTTTTTATACTTTTGAATTTGGGCCGGGCCGACTTTCCTTGCACGAATCAAAAGTGATTCGTGCAAGGCATGGTATTGAGATACGAATCTCCTATTTTAGGCAATCAAAAATATAGTTTCATTTCCTTTGTTAATCATGTTAACGGCTATGAGTAAATCTCTCTATTGCCATGTTTGGCCATTCACTTTGTGTACATTAGGAAGATGATTTCTGCAAAATCAAACAGAGAAATAACAAACAATATTGAACTCTATTGTCTTACCATGGTATCAGGGCATTCAATTTGGCCATGGCTGAACCAAACCCTTTCGCTGCAGGCAATCCTATCAAGAAAACCCCATCTCCTTACGAGTTAAACTCAAGTGATACACCTGGTAATATTATTACTCAGGTCCAATTAACCGGTGACAATTACGACGAATGGGCTTGGGCCATTCGAACTTCTTTACGTGTAAGGCGTAAGTGGGGCTTCATTGACGAAACTCCGAAACAACCAACTGCAACCTCGCCACAAATGGATCTGGTGGACTGTCCACTCCATGATTGTGTCTTGGATCTTAAACACAATTGCTCCCAATCTCCGCTCGACGATCTCGTACAAAGAAAACACAAAGGATCTGTGGAACGACATCACAGAATGCTTCTCTGTGACCAATGGACCCCGAATTCAGCAACTCAAAAGTGAGCTCGCCAACATTAAGCAACAAGGGCTCTCAATTCTTAATGGTTACGGTAAACTAAAATGTATTTGGGAAGAGTTAAGGAACTATGATCTTGTTCCTTTGTGTACTTGTCCAGGGTGTACTTGTGGGGTTAATGGGAGACTTCAAAAACAAAAGGAAGAAGCCATGGTAAAAGGAAGAAGCCATGGTTCATCAGTTTCTATTAGGGTTGGATGATGACATATATGGGACACGTCGTTCAACGTTTCTTGCTCTCGACCCTTTGCCCTCACTCAATAAAGTATTATCTTCTATACTTTAAGAAGAACGTGTATGTACCATTCAACGATAGCCGAGACCGGGAATGAGCAGATGGTGCTCAATGCTACAGATCGCCCTCGCTCGACGCCAACAAGGAAGGATAACCACGACAAAACCGTGGTGTGCACTCACTGCAGCCGATCAGGACATGTCGCTTCTGGCTGTTTCAAACTCATCGGTTATCCGGAGTGGTGGGGGAGTCGCTCAAAGTCTGAAACACAAGAACAAAGTATGAAAGATGGTCGAGATCAGTCCAAATTCACCGCATCATTCAAACCCAACTCAAACAGCAGCCGCAACAAAAGTGTTCATGCCAGTGCAAATGCTGCTGCAAATAATAACTTGGAAAACGAGGCTCGAAACATACCAGGCCTCTCTGGTGATCGACTTCAAACTCTTATTGACTTGCTAAACAATAAAAATTTGGAACTCAAGAACACATGACTGGTAAGAATTCGAGTAATATGTGAATTATTGATTCTGGTGCAACTAACCACACGACAGGTAACCGAGACCAGTTTAGCTTTTTTCAGAATATTTTTGAAGTCAACATTGGCCTTTCTGATGGTGACCAAGTAGTTGCCTCAGTGAGAGGCATGGTTCCACTCAATCCACAATTTACTTTAAATGATGTTTTACATGTGCCTCAATTTTCATGTAACTTGATATCTATCACTCAGTTGATGGATGAAGGACCATATCATATTCAACTCACTCCAAACTTGTGTATTATATAGGACCCATCCTTGAAGATGCTGATTGGTGTGGGTAGATGAAGAGGAAGGTTTTATCACTTGGCAAGTGATTCGCCCAGCCCAGTGCCGCTCCCCTGCTGGGAGAATCAAGTTTGATTCGGGCGAGTTCCAAGGTGACTCGTGCTGGGCTTGGGCGAATCACAGTGTGGCCCCAAGCTGGTCGATCCATCGAGTTGTTTAATTTCACTTTGTGTGTGAAAGATTACTTCTTGGTAGTATTTTGCATCGCAGGTGTATCAAGACGAATATAGACCAAATATGGGCAGATTGAGCTGTTCGTCGTTGAAGGCTCGCCGAGAGCATGATTCTTATCTGATTAAAGCATGCCATCTCTTGTTAGAAATATAATTCAAAGGTCTACAACTTCTTAGTTTACATTAAAATGTGATTCAAAAGTTTAAAGGGTCAAACAAGCGAGATACTAACGCAGCAGAAGTAATCCGCCCAAGCAGTGAGCGAATCAGAAGTGATCCTCTCAAGAGCACTTGATCCGCCCAGCTTCGGAGGCCACTAAGTATTTGACTCGTGTCAGCTTGCACGAATCACTTTGTGAAGCCTTACACGAATCACTTTTGATTCGTGCAAGGAAAGTCTGCCCAGCCCAATTTTAAGAGAAAGAAAAGAAGAGAGGGAAACCCTAGTTTTTTGGACAGTTTTTTCTGGAACGACTGAGAGAAGAGACCTGAATCGAAGTGGGAGGAAGACCAGAGCTTGGAGAAGAGAAGTCAGCACCGGTGAACAGTGATCACCAGTGAATAGTAATCATGAACAGTGTTTTTTTATTTTCTGAACTCAGTTTATTTTCATAATGTTTTAGATGGATAGTAGTAGCTAAACCCTAATTCGGTTTAGGGATTTATGTTGCAGCAAACGGTTTGAGATACTTATGTTTTCATAATTCGATTCACTGAATTACTATTCTTGAACTTAATGGCATGCTTGTAAGTTTGATTGGAGGAACTTAGCGGTGTTTTAGTTAGACTAGCAGTGCATGATATTAGTACTGGTACTGGTAAGCCTAGCGGTGGAACTAGTACTGGTAACTAAGAGGATAAATATTAAATCTACTTGAGAACTTAGCGGTTAACAGTAGATAGAACTTGAATTCTACATTACCTTAACAGGATTGTTAGACTAGGAACAGTAGTTTTACTAATTGATGCATGTTTTAATTGATGATTACTAGTTGCAATGCATATCTCTGAACTGCTTTTCTCTGAATTTGATAAACAACAACATCATTCCTGCAAACCCTCCTTTTTAGTGTGACAATTAATCAATAGAACTCTAGAATATTTGCTCTCTCATGGGTTCGACCCTGCTTATCACTAGCTAGTAAGTATGTATTATAAATTTAACTTTGACGCACACAACGACGTGCCTTCACTGCACCCAAGTTTATTCATGCAGCCTTGGTTGAATCTGATAATGCAAATGACATTCAATTAACAAAACTTACCAGAGTGTACAAGCAGTTGCTACAGCAGGGAGGTGTAGTAACAGAACAGCAATGTTAGGCCCGAAGAGAATTCTCCCCAGAGATGAAGTGGTAGTACAACGGGAGGCTTTCAAATATTCTATGAATATCCCCAGTGAAGATTCCATGCCATAAGCTTGAAGATTTGATTGGGAAATCAAATCTCCAAAAAAGTAGGAGATAGGATCTTATTGAGATCTTTGAGGGGATTTCTAATTGTGATTGAGGCAGATTTTCTATAGAAGGGGGTAGGCGTGCAGAGCAGTAAGTATCTGAATTGAGAGAAAAAGTACAAAGAATTCAAGCACCTGAGATAACAAAGAGATATTCAGAGAGTCGTGCTGAGATTGGGATCACCACCGTGAGCAAGAGCGTGAGCGCAGAGCAGAGTGGTTGAAGCAACGACTGATCGTAGACTTATAGAGTCTTGTTAGTGCTTGATCGGAGAAGGCCAATTCAAAGCAGGGCTTGCTTGTTGGTTGATCAAAGAAGGCAGTAGGAGAGTTTTCGAGTGGAGGAACTCGGACAATCTGCAGAAGGCCTATGTTCGCTAATGACAGGTGGTCACTGAGTGAGGGGGAGCATCTAGGAGTGAGGAGCACTCACGATAGAATTCGAGCGGCTCAACAAGCTTTGGAGCGACCCGGACAGAACCTGTACAAGGGTGGGCTTTAGCAAACATACTGAGACATGGTGTTAATTAGAATAGGCTGATTCTGTGAGATCATAGGAGTAGCTATTCTGAATTAACTCCAGTGTGTAGGTGAGTGAGACACAAATCAGAGGGTGTTCTGATTGTGTGCAAGTTGCTAATTGAGGTCGGGTAGCATAGATTGTCGCGGAGTCGAGTCTGTGTTGTACGGAGTACCTTGGAGACTAGTGGATTGAGGACTGGAGTATAGTCCTCCCCAGACATAGGCAGATTAGCCGAACTGGGCGAACAAACCTTTGTTCATTGTTTTGCCATGCTGCACAACATCTCAGAGGCGCAGCAAATTTCATAATCAATTCCTTTTGAGCGAATCACTTTTGATTCTCCCACTACTTGGGCGAATCACTTCTACAGTGTAGAATCTCGCTCGTTTGAACCTTCAAACCTTCGAATTGCATTTTGATGTAAACTAATAAGTTGTAGCTCTTTGAATTAGTTTTCCAACAAGATATGGCACGCCTCATCGGATAAGAATCATGCGCTCGGAAAGCCTTCGACCATGAACAGGTCAATCTGCCCAGGTTCGGTCTATATTCGTCCAAATGCGTATTAAAGTTCTAAAGTGGCCTTGATACACCTGCGATGCGAAACACTACAAAGAAGTAATCTATCACATGCAAAATATAACTAAACGATGGGAATAAACAACTCGATGGATAGAATAAATATGCTCCATCAATGACCCTCCTTAAGGGGGACCTTGAAGGCTTTGACTCTCCTTCAGTAACAACCCCATCTTTATGTGTGTATTCAATGCTGGTGGACTGCATTTCAACCTAGGGCAGTAGCTTGAAGGACTCCTATGTTGGTCAAGATCCTTCTCTATGCATTTGAGGGCCATTGACTCTGAAATTTGACTACGCTGCTGATCTAGAGTTACAACTTCTGGAGTTACAGCTTCTGCTGTAACACTCTCTGTATCTTCCTAAGAAAATTATTCTTCAGACGAATAAGAAAGACACAAATAATTTGTTCACCTAGTTCGGAAACTTGCCTACGTCCGGGGAGGATCACACTCTGATCCTCAAGATTTCACTATCACGGTTTAAAGTACAAAGGACTCTAACCTCTACTTCTCACCTAGCTGAAATATTTTGCTCAGTCTAACCCTCTAGACTAGCTAGCAGTTTAATCACACAGACTCCCGTGCTACCTACACACTTCCAGTAAAGAATAGCTATAGACCTGACACTCAGACTTAGCCTACCCTATTACAATGTGCAGTACACACGGAATGCTTTAGCACACTCTGTATCAAAGTTGCTGTAACTTCTGTCGAAAGCTTATCTAACACACACAGCCACACTGTCAGACTCTCCCTCTGAGTTCTTCCAACTCAGATGTTGCTCCCCTTGATCAATGATCATCTGTCAATATCGGGTAGCCACAATCAGCGCTCCAACAGCCTGTAACACCTCTTGTTTGCAGCTGTTCTCCGAAGCTTCTGTTTGATCCTTCAACGAGCCACGCTCCAGTTGAATTCTGTGGATCAAACCTCGATCAAACTTAGCGAGTTTTGATCACCTCAACTCCACCTTCAGTGATTGACTCTAGTGCATGTGCGTGTCTCTGTGAATATCTCTCTGCTTCTCTTCAAGGAACTGCCTCTGCCTTCCTCTTATAGCTTCATCAATCACTAGTGACGAAAACCTCGTTGCCTTAGGATTCGGGCTGAGCATATTCTAAATCTTCTCCTAGATTCTTGCAAGGTTGTTGAAGATTTCGTTTCCTAAATTGAACTTTAGGATCCTTATCTTTTAGAGCTTTTCCTCCGACAGTGTGATGGCATCTGTAGGCCACTTGATGATGTTTCCAAAGCTTCTTGAACCTCTGAGACAATGGCAGCACCTCTCTGGACTTTCTCCGTGCATCTTCAAGCTTCTCGGCTATTTTTCTTTAGCTTCAAATCATCACGGATTGCTGTAAAAGAATTTGACTTTTGCCTTTTACCCAGTTTGCCTCAGCTCTTGTGGTCCACAGAGTGCTGTAGCAGATTTTTGTGCTTGGTTGCTGTATCTTGCCCATTCTTTAGATTATACTTCAGCTTCAAATCATCAGGGATTGCTGAAGCAGACTCTTGTGTACTTTTGTCAAGGGATGCCATACCTCAACAATCTCCCCCTTGACATTTTGACAAAACTATAACTATAGCAACACTACTAATGATAACTTGGCATAAATCAACTATGCTAGATAGCTGCTTTAATTATTACATTTGAGTTTAGAGTTCCTCAAGATTGCTAAATATCAAAAGTAAACAGCCTATTCTAATTAACACATTGTCTCAGTAGGATTGCCATAGCACACGCTTGTGGAACTGCTTGTACAAATTCTGACGCTTCGCTCCAAAGCTTTCTGCTGAGCCGCTCGAACTCTGTCGTGACTGCTCCTCTCACAAGAATTCTCCCCCTCACTTAGTGACCGCCTGACACTAGCGAGAACAGACATTCTGCAGATTGTCAAAGTTCCACACTCGACAATTCTCCTGCAGCCTTCCTTGATCAACCAACAAGCACGCCCTGCTCTGAATTGGTTCTCCTGATCAAGCACTGACCAGACACTGCTAGTCTGCAATCAGTCGAAACAGAAATCACCTTGATCTGCACTCACACTCTACTCACGGTGGTGATCCGACCCTCCGCCCACTGATTTTTGCTTTGAATATCAGGTGCTAGGATGTTTTCTTTGTGTTTTTCTCTCTATTCGGATACATTCCCTTTCTCTACCCAGCCTGCTTCTAAAGGAACGCTGCCGCCATCAAAATTAGGTAGCCCTCAAAGATCTCAACAAGATTCCATCTCCTAATTTTTAGGAGATTTGATTTCCTAATCAAATCTTCAAGATTGAGGCACGGAAAACTTTACTGGGATATTCTGTGAATATTTGGAAGCCTCCCATTGCACTGCTACTTCATATATGGGTAGATTTCTCATAGGGCGAAAACTGTTGCTCTGCTGCACCAGCTCCCTGCTATAGCAACTGCTTGTTCACTGAGCTTGTACACTCTGGCATGTTTTGTCAATTGAATGCCATTTGCATTATCAGCGCGGAAACATCAGATACGTTGGAGGACAATGAACTGGAGAATGAGGATTGCAAAGGACACTTGACAGATCGGGTGAGATAAAGAATCAATGTCGGAAGGAAAGAAAGAGTTGTTGGACACAACAGAGCTCGGAAGCAGTAGGTTCGAAAATCAGTACAAGTGTGGGTGGAGAAGCAGCGACCAGATATTTGCCCAAAGTCATCGGAAGAGGCACATGTTGAGACACTAGGATCCCCTCTCCTGGGGATGGAGAAGAGGTGTTGGCCTATTCGCTGAGTTTAACTTGAGCCCCCTCTATCATTTGTGACAAAAAGGGGGAGAAGATGCGTTCTGCTGTTTGTATTGTGTGGCAGGTTTTGCCAGTCGACCCAGAGGGAGAAGAGGAGCCCCTGCAGAAGATGCTCAGATTTAGTCAAAAATGCCAAGGGGGAGATTGTTAAGGTAATGGCATCCTTGACAAAACCAGTGCAAGAAGTTGCTACAGCATCCCGCGAAGATTGAAGCTGGAGCTTCTTCCAAAGACTGACAAAACAACAAAGAGCAAGAAGTTGGTACACCATCCGATGGCAGCAGAAGCTATCTAAAGACACCACTTGAGAAGAAGCTAGAAGACAAGCTAGGGATAGCTTGAGTCCTTGAATTGAGATGAATCCTGAAGAAGCTGAGGAAGCTGCTAGAGGAGTCTGAAGACGAGATGAGGATTGCCTAAGATCAGAAGAGTCTTTGGATTTTGTCAAAAAATGTCAAGGAAGAGATTGTTAAGGTATGTGGCATCATTGACGAACTCCTACAAGGTGCACAAGAGTCTGCTTCTGCAAGCATGTAAAGACAGCAGTTGGTGCAGAGCGTTCCAGAGTGAACAAGCAGAGTGCACAAGGCGTTACTACAACAACCTGTGTAACAGAGAGTTGTAGCATCCTAAATAGAAGATTTCCGTGTGAAGAACAAGCTGCCCAGAATTGAAGAGAAGAGCAACGAAAGCTTTCTAAGTGCAATTTAGAAGATTTCCAGAGTCAATAGCATGCCGATCAACTTGGAGCAGCCCAAAGATCGTACGGAGGGTTGCTGCCAGCATCGCAACAGATCGGTAGAGTATCGTGAAGATTGAAAGCAAGATGATACAACTATCCATGTGAAGACATCAGCTGGTGTAAAACCAGCCAAAGTGAACAAGTGTACAAGCCTACAGCAGGAGCAGTAGATCAGAGCTGTAGCTACAGAGCAGCAGTTTTGGCACGAAGAATAATCTGTTCAGAAATGGAGTAACAGTGCAACAGAGGCTTCCAAATATTCTCAAAATATCCCCAGTGAAGATTCCATGCCACATATTGAAGATTTGATTGGGAAATCAAATCTTCTACAAAAGAGGAGAAGATCTGGGATTGTTTCCTAATGGGTTTAGGAAATTTCAGCAGCAACAAACAACTCAGCAAACTCAAGGTAAAGATAAGATTTCTAATATTGGTTTTAGGAAATCAAATCTCAACAAACTTGCAAGAATCTAGGAGAGCTTTTTGGAAGGCTTCCTAAATTTGATATTGATGGAGCATGGAGTTCCTATTTAAAGGAGGCTGGGCAGAGCAACAAAATATCCATCTATCAATTCAACAATTGAAGGGCAGAACAATATACCGAGAGATATTTTCGGAGTGCTAGAGTGGAGAGATTGGATCACCACCGAGAGTAGAGCATGAGCGCAGAGCTGAGTGGTTAGAGCAGAGACTAATCGAAGACTTATAGAGTCTGGTCAGTGCTTGATCGGAGAAGCCCAATTCAGAGCAGGACGTGCTTGTTGGCTGATCAAGGAAGGCGGCAGGAGAGTTCTCGAGTGGAGGAACTTGGAAAATTTGCAGAAGGCCTATTCTAGCTAGTGACATGCGGTCACTGAGTGAGGGGGAGCATCCCAGTGTGAGGTGCACTCACGACAGAGTTCAAGAGGCTCAGCGAAAGGCTTTGGAGCGAAGCGGACAGAACCTGTACAAGCTAGTTGCACAATGGTGTGATATAGAAAACCTACTGAGACATTGTGTTAATTAGAATAGGCTGAGTCTGTGTGATCAAAGAAGCAGCTAGTCTGAATTAACTTGAGTGTGTAGGTGAGTGAGACACAAATCAGAGGGTGTTCTGATTGTGTGCGAAGTGCTAGTTCAGGTCGGGTAGCGTAGATTGTCGAGGAGTCGAGTCTGTATTGTACGAAGTACCTTGGAGACGGGTAGCGTAGATTGTTGAGGAGTCGAGTCTGTATTGTACGAAGTACCTTGGAGACTAGTGGATTGAAGACTGGAGTATAGTCCTCCCCTGGCGTAGGCAGATTGGCCGAACTGGGTGAACAAATCATTGTTCATTATTTTGTTTCTTGTTGCACCAAATCCGGCTGAACAAAGAGTTGCTATAGCAACTACATGTACACTATCAGTAACTCAGACGCGCTGCAAATTTCAGTGTTCTTCGTGCGCGGAATCCACTGGGAGGCACACTTAACTTCCTTCAATGTCAATTTACGCATCGACTCTCTAAAAACGCTATTTTGAGACATGAGTCTCTTTTTATGTATTCCGAATACCTGAATTGCAAACAACACTAAAAAGTAACTATTCATATACAAAAATGCAGAAATTACTAGGCTTAAACTGTTCAACGAGTCGTATAAATACGTCTTATCAAACCACCCCACAATTAGACTTGTTCATCCCGAACAAGAACAAAAGCAAGACACACAACACTCAAAGCAATTTTATCATGCCAAAGACTAAACATTGAGTTTACTGGAGATGTCTTACTAATTAGTTCATCAACATATTGTGACACTCATTCTTCAATAATGATCAGTCAGAAACTGCAATGACACATTTTACCTGTAAGGTCGAGATGAAACTTAATGGATGACTGGGAGATAGTCCTCTTTAGACTCCTAACTTCATTCTTCAGCACAAGGTCATAGTCACGTGTCTACACTGAATTTGCTTTCTCTGGCAGGTGATAAATCCAAGTTATGAGGAACTCAACTATTTCTTCTTCGACTTTTGGAGAACAGCTTTTGAAACTTTCTTATTTTGTTTGGTCCGAAGACTTCAGTCAACTCGATTGCTTTTCATTTTCTTTCTTTCATAGTTGTCTGAATTTTTTTCGAGCTTTGATCTCCAATGTGACTTGCTTGTCCTTTTTCATTTTGACCTTTGAACCGTTCCAATCATCGCCTTCGAATAGAAGATTATGGAGCGCATCCCGCTCTTTCTCATCATTATCTTTTCAGCGCAAGGCAGAATAGGGGTTACCCACCCATTCCCGGTTACTAGGACTAGAGATAGGACGGTTTGTTTTCCTGTCCCACCATAGCATAAACGCTGCAAAGGTGGAGTGAAAGTCGCACTCCTCATAACTTGGAGTGCCAACCTCCACAAACTCAGCGTGCTACGCGACTAATCCCTTGAATCTTTGAATGTGTGTCAAGTCTCTATACAACATTTTCTATCAGCTCCACATCTTGTAATATCTCAACTTAAAAGAACACGTAACATCAAGTCACTAGATCACAATATTGCAGAAATCATGCAAAGCATACACATTAAAACCTCATAGAATCAAACATATTCTCATAAAATCAGCATCTTCATCGTAGCATATAATTGCATAAAACCATCAGCATATTACCTCATGAAACTAGCAACATATAACCTCATAAAATCAGCAGCATCATAAAATCTAAACAATAAAAAAACGTGCTCTAACTACTACTAATGCATGCTAAGAAAGGTAAACGTGCTGAAACAAACCCTGTCCTCACGATACAATTAGATCGTCGGGAAGAGTAGTCATGCAAGATTCAAAATAAAAGAAACAAATAACTAAAAGATACAGATAATAAATCCTAACTACGCTTGGGCAGCCTCCCGAGGAGCGCACTTGTTTAACGTCGTTGGCTCGACGTTACCTCTCCTCATCCATCATTTTCCGGCTCAGCCAGCTCGAACTCCTTATCAGGTGGGATATCCTCCCCACTGGTGTCTTCCAAAATTTTTAACGAACCTATGATAAAATCCAGCATATTCTGGGCAGTAGGAAACGACAATCCACTAATCAAATCAGTTTTTCTTTTGTGTAGTTGGATTCCTTCCTCACTCTGTATATCTGACTCGAGGGCCGCATCCTCAATAATGTCCAACGCATGTATTCCTGCAATGTTAGGTGGGTGCTGCATAGACTTATACATGTTAAACTTAATTACTTTCCCGTCTGCCTCCATAGAGAGATCACCCGTAAATGTATCAATCTTCGTCTTCGCGGTCACCATGAAGGGTCTCCCTAATAGGACGGATGTAGTGTCTATCATTCCATCACCCTCCATTTTCATCACATAAAAATCTGCAAGGAACACAAGCTTCCCTACATGCACTAACACGTCAACAACAATACCCTCTGGCTTACTACATGATCTATCTGCTAGTTGAATAATCAAGTCAGTGGGTTTCTGAGGACAAATACGCAATGCTCGATATAAAGAGTAAGGCAACACATTAATCGATGCACCTAAATCCAACATACAATTATCAATTTTGAATTTACTAATGATGCATGAAACTGTTAATGTATCTGGATCCTTACATTTTTGTGATGTCTTGCACTGAATAACGGCTGAGATGTTTTGCCTCAGATTCACCTGCTCAGGTTGCAGACCTCCTCTTTGGTTAGTGCACAATTCCTTAAGGGCCTTAGCATATTTGGGATCCGCTTTATCACGTCAATGAGTGGGATTGTGATCTCGACTCTGCTGAACAACTCCAATAAATTTTGATACGTTGCTAGATCCTTCTTAGGTCTCGATACTTGCATAGGAAATGGAAATGGGGGTCAAAATTAATTTTTGCAAACGATTTCCCGGAAGGCTCAGAATTATCTCCATTGTCTTCAGCTTCCACTATGCTCGCTGGACTGATGTTCAGATCCTTGCTCATCTTCTCCCCTTCAAGCTTCTTGCCACTTATCAAAGTCAATGCACTCACATTACCTTTCGAGTTTTGAGTCGTTTGGGAAGGCAGCTTGCCCTTGTCAATCTTCATTTCATAAACTGTAGAAGCTAGCTGTGACATTTGCTTCATGAGCTCGGCTATGGCTCCATCAGTTTTGGCCTGGTTCCTTTGAATGGTACTCTCCAATTCTTTGAGTGACTCTTCCCATGACTTACTAGTGCTCGGACTGGCTTGATTGAAGTTCCTTCTTGGGTACTGAGTGTTCTGATTGTTATACCTCTCTTGTTGTTGAAATGGAGGGCGGTAAGGTTGTCCTTGATTCTAATTTTCTTGTATCCCTTGGTTGCCTTGAAATCCTCCCTCGTTTCGGCAGCTAAAACCATTTGCAGCAAGTCCAAGTTATCTCGGGGCCTGCCTGTTGTTGAAGTTCTGGAATCCACCCATGGCATTCACGTCAACCGTGTCATCCTCTTGAAAGGTAGGGCACTCATCTGTCTTGTGGCTCGCAGCGCTGCAAAACTCACAAGGCTTGACTCCACTCACCTGCCCAACCATCATCCTCTACATCGTTTCCTTGAGCTCCTTGATTTCGTTGGCCAGTTGATTGGTGTTGGAATCCACTTGTGAAACATTCCTTGCTCTGTGGTGCCATCCATTCGACTAGTTTCTTCTCTGAACCTTGCACTCTCAGTGGTCTTATTGATCAACTCTCGTACTTGACCCGGTGTCGAGTTCAGCACAGTGCCACCAACTGCAACATCCAATAACATACTCTCGAGGGCTCTCAATCCATCCAATAAATATTCTACCGACATCTTTTCCCGAACTACTAAGTTGCAGCAGCTTTTATCCAATGAGTTGAACCTCTCCATGTAGTCATACATCTACTCATTTGATCCTTGTCTGATCATTGACAGTGCTCTTCTGACTTGAGTTGCTTTAGCCGGAGGGTAGTATTTGTCGAGGAATTTCCTTTGCATTTGATCCCATGTGCGAATGCTACCTGAAGGCAAAGACAAAAACCATGATTTTGCAAGGTCAGTTAAACTCAATGGAAATACTTTTAATTTGAACCTTTCCTCCGGAGCTGCGTATGGCCTCAACGTTTGGTAGATTCCGGTGAACTCTTGTACGTGTCTTGTTGCGACTTCTCCGGGTAATCCCCCAAACTTTGGTAGATGGTGCATCACTACAATTTTGATCTCAAAATTATCCTCTTCTAGATCAGTATTGATGCACCAGGGCTGATTTTGGAATGTAGGGGCTGATAGCTCAATCAACGTGGGCTGCATATACCGTTGTTGAAGCGGTAGCTGTCCATTCCTTTGACGTGCATATGGTTGAGGTGGGGCATAATCATCAAACTCCCCCATCCTTGCACCTCTATTGTTCTACCCCTGGTATGCCATCCTTTGACGAACTGCTCTTTGTCTTTGATTGAATATTCGCTCCGGCTCGTCATAGAATGGTGGAGGTATTTCATCGTTGACTTGATCATGTTCATGGACGCTCCTTGCATTCGACATACTTAAAAGAGCAATAAAATACAAAAAACAAAAATAAGATAGCAAAAGATATCACGCAATCGATATCAATTCAGTTTCACCCCTAGACTATGCTAACTTGATAATTAGAGCATGCAATTCATACAAAGAACAGTAATTCACTAAATCGAATTATGAAACATAAATATCTCAAATTGTACGTTGCAATATAAGACCAATACTGAAAATATCTCAAACTGAGTTAGGAATTAGCTACTACAATTCATCTAAGACCAATACTGAAAGTAAACAGTTTAGAAATTACAAAAAATGCCGATCACTGTTCACCGCCGCTAACTTCCTGATTTTTCCTCTAATTATACGTCCTCTCAAAACTGAGTTCTTCTTCCTAATTGTTTGAGAGTTGAAAACCCTAATTGAGATTGGGTTTCAAAATCTAACCTCGGGCCGTGAGCCCTATGCTGACGTCATCACGTGCTGGCCGCTCCAGAAGAATACATTGACGAGCACTCTAGGAAGAGACATAAAACTCTAGCGCGCTACACTATAGTGTTCTTCCGGCGCGGGATCTACTGGGAGGCACATTTAACTTCCTTCAATGTCAATTTACACATCAACTCTCTAAAAAGCCATTTTAAGACATGAGTCTCTTGTTATGTATTCCGAACACCTGAAATGCAAACAGCACTAAAAAGTAACTATTCGCATACAAAAATGCCGAAATTGTTGGGCTTAACGGTTCAACGAGTCATGCCGAAATTGAAGGTTTGTGAGTTTTGCCGCGCTGCCAGCCACAGAACAGATGAGTGCCCGACACTCCAAGAGGATAAGGTAATGGATGTCAACGCGGTAGGCAATTATGAGAACTTCAATAACAACAAAAGGCCACCGCAGCAGAGACGGTTAGGACTAGCAGCAAATGGTTTCAGCTGGCGTAACGAGGGAGGATTTCAACAGCCCCCAAGGCAGAACCAAGGGCCACCTCAGAATCAGAACCAAGGATAGACTTACCGGCCCCATTCCAACAACAGGAGAGGTACAATAAATAGAATAATCAGTACCCAAGGAAGAATTTCAACCAAACAGGCCTAAGCACTGGCAAATCATGGGAAGAGTCGCTCAAGGACTTAGAGAATACCATGCAAAGGAACCAGGCCAAAACTGATGGAGCAATAGCCGAGCTAACCAAGCAAATGTCGCAGCTAGCCTCCATAGTTTATGAGATGAAGAGTGACTAGGGCAAGCTTCCTTTGCAAACCTTTCAGAACCCTAAGGGGAATGTAAGCGCAATGACCCTGAGGCATGGGAAGGTGATCCAGGCTGTAGAAGAGGCACCGAAGGAATGGACCACAGGAGATACCTTGCCTGAGGACAACATTATGCAGGCGCGCTAGAGCTTAATGTCTTCACCCAGTGCGCCCACAATGTCTTCATCTGGCGTGGGTAAGCCTGCTTCGAATTTTGATATTAGCCGTTCTAACCGCCCTTTGCATTTTCCTTTGCAAGTCAAGACCCCTAAGAAGCAAGAGATAGACCGACGCGCGTCATTGTGCGCGCCAAACTTGTATTTATATCTCCAAGCTTTTAGCTCGTGTAGTGGCAAGCAAGGGTCGAACCCAAGAGAACTGACTGTGAAGCGATTTTCTGTAAATACTGAACTAAAGGGGGTTTAAGTAAATGGTCGCAAAAATGAATGTAAGAAAAGTGTGAATGCCAATCGAGAGAAATCTTCAGCTCAGGGAATTCAATAGTGACTGTTATCATCGACTTCTAAAGTTACGATCCTATTCAAACGTTTGGTTACTCCGACAAAGGTAATAACCTAAAGTATCCCGACAAAGGTGATACTAGACCTGGATTTTACTACTTGCTTCCACGATAAAGTTTCGACAAGAGTTAATAATTAGAATTGATGAGCGGATAGTTTCACGACAAAGTATACGCTAACCACAAAACAATTCATGCGATTCAAGATCCAGAGGTACGATTGAATAGAAATATGCATTAAATCCAAGTCTCAAACGTGTATGTCACCAATTGAAAACCCTAAACTGAAACAGAAATTTAGCTACTCATAGTCAATACTGAAAAATATATTAAACTGAAAAGAATAATAAAATCGTTCGAAATCACTATTCGCTCCGAAATGCAATGTTCACGCCGGAATCCACTGTTCACGTCGGAAACATTGTTCATGCCAAAACTCCAAAATTCCGTCCGTCCGTCTCTGTTTCAAACCTCTATCGTCCAAGCTGCTGTCTCACTCCCTTGAAACCCTAATTGAGATCGGGCTCTAAAAATTGATTTCGAGCCGTGGGCCCGATTGCTGACGTCATCATAAGCTGACCGCGCCCCAAGAAGACATTAGGTCGCGCGCCCGGAGAAGACATTAAGTTGCGGCGCGCGGTGCTAATGTTGTCTAATGGCTCCGAACTCACTGCAATGCGCACCCATTTCCGTCAACGTTCGATTTTCTCCCTCAAAATACCGTTTTGAGTCGCAAGTCTCTTTTCATGTATTCCGAACACCTGAAATGCAAACAACACTAAGAAGTAACTATTCACATAAAAACATGCCGAAATAGTTGGGTTTAAACGGTTTAGCGAGTCGTATAAATACGCCCCATCAAACCACCCCACACTTAAACTTGTTAAGGTAATGGCATCCTTGACAAAACAAGCGCAAGGAGTTGCTACAACATCCCCTGAAGATTGAAGTTGAGGAAGCTGCAAAAGAAGGAGTTCAAAGATGAGAGGAGGATTGCCTAAGATTAGAAGGGTTCTTGGATTTTGTGAAAATGCCAAGGGGGAGATTGTTAAGGTATGTGGCATCATTGACAAACTCCTACAAAGTGCACTAGAGCCTGCTACAACAAATATGTAAAGAAAACAGCTGATGAAGAGCTTTCCAGAGTGAGCAAGCTCAGTAAGTGGCGCTCCAGATGAAGACATTAAGTGGCGCGCCTGAGCTTAATGTCTTCACCAGGCGCGCCACCTAATGTAGGCTTGGGGCGCTCAAAAAACTGGAAGAGATCTTGAAGACATTAGCTTGTGCAATCTGGGCAGAGTGACTATCTCAGTGCTCAAGCAGTGGAGAGCAGAGTGACTATCTCAGTGCTCAAGAAGTGGAGTAAGCAAGTGCTACAGCAATCTCTGGAGCAGAAGTTCAGTAGCACTTGCTTAGAAATTCAGAAGATCAGCTCTCCTTCAGAAATCCAGTGCAAGTACGAGGCAGAAAAGCTGCAAGTGCTACAGCAGGTGCTGGTGCCTGAAGCTGCAGCAGAAGTATTGCACTTCTTCAGAGTATGTGCTACAGCAGTCCTTGTAGTAGAAATCCAGAGCACACCTTCAGACAGCATGTGCTACAGCAGACGCTGGAGCTAAAATGCTGTAACAGAAATTCAAAGCTTTCTCGGAGATTGCGTTCAAACAACAAATCAGTGGACCGAACGGCTTCCGGAAAGAGCTGAATATTCAGGAGAATATTTCTGGAGTGTCTCTCAAGAACAAGGGCAGATTTGTTGAGTGAAGATTTGATTGGAAAATCAAATCTCCTACAAATTAGGAGATATGATCTTGTAGAGATCTTGGAGGATCTTCTTTAAAATTGATGGGATTGTTTCCTAATGCATTTAGGAAATTCCAGCAGCAGCCAACAACTCAGCAAGCTCAAGGTAAAGATGGGATTTCTAAAATTGGTTTTGGGAAATGAAATCTCAACAATCTTGCAAGAATCTAGGAGAGCTTTTTGGAAGGCTTCATAAATTTAATATTGATGGAGCATGGAGCTCCTATTTAAAGGAGGCTGGGCAGAGCATCAAAGTATCCATCCGAGCATCAATAATTCAAGAGAATTCAAAAAGGAGAAAGATTGGATCCAGCACCCAAAAGAGTGAGTGATTCGCATAAGCAAAGAGCGGAAGCTAAAGACTAGAGCGAAGATTTTGTGGGTGTATGAGCTGAAAGAAGATCAAGACTAGTGAAGTCTGATCTAAGCTTGATCTGAGTTCGATTGGAGCGTAGTCTCATTGAAAGGTCAAGTACTTTCTTTGGAGCATAGCCATAGAGAGGTAGTGGCCGTTGGAAATTCAAA
Organism: Umbilicus rupestris; assembly: GCA_963678935.1. Classification (NCBI taxonomy): domain Eukaryota; kingdom Viridiplantae; phylum Streptophyta; class Magnoliopsida; order Saxifragales; family Crassulaceae; genus Umbilicus; species Umbilicus rupestris. The sequence goes on along the minus strand of OY787607.1, from coordinate 10,670,748 downwards.
GAGCAGATTTGAGCCCTCGATATTGGCAGGTGGTCATTGAGTGAGGGGGAGTATTCCTAAGTGTGCAGTGCTCGTGGAAGAATTCTATCAGCTCAGCAAAAAACTTTGGAGCGACGCGGACAATTGTGCATCAGCTGTGTGCTACAGCAACCTTGCAGAGTTGAGTGTAGTTTAGAATAGGCTGAGTTTCGAGGAGACAGTAGCTATTCTAGATTGACATTTGTAGAGGGTGTGCAGACACAAGTCAGAGCCTGTTCTGATTGTGTCCAGTGATCCACACAAGGTTGAGTAGCATAGGTTGCGTGGAGTTGTAACCGAGTGTACTTGGAGACCTCTGTGATTAGTGGATTGAGGACTGGAGAATAGTCCTCCCCAGACGTAGGCAGTTGGCCGAACTGGGTGAACAAACTTCTGTCTTGTTCATTGTTTGCTGAGACAATTTCCGAGCGAACAAGAGCGTGCTGCAGCAACTGCTTGTTCACAAATCAGTTTATTAGAGGCGCTGCGAATTTCAAAACTTGTTCGTCCCAAACAAAGAATGAAAACAAGACTCGCGACACCAAAGCAATTCTAACATGCCAACGACTAAACACTGAATTTACCCGAGATGTCCTCACTAATCAGTTCAGTAACATATGCTCACATTCATTCTTCAATAATGATCAACTAGAAACCGTAAAGATACATGTTACCTGAGAAGTCAAGATGGAATTCAATGGATGATTGGGAGATAGTCCTCTTTAGACTCCTGACTCCATTCTTCAGCTCGATGTCATAGTCACGCGCATACACTGATTTCGCTTTCTCTGGCACGTGAGAAATCCAAGCAACGAGGAACTCAACTTTTCTTTTTCTCTTTGGTAGGACAGCTTTTGAAACTTTTTTGTTTTGTTTGGTCTGATGACTTCGCTCAACTCGATTGTTTTTCTGAATTTTTTTCTCTTTCACATTTGATTGAATTTTCCTTTTAAGCTTTGCTCTCCAACGTGAATTGCTTGTCCCCCTTTTTTTTTCTTTGAACCGTTCCAATCATTGCCTTCGAATAGCAGCATATGGAGTGCGTCCAGCTCTTTCTCATCATCATCCTTTCAGCGCGAGGCAGGATAGGGGTTACCCACCCATTCCCGGTTACTAGGAGTAGAGATAGGACGGTTTGTTTTCCAGTCCCACCAATGCATAAACACTGCAATGATGGAGTGAAAGTCTCACCCCTCATAACTTAAAGCGCCAACCTCCACAAACTCAGCGCGCTACGCGACTAATCCCTCGAACCTTTGAATGTTTGTCAAGTCCCTCTAGGACATTTCCTATCAACTCCACATCTGGTAATATCTCAACTCAAAAGCACATATAACATCACGTAACTCGCATCACAAAATTTTAGAAATCATGCAAATCATACATATCAAAACCTCATAGCATCAAACATCATCTCATGAAATCACATCATCTTCATCATAGCATATAACAGCATAAACTCAGAAGCATACACATCAAGTCGCACGAAATCAGCAGCATCGCAACACCAAAAAAAAAAATTAAACGTGCTCTAACCACTATGCATGCTAACGAAAGTAAACGTGTCTAACCACATACTAACTCCCCCACCCCACACTTTTGAAACAAACCCTGTCCTCACGGTACAATAAGATCGTCGGAAAGGGTAGTCATGCAAGACTCAAAACAAACGAAACAAATAACAAAAAGAAATACAAAAATTATCCTAACTCAGCAAGTTAAGCGCCCCATGCACACATTAAATTGCGCGCCCCAAGCACACATTAGCTGTGCTAATGTATGAAGCCGGAGCGACAATAATGTTGCCTTGGGGCGCCTAACTTAGCAAGTTACGTGCCCCATGCACACATTAAGTTACAGCGCTAATGTATGAACCCGGAGCGGTAGTAATGTTGCCTTGGGGCGTCGTAACCACTGAGTTACGCTAAGAATTAATATAAATGCATAAACATCGGGTTGCCTCCCGCAAAGCGCACTTGTTTAACGTCGTTAGCTCGACGGTACCTCTCCTTCTTAGGTGTTTACCGGCTCATCTAACTCGAGCTCCTTATCCGGTGGGACATCCTCTCCAAAAGGAACATCTTCTTGTATCAATTGAGACAATGGCGATGTCGTCTTCAGAAAGTCTTTAAAAAACCTACGAAGAAATCTAACAAATTTGCGATAAAATCCAGCATAATCAAGGAAAGACATGATACCTGATGTGTGCGCAAAGTAAATAGTATTTATGCGCATTCCCCTTTTAGTTCTTGTTCATTCCGTGATGTTATATAAGTCTTTTGATGCTTTTCGCGTGCGTTTCAGGTTTATATCGAGTAGTTGGAGTCACGCAGCAACTTAGAAGAGTTTCGGACAAAATCCAGTCTATTGCGGGCGAAAGCGCAAAAGAATCATGGTAATGAAGATTTACCCGACTCACATTGTGACTCGCCCGAGTCAATGTGACTCGGCCTGGACTATTTGACTCGCTCGGATCAAAGCAATCGGGCAAATTGGAACTCTCTGGAAAGTTGACTCGCCCGAGTCAGCTATGTGACTCGTTCAACGCTGGTCAACTCGGTCAATGCTGGTCAAACCTTCTAGGTATAAATGGAAAGCTTTGAAGAGAGAGAAAGATAGATCTCAATTTTAAGAAAGCTCAAAAACTCTCTCAAACCCTAAATAGCAAAGATCAAACATTTGGAGAAGATCAAGCTTGGTTGAAGATTGGAGCTTGGATTGAAGATCATTCAAGACCTAGACTATTTTTCTAAACCCTTAACTTTGTATTTACATTCATGTTTCACTTATTAATCATTTATTTGTGCACACTCATTATGAGTGAGTAGTTGTTTATGTGATTGGGGATCAAATGGATCCCCTAGGATTGGATATGATGTAGAACACTATTTTATTGTATTGAATTAAGTTTGGTTTGATTATTTTTGGCCAATCTATGTATTTATTTTATGCACACCAAGTGTTTGACGAAATGCCTAAGTGAGTATGCATGAGTACAACTCCTAAGGATGGAATGAGAATTGAACTTAGGATGTTTAATAGCTATTGTATGATCATATATGGAGTGTTTGTGTGCGAGAGTGACATACACTCTTGACATTAGGCTAAGTTTTAAGCGGATTTGAGTAACCGGCCAATAGGTCGAGAGGGTGTGATTATGGGATTCAAGTTCTACACGGTTCAATAGAGCGAGAGTTTGAGAACCGTGTCATTTGTGTATCCTTTCCACTCTAGGGAAGGAGCGAGAGTTGAACCTAGAGTGGACGATGCATTAGCCTTGCTTTTATCAACCAAACATAGTTCATGCATATATTAGTTTCATTTTCCGCATATCTTAGGGGAGAAGTTGAATCCCTAGTCACCTTTTATTTATTAGACAAACCCAACTATCATTTATCTTTAGTATTACTAGAGATACCTCTATAGGAGGACAAAACCCCCCCCTAAATCGTAGAATTTCAGTAGTAGCATTAATTAGTTATCAATTAGTCTAAGCTTTTCTCTTGGGATAGACCCGAGTTCACTTGGTTATAAATATTGTTTGATGTTTGCGTGACTAGAATAGCACTTCATTTTGCTTGCCTAAAACGCCAACGTCAAAATGGCGTCGTTGCCGGGGACTTAGCCATAGACTAGATTGCTAATTAGTATTACTTTTAGTTAGTTTACTTCACTTTCTATTTTTCTTTTATTTACTTGTCGTAATTGCTTGCGTGCGTGCTATTCTTGTTTGTCTCTATTTAAGTTCACACTTACAAAAGCTCTCTTTGATTGCTTCATACGTGTTTGAATGCAAACTAGAGCAAGGAGCAAGAGAGTATAAGAACAAGCTTCTACCTCAACTACAAGCCAACCTTCTCATCCCTCCGCTTCACACGAGCTTCACACTCCTCATTTGGATACTCCTTCACCTACACGAGGCGAACAACCGGGAAATATGGATCCACAAATTCCTAGAACGCAAGGAAATGCTCCTCTTCCGCAAGAAGAAGAAGAAAGACTAGTTGGGGCATACATCACCCCAACCATTGGACATTATGGTTCTCCTATTTGCTTGCGGAGGGAGAAGACCAAGAATTTGAGATTAAGTCCGCCCTCCTCCATATGGTGGCCGCACATCAATTTGACGGGTATGGAAACCCGAATGCACATTTGGCCCAATTCACGGAGCTATGCCGTACATACAAGATCTCGGGCATTCAACAAGAGTGGGTATATATGAAGGTTTTTCCGTTCTCACTTTCCAGGAAGTCTAAGGATTGGTTGATGAGTCATGAACCGGATACATTCAACACTTGGGAGGGACTAGCACAAGCCTTTTTAATCCAATACTTCCCTCCCGCCAAGACAAAGAAGATTTGGGATAGAATCAATTAATTTACTCAACATGACGATGAAACCTTCTATGAGGCTTATGAGCACTTCAAAGAGCTTCAAAGAGATTGCCCTCATCATGGATTCAACAAGTGGCAATTATTGCAAAGCTTTTACGATGGGATGGACCAAGATGCAAGGAACCATATGGACCATGCGAGGAATGGAGCAAGGATGGACTTAACGGCTACCGATAGTTTCAAGATCATCGAAAAGATTGCACGAAACTCGCATCAATGGGGTGGTGAAAGGAACAACTTGAAGAAAAAGAGCAAGGAGGAAACCTCTAAGGTCGTAACAAAGCAAGATTTCAACTCCCTAGCGAAGACGGTAAATTCCTTGGCACAATCTATTGGGAACATGAATTTGAACAAGAGAAGAGAACATCCGCAAGCTTGTAGCATATGCGCTAACCCGTCGCATGACGAAGATTCTTGCACCTCCAAACATGCGGATGAATTTGAAGATGTTAGCTATCTTGTGAGAAACCAAGAGAGAGCTTATGTGCCACCTCAATCAAGTGGGTATCAACAGAGGAATCCTCCCTACCAACCAAGGAACCCTCCTCAACATGTAAGGTTCGATGAAGACCCAAACTTTCCGAGGAGAGCGCCCACAACAATGTGCCTAAGCGATAATAATGGAGCGTAACATGCGAGCTAGGCAAATACAAAGGCTAAATAAGAACTCTACAGTCACCTAAAAGCACACAAAGACACGCACGAGGTTTCATATGATGTAATTTTGTGTGATCGCTAGTCTTGACTTCATCTTTGATGCACGGAAAGAACATAAAAATCAATCGAACTAAGCTAGTCAAGGCATCGAATCATTTGAATAAAGTCATCGCAAAGAACGTCAATCATCTTAAAGATACGATTCATGAAATCATTGCAACACTCAATCTAAGATTTTTTTCGAATGGTACTACTTAATCGCTTAGCAAACATTACATCGTGTGAACAATAATTAAGGCTAGGATGAACACGAAGTTTCGCAAGTATCATGCGCATGAAATGAACAAAGCATGGAAATGCATTGATAAGAATGTAAAGCATGCACACTACCCTGGTGTTGAGAGTTGGCTGGTCAGTGGGACAAAGCAATCCACGAATTAAATCGGTTTTTATTTTATGTGGTTGGATAACTTCCTCACGCTGCATATCTGACTCAAGCACCGCATCCTCAACGACGTCCATCGCATGTATTCCTGCAATGTTAGGTGGGTGCTGCATAGATTTATACATGTTAAAATGAATTCTTCCCCGTCTAGCTCCATGGAGAGATCCCCCATGAATGTATCGATCTTCGTCTTCGCGGTCACCATGAAGGGTCTCCCTAGTAAGACGGTTGAAGTGTCTATTGCATCACCCTCCATTTTCATGACGTAAAAATCTGCAAGGAATGCAAGCTTTCCTATGTGTACTAATATGTCAACTATACCCTCTGGCTTACTAAATGATCTGTTCGCCAGTTGAAGAATCAAGTCAGTGGGTTTCAGAGGACCAATACGCAATCTTTGATATAAAGAGTAAGGCAACACATTTACCGACGCACCCAAATCCAACATGCAATTATCAATTTTAATTTCACCAATGATGCATGAAATTGCAAATGTACCTAGATCCTTCCGTTTTGGTGCTACCTTACACTGAAGAATGGCTGAGTTGTGCTCCTTCTTAGGTTTTAGTTCTCTTCCTCAGTTAGTACACAATTCCTTAAGTGCCTTTGCATATTTCGGGATCCGCCTTATTGCGTCGAGGAGTGGGGTTGTGATCCCAACTCTGCTGAATAGCTTCAATAAAATTTTAGATTCTGCTGGATCCTCCCTAGGCTGTGATCCCTGCATAGGAAATGGGAGAAGTGGGTCAGAATGGAAAAATTCAGAATTTAAGTTAGGGAGTACCGCGCCGGGAGAAGACGTTATGTCGCCGCGCTAGATGTAATGTTCTCCTCTAGCGCAGGAATAATGTTCTCTTGGGGAGCAGTCTTTGTGTTGACCGCGTCCTCTTCATACATTGATGGCGCGCCCGGTGAAGACTTTAAACCGTCGCGCGCCAGAGTAATGTCCTCATCTTGCGCCGTATCCCTTGACTTTGTTTGCTCTCTCGCCTCATTTGCATCCTTCAACTCCCGTCCTCGCCTCAAGGTAATTGCGCTGACATTCACCGTCGGGTTAGGAACCGTTTGAGATGGTAATTTGCCCTGGTCATTTTTCAGCTCATTAACGACCGTGATCAACTGCGACATTTGCTTTGACAATTCAGAAATGGCACCGTCCGTCTTCGCTTGGAATTGTTGAAGATTCACTGCCAAATCATTAATGGTGAGCAGGTTGCTCTGACCTGACTGATTATAGTTCTTCCTTTGTTGATACTGATCAGCACTGTTGTTGTACTTCTCTTGCTGTTGAAATGGAGGGCGGTAAGGCTGTGCTTGTTGTTGCTGCGGCTATGGTTGCCCTTGGTTCTGCTGCTGGTGCTGATTCTGTATTTGATTATGCTGGTTCTGCCCTTGCTGGTAGAATCCTCCTTAACCATTTGCAGCAAGTCCAAATTGTCTCGAGGCCTGCGTGTTGTTGAAGTTCTGCCCACCCATCATACTCCGCATCATTTCCTTGAGCTCCTTGATTTCATTGGCCATCTGATTGGTGTTGGAATCCACCTGTGAAACGTTCCTTGCTCTGCTGGTGTCATCCCTTCGACTGGTCTCTTCCCTGAAACGAGCACTCTCAGCGGTCTCATTAATCAAATTACGTACCTCAGACGGTGTCAAGTTCAGCACTGTGCCATTAGCTGCGGCATCCAATATCATCCTCTCTAAAGGTCTCAGTCCATCCAGCAAATATTCCACTACCATTCTAGCTGGCACCTGAAGATTGCAGCAACTCTGTTAGCTCTCCAAATAGTCGTACATCGACTCGCTTGGTCCTTGTTTGATCGTTGACAGCTCTCTCCTCACTTGAGTCGCTTTAGCCGGAGGGTAATATTTGTCGAGGAATTTCCTTTGCATTTGATCCCATGTGCGAATGCTACCTGAAGGCAAAGACAAAAACCAAGCTTTTGCTAGGTCAGTTAAACTTAAAGGAAATACTCTTAGCTTAAACCTGTCCTCCGAAGCTGCATATGGTCTCAATGTTTGGCAAATTCCGGTGAACTCTCGTAAATGCCTCATTGCAACCTCTCCCGGTAATCCTCCAAACTTAGGTAAGTGATGTACCACGGCAGTCTTGATCTCAAAGTCGTCTTCTTCTGGATCAATATTGATACACCATGGCTGCTCATTGAAGTTTGGTGCAGACAGCTCTCTCATTGTTGGTTCCGGTCTGTAGGCACACCTGTATGGCTGATACCCGTAAGGCTGCTGCTGCACATATTGCTGAGGCGGAGGCGGTGGGTTAAGCTCATTGAAACCTTCTGCTCGTGCCCCTGCATCCCTAGCCATAAGTTCTCTTTCACGAAGTTCCCTCTGGGGTGCTCTAAACACGCGTTCAAGCTCTTCGTAGAATGGTGGAATTTGTTCATCCTGATTTTCTGGTGGAGATAAAGGATGGATGTTGTTGTTGAGCTGATTTTGTTCGTTGTTTTGGCGGCCATCACCATTAACACTACCTGCGTGCGACATGCTAGAAAGAGCAATTTACCGCAACACAAAAATAACACAAAAAATAATTGAAAACTAAATATAAAAAGAAAAGGAAAAGAAGCTCTTCACTGTAGCAGCTCCCCGACAACGGCGCCAAAATTTGACGCGCGTCGTTGTGCGCGCCAAACTTGTATTTATATCTCCAAGCTTTTAGCTAGTGTAGCGGCAAGCAAGGGTCGAACCCAAGAGAACTAACTGTGAAGCGATTTCCTGTAAATACTGAACTAAAGGGGGTTTAAGTAAATGGTCGCAAAAACGAATGTAAGAAAAGTGTGAATGCCAATCGAGAGAAATATTCAGCTCAGGGAATTCAATAGTGACTGTTATCATCGACTTCTAAAGATACGATCCTATTCAAACGTTTGGTTACTCCGACAAAGGTAATAACCTAAAGTATCCTGACAAAGGTGATACTAGACCTGGATTTTACTACTTGCTTCCACGACAAAGTTTCGATAAGAGTTAATAATTAGAATTGATGAGCTGATAGTTTCATGACAAAGTATACGCTAACCACAAAATACAATTCATGCGATTCAAGATCCAGAGGTACGATTAAATAGAAACATGCATTAAATCCAAGTCTCAAACATGTATGTCACCAATTGAAAACCCTAAACTGAAACAGAAATTTAGCTACTCATAGTCAATACTGAAAAATACATTAAACTGAAAAGAATAATAAAATCGTTCGAAATCACTGTTCACTCCGGAATGCAATGTTCACGCCGAAATCCACTATTCACATCGGAAACACTGTTCATGCCAAAACTCCAAAATTCCGTCCGTCCGTCTCTGTTTCAAACCTCTGTCGTCCAAGCTGCTGTCTCACTCCCTCCGAAACCCTAATTGAGATTGGGCTCTAAAAATTGATTTCAGGCCGCGGGCCCGATTGCTGACGTCATCATAAGCTGATCGCGCCCCAAGAAGTCATTAGGTCGCGCGCTCGGAGAAGACATTAAGTTGCGGCGGACGGTGCTAATGTTGTCTAATGGCACCGAACTCACTGCGATGCGCACCCATTTCCGTCAACGTCGATTTTCTTCCTAAAAACACCGTTTTGAGTTTTCATGTATTCCGAACACCTGAAATGCAAACAACACTAAGAAGTAACTATTCACATAAAAACATGCCGAAATAGTTGGGTTTAAACGGTTTAGCGAGTCGTATAAATACTCCCCATCATAGACCAAGAAGTGTGGGACTTGTTCAATAAAGTGAAAATCAACATCCCACTATTGGAAGCAATCAAGCAAATTCCGCGCTATGCCAAGTTTCTCAAGGAATTGTGAATCAACCGTCGTCGGTCATCACAACTGGAGAAGGTAACCCTTAACGCTCATGTAGCCGCCGTTATTCAAAGATCATTGCCTAGAAAATGCGGAGACCCAGGTGTGTTTTCTATTCCTTGCACTATTGGTAGGATTCGCATAAATAATTGTATGCTGGATTTAGGAGCTTTTATCAATGTATTGCTGCACTCTATTTACTCGCTTGCGTATTGGACCTTTGAAACCTCCTAGACTAACTATTCAGTTGGCAGATAAACCGTGTAAGCAACCTGAGGGTATTATCGAAGATGTTTTAGTGCGGGCAGGAGAACTCGTGTTTCCAGCGGACTTTTATGTCTTGAAAATGGATGGTGGAGACCTGGCCGATGAAGATTGATTGCGATATGGGCTTGCTAACCAATACTGCTAGGTCGCCCCTTTTTGAAGACCTCAAGGATGAAGATTGATTGCGATACGGGCATGCTAACCATGAAGTAGAGGACGAGGTAGTAGAGTTTGACATCTTTAAAGCAATGAAGCATCCACCAGAGCACAACACAGTAAATGCTATTGATGTCGTGAATGACATTGTGAGTAAAGTGAACCCGTCCTATGGAGATGATGGACTCGAGATTGCGCTGAAAAAATCTATCTCCGTATCTGTCTTGGGCAATTGGAAGTGTCATGCCCAGGTATGAAATCAATGAAGTCAGTTTGTTTAAGACTAATACCTTGCTGTCTTCTTTTGTGCAGGCCCCGGTCATCGAGCTTAAACCATTACCAGATCACTTGAAGTACGCCTTCTTAGGAAAGGATGACACATTACCGGTGATTATCAGGAAGGGGCTGGAGCTGGAGCAAGAGCACAAGCTCATCAAGGTCTTGAAAGACAACCAGCAAGCAGTCGGATGGACACTCAGCGATATTCGAGGGATTAGTCCAACAGTTTGCATGCATAGAATCTTGCTGGAAGAGGAGCTAAACCATCGAGAGAACCACAACGTCGACTCAACCCAATAATGATGGAAGTGGTAAGAAAAGAAATTCAGAAATTATTAGATGCTAACGTCGTTTATCCTATTTCAGATAACCATTGGGTAAGTCCAGTGCATGTGGTTCCAAAGAAAACCGGCATAACAGTGGAAGAGCATGAAGCCGGTGAGATGGTAAAGAAGCGAATTCAGAATGGATGGAGGATGTGTATCGACTATAGGAAGTTGAACGCTGTCACTCGTAAGGATCACTACCCCCTTCCTTTCATTAATCAGATATTGGATAGGCTGGCATGTAAGCCATTCTTTTGCTTTCTTGATGGTTTCTCGGGATATAATCAGATCCCTATAACTCCTGAAGACCAAGAGAAAACTACCTTTACATGTCCTTTTGGTACATTTGCATTTAGGCGTATGTCTTTTGGTTTTTGCAATGCACCTGGAACCTTTCAAAGGTTGGTCACTAGTATTTTTTCTAACATGTTAGGTAGTTTCATTGAGGTATTCATGGATGATTTTACGGTGCATGGTGACATATTTGACACATGTTTAGAGAATTTGAACAAGATGCTAGGGAGATGTGTATCAATGAACCTTGTATTGAATTATGAAAAGTGTCATTTCATGGTCACACATGGTGTGGTGCTTGGGCATATAGTGTTGCAAGAAGGGATTAAGTTAGATAAAGCAAAAATTGACATGATTCTTAGTCTTCCTTACCCTTTAAATGTGCAGTATGTTAAGTCTTTTCTTGGGCATGCTGGCTTCTATCGTTGTTTTATTAAGGATTTTCTAAGAAGGCGCTGCCCTTGACTAACCTCTTGCAAAAAGATGCTCCTTTAGTTTTTAGATAAATGCAAGGAGGCGTTCGATGAGCTTACACACGTGCTAACTAGTGCACCCATCATCCAAGCAGTTGTCTTTGCACTTGAAAAATTTCGCTCTTACATACTTGTCTCTAAAGTTATTGTGTTTTCTGATCATGCAGCCATTAGGTACTTAATGACCAAGAAAGAGTGCAAGCCGCGGCTGATTAGATGGATCCTTCTTCTTCAGGAGTTTGACGTGGAGATTAAAGACAAGAAGGGGATCGAGAACACAGTGGCTGACCACTTGAGCAGGTTAGTACGAGAAGAAGAGACGCTGCCCATTGTTGAGACATTCCCCGATGAGCATTTATTTGCTGTCAGTGAGAACACACCATGGTATGCCAACATTGTTAACTACCTGGTATATTACATTTGGGATGACCGTTGTTTGTGGAGATAGGGGCTGATCAAATAGTTAGATGTTGTGTGCCTGATATTGAGATCCCATCTGTTCTTTATTTTTGTGATGAACATGCTTGTGGTGGAGATTTTGGTCCTTAGAGAACTGCTAGGAAATTGCTTGATAGTGGATTCTTTTGGCCCCATTTATTTAGAGTGCTCATAACCATTGTAAGAATTGTGATAGGTGCCAAATAGTAGGGAATATTTCAGCTCGGAATCAAATGCCCCAAACCCCGATAGTTGTTGATGAGATGTTTGATATTTGGGGCATAGACTTTATGGGACTGACGTTGACGTTTTAGGCAAGCAAAATGAAGTGCTATTCTAGTCACGCAAATATCAAACAATATTTATAATCGAGTGAACTCGGGTCGATCCCATCTTAAAAGCTTTGCAACAATTGCCACTTGTTGAATCCATCATGAGGGAAATCTCTTTGAAGCGCTCATAAGCCTCATAGAAGGTTTCATCGTCATGTTGAGTAAATTGATTGATTCTATCCCGAATCTTTGTTGTCTTTGAACGAAGATTGGATCAAGAAGGCTTGCGCTAGTCCCTCCCAAGTGTTGAATGTATCCGGTTCATGACTCATCAACCAATCCTTAGACTTTCCGGACAGTGAGAACGGAAAAACCTTCATATATACCCACTCTTGTTAAATGCCCAACATCTTGTATGTACGGCATAGCTCCACTCTTGTATGGAGGAGGGCGGACTTGATCTCAAATTCTTGGTCTTCACACGCTCCGGCAAGCAAGTAGGAGAACCATAATGTCCAATGGTTGGGGCGATGTATGGCCCAACCGGTCTTTCTTCTTCCTCTTGCGGTAGAGGGGCATTTCCTTGCCTTCTAGGAATTTGTGGATCCATATTTTCCGGTTGTTCGGCAAGTGTGATAGGCTTGTGTGAACGGAGGGATGAGAAGGTTGGCTTGTAGTTGAGGTAGAAGCTTGTTCTTGTACTCTCTTGCTCTTTGCTCTAGTTTGCATTCAAACACTTATGAAGCAATCAAAGAGAGCTTTTTTAAGTGTGAACTTTAAATAAAGTCAAACAAGAATAGCACGCACGCAAGCAATCACGACAACTAAATAAAAGAAAAATAGAAAGTGAAGTAAACAAACTAAAAGTAATACTAATTAGCAATCTAGTCTAAAAGCTATTCCCTGGCAACGGCGCCATTTTGACGTTGACGTTTTAGGCAAGCAAAATGAAGTGCTATTCTGGTCACCCAAATATTAAACAATATTTATAACCGAGTGAACTCGGGTCGATCCCAAGAGAAAAGCCTAGACTAATTGATAACTAATTAATGCTACTATTGAAAGTCTACGGTTTAGGGGGGAAGGCGATTAGGAATTCAAGTCCGCTTATAATTTAGCCTAATGTCAAGAGTGTATGTCACTCTCGCACACAAACACTCCATTTATGATCATACAATAGCTATTATACATCCTATGTTCAATTCTCATTCCATCCTTAGGAGTTGTACTCATGCATACTCACTTAGGCATTTCATCAAACACTTGGTGTGCATACAATGAATACATAGCTAAGGCACAAATAATCAAACCAAACTTCATTCAATACAATAAAATAGTGTTCTACATCATATCCAATCCTAGGGGATCCATTTGATCCCCAATCACATAAACAACTACTCACTCATAATGAGTGTGCACAAATACATGATTAATAAGTGAAACATGAATGTAAATACAAAGTTAAGGGTTAGAAAAGTAGTCTAGGTCTTGAATGATCTTCAATCCAAGCTCCAATCTTCAACCAAGCTTGATCTTCTCCAAAGGTTTGATCTTTGCTCTTTAGGGTTTGAGAGAGTTGGTGAGTTTTCTTGAAATTGAGATCCTCCTTTCTCTCACTTCAAAGCTTTCCATTTATACCTAGAAGGTTTGACCAGCATTGACCGCGTTGACCGAGTTGACCAGCATTGATCGAGTTGACCAGCATTGACCGAGCTGACCGAGTTGACATGTGTTGACCGAGTCAAATAGTTGACTCGAACGAGTAAACTTTCCAGAGGGTTCCAATTTGGCCGAGTGAGTCAGTGACTCGGTCTTGGGCTTCTTGACTCGGGCAGAACTGACTCGGGGGAGTCAACTTTCCAGAGAGTTTAAAATTGGCCGAGTGCTTTGATCCGGGGGAGTCGAAGTCCAGGCCGAGTCACATTGACTCGGGCAAATCTTCATTACCATGATTCTTTTGCGCTTTCACCCGCAGTCGACTGGATTTTGTCCGAAACTCTTCTAAGCTGCTGCGTGACTCCAACTACTAGATATAAACTTGAAACGTATGCGAAAAGCATCAAAAGACTTATATAATTTCATGGAATGAACAAGAACCATAAGGATAATGCGCGTAAATACTATCTACTTGGCGCGCACATCAGCAAGGCCTGCCACTTGCCGGTTGAGATAGAGCATAAGGCCTATTGGGTAATTAAATCATGTAATTTGGACTTGGCTAGTGCAGTTAGTGAACGGAGGCTGCAACTGAATGAGTTAGGGGAGCTGCGTTTGGAGGCTTATGAGAGCCGATCAAACTACAAAGCGTCAACCAAGCTTTATCATGACAAGTTTATTCACAGGCGCTCATTAGACACTGGGTAGAAGGTATTATTATTTTCATCTAGACTTAAAATAATGCCTAACAAGTTGCGTTCCCGTTGGACAGGTCCCTACATTGTTGTGAAAGTTTTCAACCATGGAGCTTTAGAGCTTGAGAAACCAAGTACGGGCGAGAAGTTTGTGGTGAATGGGCAATGTGCCAAACACTACCATGGAGAGGAAGTCCCGGGTGATGAGGAGTTCTATTTGGCCGACCCGGCATGTGCTTAAAATGGGAGGTATCGTCAAGCCAAAGACGTTAAACAAGTGCGCTTTGCAGGAGGCAACCCGGTGTTTTATATTTTAGTTATTAGCGTAAGTCAGTGAATATGGCGCCCCAAGGCAATATTACAACAGCTCCGGCTTTATACATTATGTGCTTTAATGTTCTCTTTAGGCTCGCTAGTTAATGTGCGCTTGGAGTAACCTTGTGTTAGGAGCTGAATTTTGTTAGTCATTTGCTCATGTTAGTTGTTCGTTCCTTTTGTTTGCATTTTGTATGACTACACTTCTCTTAGATTTCACCATGAGGACACAGTTCTATTCAAGTGTGGGGTGGGAAGTTAGTATGCTTTGTTCATCATGTTTCCCTTTAGTAGCATGCATTAGTTAGTAGTTAGAGCACGTTAGTTAGTTTTTTTTTTGTGTGATGTAGTTGCTGAGTTGTGCTGCTGAATTGTTGTGTATATCCTGCTGAGTTGCTGCTGATTTTTGGATGTAGTGGCTGAGTTGTGAGTATATGTTGCTGCTGAATTGCTACGAGACAATATGATGCCATGTGAATGCTGGTTTTATGAGATGATGTCTATTCTATGAAATTTTGACATGTATGCTTTGCATGATTTCTAAAATATTATGATGCTTGCGCTTTAATGTTATATGTTCTTTTGAGTTGAGATATGACAGGATGTGGAGTTGACAGCAATGTCCTAGAGAGACTTGACATTCATTTGGAGGTTCAAAGGATTAGTTGCGCAGCGCGCTAGATTGGTGGAGGTTGGCACTTCGAGTTATGAGGGGTGACATTGACTCCATCTTTGCAGCGTTACGCAGTGGTGGGACGGGAAAATAAGACGTCCTATCTCTAGTCTGAGTAACTGGGAATGGGTGGGTAACCCTTATCCTGCCTCGCACTGAAAGGGCAATGATGAGAAAGAGCGAGACGCATTCCATATGTTGTTATTCGAAGGCTATGATTGGAACGGTTCAAAGTAGAAAGCAAAGCTCAAAAGGACAAGCTGTTTACATTAGAAAGCTCGGAAACAAAACAAAAAATTCAGATTTGCAAGATGAAGAAAAAAAGCAAGAGAAAAGAAAAGCAATCGAAAGAATGTCCTACAGGAAAAGAAGAAAAGTTGAGCTCCTCGTAGCTATGTTCGATTGTGTGAGATCGATTACTCTTTTGTAGTGTGAGATCGATTACTCTTTTGTAGTGTGAGATTGATTACTCTTTTGTAGTGTTTTCTTATCGCAGATGTGTTCAATATCGCATTTGGATTTATTGCATAATTGGAGCATTGTCAGTCATTTATTCAAGGTCAAGAAAAGAAAAGTCAACGGCAGTCAACAACAGCTGAACCGAAGACCTGCTGGTTCAATCAGAACCGGTTCAAGCAGATTTGGTTCAACTAGTTCATATCCAAAACCCTAAACCTAAACTTAAGAGGAAAAAAGGAGGCAGTACGACTGTGACGGGCGACTGACTGAGACGACAAGAGTTTAGAGAGAGAAGCTGCTAGGAATGACGACTGTGATGGGAGACTGACTGAGACGACCGGAAGTCACTGTTCATCGGGGTTTACTGTTTATTATTTACTATTCATTATTTACAATTCACCTGTTACTATTCACGCCCGAAATTACTATTCATGGCCGGAAGTACTATTCACCGAGTTTTCTGTATTACTTCAGTTTCTTACTTAACTCAGTTTTAATTGTATTCGATAGATGCCATGAGTAGCTAAACCGTTATTTCAGTTTGGGGTTTGCATTGCAACATATAGTTTGAGGTCAATGAATTGTTCGAGCTAGTGATTTACTGCCTTGATTGTGAACTGAATGCTTTGATTATCAATTTAGCGCAGCTTAGCAGTGAGCTAGGTTGATATGAATTGTGTTATACTTGACTGGATTGCATTGTTAGCTAAGCCTAGTGGTAGAACTAACTTGTGGTGTTAGTTGAGTAACTATTATACATGTTCGAGAACTTAGCGGTTAAGAACAAGTAGAACTTGGAGTGCAGCGTATTCATTAGTTGATGCATGTTGTTTGATCGAGGATAGCTAGTTGCAATGTATCCCCTGAACTAATTCTTTCCAATTGATAGATAGACACTCCTTGAAACTGTTCTGCTTAGTTCCTAGAACTATCTTTAGAATTCTATCCTACTTGCTCTCTTTGGTTTCGACCCTGCTTACCACTTGCTAAGCGTTAAGAGGAACTATAAAAACAAATTTGAGGCGCACAACGATGCGCTGTCAAATTTTGGCGCCGTTGTCTGGAGAGCAACATTCAATATAGAGTTCTGAACTTTGTTTTGCTTGGTTTTGCTTGTTGTGGTGCAGATTTGGAAAGAAAAAAAAAGAGAGTTTTTGCCGTAGTGAACAGTGTTGTCGTCAAGGGAGTGAATAGTGTCACCGGAGTCCGATTGGAGATTAGAAGACCTCTTTCTGAGCAGAACCGGCCAACGGTCCGCAGTCATCGCTTACCCCATGTGCTATGTGCTTTTTTAGCCATCCGAGATCGTTTACATTTTCATTTTGAATTGTTTAGTTTTCTATTTTGCATTTTGGCCTTTTCCATTGTTTATTTGTTTTTGCATTTTACTTGTCTTTCAGTATGTCTAATGCATGAGGCTCCCATGGAAGTATCCATGGCAACAATGAATCTGATCCCATCAACAACCCAGCAATACCCCAATACTATGATGAGCCGGAGAGAGTCTTCAATCAAAGACAAAGAGCAGCTCGTTATAATAGAGGAGAAAGGATGGAGAAACAAGATGATTATGCATATGCATCTCCTCCTCAACAACAACAATATGCACCTCCTCTTCAACGGAGGAGGAACAAGTCACCTACACTCAGAGAGCGCTCATCTCCAACATTCAACAACCAACCATGGTTTAAACACTGATCCTGATGAAGATGACTTTGAAGTGAAAACTGCAGTGGTCCACCATCTTCCCAAATTTGGAGGGCTGGCAGGAGAAGTTGCATGGAGGCACTTGCAAGAATTCAATGGGATATGTCGGACTTTATGGCAGTATGCTGCCCCCGAAGAGAGGTTCAAATTAAAAGTGTTTCCATTAAGTTTGACTGACCTTGCAAAAACTTGGTTTCTCTCTTTGCCTTCAGGAAGTATCAGATCTTGGGAGCAAATGCAAAGGATGTTTCTCGGCAAATATTATCCCCCTGCTAAGGCTGGAGAGTAAGGAGAGAGCTGTCCAACATAAAACAAAGCCCATGTGAGTCAATGTACGATTATTTGGAAAGATTCAGTGCCTTGGAACACAGCTGTTATAATTTGAGTATGAAAGAGAAGATGCTTCTATAATATTTATTGGATGGATTGAGGCACTTGGAGAGGATGTTGTTGGATGCAATAGCTAGAGGCACAATTTTGAATTTGACACCTGCTGAGGTGTGAGAGCTGTCAATGAGAATGCCGAGAGTGCTAGATTCTGGGATGATACCGGTAGGAGAGATGATACCGGTCGAGCAAGGAATGTCTCACAAATGGATTCCAATACAAATCACATGGCCAGTGAAATTAAGGAGCTCAAGCAGTTGGTGTAGAAGCTTATGGTTGGGCAAGTCAGTGGAGTTAAGGCTTGTGAATTTTGTGGTGTAGCGACCCACAAAACCGATGAGTGTCCTAGCCTACATGAAGAAGAGGCAGTTGATGTTAATGCTATGGGAGGAGTCCAACATTTCAACAATAGGCAAGGACCTAGACAGTTTGGACTTGCGGCACATGGTTTCAGCTGGAGAAATGAAGGGGGATTCAATCAAGGGTAGAATCAGAATCAAAACCAAGGACAAGGACAAGCCTACCGCCCACCATTTCACTAACAAGAGAGATACAATGGAAATGGTAATTCTTATGGGCAGCAACAAAGACGCAACTACAATCAACCTGGCCCGACCAATGTCAATCACAACCAAGCTATCCCGAGCAATGTGAATCAAGGTAAGTCATTAGAAGAAGTGGTTAAGGAGTTGGCGATAACTATATAAAATAATCAAGCCATGACCGATAGCACCCTAGCTGAGTTGTCGAAGCAAATGTCTCAATTGGCAGCCACCGTGTCCGAGCTAGAGACTGATAAGGATAAGGGAAAGCTCCCCTCGCAAACAATTCCCAACCTAAGAGGGAATGTTAATGCATGACGTTGAGAAGTGGGAAGAAAAATGCAGAAGAGGCGAGACAAGGAATCGGAACAGAGAGTACCGCGCCCCTTGAGAACATTAGCACGGCGCGCGGACCACTAATGTCTTCATCCGGCGCGGATCCCCGTGCTCCAAATTTTAAACTTCGCGGCATTAACCCTCCATTTCCATTTCCTATGCAGATTGCCAAATCAAAGAAGAACCCAGCAATGGATCAGGAGCTGCGAGAGCTATTCAGCAAGGTGAAGATCACGATCCCCCTCCTCGACGCAATCAAGCAGATTCCAAAATGTGCAAAGTTTCTTAAAGATTTGTGCACCACTCGTAGAGGAGGAGTCAGACCTGAGCAAGTAAGTTTCAAGCCAAACATCTCAGCCATTCTTTAAGGCAAAGTTGCACAAAAGTGCAAGGATCCATGTACCTTTACAATCTCTTGCATTATTAATAAGGTCCTGGTGGATAATTGCATGTTAGATTTGGGTGCCTCCATTAATGTCTTATTTTACTCATTGTATCAAATCTTGCAAATTGGCCCTCGTAGACCCACTAATTTAATCATTCAGCTGGCTGACAGATCATGTACCAAGCCTGAGTGTATAATAGTTGATGTGTTAGTGCATGTAGGTTGATTTCTATGTGATGAAGATGGAAGGTGAGGTAGACACCTCCCAAGTCCTGCTAGGGAGACCTTTTATGGTGACTGCAAGAATAAAGATTGATACATATACGTGTGATCTTTTTATGGAGGTAGACAGGGAAGTCATTAAATTCAATATCTATGAGTCTATGTGATTCCCTCCCGACTTTGCAGGAATACATGCCTTGGACACCATTGAAGTTGCGGAGCTCATAAAATATGAAGAAGACATACTGGAGCCATTAACCGAAGAAGTTGTTGCTGGGCAGTTGCCCCATGGTGCTGCCAGGATGAGGTTAATGCAATTAAATTATGCAATGAAACAAAACTTGTCCCATCTGTTGTGCAGGCCCCCGAGATTCAGTTAAAACCTCTACCGGAGCACTTGAAGTAAATTTTTCTAGGAGATGGTGAGACGCTTCCCCTCACCATTCAGAGTGACTAGAAGAAGATCAAGAAGTCAGTTTGGCGCGCGTGCTAAAAAAGCATGAAATAGCAATCGGTTGGACATTGGCTGACATTCAAGGAATCAATCCAGCAATCTGTATGCATCGGATTCTGTTAGAGGGAGGAGCAAAACCTGTGAGACAACCTCAGCGGCGTTTGAATCCTATAATGATGGAGGTTGTCCAAAAAGAAGTGTAGAAGCTCCTGGATGCCGGTGTGATTTACCCAATATCAGAAAATGTGAATGTTATTAGCACCAAATGGATATATAAGAACAAGTCTAATGAGAAGGGCAATATTACAAGGAATAAAGCCAGACTAGTAGCTCAAGGGTACACACAAATAGAGGGAGTAGACTTTGATGAAACCTTTGCTCCTGTTGCTCGCATGGAACCAATCAGACTCCTTGCATTGGCTTGTCACCTGAAGTTCAAGCTGTATCAAATGGATTTCATAAGGCATTTTAGAATGGGATCTTGACTGAAGAAGTCTATGTTGCTCAACCAAAGGGATTCGAGAATCCTCATCATCTGAATCTTGTCTACAAGCTAAAGAAGGCTGATAGAGCCTATTTATACACACTATTTAGATCCTAACCCTATGCTTGTTTGCATTATTTTGTGTACAAGATTACTGGTTTCCAGTGTTTTTGTATTTCAGGGCAAAACAAGGGCCTAAGTCGGATACGCGCTAACAGACAGCTTTTAAGGAGCGCATCATACAGCCTGCGGAGCTAGCAGCGCAAACAGATAGGAGTTGGCAGAATCAGCTACGGTGCGCTAACCGATCGCGCTAGTCAGTGTGCCGTGCGCCATGCGCAGATAGTGGTGTTGCCAAGGTTGGGCCTCTTGAGCAGTATATAAAGAGAAGAAGGCTAGGGTTTGAACAATTGATATCATCCAGACACACCACAACACACGGAAGAGCAGCAGAACAGAAAACACACGAGCTTACTGAGAGGACCTGCGCTAGCCGACTGCGCCAGCCGAGACACTGCAACCTGCACGCATCTGCTTGTTGCTGTTTTCTGTGATACTTTAGATATTATTTACTGTTTCTATGATGTTTACTACTAGCATGTCTAGCTAAACGCTTAGTATCGGTTGGGCATGAATCTATGAGTATTTCCTTTGAGACTTGCGCTTAATGCATAGCTTGTTTGCTTATATTAATTCTGTGCATACTGTTGACAGCTAGTTGCATGAGTAGGGGAAGCCTTGAACCGCAATCTTACTCTTATTACTTGTTTGTTATATGTTAAACTAGTTGAATAGCCTGATGGTGACAACTAGGAGTAACTGATAGAGGCTATTTGTACGCATTATTTAGATCATAACCCTATGCTTGTTTGCAATATTTTATGAGCAAGATTACTCGTTTCTAGTGTTTTTGTATTACAGGACAAAACGAGTCTTTGAGTCGGATACGCGCTAACAGGCAGCGTTCTAGGAGTGAAAGATCCGCCTGCGGAGCTAGCAGCACAAACAGGAGAGAAGTTGGCGAGAGTCAGCAGAGGTGCGCTAGCCCATGCGCTAGCCGATGCCGTGCGCCAAGCGCAAAGTCCAGTACTGCCTAATCTTGACGTGACCAGATTTGGAAGTTGCCAAAAGTGAGCTTCCCAAGCAGTATATAAACAAGAGGAAGGCTAGGGCAACAAGGAGGAGAAAGAGACTTTCTCGAGACGCACCAGAGATCACCAAGAGGCACTGCGCAGCAGAACTGGAAAACACACGGACTTGTTGAGAGGATTTGCGCCAGCCGACTGCGCCAGCCGAGAAGACAAGCTGCACGCACTGTTTGCTACTGTTTTCTCATACACATTAGTCATTATTTACTATTCTATGATGTTTATCACTAGCATGTCTAGCTAAACTCTTAGTGTTGGTTGGGCATGAATCTATGATGTATTTTCTTTGAGACTTGAGCTTAATGCATAGTTTACTTACTTGTATTAATCCTGTGCATACGGAGACAGCCAGTTGCATGAGTAGGGGAAGCCTTGAACCGCAATCTTACTTGTGTTGCTTGCTTGTCATATGTTAAACTAGTTGATAGCTTTACGGTGACAACTAGGAGTAACGAGCTAGGGTGATCAGTTGCTACTTTGAACGGATTCGCAGCTGTTTTAGTCTATGTTCTAAGGATTAATAGCACATGAACTTTGAACGGAACATGCGCACGTGTTAGAAAGCCTTGACCGGACACTAACCCAAGTAAACCGAAAACTATAGACGTTTAGAGTCGATGATAAGGAATGCACTCATAGAGGATTGTCTGCCCAATGCTTCTCATAATCATAGTATTTAATCTCTACTGCTTGCGCACGTCTAGTGCAAATTTCCTGCGTTACACTAGTTACTGTTCACTTGCACATCGCGCATTTCAATCACTCACACACCCCCCCCCCCATTTTCGTAAGTGTAGGTTGCTAGCTAAAGACTTACTATTTGCTCCCTGTGGAGATCGACCCTTACTTAACCGTTGTACTGAGTGGAAGAGGAAGGATTATATTTGACGCGTACAACGACGCGCGATCAAATTTTGGCGCCGTTGCCGGGGAGCAACACAGCTAAGTTTTAGCTAGCTTACATTTTTTTCATTTTTAGTAACTAGTTATTTCGGTTTGTTTTCTCGTTGTTGTTTCTGACAGCGCGCAATCACATCAGCCTGCGCATCCTTGAAACAGTTGCGCTGCGCAGATTCTAGTTGCGCTCTGACAGACGCAACAGCTTCGTTGCCTTTTAATATCATTTTTCTTTGAGATTCAAAAAAACAGGTATGGACGATAACAGTATCATTGGAGATAACCTAGGGGACAGAACCCCAGAGGAAGCAAGGGCACACAACCGCGCAGCCCTGTTCAGAGAGGAAGTGCAGCGCGAGGTCGAAGCACGGATGGCTGCCGAACCATACCATGCGCCACCCGTTCGACCAGTCGCGCGACGCAGGACAGTGCGCGAGATGTCAGCCCCGATCACTGTCAACCAGCCTTGGTGCATCGTGCTTCCGCCAGACGGACATTTTGAGCTAAGGAGCTCGCTCATCCATCACATGCCCAAGTTCCACGGGATGAACAACGAAAATCCAGTCAAGCATGTGCGAGAGTTCCTAGTCATTTGCGAGAACATGAAGACCGAAGGGGAGAGTGATGAGGCGCTGAAAATGAAGGCATTCCGATTTTCATTGTGTGATACAGCCACACATTGGTTGATGAATTTACCCGCAGGATCCATTCACACATGGGAGCAGCTGCAGAAGAAATTCCTAGATAAATTCTATCCAGCAGCAAAGATTGCGCTGCTCAGAAGGGAACTGGCCGCGCCAAGGCAGAGCGCAGGGGAGTCTCTGTCAGAATATTACGAGCGTTTCAGGGAGCTGGAGGCCAACTGTTACATTCACGGCCTGCCCCAGAATGTGCTGATAGAGAACTTTCTGAATGGACTGCTTCCCATGGAGCTGCGACTACTGAATGCATGCGCAGGCGGGCACATTTGCAACATGTACCCAGAGGATGCGTGGCAGCTGATAGAAGACTCTGCTGGGCAGGTAAGACATCAACTAACGCTTGAAAATAGTCGTGCTCGCTCTGTGCATCAGGTAGAAGCAAGCGCTGAGATCAAGGAAATGAAGGCCATGCTGCAGAAATTGATGAGTGCGCAGAGCGCACAACCAGTTGCGCCAAAGGTATGTGAATTCTGCAGGTCCACCGAGCACAAGACAGATGAATGCCCAACACTTTTGAAGAATCTGGAGATGTCAACGCTCTTGGAGGATGGGACAACAGAGGGCCGCAGAGGCAGAATCAGCCGCGCTTTGGGCTTGCCGCAAATGGATTCAGATGGAGGGAAGAGAACAATTTCCAGAGGCAGTCCACTGATCAGCGCGCGCCACAGCAGACGCAACCAGCTGCGCCCTACAATCCACTGCATCGCCGCAATGACGCACCAGCGCATAACAACCAGCAACCAAGGCGATCCCTAGAAGATATCGTGGGGCAGCTAGCAGACACAGTGCGCAAAAATGATGAAAAATATGACAAAAGGTTCGAGTCCATCGAAAAGCAGTTATCACAGATCGCAACCACGGTATATGAGCTAAAAAAGAGCGATGGCAACCTGCCTTCGCAAGTGATTCAGAACCCTAAAGGAGGAGTCAATGCAGTGACACTGAGGACTGGGCGCACAGTAGGAACAGAGCAGACCGCGCAGGCGCCCGCGCAACCAGTTGCGCAAGTCCCGGATCCAGCAGATCAGAATGCGCAACCAGAGCAAGATGCGCAACCAGAAGCGCCAACCACAAACCAGCAGGGCAACACGCCAGGTATGTCTCAGTCCAGAAACAAGGACATAAATTGTACTAACATACCTGCACCTTTCCCTATGCAGGCACCATTGGCTAGAAAGGAAGCGTTGGACAAGGAGCTTTATGAGTTGTTCAGCAAGGTGGAAATCAATATTCCCCTCATTGAAGCTATTCGGCAAATTCCCAGGTATGCAAAGTTTTTAAAAGAGCTGTGCACAAACAAAAGGAGGAAGGGCGAATGCGCACAGGTAATGCTAAATGCACAGGCCTCAGCAATCGTGCAACAAAAGGTACCACCTAAGTGCCGAGATCCAGGTACATTTACTATTCCATGCACGCTAGGTAAGACCACAGTGAGTAATTGCATGATCGATTTAGGCGCATCCATCAATTTGCTACCTTATTCCCTATATACGACATTGCGCCTTGGACCACTAAAGCCTGCAGGTCTCACCATTCAGCTAGCAGATAGATCGTGCAAACAACCTGCAGGCATGATAGAAGATGTCCTAGTTCGAGTAGGAGAGCTGGTGTTCCCAGCAGATTTTTATGTGCTCAAAATGGAGGGTGAATCAAGCGTCAGCGGTGCGCAGATCCTCCTAGGCAGACCGTTTCTGATGACCGCGAGCACAAAGATAGACGTGTGGAGGGGCACGCTCTCCATGGAGGTAGATGGCGAAGAAATCCATTTCAACATATTCAAGGGGATGCAGCATCCACATGAGGACGCTACAGTGCACGCAATGGACAGCATTGACGATTTAGTCACAGAAGCGCAATGTGCGAGCGCAACCGTAGGACCAGAGCTACTGACACAGGCAGAGCTGGAGGAGCAAGAGGAAGAGCTGAGCAGTGCGGAACCAGCACCCACACAGGTACGTGATATAGTTCATATTTGCACCGCTAACAAAATCTTGCCCTCTATTGAACAGGCACCCAAGATCGAACTGAAGCAACTCCCAGAGCACCTCAAATACATTTTCTTGGGAGATGAGGACACCCTGCCAATGATCATAAAGAAAGGATTAGAAGAGGAGCAGGAGGCACGCTTACAGCAGGTACTGCGCAAGAACCAGCGCGCCATAGGATGGACACTTGCCGATCTGCGCGGAGTGAGCCCAGACGTGTGCATGCATAGGATTCTATTGGAAGATGGTGCCAAACCATCCAGAGAGGCTCAGCGCAGGTTGAATCCAAATATAATGGAGGTAGTGCAAAAGGAAGTCCTGAAATTGCTTGGCGCAGGGGTCATCTACCCCATCTCGGACAGCAAATGGGTCAGTCCAGTGCACGTTGTGCCTAAGAAGGGAGGAATCACAGTGGAAGAGAATGCGCAGGGCGAGCTAGTTCCCAAGCGCATTCAGATTGGCTGGCGCATGAGCATTGCGCCAGAGCCGCCACCAGATGCACCAGAGGGAGAACTGGAACCTATTGCTTACATTTCTTCTTCCTCTTCATCTACCCTCGTTACAGCAGACTTCTCACATATTATCCATGCTGACTACCCTTCTCACCCTTGGGGGGGGGGGGGGGGGGGTGATCGCGCGTCGTTGTGCGCGTCAAATATAATTCCTTCCTCTCCCACTAGTACAGCGGTTAAGTAAGGGTCGATCTCCACAGGGAGCAAGCAGTGAGTCTTAGCCAGTAACCTACACTTAAGAAAACGGGGGTTGCGTGAGCGATTGGGGGTTTTGCGCGATGCGCGAGTAACAGCAAATATCGTAACGCGGGAAATTGCACTAGATGTGCGCAAGCAGTAGAGATGAAGTACTATATTTATGAGAAGTATTGGGCAGACAATCCTCTATGAATGCATTCCTTATCATCGACTCTAAACGTCTATAGCTTGTGTTTTACTTGGGTTAGTGTCCGGTAAAGGCTTCCTAACACATGCGCATGTTCCGTTCAAAGTTCATGTGCTATTAATCCTTAGAACTAGGTTAAATAGCTGCGAATCCTGTCACAGTAGCAGCTGCCTACCCTAACTCGTTACTCCTAATTGTCACGGTAAGTTTGCGGTTCAAGGCTTCCCCTACGCATGCAACTAGTTTAACATGTGACAAGCGAGCTACACAGGCAAGTTTGCGGTTCAAGGCTTCCCCTACTTATGCAACTAACTGTCTCAATACGCACAGAATTAATACAAGTAAATAAACTATGCATTAAGCTCAAGTCTCAAAGGAATACATCACAGATTCATGCCCGACCAACACTAAGTGTTTAGCTAGACATGCTAGTGGTAAACATCATAAAATAGTAAGATAACATCTAATGTATCGGAGAAAACGGTAGCAAACAGAGCGTGCAGTTTGTCTTCTCGGCTGGCGCAGTCGGCTGGCGCAAATCCTCTCAACAGGTCCGTGTGTTTTCCAGTCCTGCTGCACAGTGCCTCCTTGCGTCCTCTGGTGCCTCTGGAACAGCAGTCTTTCGAACTCCTTGAAACCCTAGACTCTCTTTCTTCTTATACTGCTCAGGAGGTTCATCTTTTGGCAGCTTCCAAATCTGGTCACTGGGATTTTGCGCTTGGCGCACAGCATTGGTCGGCGCAATCGGGTAGCGCACCTCTGCTGTCTTTCGCCATCTCTTCTTTTGTTTGCGCCGCTAGCTCCACAGGCTGATCTTTCACTCCTAGAACGCTGCCTGTTAGCGCGTATCCGACTCAGGGGCTCGTTCTGACCTGATATACAAAAACATTGGAAACGAGTAATCTTGCCCATAAAATATTGCAAATAAGCAAGGGGTTATGATCTAAATAACGTGTATAACTAGGCTCTATCAAACCCCCCACACTTGCCCCTTGTTCGTCCCGAACAAGTACTGAAACGCGGATACAATTACCTTTTCTGGAGACTAGCGCACAGCCTTGCATTCTGGCGCAAGATGCACAGTTGCTCAACTTGTGCTGCTCTATCACCTGCGCACAACTGCACTCAATAGTTCTAGTATAATAATTCCGAAAATTCATTACCTCTCAGCCAGGATGAAGATCTTTGGATGACTGGGAGATAGCTCTTCTTAGGCTCCTGGTCGTCAGCTCCCGCTCCGAAGATAGGTATATGGTTTCTTGCGCGAGCTTCTTCCAGTGCGTGATTCGTTCGCACACTTCCTGGGAACCTGAGCCTTTGATGATATCCTTGTGGTCTTGCGCACACAGGTACTAAGTAGTGCGCATGCTGATTCTTTGTAACGCAAATCATCTGCTTCTGCTGGTATTTTCTTTTGTACAGCTTCCTTTCCAAAAATTTTTTTATTTTATTCCCAGAACAGTTCCAATCTCAGCCTTCGGATAGCAGCTATGGAACTCGCTCCGCTCTCCCTCCTTGGTTTGTCTGCGCCGGTCAGCGCACGCGTTTACATCCGCGCCCGCTTTCCTTAGCTTGACATCCAGAGAGAAGGTGGTCTGTTTTCCCACCTCGCCACGCTTGGGTATTTTGCCTTTTTGCATCCGCGTGACTGAGCGCGCTCTTTTGTTCCGAAGGTTGCGAAGCACCGGCCTCTACTAGCGCAATCGACCATATACCTCGCCTTCGAAGCAGAAGCGACTAACCGCCTCTCTGGAGCATTTCTATCAACTCCACATCCCCTGTATATCCCAACTAACAGGAGCAGAAAAAACGAAAAAATTATGCTAAAACAGTAGATAGCAGTGCACGCAATACGGATAGCGCAAAACAAGCTGGAGCGCATGCGCATCCTGCACCTTAGCGCACTACTGCTACTAGTTTTCTTCAACTTAACTAAGCTATACTAAAAATGCTAAAAACATGAAATGTAAGAGTAACGCCCCCCCCCCCCCACACTTGAACAGAGACGTGTCCCCACGACTCAAGCTCAAGCGCACGGAGGTTGCGCACATGCATGCAATGCAACGAAAATAAAGAACGTAAGAGTAAACACGAATAGTCACACAAAACATAGCAAGGGGTGCACAGAATGTAGGGCTCAAATATTCAGCGCACAAAATAGTCACTAGACGCAGCAATTAATAAAAGACACCACCCTAAAGTAAAATCACTGCGCCTGCCCTTGGCCTTAGAAGTCCTCCGAGCTAGATGCAGCCTCTGAAGAATCAGTCGTGGAGGCGGTGCTGGAGGATGGGGGTACAATGGTGAGGGGGTCAGGCTGCTCGGCCTCGGAGAGTGACTCCCATAAGGAATCGGAGTTGACGCTGGGAAAGTTAATTGGGGACTCCGGAACAGAAGGCCGGGCAGGGGAAACTACTGGTGAAGGTATCGGTGCCGGTGCAGGTGCAGGGGTGGGCTCTGCTGGGGCTGGGGTTGGAGCTGGTGCTGGAGCTGGAGAGGGTGCTGGAGCTGGAGCTGCTGAAGTTTCTGGGGTACGGGTAGGAGGTGGATGGTGCAGGCTGAGGAGAGGGGGAATTGCGTCTCCAAATTTCCACCCGGATGGTGGACTCATACTTAAATCCGCCCCCTCTGGCGCTAAGTATTCTGGGGTTACCTGGTCTGCGGCGGGTCTCATCGTGCGCTGGCTCCGGTCAATCGTGGTCAATGCTCCCCAAAACCCTAAAAATCGAAACTGCTCAGAATCCTCCGAAATTTGCACCGAACGAGCGCCTACTGGTCGCCTACACAACGCACAACACAGCACTCCAAGCCGCGCACTCTAGCCTGGTGCGATTTCAAAACCCTAAAAACTGTCTTCTCCGCGCAAACCCTAACAGAAGCGGCTCAAAGCGGGATCGGGGGTTACCTGGGTGCTGTGCGGTCGTGTTGTCCTTGAATCTCTCTAGACGGACGGTGGGATGGGCGCTGATCGACGGCAGAGGTCTGAGGGCGGGAGCTTGTGTGTAACGGTCGAGTGAAAAAGTGCTGGGAATTTTTCTAAGTCTGGCCTTATATACCCCCTATGGCTGGCGCAACTGACCTGCGCATTGAGAGGCGCACGGTCCTGCGCACTTGTGTGACTAAAAACTACCAAACCCTAACTAAGCTAAAAACACTCAAAAAAAAAAACAAAACAAGCAGAATAAAATGTGCCAAAATAAAATGTGTCGGGTTACCTCCCGACAAGTGCCTTTGTTTAACGTCGTTGGCTCGACGGTACCTCGTTACGTGCCAAGTCGTGCGTCTGCAGCCTCCCCCACTCTTGCTCCTGAGTGTCCCTGCGCCAGTGCTCGTGTTACGATCTCAGTGGTCCTGCGCAAAGGATAAAAGGGGAGGTCAGCATGTGATACATTATTCGTAAGGAGGGCAGATGCAGAGGAAGAGGAGATATAGGCGATGGGTGCTAGTTCTCCCTCTGAAACATCTGGTGGTGCGTCTGGCGCAGCAGCTTGCTCGTCTACTATCTCTGGCTCGGCCAAGTCAATGTCGCGTGCTGCGCCATCCCAAGGTTCGCCCAAGTACCGTTTGACTCTCTGCCCGTTAACCTGAAAACGATGTTGGTGCCCGTCTTCTAATTCAATTGTGCCGTAGGGGAAAACCTTGGTGACGGTGTATGGTCCCGTCCACTTGCTGCGCAGCTTCCCAGGCATGAGCTTCAGGCGTGATGAAAATAATAATACCCGATCGCCTGGTTCAAATGTGCGCCGGAGGATGTGCTTGTCATGAAACGCCTTGGTGCGCGCTTTGTAATCGCGCAGTCCCTCATAGGCGTCCAGGCGCAGCTCTTCTAGTTCGCTCAGCTCAAATGCGCGTTCTTGGCCTGCCTCTTCCAAGTTCAAGTTGCAAATACGTAAGGCCCAATATGCCTTGTGCTCGAGCTCCACTGGCAGGTGGCATGCCTTCCCATAGACCAGCCGGAATGGTGAGGTTCCAATGGGTGTCTTGTGTGCCGTGCGGTATGCCCATAGCGCATCATCCAGGCGCTGGCTCCAATCCTTGCGCGACGGCCTCACAGTCTTTTCCAAGATGCGCTTTATCTCTCTGTTAGAAACTTCGGCCTGTCCATTCGTCTGCGGATGGTAAGCGGTGGACGTCTTGTGGCGCACCCCATAGTGCTTGAAGACTTGCGCCACAACTCTGTTGCAGAAGTGCGTCCCCTGGTCGCTGATAACTGCCTTAGGCACTCCGTACCTGCAAAATATGTTAGTTCTGAGAAAATCAGCGACAGTCTTACCATCATCCTTGCGCGTGGCCTTAGCTTCGACCCATTTGGATACGTAATCCACGGCCACCAGTATGTACTCGTACCCGGCAGATGGGGGAAATGGACCCATGAAGTCGATTCCCCAAACATCGAACACTTCATCCACCAGAATCGGGGTCTGCGGCATCTCGTTGCGCGCGGAGATTCCTCCAGTGCGCTGGCACCTGTCACACTTCCTGCAGTGGTTATAGGCATCTCTGAATAGGTGCGGCCAGTAGAATCCACAGTCCAAGATCTTCCTGCTCGTGCGCTTGGGACCGAAATGTCCTCCACAGGCGTGCGCATGACAAAACATCAATACAGAGTTAATCTCATGGTCAGGCACGCAACGTCTTAATATCCGATCTGGACCTATTCTAAGCATGTAAGGATCATCCCAAAGGTAATGCTTGGACTCATGTTTCAATCGCATGCACTGAGTTTTATTGAAATGAGGAGGGAACGCACCTGTGACCAGGTAATTTGCGATATGCGCATACCATGGTACCTTACCTGTTAGCGCCATTATGTGCTCGTCAGGGAACGTCTCCTTGATCTGCCCCGGCTCCTCATCCTTTACGATCCTGCTCAGGTGATCAGCGACGGTATTTTCCGTGCCCTTCTTATCTTTGATCTCCAAATCGAATTCCTGAAGCAAAAGTACCCAGCGCATCAGGCGCGGCTTGGTCTCTTTCTTGGATATGAGGTAGCGGATAGCTGCGTGGTCCGTGTAGATAATGACTCTGGCGCCTAGAACGTATGCTCGGAACTTCTCCAGCGCAAATACAATTGCCAGAAGCTCCTTCTCCGTGGTGGTGTAGTTCTTCTGCGCGGAGTCTAGTGTGCGCGATGCATAGTAGATGGCATGCGGCTTCTTGTCCTCGCGCTGCCCCAAGACTGCTCCCACTGCGTAGTCACTTGCGTCACACATCAGCTCAAATGGCAGGTTCCAGTCTGGTGCGCGCATCACTGGCGCACTGGTCAGCGCTTCTTTCAGCTTATCGAACGCCGCCCTGCACTCATCAGTAAAATCGAAGCACACGTCTTTTTGCAACAGGTTAGACAGGGGTATGCAAATCTTAGAGAAATCCTTAATAAAACGCCTGTAAAACCCAGCATGCCCTAAGAACGATTTCACGTCGCGCACGTTGGTGGCATAAGGCAGATTAGAAATAATATCTATCTTAGCTTTGTCTACCTTAATACCCTCCTCTGAAATGATATGACCTAGTACTACTCCGTGCGTTACCATGAAATGACACTTCTCGTAGTTTAGCACTAAGTTCTTAGAGATGCAGCGCGCTAAGACTTTATCTAGATGTATTAAGCATGCATCAAAGGTACTCCCATATACAGTGAAATCATCCATGAACACTTCTATACATATACCAATCATATCAGAGAAAATGCTCATGACGAGGCGTTGGAACGTACCTGGCGCGTTGCACAGCCCAAAAGACATACGCCGAAACGCAAAAGTTCCGAAGGGGCATGTGAACGTGGTCTTCTCTTGATCCTCCGCAGCTATGGGTATCTGATTGTAACCTGAATATCCGTCCAAAAAACAAAAGTAAGGCTTACCTGCCAAGCGATCCAGCATTTGGTCCATGAAGGGTAGCGGGAAGTGGTCCTTGCGCGTTACAGCGTTCAGCTTCCTGTAGTCGATGCACATGCGCCAGCCAGTCTGTATGCGCTTGGGAACTAGCTCGCCCTGCGCATTCTCCTCCACCGTGATTCCTCCTTTCTTTGGCACAACGTGCACCGGGCTGACCCATCTGCTGTCTGAGATTGGGTAAATGACCCCTGCGTCAAGCAACTTCAGAACTTTCTTTTGCACGACCTCCATCATATTTGGGTTTAACCTGCGCTGAGCCTCCCTGGATGGTTTGGCGCCATCTTCTAACAGAATTCGGTGCATGCACACGTCTGGGCTCACTCCGCGCAGATCAGCAAGAGTCCATCCAATGGCGCGCTGGTTCCTGCGCAGCACCTGTTGTAAGCGCGCCTCCTGCCCTTCTTCCAATCCCCTCTTGATGATCACTGGCAGGGTGTCCTCATCTCCCAAGAAAATGTACTTGAGATGCTCCGGGAGTTGCTTCAGTTCGATCTTGGGTGCCTGCTCAACAGAGGGCAAGATTTTGTTAGCAGTGCAAATATGAACTATATCACGTACCTGTGTGGATGCTGGTTCGGCACTGCTTAGCTCCTTCTCTTGCTCCTCCAGTTCTGCCTGTGTCAGTAGCTCTGGTCCTATGGTCGCGCTAGCACACTGCGCTTCCGTGACTAAATCGTCAAAGCTGTCCATTGCGTGCACGGTAGCGTCCTCATGTGGGTGCTGCATCCCTTCGAAGATGTTGAAATGGATTTCTTCGCCATCTACCTCCATGGAGAGCGTGCCCCTCCACACGTCTATCTTCGTGCGCGCAGTCATCAGAAACGGTCTGCCTAGGAGGATCTGCGCACCGCTGGCGCTTGATTCACCCTCCATTTCGAGCACATAAAAGTCTGCTGGGAACACCAGCTCTCCTACTCGAACTAGGACATCTTCTATCATGCCTGCAGGTTGTTTGCACGATCTATCTGCTAGCTGAATTGTGAGACCTGCAGGTTTTAGTGGTCCAAGGCGCAAGGTCGCATAGAGAGAATATGGTAATAAATTGATTGATGCACCTAAATCGATCATGCAGTTGCTCACCGTGGTTTTACCTAAGGTGCAAGGGATAGTGAATGTACCTGGATCTCGGCACTTAGGTGGTACCTTTTGCTGCACGATTGCTGAGGCTTGCGCATTTAGCATTACTTGTGCGCATTCGCCTGTCCTTCTTTTATTCGTGCACAGCTCTTTTAAAAACTTCGCATACCTGGGAATCTGTCGAATAGCTTCTATGAGAGGTATGTTGATTTCCACCTTGCTGAACAGCTCATACAGTTCCTTGTCCAGTGCTTCTTTTCTCGCCAGTGGTGCCTGCACAGGGAAAGGAGCAGGTATGTTAGTACAATTTTTGTCCTTGTTTTTCGAGTGAGACATACCTGGCGCATTGCCCTGCTGGTTCGTGGTTGGCGCTTCTGATTGCGCCTCTGGCTCTGGTTGCGCACTCTGAGCTGCTGGATCTGGGACTTGCGCAACTGGTTGCGCGGGCGCCTGCGCGGTCTGCTCTGTTCCCACTGTGCGCCCAGTCCTCAGTGTTACTGCATTAACTCCTCCCTTAGGGTTCTGAATCACTTGCGAAGGCAGGTTGCCATCGCTCTTTTTCAGCTCATACACCGTGGTTGCAATTTGTGATAGATGCTTTTCTATGGATTCGAACCTCTTGTCATACTTTTCATCATTCTTGCGCACTGTGTCTGCTAGCTGCCCCATGATATCTTCCAAGGATCGCTTTGGTTGCTGACTGTTCTGCGCTGGTGCGTCTGTGCGGCGATGCGGTGGATTGTAGGGTGCAGCATGTTGCGTCTGCTGTGGTGCGCGCTGATCAGTGGGCTGCCTCTGGAAATTGTTCTCTTCTCTCCATTTGAAACCATTTGCAGCAAGCCCAAAGCGCGGCTGATTCTGCCTCTGCGGTCCTCTGTTGTCCCATCCTCCAAGGGCATTTACATCTCCAGTTTCTTCAAAAAGTGTTGGGCACTCGTCTGTCTTGTGCTCAGTGGACCTGCAGAATTCACATACCTTTGGCGCAACTGGTTGTGCGCTCTGCGCACTCATCAGCTTCTGTAGCATGGCCTTCATTTCTTTGATCTCAGCGCTCGCCTCTACCTGATGCACAGAACGATTACGACTACTTTCAAGTGTTAATTGATGTCTTACCTGCCCAGCAGAATCTTCTATCAGCTGCCATGCATCCTCCGGGTACATGTTGCAAATGTCCCCTCCTGCGCACGCATTCAGTAGTCGCAGCTCCATGGGCAGCAGTCCATTCAGAAAGTTCTCTATCAGCACATTCTGGGGAAGCCCGTGATTGTAGCAGTTGGCTTCTAGCTCCCTGAAACGCTCGTAGTATTCTGACAGAGACTCCCCTGCGCCTTGCCTTGGCGCGGCCAATTCCCTTCTGAGCAGCGCAATCTTTGCTGCTGGATAAAATTTGTCTAAGAATTTCTTCTGCAGCTGTTCCCATGTGTGAATAGATCCTGCAGGTAAATTCATTAGCCAGTGTCTAGCTGTATCATTTAGTGAGAATGGAAATGCCTTCATTTTTAGCGCTTCATCGCTTTCCCCTTCGGTCTTCATGTTTTCGCAAATGACCAGGAACTCCCGCACATGCTTGACTGGATTTTCATTGTTCATTCCGTGGAACTTGGGCATGTGATGGATGAGTGAGCTCCTTAGCTCGAAGTGACCGCCAGGTGGAAGCACGATGCACCATGGCTGGTTAACAGTGATAGGGGCCGACATCTCGCGCACTGTTCTGCGTCGCGCGACTTGTGGCACGGGCGGCGCATGATACACTTCAGCGGCCCTCCTTGCCTCAACCTCGCGCTGCACTTCCTCTCTGAATAGGGCTGCGCGGTTATGCGCCCTTGCTTCCTCTGGGGTTCTGTCTCCCAGGTTATCTCCAACCACACTGTTATCCTCCATGTCCTGATCCAAACTCAAGAAACGAAATTAAATGGCAACGAAGTTGTTGCGTCTGTCAGTGCGCAACTAGAATCTGCGCAGCGCAACTGTTTCAAGGTTGCGCAGGCTGATGTAATTGTGCGCTGTCAGAAACAACAACGAGAAAACAAAACAAAATGAAATAGCTAGTTACTAAAATGAGAAATGTAAGCTAGCTAACACTTAGCTGTGTTGCTCCCCGGCAACGGCGCCAAAATTTGATCGCGCGTCGTTGTGCGCGTCAAATATAATTCCTTCCTCTCCCACTAGTACAGCGGTTAAGTAAGGGTCGATCTCCACAGGGAGCAAGCAGTGAGTCTTAGCCAGTAACCTACACTTAAGAAAACGGGGGTTGCGTGAGCGATTGGGGGTTTTGCGCGATGCGCGAGTAACAGCAAATATCGTAACGCGGGAAATTGCACTAGACGTGCGCAAGCAGTAGAGATGAAGTACTATATTTATGAGAAGTATTGGGCAGACAATCCTCTATGAATGCATTCCTTATCATCGACTCTAAACGTCTATAGCTTGTGTTTTACTTGGGTTAGTGTCCGGTAAAGGCTTCCTAACAAATGCGCATGTTCCGTTCAAAGTTCATGTGCTATTAATCCTTAGAACTAGGTTAAATAGCTGCGAATCCTGTCACAGTAGCAGCTGCCTACCCTAACTCGTTACTCCTAATTGTCACGGTAAGTTTGCGGTTCAAGGCTTCCCCTACGCATGCAACTAGTTTAACATGTGACAAGCGAGCTACACAGGCAAGTTTGCGGTTCAAGGCTTCCCCTACTTATGCAACTAACTGTCTCAATACGCACAGAATTAATACAAGTAAATAAACTATGCATTAAGCTCAAGTCTCAAAGGAATACATCACAGATTCATGCCCGACCAACACTAAGTGTTTAGCTAGACATGCTAGTGGTAAACATCATAAAATAGTAAGATAACATCTAATGTATCGGAGAAAACGGTAGCAAACAGAGCGTGCAGTTTGTCTTCTCGGCTGGCGCAGTCGGCTGGCGCAAATCCTCTCAACAGGTCCGTGTGTTTTCCAGTCCTGCTGCACAGTGCCTCCTTGCGTCCTCTGGTGCCTCTGGAACAGCAGTCTTTCGAACTCCTTGAAACCCTAGACTCTCTTTCTTCTTATACTGCTCAGGAGGTTCATCTTTTGGCAGCTTCCAAATCTGGTCACTGGGATTTTGCGCTTGGCGCACAGCATTGGTCGGCGCAATCGGGTAGCGCACCTCTGCTGTCTTTCGCCATCTCTTCTTTTGTTTGCGCCGCTAGCTCCACAGGCTGATCTTTCACTCCTAGAACGCTGCCTGTTAGCGCGTATCCGACTCAGGGGCTCGTTCTGACCTGATATACAAAAACATTGGAAACGAGTAATCTTGCCCATAAAATATTGCAAATAAGCAAGGGGTTATGATCTAAATAACGTGTATAACTAGGCTCTATCAGGGGGTTACATTCACTTTTCACGTTTTTGAGCATTTTAGTGTAGCTTAGTTTAAGTTAAAGAGAATAGTAGCAGTAGTGCGCTAGAGTGCAGGATGCGCATGCGCTCCAGCTTGTTTTGCGCTATCCATATTGCGTG
The DNA here is from genome assembly GCA_963678935.1 of Umbilicus rupestris. Classification (NCBI taxonomy): domain Eukaryota; kingdom Viridiplantae; phylum Streptophyta; class Magnoliopsida; order Saxifragales; family Crassulaceae; genus Umbilicus; species Umbilicus rupestris. The sequence goes on along the minus strand of OY787607.1, from coordinate 10,634,504 downwards.
CGCTGCTATATACTGTTTTAGTATAATTTTTTCGTTTTTTTTGCTCCTGTTAGTTGGGATATGCAGGGGATGTGGAGTTGACAGAAATGCTCCAGAGAGGCGGTTAGTCGCTTTTGCTTCGAAGGCAAGGTATATGGTCGAGAGCGTTAGTGGAGGCCGGTGCTTCGCAGCCTTCGGAACAAAAGAGCGCGCTCAGTCACGGAGATGCCAAAGGCGAAATACCCATAGGTGGGAAAACAGACCACCTTCTCTCTGGAAATCGAGCTAAGGAAGGCAGGCGCGGATGTAAACGCGTGCGCTGACCTGCGCAGACAGACCAAAGGATAGAGAGCGGGGCGAGTTCCATAGCTGCTATCCGAAGGCTGAGACTGGAACTGCTCTGGGAATGTAAGAAATTAAAGAGAAAGCTGTACAAAAGAAAAATACCAGCAGATGATACGCGCTACAAAAGAATCAGCATGCGCACAAGCATCAACATGCGCAAAGACCATAAGGAAATCATCAGAAAGCTCAGGTTCCCAGGAAGTGCGCGGACGAATCACGCACTGGAAGAAGCTGCGTTATCCACCATATACCTATCTTCGGAGTGGGAGCTGGCAGCCTGGAGCCTAAGAAGAGCTATCTCCCAGCCATCCAAAAGTCTTCATCCCGGCTGAGAGGTAATGAATTTCGAAATTATTATATTAGAACTGTTAAGTGCAGTTGTGCGCAGGTGATAGAGCAGTGCGAGTTGAGCAATTGTGCATTTGCATCAGAGTGCAAGACTGTGCGCTAAACTCCAGAAGAGGTAATTGTATCCGCGCTTCAGTGCTTGTTCGGGACGAACAAGGGGCAAGTGTGGGGGGTTTGATAGAGGCTATTTGTACGCATTATTTAGATCATAACCCTATGCTTGTTTGCAATATTTTATGAGCAAGATTACTCGTTTCTAGTGTTTTTGTATTACAGGGCAAAACGAGTCTTTGAGTCGGATACGCGCTAAAAGGCAGCGTTCTAGGAGTGAAAGATCCGCCTGCGGAGCTAGCAGCACAAACAGGAGAGAAGTTGGCGAGAGTCAGCAGAGGTGCGCTAGCCCATGCGCTAGCCGATGCCGTGCGCCAAGCGCAAAGTCCAGTACTGCCTAATCTTGACGTGACCAGATTTGGAAGTTGCCAAAAGTGAGCTTCCCAAGCAGTATATAAACAAGAGGAAGGCTAGGGCAACAAGGAGGAGAAAGAGACTTTCTCGAGACGCACCAGAGATCACCAAGAGGCACTGCGCAGCAGAACTGGAAAACACACGGACTTGTTGAGAGGATTTGCGCCAGCCGACTGCGCCAGCCGAGAAGACAAGCTGCACGCACTGTTTGCTACTGTTTTCTCAGACACATTAGTCATTATTTACTATTCTATGATGTTTATCACTAGCATGTCTAGCTAAACTCTTAGTGTTGGTTGGGCATGAATCTATGATGTATTTTCTTTGAGACTTGAGCTTAATGCATAGTTTACTTACTTGTATTAATCCTGTGCATACGGAGACAGCCAGTTGCATGAGTAGGGGAAGCCTTGAACCGCAATCTTACTTGTGTTGCTTGCTTGTCATATGTTAAACTAGTTGATAGCTTTACGGTGACAACTAGGAGTAACGAGCTAGGGTGATCAGTTGCTACTTTGAACGGATTCGCAGCTGTTTTAGTCTATGTTCTAAGGATTAATAGCACATGAACTTTGAACGGAACATGCGCACGTGTTAGAAAGCCTTGACCGGACACTAACCCAAGTAAACCGAAAACTATAGACGTTTAGAGTCGATGATAAGGAATGCACTCATAGAGGATTGTCTGCCCAATGCTTCTCATAATCATAGTATTTAATCTCTACTACTTGCGCACGTCTAGTGCAAATTTCCTGCGTTACACTAGTTACTGTTCACTTGCGCATCGCGCATTTCAATCACTCACACACCCCCCCCCCCCCATTTTCGTAAGTGTAGGTTGCTAGCTAAAGACTTACTATTTGCTCCCTGTGGAGATCGACCCTTACTTAACCGCTGTACTGAGTGGAAGAGGAAGGATTATATTTGACGCGCACAACGACGCGCGATCAGTAACGCGCTAGGATAATCAGTTACTACTGTGACAGGATTCGTAGCTGCTTAGACTAGTATTAAGAATTAATAGCTCATGAACTTTGATCGGAACATGCGCACAAGTTAGGAAGCCTTGACCGGACACTAACTATAGACATTTAGAGTCGATGATAAGGAATACGCTCATAGAGGATTGTCTGCGCCGATACTTCTCATAGTCATAGTACTTAATCTCTACTGCCTGCGCACGTCTAGTGCAATTCCTGCGTTTACTACTGTTTACTCGCGCATTGCGCAACCCAATCACTCACACCCCCAATTTTCGTAAGTGCAGGATACTAGTTAAAGCTAATCTACTTGCTCCCTGTGGATTCGACCCTGACTTAACCGCTGTACTAAGTAGAAGAGGAAGGAATTAATTTGAACGCGCACAACGACGCGCGCATCAAAGGCTCTCTACTATTTGAAGCAAGCACCCAGAGCATGGTATGAAAGATTGATTGAGTTCTTGATTAAGCATGAATATGATCGAGGAGGGGTGGACAAGACTCTTTTTATGGGCAGAACGAGGTCAGATTTTATTATTGCACAAATACATGTGGATGATATTGTGTTAGGGGGTCCAGTTCACAGAGAATGGTGAAGCACTTTGTAGAGCAAAAATGGAGTTTCAAATGAGCATGCTAGGAAAATTAACCTAATTTTAATTTGTTGGACTGCAAATCTTGAAAAGCTTCGCAGCGTCTCTGGGAAGCAGATTTGTATACAAGCAGTTGCTATAGCACACTCTTGAACACCCAAATGTGAAGCAGCAAGATAACACAATGAACAACGAATTGTTCACCCAATTCGGCCAAGTGCCTACCTCTGGGAAAGACTGACCTCAGTCTTTTAATCCACTAAGCTCAAGTTTCGATGTACACACGGTTTGACTCCACGCAACCTATGCTACTCAACCTTAGCCAGTACCTCGACCACAATCAGAACAAGCTTTGACTTGTGTCTCAACTACCTACACTGGTATCAATTCAGAATAGCTACTGACTAGATGAATCTCAGCCTATTCTAATTAACACACAGTCTCTGCAGGTTTGCTATAGCACACAGCTGGTGCAGAATCTGTCCGCGTCGCTCCAAGCCTTCTGCTGAGCCGATCAAACCTCTCCACAAGTGCTGCACACTCTGAAATGCTCCCCCTCACTCAGTGACCTCAAGTCACTAGCGAGTCCTAGCCTTCTGCCAATTGCCCGAGTACCTCCTCGACAATTATTTTGCGGCTTCCCTTGATCAACCAACAAGCACTCGCTGCTCTGAATTGGCTTCTCAGATCAAGTACTGATCAGACTCTGCAAGTCTCGATCACCCTCAGTTTCAATCACACAGCTCTATGCGCCTGCGGTGCTCGGTTTATCTTGTGGAGGAGAAGTATTTTGCGACACAGGGAGTGGTGCGGGCTCCTAGACCACCAAGTCTAGTCTTCGAGCAGTCGCTTCACTTCGCGACTTAGACTGCCTTTCCGCTCTGTCTTGACGCGCTGCTGCTAGGTTCTTCTTGAGTCCGCGAATTTTCACCATTGTTGGGGATTTGCAGAGAGTAATAAGGACAGGGGACAGGATTGATCAGCGAATGTTTTGGGGAAAAGCTTTAAACGATTGTGCCCTAGAAATTTGATTTACCCGCTGTTTTTCTCCTTTTTCTAGATGCACGTGCCCAGCATGTGACTTCCTCTATTTTTAGCAACCAAAAGATTTGAACAAGCTTTTCAGGTCCTGGTTGCTATAGCAGCTAGGGAGTAGCACCTGTTGTTCGGAGGATCCTTGTTAGGGTCAGTTGGTTGTTTCTTCACCCACAGTTGGGTTGGTCTCCATTCCACTGCTTCTGACACTCATACTTCCTGTCTTTTCATTTGTCACTTTTAGGTTTCCACACCAGCGTTTCCCGTGACTTCCTTTTGATCGTTTTCTCCCAGTGAATTGGCTCATGTTTGTCCCTGACCATTCTTTGCTTTTCTGACCACTGGTGATCACTCAATGGATACATTCTTCCGAAGAACACTTGATGGTGTGACTTGGCCTTTGGTTTCTTTCTCCAAAGTTTAACCCTGACAGCCTTTTGTTGTTTCTGGACCTCTTTCATCTTTGGGCATTGATTCTGACTAGCGTAGCAGACGCATCTTCTATTCTGAAGCTCTATGAAATTTCACAGCGTCTCACTTAGACAGATTTGTGAACTAGCAGTTGCTGCAGCACACTCTTGTTCACAAGAATTAATCTCAGCAAGCAATGAACAAAGGCACAGGTTTGTTCACCCAGTTCGGCCAAACTGCCTACGTCTGGAGAGGACTATTCTCCAGTCCTCAATCCACTCAACCAAAGGTCCCAAGCACACTCGGTTACAACGCACGCAACCTATGCTACTTTAACCCCGTGTGGATCACACAACACAATCAGAACAAGCTCTGATTTGTGTCAGCACACCCTCTACAGTATGTCAGTCTAGAATAGCTACAATCCTCTCAAAGAACTTAGCCTATTCTATACTACACTACTCAGCAGAGTTGCTGCAGCAACAGCTGTAACGCACAGCTGAAGCACAATGTCCGCGTCGCTCCAAGGCCTTCTGCCGAGCCGATCGAACCACTCGAAGAGCGCTGCACACTCGAGTAACTCCCCCTCACTCAGTGACCACCTGCCACTAGTGAGTTCTTCCGCACGAACCTCGACCGAGCCTTCCACCCGTCAGTTCTTCCGCGGCTGCCTTTGATCAACCAACAAGCTCCACAGCTCTGAATTGGCTTCCAGATCAATGCACAAATCAGTCTCTGCAAGACCTGATTCTCTTCTGCAATGCTCACCACAGCTCTGCGCTCAACGCTCTGCTCACGGGTGATGATCGAAGAAAACTCCCGTCACACACCAAGGATCCTCACTCTGAAATCTGTGTGTGCTCTCGTGTATCCCTCAGCTTCGATCACACTCTTCGGCCCTCGAACCTTCTGCTTAAATACCCACACCACTTTAAGCAATTTCCAGGTTTAGGCAATTGACCCACAAGATCAATTATCTCCTAAAATCTAGGGGATTAGATTTGATCACAACTCCAATGCAAATCTCCTTCTCTGACAAGTAAACCTTGCTGGAATATGCTCTTTAGTATTTTAGAAATTCTTCTAAGAGCTTTCACAAAGCTGCCATACCTTCAAAACGCACCCAGCACAAAACTGCTACTCGGACAGTTGAACCAGCACTTGAACCAGCACCTGCTGCAGCATCCCCTGCTGCATCTGCTGCTGGTTTACTTCTGCTGCCAGCTTGATTGTTTGAGCTGCAACAACTCCTTGTTCACCTTTGCTGTAGCTGTTTGCTGCTGCTGGAATTTCCTAAATGCATTAGGAAACAATCCCATCAATTCTAAGGAAGATCCTCCAAGATCTCTACAAGATCATATCTTCACTTCAACAAATCTGCCCTTGTTCTTGAGAGACACTCCAGAAATATTCTCCTGAATATCCAGCTCTTTCCGGAAGCCCTTCGGTCCACTGATTTGTTGTTTGAATGCAATCTTCGAGAAAGCTAAATTTCTGCTACAGCATTTGTGCTGCAGCATCTGCTGTAGCACAAGCTGTCTGAAGGTGTGCAATACTTCTGCTGCTGAACTTCTGCTCCAGAGGTTGCTATTGCACTTGCTTACTCCACTTGAGTACTGAGATAGTCACTCTGCCCAGATTGCACAAGCTGATGTCTTCATGATCTCTTTCAGATTTTCGAGCGCCCCAAGGCAACATTAAGTCGCGCGCCTCGTGAAGACATTAGCCACTTAATGTCTTCATCTGGAGCGCTACTTAATGTCTTCATCTGGAGCGCCACTTACTGAGTTTGCTCACTCTGGAATGCTCTTCATCAGCTGTTTTCTTTCCATACTTGCTGTAGCAAGCTCTAGTTTACTTTGTAGGAGTTTGTCAATGATGCCACATACCTTCACAATCTCCCCCTTGGCATTTTGACAAAATCCAAGAACCCTTCTAATCTTAGGCAATCCTCTTCTCATCTTTGAACTCCTTCTTTTGCAGCTTCTTCAGCTTCAATCTTCAGGGGATGTTGTAGCAACTTCTTGCACTTGTTTTGTCAAGGATGCCATATACCTTAACACTCTAGTTTTGCTACAGAGGGATGATACAGCGGTTGCCATAGCAACCTCTTGTTCAGATATCCTGATTTGTCTTCTTCTGCAAGATTTGGGCAAGAAACCGATTTCTCATTGTTATTTATTAGTGTATCAGAGGCTTTCACAAAGACCGTTGCTCCAGTGCTCTCTTCACCGGTGTATCCGAGCCCCATTCTTCCTCTTCCAAATCTTTGATATGAGAGAATTTCATCCAGAATATTGTTCTGCGGTTCGGCTGCCTTTACTGACGCTAGAGGGGCACTAGTATCAGTGCTTTTGCTTCCTGAATCTCCTCTCTTTAGTAAGATGACTTGTCTACTGGATGAAGATATTTTATCAAGTAACTCTTCCCGTTCTTCTTCCAGTTGATTGACTATGTTACTCAATGCTTGATTCACTTGCAGGGCTTCCTCACACTGTTTTAGAATATCTCCCAGATTATCTATCAGGTTGTCTGTTGAGTCATCCCCATCTTCACTTTCTGACACCTCAATCTCATAGTTGAATTCTTTTTTTATTAACTCTTTACGGTCATAATCGAACACACTAGTTAGTACAATAAAGTTTTCTTCTTCACTTTCCTCAGAGTCACTCCACTTAGCAGTCAGAGATTTGTTATCCTTTTTTTTAGAGTTTTTGAGGGATTTGCTCTGGCAATCAGCCTCAAGGTGTCCATACCCTTCACAGTTCCAGCAGTGAACACCCTTTCTCTTTTCTTTCTTCTCATCTTCATTCTGAGCAGGTTCCTTTCCTCGCCTCTGATTTCTTCCACTCCTTCTGGATTGCCTTCGAGAGGACGAGTCTAGCCTGGACTTTGATTCCATGTTCTTCAAGAGCTTCCCGAGGTTCTTCACTAGCAGACCCAGTTGATCATCTAGTACGGGCTTCTTGTCCTCGATTTCTGCTTTTAGTCCTACATTCTTATCTTTAGGGGAGGGCTCTTCTTTGATCAGCTCCATTTCAAACTGTTTGAGGGAACAATCAGTTCCTCTAGTCTCATGTGTCTGACATTCTGAGCTTCTTCAATGGCTGTCACCTTCATGTCGAATCTAGTGGGCAAGGATCTGAGAACTTTCCTAATTAGCTTCTCCTCAGGAAAAGGTTCTCCAAGAGCATGAGCTTCATTTGACATGTCATGGAGCTTGACATTGAACTCAGTAATAGTCTCTTCTTCTTGCATCTTCAGATTCTCAAACTGAGTAGCTATGATCTGTAGTCTGGGCATTCTCACTTTGTCGGTTCCTTCATGAGCAACTTGCAAGATTTGTCAGGCTTGTTTGACAATGTCGTAGTTTGAGATCAACCTGAAATTGTTAGCATCTATTGCAGCAAATATAGCATTCAGTGCCTTTGAATTACCAGTTGCTGCTGCTTCCTCTTCAGCTGTCCATTGCTCTTCAGACTTCACCCTAGTAATTCCTCTTTCATCCATGGTAATGGGAGGAGACCATTCAGCCACAACCGCTCTCCAGTTTCTTTCATCAATGGCTTTGAGGAATGCCTTCATCCTAGCCTTCAAATAGCCATAGTTACTTTCTTCCAACAACGATGGGCGGCTTGTGCTATGTCCTTCCTTCATTGTACCTTGCTTCCTTTAGTAGACGCTCAGGATCTGTGCTCTGTATGTTGAGTTCCCGCTTTGATACCAATTGAAAATCTTCGCAGCGTCTCTGAGAAGCAGATTTGTATACAAGCAGTTGCTATAACACACTCTTGAACACCGAAATCTAAAGCAGCAAGATAACACAATGAACAACGAATTGTTCACCCAGTTCGGCCAAGTGCTTACCTCTGGGAAAGACTGAACTCAATCTTTTAATCCACAAAGCTCAAGGTTTGATGTACACACGGTTCGACACCACGCAACCTATGCTACTCAATCTTAGCTAGTACCTCGACCACAATCAGAACAAGCTCTGACTTGTGTCTCAACTACCTACACTGGTATCAATTCAGATTAGCTACTGACTCGACGAATCTCAGCCTAGTCTAATTAACACAGTCTCTGCAGGTTTGCTATAACACCCGCTATAGCACACAGCTGGTGTAGAATCTCTCCGCGTCGCTCCAAGCCTTCTGCTGAGCCGATCGAACCTCTCCACGAGTGCTGCACACTCTGGAATGCTCCCCCTCACTCAGTGACCTCCTGTCACTAGCGAGTCCTAGCCTTCTGCCAATTGCCCGAGTACCTCCACTCGACAATTGCTTTGCGGCTTCCCTTGATCAACCAACAAGCATTCGCTGCTCTGAATTGACTTCTCAGATCAAGTACTGATCAGACTCTGCAAGTCTCGATCACCCTTAGTTTCAATCACATAGCTCTACGAGCCTGCGGTGCTCTCAGTGATGGTCGAAGCTCTTCTCGCACTTAAATTCCACTATGCTGGTGTTTTGCGTAAACTCTCTCTATATGCTCTTAGCTTCGATCCCCAAACCTTCTGGCCAACCTCCTTTAAATACTTGCCAAAGCCTCATACAGATTTCCCCTTTTTGGAAGTTCCCTAAAGAAGCATTATCTCTTAGTTTGTAGGAGATTAGATTTGATTTCAAAAATCAAATCTTCCACAAACAAATCTTTCACCTGGGTACGGGAATCTTCGCTGGGATATTCTCTGTTGAATATTTAGAAGCTCCCCTTAAGCTTTGCTCTTCAAGAAGGTCCGTTTGAAAGCAAACTCCGAATGGGCGCTGTATTCTGCTACAGCTTAATGTGCTCTAGGATCTGCTATAGCAATAGCTTGTTCACGTGTGCTGGTTTTGTCAATTGAATGCCATTTGCATTATCAAATCTAACAAAAAGAAGATGGCATTTTTATCTCGCAAAGCAAGTATGGGAAAATTTTGGTAAAGAAGTTTGGGATGGACACGGCGAGTCACGAACGTTCTCCTGCTGTGACCTATACTAAAGCCATCAAAGATGAAGTTGTAATTGCAGTGGATCAGACATTATACCGAAGCATTATTGGAAGCCTTCTATATCTTACTGCTAGCCGGCCAGATATTTCCTTCGCAGTAGGAGTTTGCCCCAGATATCAATCTTGCCCAAAGGAGAGCCACATGCAGCTTGTAAAGAGAACCATCAGATATGTTGGAGGGAAAACCAACTATGGGCTATGGTATGCAAGGGACACAAGTGCAAATCTTATTAGATACTGCGATGCTGACTGGGAAGGTTGTGTAAAAGACAGGAAGAGTACATCTGGTGGATGTTTCTTCCTTGGAAACAATCGGGTATCCTAGTTCAGCAAGAAGCAGAATAGTATTTCTCTATTTACTGCTGAAGCTGAGTATATTGCTTCCTGAAAGCTGTTGTGCGCAACTGTTATGGAAGAAACAAATGTTGGGTGAATACGGTATTCAACAGGGCACCATGACTATTTACTATGACAACATGAGTGCCATCAGCATTAGCAAGAATCTGGTGCAGCACTCTCGGACTAAACACATTGACATCAGACATCATTTCATCAGAGACCTAGTAGAGACTCAGACTGTCGTACTCAAACATGTAGCTATGGAGAATCAGCTAGCTTACATTTTCACAAAGCCTTTGGATGGGGCTCGGTTCGAGGAGTACAGAGCAGCTTTGGGTTTATGTGTAGTTTCTGAATGAGCCGACAGCAGCCCCTGTCATTTGTGACAAAAAGGGGAGGGGGAATGTTATAGGTGGAGCAGTTAACTAGTATAGGTACATTTGTGTCAGTCATCATTAATTTTGTAGTTGTGTTTTAGTTTTGTCAAAATGCCAAGGGGGAGATTGTTGAGGATATGGCATCCTTGACAAAACTGCTCAAGAGACTGCTGAAGCACTCCCTGAAGATTGGCGACTGGAGCACAAACTTAAGACTGACAAAACAACAACAACAACAACAAAGAACCAGAGTCTGCTTCAGCAATCCCTTAAGCTGAGACACTATTTGAAGAATGGGCGAGAGACAGCGTTGAAGAGACAGAGTCTGCTTCAGCACTCCGTGATGATCCAGAGCTAGAGCAGAATGCCCGATCAGCTTGGCATTGCACGATGAGGCTCCGGCATGATCCGACTGGCATCAGGGAAACTCTGAGAGGTATGCAGATGTCATCAAAAGTTCAGCAAACGCCAGCACGTGGTCAAAGAAGATAAAGATCCAAGAATTCAAATTTGGAAATAGAATCTTTAACAAACTTGCTAAAATCTATGAAAAGATTCTGATAATGATCCCTGGTGTTTTGGGTTTGCTGGTGCACTTGATGAGGAAGGGCAGATGCAACAGACATACACACAATCAGAGAGCAAACACTGAGAGCACTGAGCAAAAACATGGAGATCAACCACGGTAACAGGGTTCATACATTGAGTTTAAGACTGATGTTGTGTGCAGAAGGAATCAAAACTCGTGGAGTTTGATTCAAGATTGGTCCGGAGTTTAACTGGAGCGCTCCTCGTTGAAGGGACAATCAGAGCTCAGTGATCAGCCGTGGACAGGCAGTGTCGCGGGCTGCGGAGCATCAATCGAGGCTGGGAGCAACACTCTGTTCTTCATTCCCAATTTCCATAGTTAATTTAAATGAATGCATCAGAAGGAAGAACTAAACCTATTTAAAGAACAAAGACCAAAAGGCCCTCCTATGTTGTACTAATTACAAAACAAAAACAACACAATAACACATAGGCGCCAATAAAACATCCAAGTAAAAGATGGATTCACTATCAGCAGGTGACAAACATTATTTGGTAGTGGAGTGGATGACCGAGTGTATTCTGTACCTAGTGCCATCTAGTCCCATTTTGTTTACTTTGGTGATTAACTAGCTGCTAAGGTTAAAAATTATATGAATGTGTTCTATTCATTGGGCGCAGTGACCCTGGTTTAAGGGCAGAATTCAACTCCATAACTTTGTCTCTTCGATCATGACATATGATGAGACCCGCGTGACCGAGCTATAGTCAATGAAGTTGTTATTAATAACCGTAGGTGTAAAAGTGAACCGGTCGCAATGATACCTTGTCACTGGTCGAATCTTGGTATACAGAAGTATCTAAGGAAGTTCTTTGTCATTTGGGCGACTGTGTTGCCAGAAAACTAAAAGCAGCCAATCTAAAACCATTAGAAGCCGCAAATAACGTTAGAATAGGCCTAATTTTATCAGGAGAAGTTATAAACGTGACAAATTTCTGCAACTGTAATATCAGAAATTATGTGATATGTATGATGAAAAACAATTTTATCAGGAGAAGTTACAAACATGGCAAATTTCTGCAACTGTAATATCAGAAATTATTTAATATGCATGATGAAAAACATTTATCATCTCCTCAATGCAAACTTCTTCCTCTTACTGGGCTTTGAGGTTTTGTTGCTGGACAAAGCGACAATGGATAGCACAGTACTTCCTGCGACCATGGCACAGAATAGAAGGTCACCGAAGGAGGCCAGAACCTCTTAAGAATTGCAATAAACATTCTATAAATGTGGGTGGGGGGTAATGAACATGGTTGTCATCGCTCCTGACAAACTGCAAGGACTGCTGCCCAGTGATGATCCTCTCATGAAGAAGCGTATTTACCCCAATGATGCTTAAGCAAATCACTAGGACATAATCTTTAAGAGAAGTACTCAAGTAAATTCCAGGAATGTAAAGTACTTGTTAGCTTCTTCCACTACTTTTAAATTCATAGTTCCAGACCGGCATCACTCACCTAGAAGGCTGTTAAAAATATTAGAGATATGGTACAGTATATTTCATTTTTTGCTGAAGCTTACAGGTGCATATATAAGACTTCCTATTATAATGTCAACAAGCTCTTCACGAACAAACCAATTAGTAGAGGATTTTTTTTTTCTTTTCACTTTTGATATTTATCATTTAAACATCTGCCTGATCACTAAACAACCTAGCCAATTATTCACTGACCGTACCAAATATCATCCTACAGAAAAAGTAAGGATATCCCTGGCAGGTTCAATGAGAGTCGAGGAGCAATGACTACGGTTTGAAGGCTAAATAAAGGAAACAGGTTCCGAAATAATAATGCTATCACTAAGAAAATAATTTGGCCATCTCAATTGGAAGGCACATTGGACTTTACTGCCTCATGAAGCACCAATAAACGCGCTGTAGGCAAAAATGATGAAACCAGTTACTAAGACAAAATCTAATTATTTAATGTACCTTCTGGATATTCCTCATGGACATTTGTGACAAATGAATTTGCATATGCATTGCATCAAATGGTTTCCCTTCAACAGAGACAATATACAGAAGCATAAGCGTCAATACATTTACTAGATGCGCCGGCTTATGCTTACAAGTCTGCGGCACAGATTTAATGTTGTCCAAATCAGTTCCATCTTCAAAATTCCTGGGTCTAGTAATTACCTACTGAACTCAGCCGCTATACCGAGAAATGAGAGAGGCTGGGTAAAGTAAATTGATGTGATTGGGATTTCACTTACTGATCCAGGATCATTCCATTCTGCAAGAATTGTTGTGGAATTTCCACTGTTACCTGCTTCAAAAAAGATCAAGGACACTTGATGATAACTTGCACCCGCTTGGTTCTCCGAAAATTAGAGGGATAAAAGGAAAATAAAACTTGAAGTTTGGTTTGTCATAACAAATTAAGACAAATTAAAAGTATACCATACAAACTTTTCCACACGATTTTTTAACGGCAAGTCATTCCAGTTTGTTTCAATTGCACTTTTGTTCCACCGAATTTTCCATGATCCTAACCAAGCATTATCCTGTATCAGATAAAATAATAAAGAGAAAAAGAGATCAATTTGCTCCTCCAGGTAACAAATAGTATGAAGAAACTCTAGGCAAAATTTAGACAAAATTTCATAAGAATTTGCTTTATTCGCCATGAAAATGTAAACATCAAAAGCTGATTCCAAATACTTGGATAACGTATCTCAAACACCTACCGAATTCAGTCAGATTCTAACAAGATCATATATCCTAATAACCCAAAAAATGAACTGAACCCATACAAGCGGAACGAAGTAAATAAAGAAAGCAAACTGCATCAGGAATTTCCCAAATATTGCAGGGCAACCCAAAGCAACACAACCCACGAAAAAAATTGGCTGTTCATTCCACTAGGTGAACGGTGCATCAAGTGGCATGTCATCAATCCAATCACCATAGATGCGATTGATCTTCTTTAGTCCTTTCAGCTTTGAAAAATCCTTCTTTCCCTTCTGTTCTTCATTTGAAACTGCATTGTTCATAGCGCTAAATGGCAGATCGTTTGGCACATTAACAATGGGCTTCATATTCGTAGTAAAAGACCCAACACATCTTATTTCTCCCTCAGCTCGGCCAACAAGCCCCTGCAACTCTGCAATGTAGAGCATTCAAGCACTCAAAATTGTAACCAATAACCATATACCATAAATGCAGCTATCAAGCACATTTAAAATAAGATGTTGCCACTAAGGCATTAAGCATACCTGCCCTTCCATGAGCAAAGCCACATTTGTCTCCAAAAGAACAAAAACCATTTGCCTCAAACTTGCAGCATAGCTTTGTTTTCCAATGCTCAGTTCTCATATTCATTCTATAAGCATCTGAACCAGCATTAACAAGATTCGCGTCAGTTTGATCCAGCCCACTTCCATGCCCTGATGCAGTATTGAGTGTCGTCCCGATACTTATTGCTGAGCTCTCCCTAAACCACACAGAATCATCCCTAACCCTATTCGGATCCTCATGAAGAAAGTTGCACCTGTCCCCATAAGGACACACTTCCCCGTTAGAAAACTTCTTGCACAACTTCATCTTCAAAGCAATTCTCTGCTCATCATCCCAATTCCCCGTCCCACGATCTTCTTCCCTCCTGCCAACAAGCTCTTGCCAGTTAGGCGGAGGTTGTCTCAAGTCCTCAACACCATGCGCAAAATGACACTTCTCCCCATTGCGACAGAGCCCAACTTTAAATTTTGCACAAACACGAGTCTTGAAGAAAATGTTGGCGATTCCTTTATTGATAGGAAAACTAGAAGAAGGCGTTCTCTGAGGCAGAATTACCACATTATCTGATTGATTCTCTTCTTCTCTAGGCCTCTTTAGAGAACGAGATTGCTCAAAATGGACATTTTGATCATAATCCTGATTGCTAACAGCCGGATACTGTGGCCAGGCACTGATTGCGATTGCATCACTACTGGTGTCGAAACCAGGCGGCACAAACGGAGACTGAGAATCAGGAAAACTCATCCTAGCCAATCAGATGCAACTTAAAGTCAGTTCTTCTCAATTCACAATCACCATAACAATTGATAAGCAAAAAATAAAAGAAACAATCGAGATGGTTTCAACTAATCAAAATAAATTCCAATCCCAAATGGCAAGAATACATCGCCTAGATTTTTAATTAATAAAACTAATCTATCAAGTAAAGCACACCTGTTAACTGCTAATCTCGTTGATGAAAACACCAATCCCAAATTGAGTTCTGACCTAGAAATCAGGCTACGAGACCCAACTTTCAGAAGCGAGAAAGATGGCGATTTGAATGACAAAACAACAAAAGGTGGAAACTTAAGATACAATTCAAGAACCCCAGATGATGGGTGTGGCGGCTACAACTTGAAACACCACAAACTTGAAATATTCTTATATATCAAGATTTGCGAAACCCTAGAAATTTATAAATCGGGGCACGCGATGAGAACAATGCAGAAGCAGCCGCCAAACAGCAAATCTTAATTGCTGACCGATTCAGTTTAGGGTACGAGAAAGAGAGATTTAAGTAACAGTCAAAACCACTAAAGGCGCTAAAACCCTAGTTGGGACATCCTCGTCAGCAGCAATCGTTGTTGCGTGGAGTTATTGTTTTTAGGAGCGGAAGTAGCAACTTATATTCTTGGGCTTTGTAAACTCAAGTTGTGCTATTGGGCTAAGCGAATTTGGTTTGGACTAAATGTGAGAATTGTTTTTTTAAGAGTGCAAATTTAAAGTGAAATTTAGAAATTTTTTAAGAAAAGTAACTTTTAAAAAAATTACGTTTAGTACTCAATCAAGGCTTAGCTGACTCTTATGTAACTTTAATTTGAAAACCTCTCATGGTAAAAATGATTTTCAAAAAAATTAAGCTATTCGTATGGACTTTTAATTTAATAGAAAGCCGCGTTTCACAATGACTGCTTTATGTTTAATCAGAATCTCAACACAACCTTCTTCTCACCCGAATCTGCTTCTTTTCTCTCCTAGGCAACCTTTCTTCTCTTTTGGCCTTTCTCCCGCCGACAACCTTCGTGTTGTACGTCTGTGGCCACCTGTTTTGTTCTAGATGAGTTTTACTTCAATATAAATTTGATTTACGATATATATACTGATTTAAAGTTTATGTGTCATCTGCTATGTTCTTTGTTTTATAAAGTACTTATACAAGTACTAATAAATAAATATAAGTACATATAAATAAATAAAGTAAATATAATATTCATGTCTTTCACCATCACCACCACCTCAACACCGCCACCACTATTCATCATCTCTTTCTTCAACAAACCACCAACACTATTCATCACCATCACAACCACCACTAATCGTCATATCATTCATCAACACACCACCACTATTCATCACCGCCACCACCACATTTACTACCACCATAACAACAACACCACCACTATTCATCAACACACTACCACCACTATTCATTACCATCACCACTACCACCATAACAACACCAACACCACCACCACAACACCACCATTCCAACCACAACACCACCACCATAACACCACTACTATAATGAAAACATTATAATTAATGTACATATATTTAAATATAAGTATATATAAGTAAAGTAATAAATATCAGTACAAAATATAAGCACAAAAGAACACACCTAGTATTTTTATCGAAGAAGGATTTAGGTTAAATGCCACGGGGATAATGTTGAGCGTTGACTAGGCACATCAATTAATTTTTTTTTTGGAAAGCTGCCATTAATAAAGGTGGTTTTCCAAAATGATGACATATTCTAAAGAAAATAGTGAGTGATGATTACATTTCTAAAAGTGAAAAATTAATTTAAGGTACTTTAAATATATATACTTCTTTTTTTTGTAAATTTGAAATCCAAGTTTTTTTGTTCCTACGAAATAATGAGATTCGTAACAACTAACAAGAAAAAACCATCAAGTTAAAAATGATGTATTATAAAATCAAATTTTTAAATTTAGTTTGAGTCATTGAGTGTAATTTTAATGAACGGACACAATTTTGTATCTATTAAAGTAAAATTTCGAATTAGGATAAATATGATTTTTTTGTGTGCATGCAGTAAAAATTATACCGCTTTTATATTGATTGTTATTATTAGTTTGATTAAACCCGATAAGGTGAGTAAAATGATGCCTAAAATAATTTTCTATTGTATTTGAAAAATAGCATAATTTATTCTACCTACACCACGCACTTCATACAGTTGTTAAGGCAACACGACTACAAAAACAATAATAAATAAGTTTTATGATGGAAATAAATGGACAAGTACAATTTTTCCCTCCATAGTTTTCGTTAACGATTAATTATAGTCAAAATAATTTATAAATCTGGCTAAACCAAGAGTCGATCCAATAAGTAAACTGAAATTCGCAGCGCTTTTGATAAACAGATTCGTGAACAAGCAGTTGCTACAGCACACTCTTGTTCACCCGGAAACTGTTTCAGCAAGAATGAACAAGGACAAATGTTTGTTCACCCAGTATGGCCAATTGCCTACGTCTGGGGAGGACTATTCTCAGTCCTCAATCCACTAATCTCAAAGGTCTCCAAGTACACACGGTTACAACTCCACGCAACCTACGCTACTCAACCTTAAGTGGATCCACGAACACAATCAGAACAGGCTCTGACTTGTGTCTACAACCTCTACTGATATCTATCTAGAAATAGCTACTGTCTCCTCGAAACTCAGCCTATTCTAAAGAATACTCAGATTCTGCAGGGTTGCTATAGCATCTGCTGTAGCACACAGCTGATGCACAAACTGTCCGCGTCGCTCCGAAGCCTTCCGCTGAGCCGTTCGAACGATTCCACGAGCGCTGCACACTCTGGAATACTCCCCCTCACTTAATGACCTCCTGCCACTAGCGAGAGCTAGCCTTCTACCGATTGCCCGAGTCCCTCCACTCGACAATTCCTCCGCGGCCTTCCTTGATCAACCAACAAGCACCACTGCTCTGAATTGGCTTCCCGATCAAGCTTGGATCAGACTCCGCAAGTCATGATCGCCCTCTGCTTCTGTCCGCGTCGCTCCGAACCCTTTCGCTGAGCCGTTCGAATGATTCCACGAGCGCTACACACTCTGGAATACTCCCACTCACTTAGTGACCTCCTGCCACTAGCGAGAGCTAGCCTTCTACCGATTTGCCCGAGCCCCTCCACTCGACAATTCCTCCGCGGCCTTCCTTGATCAACCAACAAGCACCACTGCTCTGAATTGGTTTCCCGATCAAGCTTGGATCAGACTCCGCAAGTCCTGATCGCCCTCTGCTTCTGTCACCTCTGCTCTCGGTGAAGATCAAAGATTTCCTCGCACACCAAAAATACTCTCTCAGAATTCTGTGTGTGTGTACTCGTTCATGCTCTCTCCTTTGATCAACTTCATTGCTGTGAAGGGTCTTCTTTATATAGGAGCACCCACTTCCATCATTATCAGGATTTAGCAATTTCCCTAGTAATATCAATATCTCCTAATTTTTAGAAGATTAGATTTGATTGAGATTCAAATCTCCCACAATCAGATCTCCTTCTTCAGCTAGGAATCTCCACTGGAATATTCTCTACAGCAACTTAGAAACTCCTCTGATGCTCTTAGAAGGACTGCCAAGCCCTCTTTCCAAAGACCCAGCCTGCTGCTGCTCGGACAGACGCTACAGCTCTTCTGAACAAGCTCCTGCTATAGCTTCCTCCAGCTATAGCTGCTCCTTGTTCACTGATCTTGTTCACGAAAGCTGGACTCCTGCTATAGCAGCATCTTGTTCACGTGTGCTGGTTTTGTCAAACACTGTCATCACTGCATCATCAATCTCCTCCTTGGCATTTTGACAAAACCCCTTTGAAAATTTCAATGCAAATCTTCCGGTATCCCCCTACCCTTCTTCTCCCCCTTTTTGGAATAAGTGACAAGGGGGTGTTCCTGGCTGCCTTAGGGAGGCAAGACACAGAGCCCCAGAGAGGATCTTAGGTCTTCGAACCGGACTGCGTCCAGAGGTTTTGTGAAGATATCAGCAAGCTGTTTGTCCGACACAATGTGCTGAAGAGCAATGATTTTCTTTTCTACCAGATCGCGAATGAAGTGATGTCGAATATCAATGTGTTTGGTTCTGCTGTGCTGAACAGGGTTCTTGGAGATGCTGATAGCACTCATGTTGTCACAGTAGAGAATCATTTCCCCTTGATCGAGTCCATACTCACCCAGCATTTGCTTCATCCACATCATCTGTGCACAGCAGCTCCCAGCAGCTACGTACTCTACCTCAGCTGTAGATAACGAGATGCTGTTTCGTTTTCTACTGAACCAGGATACCAGGTTGTTTCCCAGGAAGAAGCAGCCTCCAGAAGTGCTCTTCCTATCCTCAGAGCATCCTGCCCAGTCCGCATCACTATATCGCACCAGATTTGCATTCGTATCCTTAGTGTACCATAAACCATAGTGCACAGTACCTCCAACATATCGAATGATTCGCTTGACCAACTGCAAGTGACTATCTTTGGGGCAGGCTTGAAATCTAGCACATACTCCTACTGCAAAGGAGATGTCAGGACGACTGGCTGTCAGGTACAGTAAGCTCCCAATCATACTTCTGTAGATAGTCTGACTCACTTCCATTCCAAGTTCATCTTTGATGGCTTTGACATAGGTGGCAGCGGGTGTTCGCTTATGACTGGCTTTATCTAGCTGAAATTTCTGTACAAGATTCTTGCTGTATTTGCTTTGTGCAATAAAGATCCCATCTTCTTTCTGGTTGATCTCCAGGCCAAGGAAATAAGACAGCTCTCCGACCATGCTCATTTTGAATTCCTTCTGCATGTGGTCCACAAACTGCTTCACCAGGTGATGAGACTTCGATCCAAAGACAATGTCATCCACATATATCTATGCAATGATCACATCTGACTTAGTTCTTTTCACAAATAAGGTTTTGTCAGCTCCCCCTCTTTTGTAACCATGGTTTTCGAGAAAAACTGTTAGCCACTCGTACCAAGCTCGAGGAGTCTGTTTAAGCCCATACAGAGCTTTCTTCAGTTTGTACACATGCTCCGGGTGATGAGCGTCTTCAAATCCCTTTGGCTGGGCAACATACACTTCTTCAGAGAGATCTCCGTTCAGAAAAGCACTTTTGACATCCATTTGATATAGTTTAAATCCTAGGAAACAAGACATAGCTAGGAGCAGTCTGATGGCCTCCAGTCGAGCGACTGGAGCAAAGATTTCTTCGAAATCCAGCCCCTCAATTTGAGTGTATCCTTGAGCAACAAGTCTGGCTTTATTTCTTGTGATGTTTCCCTGTCCATCAGTTTTGTTTTTGAAGATCCACTTGGAGCCTATAATGTTTACTCCTTTAGGTCTCTCCACCAAGTCCCAAATATCGTCTCTTTTGAACTCTGCTAGTTCTTCCTGCATAGCTATCATCCAGAATTCGTCACTCATAGCTTCCTTGAAGTTTTTCGATTCCATACTGGATAGGAAGCAGGTATTGAGGTAAGCGTTGCTTCTGGTTCTCCTTCTTTCTGTCGGGTCTCCAATCACATTGGTCAGCGGATGATTCTTCTGAATCTTCTTTGGAGGCTGCCTTGATGGTGGATCATGAGTCTCATTATTCTGTTCTTCATGCAAGCTTTCTAATTGTTCGTCTGGACTTTCTGCTTCAGCACTTGCTGTAGCATCTTCTGGAGCCGAAGTTTGTTCACTTCTGCTCTGACTGGCAGGAGCATCTTCAATGTCAGAGTCTTCGTCGTCAAGGACAGTGGAAGAGACTTCTTCAGCATCGTTGACTACTACATTTATGGATTCCATTATTGTACTTGTCCGCTGGTTATACACTCGATATGCCCTGTTGTTCATTGAATATCCCAAGAACAATCCAGGATCGCTCTTTGGGTCAAGCTTCTTCCTGTACTCCCGATCTCTTAGAATGAAACAGTCACTTCCAAAGATGTGGAAATATTTAACTGTGGGCTTCTTCTGATTCCAGAGCTCATAGCAGGTCTGGTTGGTTCCTTTCCGTATGGTGACTCTGTTGATGATGTAACATGCAGTGTTCATTGCCTCAGCCCAGGATCTCAAGGGAACTCTCTTGGCATGAATCATGACTCTGGCCATTTCTTGTATTGTTCGATTCTTTCATTCCACTACACCATTCTGCTGAGGAGTGATGGGAGAAGAATACTGATGTGAGATACCTCTTTGCCGGCAGAATTCATCAACTGCTTCGTTTTCAAATTACCTACCATGATCACTTCGGATGTTGGTGATTCTGAGGTTTTTCTCTTGCTCTAGACGAGACACCAGAGAGACTATAACTTTTACAGTATTCGATTTTTCCCTGACATAATCAATCCAAGTGAACCTGGTATAGTCATCCACACAGATGAAGGCATATCTTTTCCTACCCACACTCTCGACTTCCATAGGACTCATCAGGTCCATGTGTATCAGCTGGAGAGGCCTGGTTGTATTTGTATCTTTGACTTTTGGGTGTGAAGCCTTCTTCTGTTTCCCAATCTGACAATCTCCACAAATGGAACTTGGCTCGCCTTTAATCAGTGGTATTCCTCTGACTAACCCTTCTGTTGCAATTTTCTTCAGAGTCCTCAGGTTGACATGGCCCATTGTTCTGTGCCAGAGATTCATTTCCTCAGTATTAGTCAGCATGCATCTTGGTGAAAGAGAATTTGTACCCACTTTGAGAAGATAGCAGTTGCATCTTGCCCCCTCCTTTATACATTCTCCAGTTTTGTTGAAGACTTTGCATGAACCTTTGGTGAACCTTACTTGTTGTGTGCCATCACACAGCTGACTAATGCTTATGAGGTTCGCCTTTAGACCTTCCACCAGCATGACATTGCTTAGTTCGGGCATCCCTTCAACAGCAAGTGTTCCTTTACCCAGAACTCTTCCTCTCAGGCCATTTCCGAACTTCACCCGTTGTTCCAAGCAGGGAGTTATGTTCTTCAAGAAGGATCTTTCTCCCGTCATATGCCCCGAGTAGCCACTGTCAAAGTACCAGCTTCCTTGATTCGAGGAACTAGCTGTGCTGACAAGAGCGAGATGCTGAGTTCTCTCATATTTCTGCTTGGTTTATTCCCTGGCTGAGCCCTTCCTGGTGGTGTATGCTGAAGGGTAGTTCCTCTCAATGTGACCTTTGTGCCAGCAGTTATAGCATCTTTTATACTTTGACAGCTTCTTGACACGGTGATACAGGGGATGCTGTAGCAGGAACTGATTCACCTTTCCTTGTGCTTTTCTGTCTTTTCTGACTGATCTGTATCTGACCATGTTGCATTCATCTTCACTCAGATCTGTCTCGTCTTCACTTCTGCTGGCAGAGAGGGCACTTTTCTGCTCAGCCTGTGATCGCGCATCGTTGTACTCGTCAAATTAATCCTTCCTTCTCCACTTAGTATAGCGGCTAAGTCAGGGTCGATCCCACAAGGAGCGTGCAGACTCGTCTTAGCTAGCAACCTACAACTTACGAAATTGGGGTTGTGAGTGATTGGGTTGTGCAGGTGCGCGAATGAGCAGTAGTGAAAGCAGAATTGCACGATACATGCGCAGGCAGTAGATTCTAAGTACTATGACTATGAAGAGTATCGGTACAGACAATCCTCTATGAATGTATCCCTTATCATCAACTTTAACTATACTGCAGTTCTACTTAAGTTAGTGTCCGGTCAAGGCTTCCTAACGTGTGCGCATGTTCCGATCAAAGTCCATGAGCTATTAATTCCTGAAACTAGTCTAAGCAGCCACGAATCCTATCACAGTAGCAGCTGATTATCCTAGTGCATTACTCCTAGTTGTCACTGTCAAGCTATCAACTAGTTTAACATACAATAACGAGCAGTTAGAATAAGATTGCGGCAAAAAGGCTTCTCCTATTCGCACAACTAATTATCACCCATATGCATAGAATTAATATAAGTAGACGAACTAAGCATTAAGCACAAGTCTCAAAGGAAATACTTCATAGAATCATGCCCAACCGATACAAAGTGTTTAGCTAGACATGCTAGAAACAAACATCATAAAAATAATAATTAAAACTAAGGCAGCAAGAGAAAACGTAGCAGGTTGGCGCAATTGCGGGTTGCAGTTCTCGGCTGGCGCAGGTGGTTCGCGCAGATTCTGGTTGAAGTAGCTCGTGTGTTTTGCTGTTGTGTGTCCTTCTCTCTATCTGCTCTCTCTCTCCTCCAAACCCTAGCTTCCCTCCTCTTATATAGTGGTCTTGAAGCCCAAGGAATGCTTAGATTTGGCCCGAGAGACTTTTAGCAACTTCCCAAATCTAGGAGATCAATATTTAGAAACTCTGCCATTCTGCTCACGCGGATTGCGTTACTTGCTTCGCGCAGTCGGTTTGCGCACTGTAGTCCGAATCAACTATCTCCTTTTGTGCTGCTAGCTCCGCAGGTCGTGCATTGCACTCTAAAAACGTCTGTTAGCGCACATCTGACTTATGCTCCTGTTTTATCCTGAAATACAAAAATACTGAAAACCAGTAATCTTGTACACAAAATAATGCAAACAAGCACAGTGTTAAGATCTAAATAGCGCATATAACTAGGCTCTATCAAATCCCCCACACTTGCCCTTGTTCGTCCCGAACAAGTACTGAAGCACATATACTTTTACCTCTCTGAAGTCTAACGCACTGCCTCATACTCATGCGCGATCCGCACAGCGATTCACCCTGCGCTGCTCTATCACCTACGCGCACAAACCCTTAACAATTCTAATATAATAATTTCGAAATTTGTTACTTCTCAGCCAGGATGCAATTTAATTCGGATGATTCGGAGATAGCTCTTAATAGGCTCCTGGCTGTCGGTCCCTACTCCGATTTTTGGTACATGGATAATCGCGCAGGTTTCTTCAGGTGCGTGATTCATTCACGCGCTTCTTGGGAACTCAAGCCTTTCGTCTTTTACTACGCCCCGCTCTCCCTCCTTGGTCTACTTGCGCAGGTCAGCGCACGCGTTTACACCCGCGCCCACTTTCCTCCACTCGATTTCCAGAGGAAAGGTGGTCTATTTTCCCACCTCGCCACGCTTTGGGTATTCGCCTTTGGCATTTGCGTGGCTGAGCGCGCTCTATTGTTCCGAAGGTTGCGAAGCACCGGCCTCCACTACCGCTTTTAGCCATGTACCTTACTCTTGAAGCAAGAACAACTAACCGCCTCTCTAGAGCTTTTCCTGTCAACTGCACATCCCTGAATATCCCAACTAAAAAGATAATAATCGAAAAAATTATACTAAATCGGTTAATGGCAGTGCATGTAGGATGAATAAGGCAAAACAAGTCAAAAGGTGTGCGCAATCCGCACACAAGCACACAACCACTGCTATTTCCTATACTGCACTAACTAAGCTAAACTACAATGATAAATATGAAATGTAAATGTAACGCCACCCCCCACACTTAAACATGAAATGTAAATGTAAATGTCCCCACGACTCAAGCTCAAGTGCAACGGAGAGCGCACACATGCAAGCTACTAGGACAACTAAGAACTAAAAATGAAATGCCTCATGAAAATGAAAAACAGAGTCAATGCAGCAAATGAAACACGGTCAGGGGTTCACAAAATATCCACACAAAATACGAACAGAATATTCAATGATAATTTTCAAAAGCAACAACGACAACCCGAAATGATTTGTGCCTAGCCCTCTGTTGCGCCCTAAAGGTCCTCTGAGCTGGAGTCCTGTGCAGACCCTTGTGCCTCCTTGTCCACGGACTCTGTCTCATACTCTAAGCTAGAGGATGGCGGCGCAACTGATACTGCTGCGGGCTGGTTTGCGGGCTCCTCATCCGAGTCAGTCTCCCATATTTAATCTGAACTTAACTCTTTAATGGGGTTGACCTCAGAGGGCGATCTGATCATCTGGGCAGAGGATTGCGGAGGGGGTTCTGAGGGCATGTGCAGTGGGTCCATGACTGGGGTGCGCACTGAGGATTGGTTGGTGACTGCGCGGGAGAACTGGCTGGCTCGCGCTGCTCTGAAGGTGACCTTGGAGGTGGCCTGCGCAGACTGAGAAGAGGGGGAATGGGATCTCCAAATTTCCACCCAGCTGGTGGATTGATGCTTAAATCTGCCCCCTCTGGCACCAAGTACTCCAGCACGCGCATGACGTTAAACATCATGCGCTGCTCTGCTGGCAACTCCAGCCGGCGCGCGCGGGGGAGAGTCTCTGATGTCAATGGTCACAACTTCCCCTGGCGGTCCACTCGCCCGCGCGCGCGGTCCAATCCGTGCGCGCGTCCTCATGCGCCTAGCTGGCTGCACGACTGGTGCCTCCACATTCTCCATTTCCTCCTCAGCAGCAGCTTCCTCTTGCCGCGCACTACTCTCTGCGGGCGCTCCTTTGATTGCTGCGTGCCTCGGTGCCCTAGCAGCCTGCAGCCGGTAACACCATTCCAATGACCCATCTTCCTTAGCAGTTACCGCTCGGTACTGCAGCATCTGGGCACGGTCAAGAGGAACGGCTGGAATAACTGTGTGCTCAGGCACCTCTGGCTCTCCGTGCAGCCCACGCAGCAAATGCGTTATCACACCTCCGCAAGTGAGCGGGCCCTTGGTGCTGAGCCGCTCCCAGTGCACCACCATGTCCGACACAAACCTCACCTTCTTCCCATAATACAACTCCTTTAGCACGTCCATATCAAGCAGGCAGACCTTCGGCGCACCGTTGTAGCGCCCAATGACTGCGTACAGGTAGTACATCCAGGGGTCGCGCAGCTCACGCCCTCTGCTGCGCCCAGCGGCAAACGGTTTGCCCGGCGCCATCTCGCGCCATGCCTCCTGGTTGGTGTGCGTGTCCACATCTTGCTCATGCACCTTGTCACAGCGCAGGGTGCGCTTCAGCCTCTTGGCCGATGCAATGTACCGCACCCCTCGGTGTCGGTATCGGATCTCTAAGTCTTGGATCTGCAGAGACGCTGACCGAGCGTCGTTGTACGCGTCAAATTAATCCTTTCTTCTCCACTTAGTACAGCGGCTAAGTCAGGGTCGATCCCACAAGGAGCGTGCAGACTCGTTCAGCTAGTAACCTACAACTTACGAGAATTAAGTACAACTTACGAATGAACAATAGTGAAAGCAGATTTTGCACTAGACGTGCGCAGACAGTAGAGATTAAGTACTATGACTATGAAAAGTATCGGTAAAGACAATCCTCTATGAATGTATTCCTTATCATCGACTCTAAATGTCTATAGTTCAATTTTACTGAAGTTAGTGTCCGAACAAGGCTTCCTAACATGTGTGCATGTTCCGATCAAAGTCCATGAGCTATTAATTCTTGAAACTAGTCTAAGCAGCTACGAATCCTGTCACAGTAGTAGCTGATTATCCTAGCGCGTTACTCCTAGTTGTCACCGTCAAGCTACCAACTAGTTTAACATATAACAACAAGTAGTAAGAGTAAGATTGCGGTTCAAGGCTTCCCCTACTCATACAACTAGCTCTCAACTGTGTGCACAGAATTAATACAAGCGAACAAACTATGCATTAAGCACAAGTCTCAAAGGAAATACTTCATAGAATCATGCCCAACCGATACAAAGTGTTTAGCTAGACATGCTAGTGGTAAACATCATAGAAATAGTAAATAAAAGCTAAAGTGTCCAAGGAAACAGTAACAAGCAGGTGCGTGCAGGTTGCTGTGTCTCGGTTCGCGCAGTCGGTTGGCGCAGGTCCTCGACGGCAGCTCGTGTGTTTTTCAGTTCTGGCTCTCTCCCCTGTGTCTCTCTCAAACCCTAGCCTTCCTCTCTTTATATACTGCTTGTGAGGCCCGAGGAATGCTCAGATTTGGCCCGTGACAATCTTGGCAACTTCCAAATCTTAGGAGATTTTGTAGGGATATGGTGTTTAAGATTTGAAAATACCGCTATCCTGCGCATGGCTCACTGCGCACGTGGGTTCGCGCAGCTGGTTTGCGCACCGCAGTCTGAATCTGCCACCTTCTATCCTATTTGCGCTGCTAGCTCCGCAGGCTGCGTGTTGCGCTCCTTAAACGCGCCTATTAGCGTGTATCCGACTTAGGCCCTTGTTTTGTCCTGGAATAGAAAAACACCGGAAACCAGTAATCTTCTACACAAAATAATGCAAACAAGCACAGTGTTAAGATCTAAATAGTGCGTATAAATAGGCTCTATCAAACCCCACACTTGCCTTGTTCGTCCCGAATAAGTACTCAAGCACGGATACAATTACCTCTCTGGAGTCTAGCGCACAGTCTTGCACTCAGGCGCGATCTGCACAACCGTTCACCCTGCGTCGCTCTGTCACCTGCGCGCACATGCCTTCAACAATTTTAATATAACAATTCCGAAATTCGTTACCTCTCAGCTGGGATGTAAATTATTTCGGATGGCTGGGAGATAGCTCTTCATAGGCTCCGGGTTGTCGGTCTTTACTTCGAGTACGGGTATATGGTTAATTGCGCAAGTTTCTTCCGGTGCGCGATTCTTTCGCGCACTTCCTGGGAACTCGAGCTTTCTTGATGATTTTCTTGTGAACTTGCGCACGCTGGTATGGAGTTGTGCGCATGCTGGTTTCTTTAGCGCATATCATCTGCTGGTGTTTTTTTCTTTTTGTACAGCTTTATCTACGGTTCCTATGTTCCCAGAACGGTTCCAGTCTCGGCCTTCGGATAGCAGATATGGAACAACGCTCCTCTCTCCCTCCTTAATCTATTTGCGCAGGTCAGCGCACGCGTTTACACCCGCGCCCGCCTTCCCTTGCTTGACTTCCAGAGGAAAGGTAGTCTGTTTTCCCACCTCGCCACGCTTTGGGTATTCGCCTTCGGCATCTGCGTGGCTGAGCGCGCTCTATTGTTCCGAAGGTCGCGAAGCACCGGCCTCCACTAGCGCTCTCAACCATATACCTTACCTTCGTAGCAAAAATGACTAACCGCCTCTCTAGAGCCTTTCTGTCAACTCTACATCCCCTGTATATCCCAACTAATAGGAGCAGAAAAATCAAAAAAAATATACTAAATAGTTGATAGCAGCGCATGCAAGATGAATAGGGCAATACAAGTCGAAAAGTGTGCGCAACCTGCACACAAGCGCACCACTGCTACTATTCCCTTCAACTAAACGAAGCTACACTACAAAGCTAAAAAAAAATGTGAAATATAAATGTAACGCTCCCCCGACACTTAAACAGAGACGTGTCCCCACGCCTAATGCTCAAGCGCAACGGAGAGCGCACACATGCATGCAAATAAAACAAAGGACATAAGAAAAAAAAACATAGTCATCGCAGCAAAAAGATAGGGTCAAGAGTTCAGGAAATATTCAGCACATCATAGTCATCGCAATAAATGCTGAAATTTTTCTAAGTCCTTGCCTTTTATACCCCCTGTCTGGCGCATCTATTCTGCGCACTAACCTGCGTACTTGATGCGCGCGTCGTTGTGCGCGTTCAAATTAATTCCTTCCTCTTCCACTTAGTACAGCGGTTAAGTCAGGGTCGAATCCCCAGGGAGCAAGTAGATTAGCTTTAACTAGTATCCTGCACTTACGAAAACTGGGGGTGTGAGTGATTGGGTTGCGCAATGCGCGAGTAAACAGTAGTAAACGCAGGAATTGCACTAGACGTGCGCAGGCAGTAAAGATTAAGTACTATGACTATGAGAAGTATCGGCGCAGACAATCCTCTATGAGCATATTCCTTATCATCGACTCTAAATGTCTATAGTTTGATTTACTGAAGTTAGTGTCTGGTCAAGGCTTCCTAACTTTTGCGCATGTTCCGATCAAAGTTCATGAGCTATTATTTCTTAATACTAGTCTAAGCAGCTACGAATCCTGTCACAGTAGCAACTGATTATCCTAGCGCGTTACTCCTAGTCGTCACCGTCAGGCTATTCAACTAGTTTAACATATAACAAACAAGTAACAAGAGTAAGATTGCGGTTCAAGGCTTCCCCTACTCATGCAACTAGCTGTCAACAGTGTGCACATAATTAATATAAGCAAACAAGCTATGCATTAAGCGCAAGTCTCAAAGGAAATACTCATAGATTCATGCCCAACCGATACTAAGCGTTTAGCTAGACATGCTAGTAGTAAACATCATAAAAACAGCAAATAATATCTAAAGTATCACAGAAAACAACAACAAGCAGGTGCGTGCAGGTTGCAGTGTCTCGGCTGGCGCAGTCGGCTAGGGCAGGTCCTCTCAGTAAGCTCGTGTGTTTTCTGTTCTGCTGCTCTTCCGCGTGCTGTGGTGTGTCTGGATGATATCAATTGTTCAAACCCTAGCCTTCTTCTCTTTATATACTGCTCAAGAGGCCCAACCTTGGCAACTTCTAAATCTGGTCGTGTCAGGATTTGGAAACACCACTATCTGCGCATGGCGCACGGCACACTGACTAGCGCGATCGGTTAGCGCACCGTAGCTGATTCTGTCAACTCCTATCTGTTTGCGCTGCTAGCTCCGCAGGCTGTATGATGCGCTTCTTAAAAGCTGCCTGTTAGCGCGTATCCGACTTAGGCCCCTATTTTGCCCTGAAATACAAAAACACTGGAAACCAGTAATCTTGTACACAAAATAATGCAAACAAGCATAGGGTTAGGATCTAAATAGTGTGTATAAATAGGCTCTATCAGTACTGCTGCGTGACTAAAAACTGCAAGTCCTAAACTAGCTAAAAATACTAAAAAAACTATAAAAAAACGTGTAAAAGTAAAACGTGTCGTGTTACCTCCCGACAAGTGCCTTTGTTTAACGTCGTTGGCTCGACCGTACCTCTTTACTTGCTTAAAAGTGCGCCAGTGACCCCCCCCCCCCCCCACTCTTGCTCCTGAGTGTCCCCGCGCTCGTGTGCGCGTTGCATTCTTCTTAGTCCTGCGCAAAGGATCGGAAGGGTGGTCAGCGTGGTTAATATCATGTGACAAATCATAAGTAACGAGGTTAGTTAATGAGGGGGAAGAAATATGAGCAATAGTTCCCAGTTCTCCCTCAGGTGCATCTGGTTGCGACTCTGGCGCAGCAACTTGCGCATCTTCTATTTCTGGCTCTGCCAAGTCAACTTCGTGCGCTGTGTCATCCCAAGGTTCTCCTAAATACTTTTTGACTCTCTGCCCATTGACCTGAAAACGATGCTGGTGCTCGTTTTCTAACTCGATTGTTCCGTAAGGGAAAACCTTGGTAACCGTGTATGGTCCCGTCCATTTGCTGCGCAGCTTCCCAGGCATTAGCTTTAGGCGCGAGGAGAACAATAGTACCTGGTCTCCTGGCTCAAAGGTGCGTCTGAGGATGTTTTTGTCGTGAAATGCTTTTGTGCGCGCCTTGTAGTCGCGCAGCCCCTCATATGCATCTAGGCGCAGCTCCTCTAACTCGCTTAGCTCAAATGCGCGCTCCTTACCAGCCTCGTCTAGGTTCAGATTGCGAACGCGCAATGCCCAGTATGCCTTGTGTTCCAACTCCACTGGCAGGTGGCACGCTTTTCCATAAACCAACCGAAACGGTGAAGTCCCAATCGGTGTCTTATGTGCAGTTCTGTATGCCCATAGCGCATCGTCAAGGCCCTGACTCCAGTCTTTGCGCGATGGTCTCATAATTTTCTCCAGGATGCGCTTGATCTCTCGGTTGGAAACCTCGGCCTGGCCATTCGTCTGAGGATGGTAGGCGGTGGACGTCTTGTGGCGCACTCCATAATGCTTGAATACCTGCGCCAATATCCTATTACAAAAATGCGTCCCCTGGTCGCTTATGATTGCCTTAGGCACCCCGTACCTGCAAAAGATGTTAGCTCTCAAAAAGGTTGCGACCGTCTTACCATCATCCTTTCGGGTGGCCTTAGCCTCAACCCATTTTGAGACATAGTCCACTGCGACCAATATATACTCATATCCGGAAGATGGAGGAAATGGCCCCATGAAGTCAATCCCCCAAATATTGAATACTTCATCCACTAGTATTGGCGTCTGCGGCATCTCATTGCGCACTGATATTCCCCCTGTGCGCTGACACCTGTCACAATTCCTGCAGTGGTTATATGAGTCACTAAACAAGTGTGGCCAATAAAATCCGCAATCCAGGATCTTTCTGCTCGTGCGCCTTGGACCAAAGTGTCCTCCACATGCGTGCGCATGACAAAACATTAAAACCGAGTTTATTTCATGGTCAGGCACGCATCGCCTCAAAATCTAATTAGGTCCTATTCTGAGCATATACGGATCATCCCAAATGTAGTACCTGGACTCATGCTTTAATCTCATGCATTGGGTTTTAGTGAAATGAGGGGGAAACGTACCTGTGACCAGGTAATTCGCAATGTGCGCATACCATGGTACCTTACTTGTCAGCGCCATCAGGTGCTCGTCAGGGAATGTCTCCGTGATCTGCCCTGGCTCCTCTTCTTTCACTATCCTGCTCAGGTGGTTAGCGACTGTGTTCTCCGTTCCCTTCTTATCCTTGATTTCCAAGTCGAACTCCTGAAGTAGGAGCAACCAGCGCATCAGGCGCGCTCTTTCTTGGACATCAGGTAACGGATTGGTGCGTGGTCTGTGTAGATGATGACTCTGGCGCCTAGAACATATACTCGGAACTTCTCCAGTGCAAACACGATTGCCAGAAGTTCCTTTTCCGTGGTGGTGTAGTTCCTCTGCGCAGCGTCCAGTGTGCGCGATGCATAATAGATGACATGCGGCTTCTTGTCCACGCGCTGTCCCAGGACTGCACCTACTGCATAGTCACTTGCGCCGCACATCAGTTCGAACGGCAGGCTCCAGTCTGGCGCGCGCATCACTGGCGCACTCGTCAGTGCCTCCTTCAGCTTATCAAAAGTAGCCCTGCACTCATCAGTGAATTCGAAACACACATCCTTTTGCAAGAGGTTAGACATGGGTATACAAATTTTAGAAAAATCTTTTATGAAACGCCTGTAAAACCCTGCATGCCCAAGGAATGATTTCACATCGCGCACGTTAGTGGAATAAGGCAGATTTGAAATAAGATCTATTTTGGCTTTATCGACCTTGATCCCCTCCTGCGAGATAATGTGTCCTAGTACTACTCCATGTGATACCATAAAATGACATTTTTCATAATTGAGCACTAGGTTTTTTGAAATGCAGCGCGCTAAGACCTTATCAAGATTAATTAAGCATGCATCAAAGGTACCTCCGTACACAGTAAAATCATCCATGAACACCTCTATGCATGTAACAATCATATCAGAAAAGATGCTCATGACTAGACGTTGGAACGTACCTGGCGCGTTACACAGCCCAAACGACATGCGCCGAAACGCAAACGTACCGAATGGGCAGGTAAACGTAGTTTTTTCTTGATCCTCCGCAGCTATGGGTATCTGATTGTACCCTGAGTACCCGTCCAGGAAGCAAAAGTATGGCTTCCCCACTAATCTATCTAGCATCTGGTCCATGAAGGGCAGCGAAAAATGATCCTTGCGCGTGACTGCGTTAAGCTTTCTGTAGTCGATGCACATGCGCCATCCAGTTTGCATGCGCTTCGGAACTAGCTCGCCCTGCGCATTCTCCTCTACTGTGATTCCTCCTTTCTTCGGTACAACGTGCACTGGACTCACCCACTTGCTATCCGAGATTGGGTAGATGACTCCTGCGTCAAGCAGCTTCAGGATCTCCTTCTGTACCACCTCCATCATATTCGGATTCAATCTGCGCTGAGGCTCCCTGGATGGTTTGGCACCATCGTCCAATAGAATCCTGTGCATGCATACGTCCAGGCTCACTCCGCGCAGGTCAGCAAGTGTCCATCCTATAGCGCGCCGGTTCTTGCGCAGCACCTCTTGTAATCGTGCCTCCTGCTCCTCTTCTAATCCTTTCTTTATGATTACCGGCAGGGTGTCCTCATTCCCCAAGAATATGTACTTGAGGTGCTCGGGGAGTTGCTTCAGCTCGACCTTGGGTGCCTGTTCAATAGAGGGCAAGATTTTATTAGAAGTGCAGACATTAACTATATCGTGTACCTGTCTGGATACTGGTTCCGCACTGCTCAGCTCATCCTCATGCGCCTCCATCTCTGCCTGTGTCAGCGGCCCAGGTCCTTCTGTTGCGCTCGCACACTGCGCATCCGCAACCAAGTCGTCTATGCTGTCCAATGCGTGTACTGTGGCGTCCTCATGAGGGTGCTGCATCACGTCTATCTTTGTGCGTGCTGTCATCAGAAATGGTCTGCCCAATAGGATCTGCGCACTTCCCTTGCTCGACTCACCCTCCATCTCTAAGACGTAGAAATCTGCTGGGAACACCAGCTCTCCTACTCGGACGAGGACGTCCTCTATCATGCCCGTCGGTTGTTTGCACGACCGATCTGCTAGTTGAATGGTGAGACCTACAGGCTTTAGTGGACCAAGGCGCAATGACGCATACAAGGAATAGGGAAGCACATTTATAGATGCGCCTAGGTCAATCATGTAGTTACTTACTGTGGTCTTACCTAAAGTGCATGGAATGGTGAACGTACCTGGATCCCGGCATTTAGGTGGTACCTTATGTTGCACGATTGCTGAGGCATGCGCGTTTAGCATTACTTGCGCGTACTCGCCTTGCCTCCTCTTGTTTGTGCACAGCTTCTTTAAGAACTTGGCGTACCTAGGGATCTGCCGAACTGCTTCAATAAGGGGAATGTTTATTTCCACCTTACTGAATAACTCGTAGAGCTCCTTATCAAGCGCCTCTTTCCTAGCCAATTGTGCCTGTACAGGAAAAGGTGCAGGTATGTTAGTACGATTTATGCTTGTCTTTCGATTGCGCCATACCTGGCGCCTTGCCCTGCTGGTTTGTGGCTTGCACTGCTGGTTGCGCATCCGGCTGTGCTGGCTCTGGAGCTTGCGCAACTGGTTGCGCGGGCGCCTTTGCAGTCTGCTCTGTTCCTACCGTGCGCCCAGTCCTCAGTGTCACTGCGTTGACTCCTCCCTTGGGATTCTGAATCACTTGCGAAGGCAGGTTGCCATCGCTCTTTTTTAGCTCATACACCGTGGTAGCTATCTGTGACAGCTGCTTTTCAATGGACATGAACCTCTTGTCATACTTCTCATCATTCTTGCGCACTGTGTCTGCTAGCTGGCCCACGATATCTTCTAAGGATCGCCGCGGCTGCTGGTTATTTTGCGCTGGCGCGTCAGTGTGGCGATGCGGTGGATTGTGGGGCGCAGCTTGTTGCGTCTGCTGTGGTGCGCGCTGCTCCGCGGACTGCCTTTGGAAATTGTTGTCCTCCTTCCATCTGAACCCTTTTGCGGCTAGTCCAAAACGCGGCTGATTCTACCTCTGCGGCCCTCTATTATCCCATCCTCCTAGAGCATTCGCCTCTCCTGACTCCTCGAAAAGTGCGGGACATGCATCAATTTTATGCTCGGTGGACGTGCAGAATTCGCATGCATTTGGCGCAGCTGGTCGCGCCCCTTGCGCATTCATCAACTTCTGCAGCATGGCCTTCATCTCCTTTATCTCAGCGCTTGTTTCTACCTGATGCACAGAACGAGCATGACTATTCTCAAGTGTTAGCTAATGTCTTACCTGTCCAGCAGAGTCTTCTATCAGCTGCCAGGGGTCCTCCGAGTACATGTTGCAAATGTCGCCGCCTGCGCATGCATTCAATAATCTCAGCTCCATTGGTAGCAATCCGTTCAGGAAATTCTCTATCAGTACATTCTGGGGCAGGCTGTGATTGTAGCAGTTAGCGTCCAGCTCCCTGAAACGCTCATAATACTATCTACGTGCCTGTGATATGCATGACATTTTGATGGATGATCCGGATACTTACCCGAGGCTGGTGAAAGAATTTATGGCATCATTTTCTGCAACGTGGGAAGATGTTGAGGGTGGTCGAAGGTATAATGGCAAGAGGGACCAAAATGTAAGTTCTTGGACCTTCCGTTTAGGCGGACAGACTTTTACCCTTCCCGCACTTGATATCTGCACAGCATTTGGGTGTACTAAGCTTGGTGAGTCCCCGCGATTCAGAACACGCGATCGGTACCATTTCTGGGTAGACCTCACCGCGAAAGACATATTCTTCACGTCCCCTCAGCCAGCCACAATGATTGGCTCCCCAGTTTGGCGGCTGATTCACCGTATCATCGCGACATCCATTCACAGCCGCAAGGATGGGGGCAGGTACGTTAATACATCGGACTTGGACTTGATGCTCCTCATTTTTCGCGGCAGATCGGTAAACATTGTAAATGCATTGACGGACCAGTTTGAGTCATATCAGAGATTAGAGTACAAAGGGCAAGCTCTAGGTGGCGGGACATTTATTACGCTTCTCGCAAAGCAGCTGGGTTTTACTTTCGACCACTGCACGGCCTTGCCCAAGAAAATACTCAACCTGAAAAGTCTCCGTAAGATGCACATGATAGAGGCTAAGACGCACCATTGGATTATTCGAGCCGATGTGCCACAGCATTTGGAGAAGAGAATAGAGAGGAAGCGAAAGGAGCATGGGCTCCCTCGTATAGCGACACCACCCAGGCAGGCCAGCGAGCCACCCCTGTCAGCAGCAGCCGATCCTGCCCACACCTCAGCACCTATACCAGATTTCAGACCCACTCCCACTGCAATTCCTCCAGTCGAGCCTGAGCCCATTGCACACGAGGGCCTGACATTGATGAGCGCACGCTTGGACTCACTTTCAGATTCTCACACGATGCTCATTCGCTCTCATGAGGTATTATCCACCCTTGTCCACGATTTTGTCGCATGGCAAGGAAGTGTCGTGGTGCGTATGGCAGCAAGCATGGGTATTTCAGACCTTCCACTGCCTCCAGCACCCTTCTCTCAGCCACCACCTCAGCCGACTGTGCCTACCACAGCTGCGATCGACTCCATTTCAGCTATGGTTGAAGGAAGAGTGGATGGAGGTAATGTTGAAGGAGCTACCGGAGTCGGCAGTGGAGATCAAGGGAATGAGGTTTAGGTTGCTATTATATTTTGTCATGACTTGTGATGCTTTTATTGACATGTATTTTTCTTGACTTGTCCATTTGTACTTTGACGGGTTTCGCCGCGATATTTTTTGTATGACAAATGGTTGTGGCACTTGAATGTTTCTCTGGTT
Organism: Umbilicus rupestris; assembly: GCA_963678935.1. NCBI lineage: Eukaryota > Viridiplantae > Streptophyta > Magnoliopsida > Saxifragales > Crassulaceae > Umbilicus > Umbilicus rupestris. The sequence goes on along the minus strand of OY787607.1, from coordinate 10,598,985 downwards.
TGGCAGATTTTTCCTTTAAACACTATTTTGAACTGCTCAGGTAAAGTGATTCGGACACACTTGCTGAATCACCTCTTTTGGCCTTGTCCGAGTCAAGTTTGATTCGGGGAAACCATTATCCAAGCTCAAGTGATTCGGACACCCTGGCCGAATCAACTTTTTTGCCTTGTCCGAATCACCTGATTCGGGTATCCCAATCTTATCCGAACTGAACTGATTCGACCAAGGGTGGCCAAATCACATTTTTGCCGTCCCCGAATCACCTGATTCGGGCACTCTTCAGCAACACTGTTTTCGATTTGGAAATTTCTGCCTTTTATTTGCTATTGTTCGAAACCCTTTTCAAGCACATTAATGCACTAGTTCATGACTTTTGATGCACACAGACATATCTAAGTGAACTCATCATATACATTGTCGCGCATTTGTTTTCAAACCTCATGCCTAGCTATATGTTCTACATTAATTATATCTCGTATAGCTAGCTGTTTAAACCTGGGAATTCAAGTGTTGCGCTAACCTTTTTCTTGAGTTTCAGATTTATTGCAACTGCCAAGAGCATCATTCACGGACACGGACGGATGTGCATTAGGCTACCTCCACACGAGAGAAGTTCCTTCGCAACTTTCTCTTTACAATCCTTTGTTCTTTATATTGCTTAGAGACTAAGCAAAATTCTAAGTGTGGGGTGTTTTGCGCTTTTGCTTTTATTCTCTACAACTTGATTCTATGCTACACACTTACTTTGAGCACATTATACTCGCATGATTGCTGTCATCCTAGCTTTAAGTATTGACCACACGAAGTAATGTTTGCTAAGCAATTAAGTAGTATCATAAAAAATTTTGGGATGAGTTGTGCCTTAAATTCATGAATCGCATCTTTAAGTCGATTGATCCTCTTTGTGATGATTTTATTCACATGATTCGGTGTTCGACTAGCTTAGTTCGATTTATTTTTAAGCTCTTTCCATGCATGAAAAATGAAGTTAAGTTTAGCGAGCACAAAAATAAAAAAAAATGTTTTCATACAAAAACCTTGTACTTGCTCTTGTTTGCTTTTAGGTGATTTTAGCGTCCCTATTTAGCCTTTGCATTTGCTTAGCTCACACTTCATGCTCCATCATATAACATTTAGGCACATTGTCAAGTATTAAGGGCCTGTTCTTTAGACCTTAACTTATGCTTAACTTAACTTAACTTAACTTAACTTACCTTAACTTAACTTAACTTACCTTAACTTAACTGAATTTAACTTAACTTAACTGAACTTACCTTAACTTAACTTAACTTAACTTAACTTAACTTAAGTACTTTTACAAACATATTTTTATGGTAGTGGTGGTATAGTTGGGGTGGTGGGTTGGGGTTGTGGTGGTGGGGGTGTTGGTGGTGGTGGGGGTTGTGGTGGTGGGGGTGTTGGTGGTGTTGGGTTGGGGTTGTGGTGGTGGGTTGGTGGTGGTGGTAATGGGGGTGGTGGTGGTGGGTTGGGGTGGTGGTAGTGTGGTGGTGTTGTTGGGGTGGTGGTGTGGGGGTGGGGTGGTTGGGGTGGTGGTGGTGATGGTGTGGTGTTGTGGTTGGGGTGGTGGGTTGGGGTGTTGTTGGTGGGGGTGGGGGATGGTGTGGTTGTGATGGTGGTGGTGTGGTTGGGGTGGTGGGTTGGTGGTGGTGTGGTTGGGGTGGTGGGTTTGGGTGGTGGTGGTGGTGGTAGGTTGGAGTGGTGGTGGTGGGGTGTGATGGTGGATTGGGGTGATGGGTAGTACTTAACTTAACTTAACTTAACTTACCTTAATTTAACTTAACTTACCTTAACTTAACTTAACTTACCTTAACTTAACTTAACTTAACTTACCTTAACTTAACTGAACTTAACTTAACTTACCTTAACTTAACTTAAGTGCTGAAAATTTAATGGCTAAAGAACAGGCCCTAAGTGTGGGGTGTTTCGAAGTGATTGCGAAAGAAAAAAAAGAAAAAAAAAAAGAGGCGCAAGAAAGAAAAAAAAGAATTATCATATTTTCAAGGTTTTACAATTGCCGAGGGTTAGGAAGGTAATTTTCCCCTCGAAAGCATTTGAATAAACGCAAAAAAATAAATAAACACACTTAATTCTTGACTTTGTGCCTTTTTCGCAAGTTCTTTCGCATTGGTGTGAGCAAGGCTTTTGCATTCGGTTTTTAGGAAGCGTCTAAGGTATGACCCTCGTAATTTATTACTTAAGCATCCATATTTGTACGAGGGAATTCTAAATTGTTCATTGTCAAAACTCCTCTTCTCTTACGGTTTATCACGTATAGTCTAATACTTGAGAACGAGTTTATTGTCTTGAGCTTATGGACTTGCCCTTAGCAAGCATATGTGATTGATTCGACAAAAGTTTTGTGTAAGCGACGCTTTTCTTCATACTTCTTGCATAGGAAATTGAGCGGAAATTTGAATTTGACGAATGCTAGTTTTTCATCGATTCTATGAGTATTTATTATCACATTGAAGTGAATGATCCTTAGAGTTTGCGTGAAGTGAATAATTTGCACAACTCTATTACAATTTGAGGTGATAGTGAACTACTTGCTTAGCTAGCTATATTTGGATTTTGAACTCTCATGGATGATTGCAAGTGGGATTTGTGAGTATTCCTTTTCTGAAAACTCTCACGAGACTTTAACTCATCCGCTAGGGTAACCTAGGGGTTTAAAGGCTTGATGCATTCGCTAAATGCATCAGTGTTTCCTACGACAGTGAGTTAGGAGTAGATTAATTTCCTTTGTTTAGTTTTGTTACATGAGTAGGAGGTTGATGTGTTTCATGTGCGTAAGATTTGCTACGTGCTTTGATACTGTCATATATGATCTAGCATCTTACTCTCCGCTTGACTTATGCACACATTTGTTCGGGAAGAACAAGACTTAAGCGTGGGGTGTTTTGATGAGTGGACAAATAACCTTATATTTATCCCCATTTTACCCCTTACTTCTTGTTTGTTCCGCTTTTCTATAAAGCCATTTGATGATTTCTTCGTCCATTTCAGGTTAAAAATATGTATCTCACGATATGAAGTGGCCCGAAGAAAATCTGGATGAATTCCGGTCGATGGCGATCAAAAGCAGAAAGACTGAGCAAACTGCAGTAGTGATTCGGCCGAATCAGAAGTGATTCGCCCACCAGCCTGGCCGAATCACTCTCGGCTGCACGAATCGACCTGATCCGGGGAAAGTCTTGAACGTTTGACCGAATCACATAAGGGGTTGACCGAATCACATAGTGATTCGGCCAAGAAAAGTGATTCGCCTAGTCCGAGATCAGCACTGAACAGATGATTCGGCCGAATCAGAAGTGATTCGCCCATGAGGTGCCCGAATCAGTTGAGCTCCATAAGACGTTTGACCGAATCAACACAAGGGTATGACCGAATCAAAAAGTGATTCGCCCAGGATAAGTGATTCGCCCAGGCTCAAAACAGCACTGAATAGATGATTCGAGCGAATCACATGGACAGTGACCGAATCATGTAATTCGGACACTTCGGGCACTTTTTGGAAATCTTCAAAATGTATAAATAGAATGAGATGGAAGTGAAGAAAGAGAGCTTCCATATTTTTCGCAACCCTAGGTGACTGGAACTCGGAGAAGATCAAGCTTGATTGAAGATCGAAGTTTGGATTAAAGATTCTACATCAACCTCTCTTAAACCCTTTAGCTTTGTATTTACATTGATGTTTCACTTAGTAGGGTAAAATCCCTAAGGAAGGAATGAGAGTTGAACTTAGGATGTTTCATAGCTATTGTATGATCATAGATGGAGTGGTTGTGCGCAAGAGCGACATGCACTCTTGACACTAGGCTAAGTTTTAAGCGGATTTGAGTAACCGGCCAATAGACCGAGAGGGTGAGGTTATGGGACTCAAGTTCTACACGGTTCAATAGAACGAGAGTTTGAGAACCATGTCATTTGTGTATCCTCTCCATTCTAGGGAAGGAGCGAGAGTTGAACCTAGAGCGGACGATGCATTAGCCTTACTTTTATCAACCAAATGTAGTTCATGCATGTATTAGTGAGTTATTTCATTTTCCTCATATCTTAGGGGAGAAGTTGAATCCTAGTCACCCTTTTATTCATTAAGCAAAACCCAAAAATATCATTTATCTTTAGTGCTTACTAGAGATAGTAGCATTAATTAGTTGTCAATTAGTCTAAGCTTTTCCCTTGGGTTCGACCCGAGGTCACTCGGTTATAAATATTGTTTGATATTTGCGTGACTAGAATAGCACTTCATTTTGCTTGCCTAAAACGCTAACGTCACTACTGTCTCCTCGAAACTCAGCCTATTCTAAACAATACTCAAGTTCTGCAGGGTTGCTATAGCATCTGCTAGCACACAGCTGATTCACAAATTGTCCGCGTCGCTCCAAAGCCTTTCGCTGAGCCGTTCGAACTATTCCACGAGTGCTGCATACTCTGGAATACTCCCCCTCACTCAGTGACCTCCTGTCACTAGCAAGCACTGCCGTCTAGACACTCGACTGAGTCACTCACCCGTCAGTTCTTCCGCGGCTGCCCTTGATCAACCAACAAGCACCACTGCTCTGAATTGGCTTCCAGATCAAGCGTGGATCAGACTACACAAGTCCTGATCTCCCTCTGCTTCTGTCACCACAGCTCTGCACTCACGCTCTGCTCTCGGTGATAATCGAAGACTTTGTTCACACACCAAAATTGCTCTTCTCAGAAATCTGTGTGTTCTCGCTTTTAGCCCTCCTCTTCGATCACCTTCATTGCTTTGAAGGGTCTCTCTTATATATGCGTGTCCACTGCTATCATTATCAGATTATAGCAGTTCCTTTAGCAACATCAATATCTCCTAATTTCTAGGAGATTAGATTTGATTTGAGATTCAAACCAAAACTTCTATTTCAGCTAGGAATCTCCACTCTAGAATATTCTTTGCAGCAACTCTGAACCTCCTCTGATGCTCTTCGAAGGACTGCCACACCTTCTTTCCAAAAAAACAGATTGCTGCTGCGCGGACAGACGCTACAGCTCTTCTGAACAAGCTCCTGCTAAAGCTTCTTCCTGCATCATCAACTGTTCGTTGTATGAATTGCATGCTCTGATTATCAAGTTAGCATAGCCTAGCGGTGAAACTGAATAGATATCTATTGCGTGATACTTGATTGGAGTGCCATATTAGAGAAACATAGGGTTAGAATTGATTTGGTATTGTTAGTCAAGTAATAGTTAACCTATTCGAGAACTTAGCGGTTAAGAGTAGGTAGAACATTGAAGTTAGCATTACCTTAGCAGGATTGTTAGACTAGAATAGTAGTTTTACTAATTGATGCATGTTTCAATCGATGATTACCAGTTGCAATGCATATCCCTGGATTGATTCTTTCTGAATTTGATAACAACCATTCTCTTTGAAAATAAACCCGCCCCCCTTTTAGTGTGACAATTGTTAGTAGAACTTTATAACTGATTGCTCTCTTTAAGTTCGACCCTGCTTACTGCTTGCTAGCATAGTAGGAGAATATAAATTTAATTTTGACGCACACAACGACGTGCCGTCAGTCATTAAAGAGCGACCATTACTCAAGGGAAAGAGGCTGGAAAGCTACTATATAAAGGGGACAAGAACAGCTTCTCTCCATTAATTGATCACAAGAGTGACAACGGAAGGAGGATCATTAGAAGAGCCCTGATGGAACTTGCCTCTTAGCTCCTACAACCTTTGTGACATATTTCTTATTCTCAAAACTCAGTATTTTCATTAAAATTGATGGATTTTAGTAGTAATTAAACCTGCTTAGTGATGAGCGGACAAATAACCTTATGTTTGTCCGTATTTTCACTTTACTTCTTATTTGTTCGTTATTTTATAAAGTCATTTGATGTTTTCTTTGTCCATTTCAGGTTAAAAATGTGTACTACATGATATGAAGTGGTCTGAAGAAGTTTCAGGTGAATTTTAGTCGATCGAGAGCAAAAGAGAGCAAAATCAAGCAAAAGGCAGATTTGATTCGTCCAGGCTGATTGACCTATTCATCTTCAAAGGCTCGCCGAGCACACGATTCTTATCCGATTGAGGCGTACCATATCTTGTTGGAAAGCTAACTCAAAGGTTACAACCTCATAGTTTATATCAAGACGTAGTTCGAAGGTGTAAAGGGTCAAAACAGGTGAGATTCTAGCACTACAAAGTTGATTCGCCCAAAGAGGAATTCAGGCTAGGTCGAATCACTTTTGATTCGGCCAAAGAAAAGTGATTCGCCCAAGAAGAAATTGATTCGCCCAGCTTCATTACAGCACTGACATTATGATTCGGTCGAATCAAATTATGGGGCTGCACGAATCACTTGAATCGTGGAGAATTCGCTTGTAAATCAAATCTGGGCAGACTGGCCTATTCACCTTCGAAGGCTTGTTGAGCGCACGATTCTTATCCTATTGAGGCGTACTATATCTTGTTGGAAAGCTAACTCAACTACAACTTCTTAGTTTACATCAAGACGTGATTCGAAGGTTTAAAGGGTCAAACGAGCGAGTTTCTAACGCTGCAGAGGTGATCCGCCCAAGCAGTGGGCGAATCAAAAGTGATTCGGCCAAGGAGAAGGATTTCATCTCATGGACCAAGGGTTGACCAAATCAAATAAAGGGTTGACCGAATCAAAAGTGATTCGGCCAAGAGAAAGTGATTCGCCCAGCTCCGAAACAGCACTGAGAGTTTGATTCGGACACTCTGTCCGAATCAACTCATTAAGCCTAGCCTGAATCACTTTTGATTCGGGCACGGCGGCTAAATATAAATAGGTTAAAGGTGGGAAAAATTAGATAGTGCCTTGGGGTGCCTCCGGTTAAAGAGGTATCTCTACTTCTTTACTTTCCCTTCTTATACAATTTCATCATGTTTTGTTTCAAACTCACCTTGGGGTTCCTCCGGTTGGATTGTAACTCAAAATATGCAATTTTATTATGAATGAGGTTTTTGGATTGAAAATTCATATGCTTGTTCTCCATGTTAATTTTATGCACACCAAATGTTTGACAAAATGCATGAATGAGTATAAATTGATAAAACACCTAGGGATAGAATGAGAATTGAACCTAGGTTGTTTATAAGATCAAGCATGATTATTTTAGATAGCTTGAAATTCGCAGCGCCTCTGATAAACAGATTTGTGAACAAGCAGTTGCTACAGCACACTCTTGTTCACCAGTAAACTGCTTCAGCAAGAATGAACAAGGACAGATGTTTGTTCACCCAGTTCGGCCAATTGCCTACATCTGGGGAGGACTATTCTCAGTCCTCAATCCACTAATCTCAAAGGTCTCCAAGTACACACGGTTACAACTCCACGCAACCTATGCTACTCAACCTTAGGTGGATCCTCGAACACAATCAGAACAGGCTCTGACTTGTGTCTGCACACCCTCTACAGATATCAATCTAGAATAGCTACAGTTATCTCCAACTTAGCCTATTCTACTGAAAACTCAGATACTGCAGGGTGGCTATAGCATCTGTTGTAGCCTATTCTGCTGTAGCACACAGATATTGCCTACATTCGAACGATTCCACGAGCACTGCACACTCTGGAATACTCCCCCTCACTCAGTGACCTCCTGTCATTAGTGAGCACTGCCACCCAGACACTCGACCGAGTCACTTACTCGTCAGTTCTTCTGCGGCTGCCCTTGATCAACCAACAAGCACATTTTTCTCTGAATTGGCTTCCAGATCAAGCTTGGATCAGACTACGCAAGTCCTGATCACCTTCTGCTTCTGTCACCACATCTCTGCGCTCACGCTCTGCTCTCGGTGATAATCGAAGATCTCGTTCGCACACGAAAAATACTCTCTCGAAATTCTGTGTGTGATCTTGCTCTCAGCACGCTTCTTCGATCAATCTTCCTTGCTTTGAAGGGTCTTCTTTATATAAGAGCACCCACTTGCATCATTATCAGGATTTAGCAATTTCCTCCAAATATCAATATCTCCTAAAATTTAGGAGATTAGATTTGATTTGAGATTCAAACCTCCCACAACCAAATCTCCTTCTTAAGATAGGAATCTCCATTGGAATATTCTCTGCAGCAACTTAGAAACTCCTCTGATGCTCTTAGAAGGACTGTCACGCCCCTCTTTCCAAAGATCCAGGTTGCTGCTGCACGGACAGACGCTACAACTCTTCTGAACAAGCTCCTGTTGTAGCCTCCTCCTGCTATAGCTGCTCCTTGTTCACTGGTCTTGTTCACGTATGCTACTGGACTCCTGCTATAGCAGCATCTTGTTCACGTGTGCTGGTTTTGTCAAATACTGTCATACTGCATCATCAATCTCCCCCTTGGCATTTTGACAATACCCCTTTGAATGTTTCAATTCCAATTCTCCGGTAACTCCCTACCCTTTTTCTCCCCCTTTTTGAAACAAGTGACAAGGGGAAGTTCCTGGCTGTCTCAGGGAGGCGAGACACACAGCCCCAGAGAAGATCTTAGGTCTTCGAACCGGACTGCGTCCAGAGCTTTCGTGAAGATATCGGCAAGCTATTTGGCTGACACAACATGCTGAAGAGAAATGATTTTCTTTTCCACCAGATCACGGATGAGGTGATGTCGGATGTCAATGTTTTTGGTTCTGCTGTGCTGAACAGGGTTCTTGGAGATGCTGATAGCACTCATGTTGTCACAGTAGAGAATCATTTCGCCTTGATTGAGTCCATACTCACCTAACATTTGCTTCATCCACATCATCTGTGCACAGCAGCTCCCGGCAGCTATGTACTCTGCTTCAGCTGTAGATAGCAAGATGCTGTTTTGTTTTCTACTGAACCAAGACACCAGGTTGTTTCCCAGGAAGAAGCAGCCTCCAGAAGTGCTCTTCCTATACTCAGAGCATCCTGCCCAGTCCGCATCACTATATCCTACCAGGTTTGCATTCGTATCCTTAGTATACCGTAAACGTGCACAGTACCTCTAACATACCGAATGATTCGCTTGACCAGCTGCAAGTGACTATCTTTGGGACAGGCTTGAAATCTAGCACATACTCCTACTGCAAAGGAGATGTCGGGACCACTGGCAGTCAGGTACAGTAAGCTCCCAATCATACTTCTGTAGATAGTCTGACTCACTTTCAGTCCATGTTCATCTTTGATGGCTTTGACATGGTGGCAGCGGGCGTTTATGACTGGCTTTATCTAGCTGAAATTTCTGCACAAGATTCTTGTTGTATTTGCTTTGTGCAATAAAGATTCCATCTTCTTTCTGGGAGATCTCCAGACCAAGGAAATACGACAGTTCTCCGACCATCCTCATTTTGAATTCCTTCTGCATGTGATCCACAAACTGCTTCATCAAGTGCTGAGACTTCGATCCAAAGACAATGTCATCCACATATATCTGTGCAATGATCACATCTGACTTGGTTCTTTTCACAAATAAAGTTTTGTCAGCTCCCCCTCTTTTGTAACCATGGTTTTCAAGAAAGACTGTCAGCCGCTCGTACCATGCTCGAGGAGCATGTTTATGCCCATACAGAGCTTTCTTCAGTTTGTACACGTGCTCCGGGTGATGAGGATCTTCAAATCCTTTTGGCTGGGCAACATACACTTCTTCAGAGAGATCTCCGTTGAGGAACGCACTTTTAACATCCATTTGATATAGTTTAAATCCTAGGAAACAAGACATAGCTAGGAGTAATCTGATGGCCTCCAGACGAGCAACTGGAGCAAAAGTTTCTTCGAAATCTAGCCCCTCAATTTGAGTGTATCCTTGAGCTACAAGTCTGGCTTTATTTCTTGTGATGTTTCCCTTTTCATCAGTTTTGTTTTTGAAGATCCACTTGGTGCCTATAATGTTTACTCCTTTAGGTCTGTCCACCAAGTACCATACATCGTGTCTTTCGAACTCTGCTAGTTCTTCCTGCATAGCTATCATCCAGAATTCGTCACTCATAGCTTCCTTGAAGTTCTTCGGTTCCATACTGGATAGGAAGCAGGTGTTGAGGTAAGCGTTGCTTCTGGTTCTCCTTCTTTCTGTCGGGTCTCCTATCACATTTGTCAGTGGATGATTCTTCTGAATCTTCTTTGGAGGCTGTCTTGAAGGCGGATCATGAGTCTCATTAATCTGTTCTTCATGCAAGCTCTCTAATTTTTCGTCTGGACTTTCTGCTTCAGCACTTGCTGTAGCATCTTCTGGGGCCGAAGTTTGTTCACTTCTGCTCTGACTGGCAGGAGCATCTTCAATGTCTGAGTCTTCGTCATCAAGGACAGTGGAAGAAACTTCTTCAACATCGTTGACTACTACATTTAGGATTCCATCACTGTCCTTGTCCTCTGATTGTACACTCGATATGCCCTACTGTTCATTGAATATCCCAGGAACAATCCAGCATCGCTCTTTGGGTCAAGCTTCTTTCTGTACTCCCGATCTCTCAGAATGAAGCAGTCACTTCCAAAGGTGTGAAAGTATTTAACTGTGGGCTTCTTCTGATTCCAGAGCTCATAGCAAGTCTGGTTGGTTCATCTTGGCATGAATCATGACTCTGGCCATTTCTTTTATTGTCCGATTCTATCGTTCCACTACACCATTCTGCTGAGGAGTGATGGGAGAAGAATACTGATGTGAGATACCCCTTTGGCGACAAAATTCATCAACTGCTTCGTTTTCAAATACTGGTGATTCTGAGATTTTTCTCTTGCTCTAGACGGGTCACCAAAGAGACTGTAACTTTTACAGTATCCGATTTCTCCCTGACAAAATCAATCCAAGTGCCCATACTCTCGACTTCCATAGGACCCATCAGGTCCATATGTATCAACTGGAGAGGTCTGGTTGTATTTGTATCTTTGACTTTTGGGTGTGAAGCCTTCTTCTGTTTCCCAATCTGACAATCTCCACAGATGGAGCTTGTCTCACCTTTAATCAGCTGTATTCCTCTAACTAACCCTTCTGTTGCAATCTTCTTCAGAGTCCTCAGGTTGACATGACCCATCCTTCTGTGCCAGAGATTCATTTCCTCAGCATTAGTCAGCATGCATCTTGGTGAAAGAGAGTGTGTGCCCACTTTGAGAAGATAGCAGTTGCTTTTTGATCTGGCCCCCTCCATTATACATTCTCCAGTTTTGTTGAAGATTTTGCATGAATCTTTCGTAAACCTTACATGTTGAGTGCCATCACACAGCTGGCTAATGCTTATGAGGTTCGCCTTTAGTCCTTCCACCAGCATGACTTTGTTTAGTTTGGGCATTCCTTCAACTGCTAGTGTTCCTTTACCTAGAACTCTTCCCCTCAGGCCATTTCCAAACTTCACCCGTTGTTCCAAGCAAGGAGTTTTGTTCTCCAAGAAAGATATTTCTCCCGTCATATGCCCCGAGCATCCACTGTCAAAGTACCAGCTTACTTTATTCGAGGAACTGGCTGTGCTGACAAGTGCGAGATGCTGAGTTCTCTCATATTTCTGCTTGGTTGGTTCCCTGGCTGAACCCTTCCTGGTGTATGCTGAAAGACAGTTTCTCTTAATGTGACCTTTGTGTTCGCAGCTATAGCATCTTTTATACTTCAACAGCTTCTTGACATGGTGATACAGGGGTTGCTGTAGCAGGGACTGATTCACCCTTCCTTGTGTTTTTCTGCCTTTCCTGACTAATCTGTATCTGACCATGTTGCATTCATCTTTACTCAGATCTGTCTCGTCTTCACTTTTACTGGCAGAGAAAGCACTTTTCTGCTCAGTCTTCTTCATAGTTTTGCTGGTACAGTCGACTTATCGATGGCCATATCCTTCACAGTTCCAACACTGCATGCCCTTTCTTTTGTCTCTCTTCTCATCATCATTTTGAGCAGATTCCTTCCCTCTCTTTTGATTTCCTCCACCTCTTCTAGATGGCCTTCGTGAGAATGAGCTTTGTCCAGATCTTGACTTCATGTTTTTTAAAAGCTTCCCGAGGTTTTTTACTAGCAGACTCAGGTGGTCATCTGGAGCTGGCTTCTTCACTTCTGTTTCTGCATTCAGTCCTATATTCTCTTTAGGAGTGGGCTCTTCTTTAACCAGCTTCATCTCAAATTGTTTGAGGGATCCAACCAATTCTTCCAGCCTCATGTGTCTGACATTTTGAGCTTCTTCAATGGCCGTCACTTTCATGTCAAATCTTGTGGGCAACGATCTGAGGACCTTCAGAAATTCACAGTGTCTTGGTTCGACAGATTTTGTGAACAAGCAGTTGCTGCAGCACACTCTTGTTCACTCGAAAATTGTCTTAGCAAAAACAATGAACAACGCACAGGTTTGTTCACCCAGTTCGGCCAATCTGCCTACGTCTGGGGAGGACAATTCTCTAGTCCTCAATCCACTCAACCAAAGGTTCCAAGTACACTCGGTTACAACTCACGCAACCTATGCTACTTAACCCCGTGTGGATCACTCGGCACAATCAGAACAAGCTCTGATTTGTGTCTGCACACCCTCTACAATATGTCAATCTAGAATAGCTACAGTCTTCTCAAAGAACTCAGCCTATTCTAAATTACACTACTCAGCAGGGTTGCTGCAGCAACAGCTGGAACACACAGCTGAAGCACATATGTCCGCGTCGCTCCAAAGCCTTCTGCCGAGCCGATCGAACGATTCCAAGAGCGCTGCACACTCTGGAATACTCCCCCTCACTCAGTGACCTCCTGCCACTAGCGAGTACTGCCGCACGACACTTGACCGAGCCTTCCACCCGTCAGTTCTTCCGCGGCTGCCCTTGAACAACCAACAAGCTCCACAGCTCTAAATTGGCTTTCAGATCAAACACGAATCAGACTCTGCAAGTCCTGATTCCCTTCTGCAATACTCACCATAGCTCTGCGCTCAACGCTCTGCTCACAGGTGATGATCGAAGAAAGCTTCCGCCGCACACCAAGGATTCTTCCACTGAAATCTGTGTATGCACTCGTGTATCCCTCTGCTTCGATCAACCTCTCTGCTCTGAACACCTTCAGCTTAAATAGCAGCGCCACTTTAAGCAATGTTCAGGATTAGGCAATTGTCCCAACAAGATCAATTATCTCCTAAAATCTAGGAGATTAGATTTGATATTTATATTTAATGCAAATCTCCTTCTCTGACTAGTAAACCTAGCTGGAAAATACTCCACAGCATTTTAGAAACTCTTCTGATGATCTCCGTAGCGATCCCAGCCCTTCTAAACAAGCCCAGATTGCTGCTGCTTCTTGGACGGTTGAAACAGCCAGTTGAACTAGCACCTGCTGCAGCATCCCCTGCTGCAGCTGCTGCTAGTTCCCTTCTGCTGGCCTGCTTGATTGTTTGAGCTGCAGCAACTCCTTGTTCACTTATGCTGGTTTTGTCAAACACTGCCATACTTGCATCATCAATCTCCCCCTTGGCATTTTGACAAAACCTTAGGACATATGCACTCTCCCATGAACCAGAAAAAAATACTCTAAATAAAAAACATAGAGAGTAAGTAGGTGAGGCCACACTTGGCCATAGCATGACCACGCAGGGTCAGTAAATAAAAGCAGTGTTCATCAGTAGCAGTTCAGCAGAAAAAACATCTTCTTCTCTCCCCCTTTTTGTCATAGATGCTCAAGGGGCCTGCTCCTCATCTGCAGGAAACTCCAGGTCTCGGAGGAGGCTTCTGATCTGTCCATGCCTAGCATCCCTCCTCTTGGCTTCTGCTTCAAGAATGACCAACTCTGATCTGAGATGGCTCACAATTCTGGCCCGGAGGGCTGATTGTATTGTTGCAGCAGGGGGAGGAACATCCTCCAGAGGAGCTGGAGCTGAATCTGAAACACCTACCATGAGAATATCCTCATATGCTATGTCCACTGCATGCTTTCCTTTGAACAACTTGTGATCAACAGTGAAGACCTGCAGTTCCTCAGAAAGTCCTTCAGTAAGTTCACCAAGCTCCGGATGCTGGGAGACCATGATCCCATGGATGAGGGAGGGAAGCACAATAGGCTTGCTGGAGGAGGCACTCCCGGCATGAGTTGCCAACTGAGGAAACATAACACTGCCCAGGCTGATCCTCCTCTTCTTTCCAATAGAGTAGAGAAGGTTAGCAAAGTCTTTGTTAACCTTCCCCCTGTGAGAGCTAGGGATCCAGTTTCGAATGCCCAGATGATACAGCAGAGCATACTTGGAGGTAAGTTCAGCAGCACTGAGGTTAGGACCGCCCCAAGACAGGCACACTCCCCCTGTCAGAACCTTAGCCAAAAATTCTGGCTTCACATCAGTGGGAGCTCTTGCATTCTCAGAAATCCCAAGAAATGCATCAATAATTTCAGGGGTAATAACCACTGACTTACCCCGTACCCAGCTTTTCCCATACTCATCCACTCCTTCCTCTCCAAACTTCTCTTCCATATTTACAATAAATTCTCTAACCAGAGCAGTATTGAATCTGAAGGGAAAGGTTAGGGACTTGAGAAGATTTACCTCTGTGAGAAGCTGGATCATAGCAACTGATTTGTACTTGTCCTGAACCAGTCTCTTCTCGGACACAATGTGTTTCCTCTCAACTGCACTCCAGGATTGAGAAGCACTCCTATTTCTAAACCATGTACCTCCCACTGTGAGAGCAGACAAGTCTGCCACTGGAGGTCCTCTCTCAGAAGGTCCACCATGAGAACCTTCTTCTTCTTCACTGGATGTCTCTTCACTGCTGGAGACTGGGATGAGGATAGGAGCTTTTCCCTTGTCTGAGGGAGGAGGAGGATGTGCTGCAGCAGGTTCTTGTTCAGAAGCCTCAGCTCCTGTTTCCTCTCCTTCACCCACAATGCCTGGGGACATGACAAGTGATCTGCACCCTTCTTTTGTAGCACCTGCCACAGCAGCCTCTGCTGCTTGTTCTTCTCCGGAGACTGCTTCAGTCACTGCCTCTTCAGATAGTACAGCTGTACTAGATACAGGTTCTCCATCTCGTACCAGGCGCCTCCTTTTCTGTGATGTTTCTTCGTGAGGTGAGGGCTCGCTGTGTGACACAGGGAGAGGTGCTGGTTCCCACACCACCACATCCAAGCGCTGAGCAGGGTCTTCATTGCGAGACTTGGTCCTTCTTTCAGACCTCCCTTGACGATCTGCTGCCAGATTCTTCTTCAAACCACGAGTCTTCACCATTGCTGTAGAGTTGTAGAAGGTTTGAGGAGCGCACAGAGGATGATCGGCAACGATTTTGAGAAGCACCTTTCTCCTTGAGTTTGCCCTAGAAATTGATTTACCCGTTATTTTCCTTTCCATTTGAAGTTTGTTAGATCACGTGCCTCACATGTGCCTTCCCCCATCATTAGCAACCAAAACATGTGAACAAGCTTCTTCTTGACCCGGTTGCTATAGCACATGCGAGCTGGTTCATCTCCTCAGTTCAGACTGCAGCTTTGCTCGGAGGATCCTTAAGAGTTTCTGGTGGAGATTTCTTCACCCATACCTGAGATACACCAGAGTTTTTCCTCTTCTGATCTTCCAGCCTCCTATCTCTTTGTTTGTCATGTTTGGGTTTCCAGATTTGTAAAACCTGTGGTTTACCCTTGCCTTTAGCACTCCAGTGCCCTTGTGCAACAGTCTTAGCAATCCTCCTCTCCGATTTTTTCCAGCAAAAAACTTTTCGTGAAACAGCATGGAACGGAGTCTTTGTGCAGCATGGGTTGATTCTGGATTTTGCTCCCCCTTTTTCAACTGAGGACGTTCTGTGTTGCTGCTTCAGTTTGGAGGAAGTCTTCTGATTCCCAACACTTGTGCAAGGTCCCCGTTTATTCTGAGTCTTTAGCTTTGTTGTAGTAAAATGGTGTGCCCGGTGCTGCAGCACCCTCTTGTTCACATGCCTAGTTCCATTTTTCTCTGCACGATTTGAAGAGTCATCTGAATTGTTCTTTTCACCTATCTCAGCATCTGAGGCTTTGATGAAAACTGTCCCTCTAGAGCTTTCTTCACCTGTATATCCAAGCCCTGTTCTCCCTTTTCCAAGTCTTTGATAAGACAGAATTTCGTCCAAGATATTTTTCTGGGAATTGGCAGTCTTGGAGGTTGCTGGAGAAGAGTCAGCATTGTTCTGCCTTCCAGAATCTTCCCTTTTCAGTATGGTAACTTGATTCTTGAATGGAACTAGACAATTCCTTCGTTCTTCTTCCAAGAGATTGACTCTGTCAGTCAAGGCCTGATTAGTCTGAAGAACTGCCTCACATTGTTTGAGTATCTTTCTCAGAAGATCAGCAAAACTATCAGGTGAGTCCTCTTCATCTTCACTTTCGGAAACTTCAATCTCATAATGGAATTCTTTCTTCTTAAGTTCTTTGAGGTTGAAGTCTGAAACACTGGTTAGCACAACACAGTTTTCTTCATCACTTTCATCAGAATCACTCCATTTTGCTGTCATGGACTTATTGTTCTTTTTCTTTGACTTTTTGATGGGTTTGCTTGGACAGTCAGCCTCAATGTGTCCATACCCTTCACAGTTCCAGCATTGAACTCCCTTTTTCATTTCTTTCTTGTCATCTTCATCCGGAGCTGGTTCCTTCCCTTTCCTTTTACTTTCACCGCCCCTTCTGAATTGTCTTCGCGAGGAAGAGCTTCTCTCGGTTCTGGATTCCATGTTCTTCAGAAACTTCCCAAGGTTCTTAACAAGCATACTCATCTGATCATCTGGAACTGTCTGCTTGGTTTCTGCTTCAGCTTTCAGTCCAACATTCTTATCCTTAGGAGCGGTGTCTCCTTTGACCAGCTTCATCTCAAATTGTTTGAGAGACCCCATTAACTCTTCCAGCTTCATGAATCTGACATTTTGAGCTTCTTCAATGGCCATCACTTTCATGTCGAATTTTGTGGGCAGTGATCTGAGAACCTTTCTGATAAGCTTTTCTTCAGGGATGGGTTCACCAAGGGCATGAGCTTCATTTGCAAGATCACAGAGTTTAGCATTAAACTCAGTGACTGTTTCTTCATCCAGCATCCTTAGATTCTCAAATTGTGTGGCAATCATTTGGAGTCTTGACAGCTTCACTCTATCAGTGCCTTCATGCGCAGTTTGCAGAATTTCCCATGCTTGCTTAGCCATGTCGCAGTTTGAAATCAACCTGAAATTGTTAGCATCCACTGCAGCAAAAATTGCATTCAGAGCCTTTGAATTACCAGTTGCTGCAGCACCTTCTTCAGCAGTCCATTGCTCTTCAAGTTTCATCCTTGTCACTCCTTGCTCATCCATGGTGATTGGGGGAGACCACTGAACCACGACAGCTCTCCATGTCTTCTCATCAATAGCCTTGAGAAAGGCTTCCATTCTAGCTTTCCAATAACCATAATTGCCCTCTTCCAACAATGGAGGTCTGCTTGTGCTCTGTCCTTCCTTCATTGTCTTGGCTTCTTCAGAGACACTGTAGGATCTTTAACTCTGTGTGTCGAGCTCCCGCTCTGATACCAATTGAAATTCACAGTGTCTTGGTTCGACAGATTTTGTGAACAAGCAGTTGCTGCAGCACACTCTTGTTCACTCGAAAATTGTCTTAGCAAAAACAATGAACAAGGCACAGGTTTGTTCACCCAGTTCGGCCAATCTGCCTACGTCTGGGGAGGACAATTCTCCAGTCCTCAATCCACTCAACCAAAGGTTCCAAGTACACTCGGTTACAACTCACGCAACCTATGCTACTTAACCCCGTGTGGATCACTCGGCACAATCAGAACAAGCTCTGATTTGTGTCTGCACACCCTCTACAATATGTCAATCTAGAATAGCTACAGTCTTCTCAAAGAACTCAGCCTATTCTAAATTACACTACTCAGCAGGGTTGCTGCAGCAACAGCTGTAACACACAGCTGAAGCACATATGTCCGCGTCGCTCCAAAGCCTTCTGCCGAGCCGATCGAACGATTCCAAGAGCGCTGCACACTCTTGTTCACTCGAAAATTGTCTTAGCAAAAACAATGAACAAGGCACAGGTTTGTTCACCCAGTTCGGCCAATCTGCCTACGTCTGGGGAGGACAATTCTCCAGTCCTCAATCCACTCAACCAAAGGTTCCAAGTACACTCGGTTACAACTCACGCAACCTATGCTACTTAACCCCGTGTGGATCACTCGGCACAATCAGAACAAGCTCTGATTTGTGTCTGGACACCCTCTACAATATGTCAAGCTAGAATAGCTACAGTCTTCTCAAAGAACTCAGCCTATTCTAAATTACACTACTCAGCAGGGTTGCTGCAGCAACAGCTGTAACACACAGCTGAAGCACAAATGTCCGCGTCGCTCCAAAGCCTTCTGCCGAGCCGATCGAACGATTCCAAGAGCGCTGCACACTCTGGAATACTCCCCCTCACTCAGTGACCTCCTGCCACTAGCGAGTACTGCCGCACGACACTTGACCGAGCCTTCCACCCGTCAGTTCTTCCGCGGCTGCCCTTGAACAACCAACAAGCTCCACAGCTCTAAATTGGCTTTCAGATCAAACACGAATCAGACTCTGCAAGTCCTGATTCCCTTCTGCAATACTCACCACAGCTCTGCGCTCAACGCTCTGCTCACAGGTGATGATCGAAGAAAGCTTCCGCCGCACACCAAGGATTCTTCCACTGAAATCTGTGTATGCACTCGTGTATCCCTCTGCTTCGATCAACCTCTCTGCTCTGAACACCTTCAGCTTAAATAGCAGCGCCACTTTAAGCAATGTTCAGGATTAGGCAATTGTCCCAACAAGATCAATTATCTCCTAAAATCTAGGAGATTAGATTTGATATTTATCTTTAATGCAAATCTCCTTCTCTGACTAGTAAACCTAGCTGGAAAATACTCCACAGCATTTTAGAAACTCTTCTGATGATCTCCGTAGCGATCCCAGCCCTTCTAAACAAGCCCAGATTGCTGCTGCTTCTTGGACGGTTGAAACAGCCAGTTGAACTAGCACCTGCTGCAGCATCCCCTGCTGCAGCTGCTGCTAGTTCCCTTCTGCTGGCCTGCTTGATTGTTTGAGCTGCAGCAACTCCTTGTTCACATATGCTGGTTTTGTCAAACACTGCCATACTTGCATCATCACCTTCCTAATCAGCTTCTCTTCAGGGATAGGTTCTCCGAGACTGACAGCCCGTCGTTGTGCGCCTCCAATTTGTATTTGTAATTCCTGTTAACACACTAGCAAGCGGTAAGCAGGATCGAACCCAAAGAGAGCAAGTAAGATAGAGTTCTAATGAAAGTCACAGAAAAAGGAACAAACTGAGGATATCAATTCAGAGAAAATTAGTTCGGGGAATACAATGCAACTAGTTATCATAGACCAAACAACATGTATAAACTAATGAATACTACCCCAGTCTAACATTCCCGCTAAAGATATGTCGACCACCAAATTCTACCTATTCTTAACCGCTAGGCTCTCGAACAAGTTCAATAGTTACTCGACTAATACCACAAATTGTTTCTACCGCTAGGTTTTCCCAACAATGCAATCTAGTCAAGTGTAACACAATTGATATCAAATTAGCTCACCGCTAAGCTGCACTAAATTGACAATCAAAGCATTCGTTTCGTTCATACAAGGGCAGCACTTCAATAGCTCAAATCATGTTGTCATTGACCTCAAACTAAATGTCGCAATGCAAACCCCAAACTGAAATATTGATTTAGCTACTCATCATATCCACGGTAGACAATAGACACTAGGTTAAGTAGCTACAAACTGAAATAGAACAAAACTGAGCTAAAATGGAAATTCGGTGAACAGTGTTTTCCGGCAGTGAATAATAATTCCGGCCGTGAACAGTAACAGCAGCGATGAACAGTAATTGTGAATAGTAAAAATGAACAGTAACCGGCCGTGAACAGTAACTTCCGGCGACTTTCCAGCAGCTTCTCTCTAGCTTCAGTCTTCTCCTCCCTCCGTCACTGTAGCTTATGAATAGTGCGTGAATAGTGTCTGAATAGTGAGAGGATTCTTTTCCTCTTTTGTCCATCTCTTAGGTTTAGGGTTTTTGGGTTGAACTAGAATGAACCACATTGAACCACATCTGATTTCTAATTGAACCAGCAGAGTTGACTGCTTTTGACTTTGACTGCTGTTGACTTCTTGATATTGGATGAATGCTTCAAATATGCGATAAATTCTAATGCGATCTTGAACATTCCTGCGATACGAAAACACTACAAAAGAGTAATCGATTCACACAAAATGTAATAAACTTATGGGAATAAACAACTCAATGGAGCGTATAAATACGCTCCATCAGAGAGCATGGGCTTCATTTGACAGGTCACAGAGTTTTGCATTGAACTCAGTGATCGTCTCCTCTTCTAGCATTCTCAGATTCTCAAACTGCATAGCAATAATCTGTAATCTTGACAACTTTATTTTATCAGTTCCTTCATGGGCAGTTTGCAGAATTTCCCAAGCTTGCTTGGCCATATCACATTTTGATATCAGCCTGAAATTGTTAGCATCAGCTGCAGCAAAAATAGCATTCAGAGCCTTTGAATTACCAATTGCTGCAGCTCCCTCTTCATCAGTCCATTGTTCTTCAGGTTTTACCCGTGTAACTCCCTGTTCATCCATAGTAATTGGAGGAGACCACTGGACCACGATTGCTCTCCAGCTCTTCTCATCAATTGCTTTGAGAAAGGCCTTCATCCTAGCCTTCCAATATCCATAGTTGCTTTCTTCCAACAATGGAGGTCTGCTCGTGCTCTGTCCTTCCTTCAAGTTTCCTTGTCTTCTTCAGAGGCGATGTA
This sequence comes from Umbilicus rupestris, assembly GCA_963678935.1. Classification (NCBI taxonomy): domain Eukaryota; kingdom Viridiplantae; phylum Streptophyta; class Magnoliopsida; order Saxifragales; family Crassulaceae; genus Umbilicus; species Umbilicus rupestris. The sequence continues at coordinate 10,578,269 of OY787607.1, read as the reverse complement.
GGATCTTTTACTCTGTGTGTCGAGCTCCTGCTCTGATACCAATTGAAATTCGCAGCGCCTCTGATAAACAGATTTGTGAACAAGCAGTTGCTACAGCACACTCTTGTTCACCAGTAAACTGCTTCAGCAAGAATGAACAAGGACAGATGTTTGTTCACCCAGTTCGGCCAATTGCCTACGTCTGGGGAGGACTATTCTCAGTCCTCAATCCACTAATCTCAAAAGTCTCCAAGTACACACAGTTACAACTCTACGCAACCTATGCTACTCAACCTTAGGTGGATCCTCGTACACAATCAGAACAGGCTCTGACTTGTGTCTGCACACCCTCTACAGATATCAATCTAGAATAGCTATAGTTATCTCGAACTTAGCCTATTCTACTGAAAACTCAGATACTGCAGGGTTGCTATAGCATCTGCTGTAGCACATAGGTGATGCACAAATTGTCCGCGTCGCTCCGAAGCCTTCCGCTGAGCCGTTCGAACGATTCCACGAGCACTGCACACTCTGGAATACTCCCCCTCACTTAGTGACCTCCTGTCACTAGCGAGCACTACCGCCCAGACACTTGACCGAGTCACTTACTCGTCAGTTCTTCCGCGGCTGCCCTTGATCAACCAACAAGCACACTCTGCTCTGAATTGGCTTCCAGATCAAGCTTGGATCAGACTACGCAAGTCCTGATCACCTTCTGCTTATGTCACTACAGCTCAGCGCTCACGCTCTACTCTCAGCGATAATCGAAGATCTCGTTCGCACACCAAAAATACTCTCTCGAAATTCTGTGTGTGATCTTGCTCTCAGCACGCTTCTTCGATCAATCTTCCTTGCTTTGAAGGGTCTTTCTATAGGAGCACCCACTTGCATCATTATCAGGATTTAGCAATTTCCTCCAAATATCAATATCTCCTAAAATTTAGGAGATTAGATTTGATTTGAGATTCAAATCTCCCACAACCAAATCTCCTTCTTCAGATAGGAATCTCCACTGGAATATTCTCTGCAGCAACTTAGAAACTCCTCTGACGCTCTTAGAAAGACTGCCACGCCCTCTTTCCAAAGACCCAGGTTGCTGCTGCACGGACAGACGCTACAGCTCTTCTGAACAAGCTCCTGCTGTAGCCTCCTCCTACTATAGCTGCTCCTTGTTCACTGATCTTGTTCACGTATGCTGCTGGACTCCTGTCATAGCAGCATCTTGTTCACGTGTGCTGGTTTTGTCAAATACTACCACACTGCATCATCATAGTTTTTGTGCGCAAGAGTGACATTAGCAATCTCTTAGGCTAAGCATAGAGCGGACTTTAGTTAACTATCAATAGACCGAGAGGTTGAGATTTGGAGACTTTTGTTCTACACGATTCAATAGAGCGAGAGTTTGAGAATTGTGTCACATAGGTGTCATTCCCATTCTAGAGAATGAGCAAGAGTTGAATTTAGAATGCGTGATACTTTAGTCTAGACTAATCAATCAAATTATCTCATGAATATATTTCTGTTTTGCATTGCTAATCGCATGACCTAGGGGTGAAATAGGATTCCGACTACGTTTTCTCTATTACTTTTCTTCGAAACAAATTCCACAGTGTCTTTAGTATTCACTAGAGATACCTCGCTTAGAGGACAAACCCCCGTTTTTATTTAGTAGACTCGCATTTAGCATTACTAGCTAGCTTTAGACTAATCTAGGCTTTTCTCTTGGGTTCGACTCGAGGTCACTCGGATTATAAATATTGTTTGTGTACCGTGATTGGACTAGTATTTTTACTACCACAATCATACAACGTTTCACTTAGTTTAGGGATTTGCATTGCAACGCTCAATTTGAGATCTATGGATTCATGATTTGGTTTAGTGAATTTTTGCTCTTCGTTTGAAACGCATGTTTTGATTGATGGTTTGGCATAGCCTAGTGGTGAAACTAAATTGATGTCAATTGCATGATACTGGATTGCTTTGCCATGGTAGTGAAGCCAAGCGGTAGAACTAGTTTGGTGTTGTTAGTCTAGTCATTGTTAAACCTATTCGAGAACCTAGCGGTTAAGAGTAGGTGGAACTCGAGAATAGTCTTTCACTAGTTAGTGCATAATTGGTCGATGATTACTAGTTGGAGTGCATTCCCTAAACTGATTTTTCTGGATTTGATAAACTCTAAACACTACTTACCAAATGATTGATGACTGATGATTTCTTGAGAATAACTTCATGTTAGTTAAGAGTAGGATTCTAGACTAATTGATCTCTCTTGGGTACGACCCTACTTACCACTTACTAGTGTAGTAGGTCTTTATAAATTTAAGTTTGCAACACCCAACGACGTGTTGTCAGGTTTTCAATTCTTGTTGTCTGTTTTGGTTCTGAGTTCTTTGCTGAGTGTCTTGGGGCTGTGTATCTGAATTCTTGGTTGCTTAGTGAAGATTTATGTCGAGCCTCCCTGATGTGAGGTTCTGGCTTCTTTGAAGCTCAACCACGTTAAAAAGTTTTGTTCTTGTTCTTCTTTTTTAAGAAACTAGATTAAGGGTCAAGTCGAATTAGAAGTTTCAGGTAATTCCGATAGTTACAATTACGAGTGACCATTTGTTATCGACAGGGCAGGTTGCGGTTGTTAAGGATAGGGAACTGACCTCATAAAACTTGTCTCAACATCATCTGAGGAAAACTGCTCCTTGCTCAACTTGAAATGTTGAGCTAAAGGTGTGAGCACTGATTTAGCATCTGCCATTCCAAATTTATTGATAACATTTTCAAGGTAATCTCGCTGACTCAAGAACAACACCTTGTTCTTCCTATCTCCAATGATCTGCATCCCAAGGATCTTTCGAGCGGGTTCCAAGTCCTTCATCTCAAATACAGAATTTAGTTGAGCTTTCAAGTTGACTAGCTCAGTTTTATCCTTGCAAGCAATTAGCATATCGTCCATATACAATAGCAAGTAAACCCAAGTGCTTCCCAACGTTTTATAGTAGATGCACCAATCATACTTGCACCTCTGGTATCCAAATTTGCACATGAATTGATCAAATTTTCTATACCACTGGCGAGGTGACTGCTTCAATCCATACACAGATTTTTTCAGCAGACAGACTTTTTTTCCAGCATCCCCTGTAAGAAAACTTTCAGGCTGCTGCATGAAGATCTCTTCTTCCAAATCTCCGTGAAGAAAAGCTGTTTTGACATCAAGTTGCTCAAGTTTTAGATCAAAGTGAGCAACCACAGGAAGAATAATTCTGATCAACCTATCTTTCATAATGTGTGAGTAAATCTCATTGAAATCCACTCCCTTCTTCTGTGTAAAGCCTTTGGCAACAAGTCTGGCTTTATGTCTTGGTGTCTGATCAACCTATCTACCCCGGGTATTCCTTCCTTTCTCTTTACACCCATTTGCAACTAACCAACCTCTTATTCACATATCTATCAACAATTTCCCAGACTTCATTCTTTACTAAAGAATCCATCTCTTCTCGCATTGCCTTTATTGATGATATTTTCTTTGTTCCAACAGCACCTGACACTCTTGCTTTAAATGGGAATTCTGATTCGTTGAAAACCACATCTCTACTGATGATATTTCCTTTGTGCCCTGGTTCAAGACACCACAGCTTATATCGCTTCACTTCATCAGGGTATCCGAAGAATACACACTTCAGAGCTCTCGGTTCCAACTTATCTTGCTTCACATGTGCATAGGCCGCACATCCAAAGACTTTTAGTCTTGAATAATCCTCAGGGTGAGAAGACCACATCTGCATTGGCGTTTTGAAGCCCAAGGCAGATGAAGGACATCTCTTAATGAGATGACAAGCGGTGTTCGCTACTTCCGCCCAAAAGCTCTTAGCCAGCTGCCTGTAGTAACATGCACCTTACCCTTTCCAAGATAGTCCGGTTGAACCTCTCTACCAAACCATTCTGTTGGGGGTTTCCTGCCACTGTATGGTGTTTAGACATCCCTGCTTCTGCACATAGTTTCTGAAAATCCTTGTCCAGAACTCCAAACCATTATCGGTTCTCAACCTCTTGATTTTCTTACTTGTTTGATTCTCAACCAACTGTTTCCAATTCTTGAACACCTTAAATGCCTCACTCTTATGTGCCAGGAAATAAATCCACACTCTCCTTGAGAAATCATCAACAAACGTAATGAAGTAACGCTTTCCTCCATTCGATTCTGTTCTCGAAGGACCCCATAAATTAAAGTGAACATACTCAAGAGTCTCAAAAGCTCTATGGATGTCTTTCCTAAATTTCACCTTTGTGTGATTTTCCCAAGAAATAAATTTCACAGAACATAAGCTTTCCAACATCATCTCTACCAAAACACCCCATCTCTTTCAACTTATTCAGCCCAAGTTCACTGACATGACCCAATCTCAAGTGACACAAAGTTGTCTTGTTAGCCTTTTCCTCAGACACTGTTGCAACAGTCCCTATAACGGTGCTGCCAACCGGACTGTACAAACCATTTGATCTAACACTTTTGATCACTACCAATGATCCCTTTATGACTTTGATTACTCCTTTCTCAGCTTTGAAGGAATAACCAAGTTTGTCTAATGTGCCCAAAGAAACCAAATTTCTCTTGAGCTCAGGGACATACCTCACATTAGTGAGAATTCTTTCAACACTATCAAACATCTTAAATCTAACTGAGCCTCTTCCCACAACTTGGCATGACTTGTTGTTCCCCAACAACACCTGACCTTCTTCTTCACCTTGAAAGTCTTCAAATCAAGTTTTGTTAGGAGTCATATGAAATGAACATCCAGTGTCCAAGATCTACCCAGTAGCAGCATCTCTTATTGTAGCTACCAGGACTTCAGCACTTGTGCAACCTTCCTCTACAACAGAAGCTTCAGCATGCTCTGAAAGTTTCTTACCCTTCTTCTTTTCAGGGCAATCTCTTTTAAAGTGACCTTCCTTATGACAGTAGTAACATCTCAACTTCTTAGGCTCATCATCCCTGTCTGAGTTTTCGGTGTTTGTTCCCCTTGATTTTGATCCAGACTGCTTCTTATGAGGACCCCTTTTGTCAAACCTTCCTCGAGCAACCAGGCCTTCAGCAACCTCTGGATGAGACCTGTTTTCGATCTGCTTGGACTTCAATGCAGCCAAGACCTCTTCGAGGCTGAGAGTCTCCCTTGCATACTTCATTGTCTCAACAAAAGTTGAATACGAAGCTGGTAAAGAGTCCAAGATCATAATCGCCTAATCTTCATCCTCCACCTTCACACTAATGCTCTCCAAATCAATTACTATCTTCGAGAACTCATCAATGTACTCATCAGGGTTCTTATCCTCTCCCATTCTGAATCTAAACAACTTACCCTTCAAGTAAATTCTGTTCGTAAGGGTTTTGGTCATGTACAATTGCTCAAGTTTCAACCACACGCCAGCTGCAGTAGTTTCTTTCGACACTTCCCTCAACATTCGATCCCCGAGATGAAGAGTGATGGTACTACATGCTAGTTTCATCATGTCATCCTTCTCCACCTGCTTGAGTTCAGTCGGGAGTTTATCTGCTCCATCCAAGGCTTTTGCAACCTTCATATGTACCAAAATTGCACGCATCCGCTGCCTCCACAACGCAAAATCTCCCTTCCCATCAAATCTGTCAACTTCCACTCTCGTAGGCCCCATTCCACCAGCCGTTCGGCTCTGATACCAATTGTTGAGAGTTCCTAAGCAACAAGCGATGACATAACTAGTGAAATAAACGAAATCGATTTACCCTGGTTTCCCAACCCACAGAGGAGTTGGACTAGTTCAGCAACAAGGAGAGATTATTATTGATCACAATGAAATACAAGCATTCTTTGAGATAGACATACAAGCTTCCGATCAGCTCCATCTCTCATACAAGTTCTCGTCTCCTCTCTATATTTTCCTTCTTGGCTGTCCGGTTAAATACTACAACAAAACCCTTTCAACTTTGCTGCCTTTGTTTCCTTTAATAGCCTAGGTTAATGAGCATTTAAACTTTATGCCTCTTAGACTCCAAAACAATAATCGCCATAATGAATTGTTGAGATCACAAGACTTCACATGCTTCAATCCGGGTTTGGTAAGCCCAGACTAGTTCGAAAATTATGTCGTCCGGATTTGTAAAAACCAAACTAGCCCGAAACTAAACGAATTCATGGAAGATTCCGACGTGGCGCTCCAATTATGCCTTGCTAACTTGAATTCGGTCTTTACAATTTAAACAGAATAAAAGGACAGGTCTCAAATCTCAGAGGATAGGTATCGAAAAAATAGAGGATATGATGTCTCGTCCTAGTACTGGGTTATGATGAGCTTTTAAATTTGTATGCTCTTCAGTCTTTATATGAGATTGTGAGGTGTGTGGCCTAGATCGCTGATATATTGTTCTTTCCATTGAGAATAGGAATTTGCCACTGGTTGTGCCTAGGCTTAGGATTGCTGCTAGCTAGCGAGTAAAAGTTGGAGGATGAAAAAGTTATTTGTCAGTCCGACAGTCCAATGGATAATGGCAAAGCTTCTTATCAAATTTTATTCTGCTTGAATCCTGTATTGTGAAGATCGGATTCTATAATGAATTCGGGTTTATGAAAATCGAATTTTATACTGAATTCGAGGAGTTGCTTGCTGATCACTCCGAATTTTATTTGGCTTGAGTTCGGGTTTATGAAAATCGGATTCGATAATGAATTCGGTTTTGCGAAACCCGGACTCATTAAAAAACTGATGACTGGGCATGTAGGATAATGGTACGAGTTTCTTTCACACTTGTTTGTTTTGGGACCAGATCGGTTTTTTAAAAACTGGACTGCATGATTTTCTAACCATTCCGGTTTTCTTAAAATCGGATTTAGTCATTTTTCAGCAATCTGGATTTGATAAGCCTGAATTCATTAAAAAGTAGGGTATTTGAAAAACGTTTTTATAAAATAGGGGATTTGAAAATTTTATTTTTAAAACTAAGGCATTTCTAAAAAAATTCGTGCATTGTGCGAACAACATGAGTATCACTGTAGTGGACGTATCCATGGCAGCAGCAGTGCAGTGCAGATGAAGATTTATGGGAGACGATTGGTGGAAAAGGAGATTTGAAGATGAAGATCACCAATCTCTTGTCGAGCCTAGCCTAACTGGTGGGAGAACCGGCTTCAAAGCCACATTAGAGCATCTCCAACGCAAGCCTGTAAACAGGCCCATTCTGTATAATATTCAATTTTACATCAAGATTTTACATTTTCTCTGCTCCAACGCACAGGTGAAGTTCTCTATAATTTTAGAGAATCAAATATCCAATCGCCAAATCTGCTACTCCAGTTGTGATCGCTATCCCGTTTCTTGTGTTTCTCTTTCTTCGCAAATTCGCCAAAGCTTGGAAGTCGTTTGCCAGAAGCTTGAAGACAATCTGGAGGAGACAGAAGTGAGCCGATCGACACTGTAGCAAAACCCCCTTTGGGTTCGAGCAAGCGATGGAAGATAACAGGCGAAGGGAAGGAGGCGGGGGAGCCTTAGCGTTGGGGAACTCCTCGGAAACGGGTTCAGAGGAGCCACACTCGGCACGGCGAAGACTTGGAGCGTGGAAGCGAAAAGCGAACAGCAGCAGCTTGAATAATCTGAGCAGCGCGATGTTCAATTCAACGCCGTCAAAGCGGTTTATACGGGAGAAGGCTGCAATCGCTGCGCTTCAGCCGATTCACACCGGACCGTGTACTAGAGCTGCAGCCCCACTTTAGAGGTGAAAGTTGTGTTTTCCTGAAACCTATCTCATATTCATTTCCTTCAGCTGGAAGTTTGATGAGTGCTAGGTTTAGGGATAATCTGAGTCGCTAAACAGCTGACTGAACACTCAGTTTGAGATTTAGGTTTTATTAACTATTTCTCGTTTGTTGCATGTGTCTATACTTGAAAAATTACTTACTTTTGTTTCATTGAAGGCTGGTTCTCCTCGACCAAACATCACCCTCTTGAGGAGCAAGCATTGTCATTTTTTTTCAATGAGAAATTAGAGAATCGAAATCCCAGCACATACATGGAAATTGAAACCATGCAGTGGTGCCCACCAGTAGTTCAGAAACCTACTACTCCAACACCTTTGACGCCCAAATTATTTGCAGAGCCAACAATTCCTGATGAATCAGTGAAACCTGAAGGCCCAGCAGTTGAGTACCACTGCAACTCGTGTTCCATTGATTGTTCCCGCAAGCGCTATCATTGCCAAAAGCAGGTTGGTCGATTTCCTAGTTTCTTATTTTGATAGTTTATAGGAATACGATTTTCCAATCAGGATTAGGCCATAGATTGATTTATTCACTAGGTTATTTCTAACCCTGGCGATCACTAATGGTAGCTTGATAAGACATTGTGTATGTCAGACATAAATTTTATGATTCTGTCTTTGTAGATATTGTAGCATTTTAATGTTATTATTACGGTGAAACTTGAAGGACAGTGTAATTTTGTATTTATCTGTATGCCCGACCCCTAAGTAAGGGACTAAGGCTAAGACGATGAAGATCTTAAGACTCAAACCTTGAAGATATGTAACCTTGAAATGTTTGTGTATTCCAGAACATCTGTAGGACTGCTTTATGAAATTGAACAAAAATTGTACATAAACTTGCAATTTATTTTTATAACATTTTTAGGAGTAAGTTGTGGTCAAGTACTGAGAGCATGCTTTTCCTTTACCTTATGATGGAGTCCCCTTAAATTTATGTATGTGAATTCACCGCCAGATTGTTTTTTTACTGGCGACACATTTCCTTTTATTAAGGCTTGGCCCTAGGCCATCTACTTCTGTTTCTTATTGGTGTCATTGTTGTTTCACAGGCAGATTTTGACCTTTGTACTGAATGTTTCAACAATGGATAGTTTGGCTCTGATATGTTGCTGTCTGATTTCATTCTCGTGGGAACCTGCTGAGGCTCCTGGCTTAAGTAGTGGTACATGGACTGACAAGGAGACTCTACTTTTTGCTTGAAACACTGGAGCTTTATAAAGAAAACTGGAATGAGATTGCAGAGCATGTGGCCACAAAAACCAAAGATCAATGTATATTGCATTTTGTTCAAATGCCAATTGAAGATTCTTTTCTTGATAATGATGATGACGCTAGAGATGCTTGGGATTGATTCACTTGTTGATCAGTTTGGTTCGCTGGTTTGGGATTGATTGTTAAATAAAGAAGTTATTGTTTATTTCAGAGACTATGTCTCTCTTAAGTATTAGTATGGCATGAAGCACATACTAATATACTCATCCAAGAAAAAAAAATAGACACTGCATATCATATAATGTTCATACAAAAAAAGTTCACACTGCAACATAATAAAAAAAGTTCACACATAAAGGCACTACATAATTTCAAAAGGGAGGCCGCCGCATCAGTCTTGGTAGGCACTATATCTTTGCCAAACATGTTCGAGATCATTTTGCAGTTGAATATGACCTTGCTTGTCCATAATCTTATCTTTGCCAACCTTGATAAAATTGAAGGGAGGAGAGTACCGGGATGATGATATGAGAGTGTATGGATGAAGAGTAGAGAGTGTAAGGATGAAGAGATAAGATTTTGAATTATAGTCGTTGAAGATTGATTTCTAAATATGCATAACCATTATGCATAACCTCATTGGAGTAGAAACTATTTTTCATCATCTAAATTATACATAACCAATATAATAATATATTTTAGCTAATCATTTTTAGCTAATTGGGTTGGAGATGCTCTTACATTGTTCACTGCCAACTACTTGTTGTAGTAAAGAGAGGGAGAGAGAGAGCTGGCAACTTGCTCGGTTCCATCCATCCATCCATCAGGCATCAGCTGATGGTTCGTTCATTTGAGTGCATGGCAATTGGCACATACATATGATGACATCACATCTACTGTTATACAAAATAAATAATATTTGCAAACATCAGAGATTTATAAATATCGAAAGAGTGAAATGAAACATTTTTAAGTAGAAAATTGCTACTACCAACAACCACATTTCACCGTTATTTACTATTGCCTTTGTCTTAAGCAAAATAGTGAATAAATGGCAAGAAATAGAATTAAAACAAAACATGAAGTTGAATTGGTGTAGTTGTTTGAACTAGTAAATATGTTTTTACTAATATGTTAATAAGAGTAAAAATATTCATTTACATTATTAATTTTATTTCTCTTTCTGCTCAAATTATAAATATGGCGCTGGCCACACCAAATCCACCTCTCTCTCTCCTCTCTCATACTGAGAGCAGATCGCTATCATTACATGCCCATTTCGCAGCTTTTTCGAGAACCAGTCCTCAGCAACAACAACAATCTGAATCCACCACACACACGCCTCAATGCAGTTGCAAACCTCCTCACCTTCTTCTTCCTCCTCCAAACTTTCTTTCTTTAAAACCCAGCCCCTTTTTACAAACATCGCATCTGTGAAGGGTGGGGTTTCGTGGGTCTGAGACTAGTGTTTCAGCTTCTGGGTTGTGGCTTGTTTTTAGTGTCTAGGGTTTTGATCCGGACTGTTTCTTGGTTGAGTTGAGTTAGGGTTTCGTTTGGTTGATAACTCAGTTAGAGTTGTTGGTAATGGAAATGTACTGGGGTGATCGTGTTGGTGATGGGGTTCGGACTCGGCCTCCTCGAGCTTCGTACGTTCCACCGCATCTCCGTCCCAACAACTTTGACGACGACTCTCGACACCCTTTTCGCGACGATCCGTTTGCGATCGATTCCCGCTTAGAGCGGTATGGTGGCAGTAGGCAGATGGGCCGAGGCTCGGCGGGCCAGATGGGTCGGGGACGAGGACCGGGTCGTGGCCGGGGGGGTCGAGGCGGACGTGGTCGAAATCAGTATCATGGGTACCTGAACTCGTCGCAGGAGAAAAGCACGACTGATGCGGTTGTTGAGAAGTTTGACGAGGTGGACGAGGACGGTGTGGAAAACGAGAATGCTATCAACTTCGACGCGTACGAGGATATACCGGTGGAGTCGAGTGGTGAGAACGTCCCGCCGCCGGTAGATAAGTTTGAAGAGATTGACTTGGGGAAGGCATTGAATGAAAACATCAAGAAGTGCAAGTATGTGAAGCCAACGCCGGTGCAGAGGCACGCTATTCCGATAGCCATCGCTGGTAGAGATTTGATGGCTTGTGCTCAAACTGGGTCGGGTAAGACAGCTGCTTTCTGCTTTCCGATAATATGTGGGATTCTGAAGGGCCAGTCTAGTGGGATGGTGATGCCCAGAGGTGTCAGGGTAGTCTGTCCCACTGGGCTCATACTGTCCCCAACTCGGGAGTTATCGTGTCAGGTATTTGGCAGTGTTGATTTAGGATGAAAACGTTGTTGTTTAACATAATGTGTGAAACTTTTGGATTATATCTACTTTTTTGTGGGGTTTGTTTTTCTGAGATTGATTGGGTGTTGACTTTGCCATAGATACATGATGAGGTGAAGAAGTTTGCTCACCAGACAGGATTGAAGGCTGCAGTGGTTTATGGCGGTGCGCCCATTGTCCAACAGGTTAGTAGCTGTGTCTGAGCTTTAGCATTGTCATGCATTATTCATGTATGAACATGTCAAGAGTGTCTGATGTATATTTGGTTCTGGGATAGTTTAATTTATTAATATTGTCTTTGTGTAGTAAGAAAATAAGTTTGGATTAGGTGAAGGGAGGATTAGATAGTTAATATATAGATATGTACCATTCTGCATTTGATATCGATCGAGGTTGATAAAGAGAGATCTAAAGAAGTGGCCTACAAAGAAAGCTAATAGAAAATTCAATATATCAAGTGTGGGCACTGTCTTGCAAATCTAAGGTTATTGTATCTTTCATTTGAGGATCTTACTATATTTTGTTGTCAATGCACTTTACATAAACAATCGTGGAACAAACCCTGTCTTACAGAACTTTACTCTCTACGACAATCATGTCATCCACTTCTATTTAACTTGGGGAAACTCAGTAGTGGGTCACTTGCTTGCTACTTTTGAGCATACAAAAGAGAACCGCATTCTATATTGTTGTCTGTCTCTTTTTTCTTGTACACTTCAAGTGCACTGCAGTTTAATATTAGAGGGTTGGACTATTACCTAATACTTATTGAATGTGAAAATACCGACTATGATGTTATCCAACAACGGTCGTCGGTCCTGGAGTTTTTACCGTGAAGGTTTCTAGTGTTTTTTTTTTCCTTTGGCCTTGGGAAGTTAGATGACACTTGTGAAACATGCTTTGAGAGCTGACATCCAGTATTTTACAAACTATGTATTTGAAAGGGATTGGCTTGTGCAAATTATTGTAACTGCGAGTGTAGACTATGGATCAAGCAGTATTATATTTTTAACTAGTCAAGTGTGTAAAGCTCCTGAATGATCTTTTTAAGGTATTATGGTGGTTAGACCATGAATTTTGCTTATTCAAGTTTCTTGAGTCAATGAGCAGATTCCTGTTTTGGTATTCATGTGTACTGTGATGCATAAATACATAAGTGATTTAGAACTTGTCAACAAGTATGTTGTAGCTTATAAGCTCATTGATTTTTTGTTAATTTATTGCATTTGTTTCTTACCTTGCACGTAAACTGATGAATTGCACCGAAGTGCTGAAGAGTTTGAGCCTTTTGTATATGGCAGCTTCTAGGTTAGGTATCGTTGCATAGCTTCACTCATTGAAATGTTATTGGGATGTCTGTTGTAATTCTCCACCCTTTTCTAAATAATTTTTTCTTTCCAAAATTAAGAAAACAAGATTGCTTATACTCTTTGAATGACTTGATTTCTTAATGTATGAACTGATGCAATCCAGTAAACGGCTATGATGCTCTATGTTTTCAAATTGCAATTTCTTACAATACAATGTACTTCGTTTACCAGGCTGTTGGCTAAAAGAATTTCTAGATAACATTTCATTTAGTTGTGTTGCATGCATAATCATTATTTTTTGTTTTCTGAATATTGTGTGGTGTTCATTATATTTACCGTATTAATATCTTTTGGTGATGCTGAATTAATTGATATGGTATGTTACGAGCCCTTAGCTTGTGTATGCTCATGATTGTAGTTTCGGAACATTGAAAGAGGTGTTGACATCTTAGTTGCCACTCCTGGTCGCCTTGTGGATATGATTGAAAGAGACAGGGTTTCACTGAAAACGATAAGATATCTGGCTCTAGATGAGGCGGATCGAATGTTGGACATGGGTTTTGAACATCAGATTCGTAAGATTGTGCAACAGATGGATATGCCTCCTCCAGGAAGCAGGCAGACAATGCTTTTCAGTGCCACATTTCCCGATGAAATACAGGTTAAACCTCCATGTTAGGTTTTTGTAGTGTGATTCTTCATATTTGGTTCAATTAAATTAATGGAAGAAAAAAAAAGAAAGCCAAGTTATGAAGTCATTTCATCGTTAAGTGTATAACATATGAACCAGACTAAGGTCTCAAATAGGAACCGGGTTAAAAATTGAGGAATACAAATGACCCCTGAAATCATGAGCGATGGTCAAACTGATCATTGTGGCCAAGAGTGTTTACATCTTCTCCTCATTTTATCTTCAGGAAACAAATTTGCTCATTATAGCTGTTTTCATTGATGGGCAATCGCAGATTGTTTCAAATTTTAGGTCTACTGCTTATAAACTTTGTAGTTTGTGTATATACGTGTCAAGTTTATTTTTTCCTATCTCAGAGGCTTGCTTCAGACTTTCTTTCAAACTACATATTTTTATCTGTTGGAAGAGTGGGATCCAGTACCGATTTAATCTCTCAGAAGGTTGAGCATGTTGAGGATTTGGAGAAAAGGAATCGACTAATGGACCTTCTTCAGTCCCAGAGGGCGAGTGGAAAGAATAGCAAAGTAATCGGTGACACTTTCTTTGTTCAAAATTAATCCTTTTGGGATTGCTTGTACCATTAATTGTATCTTATATATTTAACTGGTTCGACCGCAGCATTCTCTGACATTAGTGTTTGTGGAGACAAAGAGAGGTGCTGATTCTCTTGAAAGCTGGCTGACAGGCAATGGCTTCCCAGCGACTGCGATACATGGAGACAAAGTGCAAATGGTCAGAATATTTTTTTCATGTGTCCAATACTATTACTTTCTCAGATATAATGTTACGGTTACAGTTTTTGTTGAATGTCACGGTTACATTTCCCTTAATTATTGATATTTTGTATATGGCATATATGATTCTTCCATTTCTAGGAGAGGGAACGAGCTTTGAGATGCTTTAAATGTGGGACGACTCCAATCATGGTTGCTACTGATGTTGCTTCAAGAGGACTTGACATACCTCATGTTTCCCATGTTATCAACTTTGACTTGCCAAGATCGATAGACGATTATGTTCATAGGATCGGGAGGACTGGGCGTGCTGGCAAACATGGAGTGGCAACCGCCTTCTTCAATGACAACAATCTTCCAATGGCAAAGGCTCTTGTCACACTAATGGAGGAAGCAAAACAAGAAGTTCCTGCTTGGCTAAGAGACAAATCATCTCACTCTCCTAGTGATAGAGGTGGCAGCCGCCCCAACAGGTACAGAGGTGGCAACAAGTTTGGTGGCTATGACTATCGCAGCGATGCAGTAAATGCTAATTACAGCAGCTCAAGCCACCATTATGTCGACTCAAGCTCATATGCCCATCCCTATGTTACCGCTCCATATCCAGTTGCTTACAGTGTTCCTTATGTTGCTGATCCCAGCTACTACTCGAGTCATGGATACACATATGGAGGAGAATCCTTGGCAGCAACTGGTTGGGAGTGAAGAAAAGGTCTCGGCCTGATTAGAGGTTGCAGTTCTGTGAGTCCAGTTTATGCACAGCTACTGATATTTTGGGTGTGGATGATTTTAGAGATTTCCTTCAACTCTTTGATAAAATTAATACTTTGACTATATGCTACTCTTATTTTATTTTATTTTAAATTAAAGTGTCTGGATATTAATTAGACCAAGTGAATTTTTTTAAAGTTTGTTGATAAAAAATTATTTTTTATCATTGAAATAAGTTATTCAAATTTATTTCTTTATTGATATTTACTTAAAATACTTAACTTAAATGCATAAAAAAATTAAATGAATATTCAAATTTAATTTAGATTAAATAAATTAAAAACAAATGAAATTAATGACAATTTTTCAGTTTAATTGTATCATATGAATTTTAGAAAAATGGATATATAATTAAATATCTTGAAAATATATGTGGACTTGCAAGGGAGTAGAAAGATGATGCAAATTCTAGTTGAATGAAAAGTGTCTGAATAATAGCACAATGGAAAGATGTTTGGTGTTTTGAAAAATATTTAGAAGATACTTTGTACATATGTAAGATGTCAGATGTATGTCAAATTGACATAATTCTTGTTACATTTATTTTATACAATTTTATTCGCATGCATAAAGTAGAAATAACTATTTGATCACATGAAGTGGTGCAACTATTTGATCACATGAAGTGGTGCAGAGTCAGCCGATTCTAACATATTCGATGCTGATAGAAAAGAGCACATGAATCATGTGCGAAATAGTCTGAAATTATGCAATTAAACCCTAAGGGCATCCGCACCCGTTGAGGAAGTTCTATCTCGTTGAGGAATTTCTTGAGAAGCAATTTCTGTTACTATTCAACAAACAGTTATAGCAATCTGCACATTTTATGCACCCATAACTATCTCGAGGAGATATTTCGATTATTATTCACATTTTTTAATAATTTGTAATTTTGATAAATTATTTTTTTTTACAAATATTGATGAATTATTGCTCGGATTTCCGATAAGATTTTCTACGAATCATAAGAGGACATGTATATTTAAGGATAAACTTCAAACTTGTATAAAATGACGTTCATGCATCATTGTATATTTACACATTCATTCATCTTCTCCTCATCTAGATTTTTTTGGTGTTCTACAATCTCATATTTGGGTAATGGATCCTTTCAAATTTTAATGAGAGCTTTCACTTGTTCAACCAAAGAATGAACGAAATGAGTGAGATGGGAAACTCATTTGATATGGATGCAGTTGCGATTACAACAGTGGCTGCTCAAGAGGAGGAAGAGGCGCGGTCTCGTTGACAACCAAATCGACAGAGACATAGGTGATCGAGGGTGGAAAATCTTTTACAAGACTACTTCATTGAGCGTTCAATTTTTCCTGAAACAGACTTTCGCCGAAGGTATCATATGAGTAGCTGTCTTTTTAATCGTATAAAAACTATGCTTTGTAACATTGATACATATTGGCACCAACGAAGTGATGCTGCTGGAGTGCTAGGCCTCCTTCCCGAACAGAAGAAGACCGGTGCTATACGGATGCTAGCGTACGGGTCATGGGCAGATCAGTGTGCCGAGATCACACGCATGGGCGAATCTACGACCCTCAAATGTTTGAAGAAGTTCTGTGCTCAAGTAGTTGTGCATTATAAAGATCGTTATCTACGATCTCCAAATAAAGCAGACTTAACTCGCCTACTAAGAATGGCAGAACAACGAGGATTTCCAGGTATGATTAGAAGCATAGATTATATGTATGCACTGGGAATGGAAAAACTGTCCAACGGCGTGGGAAGGGGCCTACTCAGGTCGTAAAGGCCGTCCAACTATTATTTTAGAGGCTGTCGCGTCGTACGATACCTGGATATGACATAGTTTCATTGGCGTGCCTGGAGCACAAAATGATGTTAATGTTTTGTATCAGTCAGATATATTTGATTCATATCTCGAAGGAGTCACCCCTCAAGTGATGTTTAAAGTGAATGGGAGCACATATAAGCAAAGCTACTATTTGGCTGATGGAATTTATCCAAGGTATTCCTCATTTGTCAAAACAATTCGTAACCCGCAAAGTGATGCAAAAAAACTATTTGCGAAAAAAACAAGAATCATATTGCAAAGATGTGGAACGGGCATTTGGGATCTTACAATCCCGATGGTCAATAGTGCGTCATGCAGGTATGTGTCACAAAAAAAGTGTTTTGACCACTATTATGCTAGCATGCATCATAATGCATAATGTGATTGTTGAGGAAGAATTTGACGAGGAGGAATTTAGTAAAGTCGAAGAAGAAGATCCCCTCAATCCAATTAGTGCCTTTACTGTGTACGATGGACCAAGTGATCAAAATGGTAATCGAATCCCTCATGAACCAGTGCAAAGAGCTCAACAATCTCAAGCATTTGGTGAACGTCTTATGAACCTTCAATCTGCATATCTTCACGCACAACTTCAAAGTGATTTGGTGAAGCACAATTGGTTCATTGAAACTGGCGAACAAATATGAGTTCGCATTATGTGTTTCAATTTTATTTTCAAATGTTACAATTTTATTTTCCGTTTTTAATTATTTGTGTGTTGATTTTTTTCTTATGTATTTGAGTGTGTTGTATTTTAATTATATTTTAATTAAAATTATGTTTCTTATATATTTTTTCTTATTTTCTCTTTCCTCCGTTCTTTTCTTCTTCCGGATCGATCGTTCTCTTCGGCGACCTCGGCGAGATCGTGTGGGAAATCGTTCAATCTCCTCCGAATCTTCCTCTCCCTCGGTGCGTGTGAAAGTGAGAGATCGTTCTCAAATTAAGGTAGAATGTTCTCAATTTGAGAACCGGTGCATATGCCCTAAGAATGAAGTAGAAGATATCATAGGAAGATGAAGAAATTTAAATTTAAATTTAAATTTTATTATTCAAATAAATGTTAATATTTTCATATCAAAGTATCATTTATTTTTGAAAATTATTAAAAATATAACAAATTTATTTTTGAAAATTATTAAAAATATAACAAATTTATTTACTCATTCTTATTAATGTTTACTGATTTATTAAAATATAAATGATAAATGTTAATATTTTCATATCAAAGTATCATTTATTTTTGAAAATTATTAAAAATATAACAAATTTATTTTTGAAAATTATTAAAAATATAACAAATTTATTTACTCATTCTTATTAATGTTTACTGATTTATTAAAATATAAATGATAAATGTTAATATTTTCATATCAAAGTATCATTTATTTTTGAAAATTATTAAAAATATACACTCTTACTTTAAATTATGATTGACCAAAGATGTCGTAACTTGAGGGGGCTGCTATGTATTTGTCTAAATGGGACCTTTTTGAATATAAAACATACTTCTGTGGTAAAAGTAATTTAAACAAACTATGAGGGCTAAAGTGTAAAATACAGTACTCTGTGCTATTAGAAGAAACATAAAACCTGTTGTGTTCCGCTGAGGATTAGGGTTTTAGCAGTCGCCTTGAGGAACCGCAGTTAGCATCGCCAAGATAATCAATGGAAGAGATTACGGAGAAGGTGAACAATATCAGCATCGGCGATAACTCCCAGTGGAGGAATAGGATTCAGGTGTCCAACACTAAGAAGCCCCTTTTCTTCTATGTCAATCTCGCCAAGGTATAATTTTTTTTCCACCTTTTGGGATTTCAATATTCAGAATGTGAAGATTTGGGTTTTAATGAGATTTGTGAATTTGGGTACTTTTTGTTTTTGACTGAACTGTGTTGTGTTTTTCGTCAGAGGTACATGCAGCAGTATAATGAAGTGGAGCTATGTGCTCTTGGGATGGGTATTTTTCCGTCAACTCCTTGTAATTCTCATGAAAAAAATATTATGTATGTGTAAATTGCTGGAAGGAAGATTTGTATGGTTTTTGGGTTCATCAATTTGGTGTTTGGACATAGATGGTAATGTTTCCTGCACTATGTATATTAGTCAATTTAGTGAGATAGTTATGAGCTTTGTTTAGTGTCTCATTTGAGCATATCATGCAGTACATCGGTGTAGCTGGATAATTAGTTTTGTGAGTGTGCATTTAATTGTAGATTGCTCTGTTAGATGCCAAATGTTTCTGGTTGCAGTGTTTTAAATCTGATTTCGAACCTTCTTGTTATGTTTAAATGGGCGGAATGTATATGAAATTCCCGGATGGGCTTGTAAGACAATTGTTCATGGAGAATCAATCAAAAGAACAACTGATTGTTTAGCTTTGTTCTCCTTCTAGATGCGCATGTTTCTCTTGGTATAGAGTTTAGGTACTAGGGTTGAATCATATTGTTGTTGGGCATGCCTTGAGATTTTCTTGAACATATAACACTCTCTCAAGATAGATTATTGAATTACATTGCTCATAATTACTATGTTATGGCAGTGTTAGCCTCATACATATATATTCATGTTCTTTACTCTGGATATCATTTGCAGCTATTGCCACTGTGGTGACGATCACAGAGATTCTAAAAAACAATGGATTTGCCTTTGAGAAGAGTAAGATTTCATGAATACAAATTGTGGATAATTTGTAAAAAAAACCATGTTGCATATCATCTCATTGCATGCCATTTACAGAAATCACTACCTCTACTGTTGATATAAAAGATGACTCAAGATCTCGACCTGTCCAAAAGGCCAAGGTAGATATTATTATTCTTTACGTCTGATGACAGCTCAGGTAATATAAGCACGTGGCTCTTTAGATCACAGTACTCATAAACTAGAACTCTCTGATCTACAAAACACGATCGCTGGTGGTGTTGTTATATCCTCTTACTCCGGAATGCATCCTGAAAATATCTGGTGCATGTTATGCAGATTGAAATACTGCTTGGTAAATCAGAAAAATTTGATGAGTTGATGGCTGCAGCAGCAGAAGAGAAGGCAGCACTTGAAGCCGAGGAGCAGAGTTAAAAAGGCGTTCGGTTTCAAACCCATTTGCAGTTGCAGTATCTTTTTTACATTTTAGTATTTAGCAAACAAATTCATCTCTGAATTCCTTGTACTCAGCAAACAAAGAACACCTGTTTATGTTTTCCTTACAAAATCAGAAAATGAAACTGTGTTATCTTTTTCGTCTTTTGGAAGTGAAATTGGATTTCATCTATCAGATTTAATATTTATATCAGCATTTATTTTTACTTATGAATGTAACATGCCAATTTCATAAGCAAGTATTCATGGATGATTCAACTTAAATTTACACATTATTCAAGTGGAGAAGAGAACTTATACTAGCTTTGGACTGCTTGTCATGTATCCGACAAATATTTTATATATGAATGAAACATATACTATCATAAACCAAACACCAGAGTATATGTTGATTTACACTTGGGGCAGCATCAATTCTATAAAGGACATGTTTTTTATACAAATTGGGTCACGTTGGTAAGCTCAGTACTGAGCTTCACGGAAGATTTTGCTGTCCAAATATCCCCAGCTTTTTCAACTCAACAATGTCATCAGATAAAAATGAGACTCACCCCTTCCCTTGAAACTGTCCTAATTTCCGAAGGTTTAATGCCACAAAGTGGGGAACTAAATGTTGGAAATAAGGTGTGAAGAAAATGGGGTGCGCCTCATTTGTGACTAAGTTTTGAGGGTGGAGAACACCTCGGATCAATTTGATGTAAACTAGGAAAATACTCCTTGTTGAATGTAGTACAAAATTGATCAAAGAAATGTCAAATTCGGATATGTTTTGAATAAGATACGAGTGCTCAAAGTTATGAGTATAAATCTGCAAATCCATTGACCAGAGATTGACCGAATCAATCTGAGTGATTCGGTCAGCCATAAAGTGATTCGTGCGAATCACTTATGCAGTGCAGTTCGTAGTAAACAAGTCAAGATAGATTCATGCTCGGGCTGGGTCAACCGAAGATGACGGAACCTCAAAACGAAGTCAGTCAAAGGATGATGCGGTTACCTGATATCGCGTAATATGGGCTGCGGAAATGGAGGAAACCGACTCCTCCATCCTCTCTGCATTTCATCCTATAAAAGGAGACGAAATGCACAGAGAATATAATCATCGAATACACTGAAACAAGTCCCCTGCTTTCTGAGTTTAGTGCGTGTGAGTCGTGGTGTTCGCTGAGATCAACTAAGCTCGCTTCAGCTAGGTCCTGTGCAACCAGAGATAGCTGGAAGGGGTTGTTTTATCCTGGGAAGCTAAGCTGCCATAGAAGTCCGACGAAGTGGACGGCAATTTCGCTTCAAGGAAAGCGTCGAACGTGACTCAACCGAGAACACTCACTACGGTTAAACTCAAACTATTGTGATTTGTATTCATTATCTAGCTAACTCACATGTGTGCAGAGAAAACGCAGAAAGGGCAGCAACAGTCTTGAAGCGAAATTCTGGATTTGCTGAGGTTCTGCGCGAACCTGCAAACTTGATTCGGGAAGACAGTGTTTGATTCGTCCGAATCAACTGTCTAGCAGAGAGCATTTGATTCGTTCGAATCAATTCTGACTCGAGTGGAGTCTGAGTTTGATTCGCCCGAATCAAAGCTGAAGCAGAGTCTGATTTGATTGGACCGAATCAAAAACAGACCAGATTGGATTCACCCGAATCCAGATCTGATTCGCCCGAATCCAGATTGGATTCACCCGTATCCAGATCTGATTCGCCCGAATCCAGATTGGATTCACCCGTATCCAGATCTGATTCGCCCGAATCCAGATTGGATTCACCCGTATCCAAATTTGATTCGCCCGAATCCAGATTGGATTCACCCGTATCCAAATTGATTCGCCCGAATCCAAATTGATTCGGTCAGACCAGAATTGATTCGCCCGAATCACAATCAATTCGGTCAGACCAGATTTGATTCGCCCGAATCAAAATCAACTCGAGCAGATTGGTTTATTCGCCCGAATTAGAGAATTGACTCGTGCAGAAGTGTGATTCGACCGAATCAAGTTTTATTCGTGCACTTGAAAGTTAATTCGCCCGAATCAGATTTGATTCGAGCAGTTGTTTACTGCATTGTAATCTGAATTATTTTATCTGATTACTGACATATCTGCCTCGTGAGTGTAGATAATGAATCCTGCAAACAACGAAGCTGTGAATATGGAGGTGGAAGTCGAGCAGTCCGTTACTGTGGGCAGTTCTACCTCAGTTCCTCCTCGGGGTGCGACATCCAGCACTTGGATGCGATCACCATCTATGGCTCCGGCCGGGAATGGACCTGCGGGTCTGATTCCAAACCCTCCAGTGGCACGAGTGCCAGCTGCCTTAGTTCCTGGAGAGAAGCCAGAGAAGTTTGCTGGAGCCAACTTCAAGCTGTGGCAGCAAAAGATGAGGTTCTACTTGACCACCTTGGGTCTGGCCCGGTTCATCACTGATGATGCACCGATTGTATCTGAGGATGCAGATACACGTGTGCGGTATGCGTACAGTGCCTGGAAAGACTCGGACTATCTGTGCCGCAACTATCTCCTGAATGGCTTGACTGATTCATTGTATAATGTATATTATACAAAGAACTCAGCCAAGGAAGTTTGGGAGTCGTTGGACCGGAAGTACCGGACTGAGGATGCTGGGTCCAAGAAGCATATTGTGGGCCGCTTCCTTAAGTTCCAGATGGTGGATTCGAGGACGGTAGCTTCTCAAGTACAAGAGCTGCAGCTGATCATACATGAGATCCATGCTGAGGGAATGCAGATAAGCGAGTCATTCCAGGTTGCAGCGGTGATTGAGAAGCTTCCCCCGGGCTGGAAAACCTTCAAGAGCTACTTGAAGCACAAGCGAAAGGAGATGTCCTTTGAAGACTTGGTGGTCCGCCTGAAAATTGAGGAGGACAACAAGGGATTTGATAAGAATTTGAGAATCCAGGGTGAGAAGGCTAATGTTGTGGAGCATGGTGGTAGCCCCAACAAGCACGGAAAGAAGCTGGCCCCGAAGGGTAAGTCCTTCAAGAAGAAAGCGCAGACCAAGTTTACTGGGAAGTGCTTCAACTGTGACAAGGAGGGTCACAGGTCAGCTGAGTGCAAGAAGCCTAAGAAGAAGAAGAATGTGAACCTCGCGGAGGTAGATGAGCTAGTGGCTGTAATCACTGAGCTTAACCTTGTGGACCAGAATCCTCATGCTTGGTGGCTGGATACTGGAGCAACTCGCCACATATGTGCAGACAAGAGTGCTTTTTCAGAGCTGCAGCTGAGTGAAGCTGGAGAGAAAGTCTACATGGGGAACTCCGCCACATCAGAGGTCAAGGGGAAGGGCACTGTGATCCTGAAAATGACATCAGGAAAAGAGCTGAAGCTGACAAATGTCTCATATGTGCCTGACATCAGAAAGAATTTGGTTTCTGGAACTTTACTTGATAGTTTTGGGTTTAGAATGGTATTTGAGTCCCAAAAAGTTGTACTTACCAAGAATGGTATGTATGTGGGACGTGGGTATGTGAAAGATGGCATGTGGAAACTAAATGTAAATGCCATCAAACCTAAAGTTATCAATAAAGTAAATTCTTCTGCTTACTTGCTTGAGTCTTCTTCTCTATGGCATGGTAGATTAGGCCATGTAAATTATGAGTCAATAAGGAATCTAATGAAATTGGACTGTATACCCAAGTCTCAAATTGATTCCAAATACAAGTGTAAATCTTGTGTTGAAGCAAAATTGACTAGAACATCTTTTCATAATATTGAAAGAGATACTGAACCCCTTGACTTAATACATAGTGATCTATGTGACTTAAAATTCATGCCATCAAGAGGTGGGAACAAATACTTTGTGACTTTCATTGATGATAGTACAAGATATTGTTCAATCTATTTGCTAAGGAGCAAAGATGAGGCAATTGAGAAGTTTATCTTGTATAAGTCGGAAGTTGAAAACCAACTGAATACAAAGATTAAAAGGCTTCGCAGTGATCGTGGAGGTGAATATGTAGAACCTTTTGGAACATTCTGTGCACAAAATGGGATCGTACATGAAGTCACTCCACCTTACTCGCCTCAATCAAACGGTATAGCTGAACGCAAGAACCGCACCATCAAAGAAATGATGAATGCAATGTTGCTTAGTTCAGGACTACCTCAAGGAATGTGGGGGGAGGCTGTTTTATCAGCCAATTATCTTTTGAATAGGATACCCCGGAAAAGAAAGGATAAATCTCCTTATGAGTTATTTAAGGGGAGAAAACCTAGTTATAAGCACCTGCGGGTGTGGGGATGCTTAGCAAAGGTACTAGCTCCTGGTCCTAAAAGAATGAGGATAGGACCGAAGACAGTTGACTGTATTTTCATTGGCTATGCACAAAATAGTAGTGCATATAGGTTTATTGTGTATGAGTCAAAGAATCCTGACATACACAAAAATACTATTATGGAATCGAAGAATGCGTCATTCTTTGAACAGATATTCCCTAAGAAGTCCAATGAAATAATACTAAGTTCACCAGGTGAACAAGGCGGAGAAGAGGATGAAATGCCTCTGCCGCAAGAGGAAGTGTCCGAGGAGGATACAAGCCAAGAGGAACTCAGACGAAGTAAAAGAACCAGGATTGAAAAATCTTTTGGTCCTGATTTCCTAACGTTTATGCTTGAGGCTGAACCCCACACGTATAGGGAAGCCATAAGCTCAGTGGAAGGACCTTTATGGAGAGAAGCCATAAAGAGTGAACTAGACTCCATTATGCAAAATCATACTTGGGAGTTAGTCGATCTTCCAGGTGGAAACAAACCACTAAGTTCCAGGTGGGTCTTTTCCAGAAAGATGAAAGTGGATGGTACTATTGATAAGTACAAGGCGAGACTTGTGGTCAAAGGATACAGACAGAAGGAGGGTCTGGACTACTTTGACACATACTCACCCGTGACGAGAATCACATCCATTAGAATGATAATTGCCATTGCAGCATTGCGCAATTTAGATATTCATCAAATGGATGTGAAAACTGCTTTCCTCAATGGAGATCTTGATGAAGAGATATACATGGAACAACCTGAGGGTTACTCAGCGCCAGGACAGGAGACGAAAGTGTGTAAACTTGTGAAGTCTCTCTATGGCCTGAAACAAGCTCCAAAACAGTGGCATGAAAAATTTGACCGTGTTATTCTGTCAAATGGTTTCAAAATCAACGAGTGTGACAAATGTGTATACATTAAGAACACTAATCATGGGTATGTGATTTTATGTCTGTATGTTGATGATATGCTCATTGTGGGAAGCAATGAACAGATGATTAAGTCCACGAAATCTATATTGAATTCAAAATTTGATATGAAAGATTTGGGACGAGCTGATGTAATTTTAGGGATTAAAATTACAAGAACGGCCGATGGATATATCCTGGATCAGTCACACTACGTTGATAAAATTCTAGACAAGTACGGAAAAGATAATTTAGGAGTATGCAGAACTCCTATAGAAATGAATCAACACTTGTCTAAGAATAAAGGGGAAGGAATCTCCCAAATTGAATATGCAAGAGTAATAGGCAGTCTCATGTACTTGATGAACTGTACTAGACCT
Organism: Umbilicus rupestris; assembly: GCA_963678935.1. NCBI lineage: Eukaryota > Viridiplantae > Streptophyta > Magnoliopsida > Saxifragales > Crassulaceae > Umbilicus > Umbilicus rupestris. The sequence continues at coordinate 10,553,002 of OY787607.1, read as the reverse complement.
GATATTGCATATACGGTAAGTAGACTTGCTAGATACACGAGTAATCCTGGAGCTGAACATTGGAAAGCTATCGTGAGAATACTGAAGTATCTACGATTTACTCGTGACTACAGTCTACATTATACCAGATATCCTGAAGTCATTGAAGGATACACTGATGCTAGCTGGATATCTGATATACAAGACTCTAAAGCCACTAGTGGATATGTATTCACTTTAGGTGGTGGAGCTGTGTCCTGGAAATCCTCTAAACAAACAATAATTACTCGTTCCACGATGGAAGCTGAGTTCGTTGCACTAGATAAATGTGGCGAAGAAGCAGAGTGGTTAAGAAACTTTGTAGAGGATATTCCCCAATGGACAACACCTATGCCGGCAATATGTGTATATTGTGATAACCAATCAACGATTGGGAGAGCACAGAATGTCATGTATAATGGTAAGTCAAGACATTTACGTCGAAGACATAATACCATTAGACAACTTCTCTCATCTGGAGTCATAAGTATTGACTACGTGAGATCCAAAGAGAATATAGCGGATCCATTAACCAAAGGGTTAAACAGAGACCAGGTAGAGAAGATGACTAAGGGAATGGGACTAAAGTCCTTAAAGAAATAAAGTCGAAGCGAAGGAAAACCCTACCATGATGACTGGAGATCCCAAGAACTTGGTTCAAAGGGACAACCTACTTGCTAAGGCTGTGTAAAGTCACTGTGGGGGTAACACCTAGGTTCCATTCCTTGACTTAACAGTGACTCCCGTATGAGGTTAAGCTTGAAGCTTTTAATGATTATGAAAGTTTCAAACGGATAACGCGGGATTATCTTAAAATAATCACCTATGTGAGAGAGAAGTTTGGCCGCTTCAAAGGATGATTAATAGGACTTAATCATTTAGAAACTCTTGCAGAACCAGGAAGGGGAACCATGGCCGAAATGGACCCACCAGTAAGAGCTGATGTTGATCAGGAAGATATCTGTGAGAACTTGGTTTTATTTACAGTAGAAGACGAACAGTTCAAAGACATTATGTCTACTGAATAGTCAGTAAAAGAATCAGGTTTTCTCAAGAGAAGGTTCAAGGGCTTTGCCTACCTATCTTATGCAGATATCGACCGTAGAAGCTATCACCACAAAGAGTCGAGTTGTTTTGAATTTTCTTTATTACTTGATTTTCTTCATGTGGGGGATTGTTGGAAATAAGGTGTGAAGAAAATGGGGTGCGCCTCATTTGTGACTAAGTTTTGAGGGTGGAGAACACCTCGGATCAATTTGATGTAAACTAGGAAAATACTCCTTGTTGAATGTAGTACAAAATTGATCAAAGAAATGTCAAATTCGGATATGTTTTGAATAAGATACGAGTGCTCAAAGTTATGAGTATAAATCTGCAAATCCATTGACCAGAGATTGACCGAATCAATCTGAGTGATTCGGTCAGCCATAAAGTGATTCGTGCGAATCACTTATGCAGTGCAGTTCGTAGTAAACAAGTCAAGATAGATTCATGCTCGGGCTGGGTCAACCGAAGATGACGGAACCTCAAAACGAAGTCAGTCAAAGGATGATGCGGTTACCTGATATCGCGTAATATGGGCTGCGGAAATGGAGGAAACCGACTCCTCCATCCTCTCTGCATTTCATCCTATAAAAGGAGACGAAATGCACAGAGAATATAATCATCGAATACACTGAAACAAGTCCCCTGCTTTCTGAGTTTAGTGCGTGTGAGTCGTGGTGTTCGCTGAGATCAACTAAGCTCGCTTCAGCTAGGTCCTGTGCAACCAGAGATAGCTGGAAGGGGTTGTTTTATCCTGGGAAGCTAAGCTGCCATAGAAGTCCGACGAAGTGGACGGCAATTTCGCTTCAAGGAAAGCGTCGAACGTGACTCAACCGAGAACACTCACTACGGTTAAACTCAAACTATTGTGATTTGTATTCATTATCTAGCTAACTCACATGTGTGCAGAGAAAACGCAGAAAGGGCAGCAACACTAAATTTATTCATACTACTGTTGCAAAGAAGGTTTACACCTGCGCAGAGGCAATATAGAAAAGGACTGGTAAACATAAGACTACCGCATTTGGTCGCACCTGCAGATTTGGATTTTCTACTTTCATCAAGAATTAACAGTAAATAAATATCGGGATTTGTATCTATAAGGCCTCAAAGCAGTAAAAGAACAAAACTTGAAGCAACTCGAATAACATCCTGTTAAGTTTTTTGTTTCACTATTGCGCAGATTTTGTAAATGAATTGGTCTTTGTTACGTTCGGTTAACATTAGGGTTCAGTCTTTGTTTTCTCTCATTCATAGCACAGCGAACACAGCCAAAAGAAAAACACGACTTTGTTTTTGAGGGCTTCTTGGAGATCGAGGGAGATCAAAGGAGAGCGCAGAGAGTTGAGAGAAGCGGCGGTGATTCAAGAGACGAGAAGAAGATCTGCGACAAAGAGGATGCAGAGTTTGCGAGCTTGGAAGACCGTGTGATGGCTGAAAGAGAGAAGCTTGGATCCTGGCCGCTCTTCTTCGCTGTCTGCTCGACTTCGCTGGTTGTGGACTGTTCTTGGAGAGATCGTGCTGAGGCCAAAACAAGGTGTTGAACCCTGATGATGACAAACACTCAATTAATAGAGGATAATGAATGTGTAGGAAAAACACAGGGTGGACGGGTAAAAACAGAGTAGAGCGAACTGGGCAAGCAACACAGAATCGAAATCATTAAAGACAGAATCTAGCAAATATTTGAATATCTTTTAGGGATATTTGAATGCATCTAATATATATTATGTGATATATATTAGATCTCAAGGATCATCTCTTCGTTTAAATTAGGAAACAAACTTGATTTGTTTTCCTTACTTTAAACAAAGGATATCCTGTTGAGATTTGGATCAATGCAGATTAGGAAACCTGATTGCTGGCGAGCAAATCAAGTACATCAATCCAAAGTATCCGTGAGATCATGTACTGCCATATTTAAGCAACCAAGCTAGAGGTTGTGGATGTAAGTCTTGGGTGAATAAGAACGGAGCGAGCACTAAGAAAGCAAGACGTGAACTCGAAGATCTTGAACGGTCAAGTTCAAGAGTGGAAGAAGAATTGTCCGAGGGTTATATTGAGTGAAGGAGAGACAAAAGAATAACTTAGGTGTTGGAGGCGATAAGTTGTTCGATTTGTACTTGACAAGAGATCTAAATAAAGCGACGATCCATCTTTCACAAATCCTTCCATCGGATACTGGAAGGTAGTGGTTTTAATCAGTCCTCAATTAGCATTGAGTTTTCCACTCTAAATCGTGAGTATTCGTATTTCTTATTATTTTTATTATTTTTAATTCTGCTGTTGTTATTGAGTTATCCGCTGGATTACCGCAATACTTCTCGGGTAACCCAAAACTGAGTTACTCGAGAAGGAACGCTAACTAATGATCCAACAATTGGTATCAGAGACAAACGCTCTAGATTTTGAAGTTAGCTTTATAGGAAATGGCTTCGAGCAATTCAATTAGTGATTCCTTCTTGATTCCTGAAACCTGGAGAATGTGATTGGTGGACTCAACAGATCGAAGCACATATTTGCTCACTGGATGGACAGTTATGGAGGGTAATTGAGGATGGACCAGTACCCAACAAGGATGATACAGATCCAACTAAGGTCAAAAAGAAAGAAGACTACAAAGATTGAGACTACAAGGCCTTGGAGAAAAACAATCACGCTAAGAAGGTGCTCTATGCTGCTCTCTCTCCCGGAGATCTCAAGAAAGTCATAAAATATAAGACAACCAAGGAGATCTGGGATGGAAGGTGTTGCAGACTTACTGTTGCAGTCATAAAATATAACACCTTGCAAGGGTAACCCAAAGCCTTACTGTTGCAGACTGTACGGAGGAAATGAGGATATTAAGAGAAACAGAATATTGGCTGCATCCAAGGACTATGAGAACACCCTGCAAGAGAAGGCAGAATCTCTTGAAGATTTCCACACTCGCTTCCAAACTTACGTAGGACAGTTAGAGTTTCTGGGAGAGGAAATACCCGAGTGGAAAGTCACACACCAAATCCTCCAAGCACTGAACCCCAAGTGGGATGACGTTACCCTGGCCTTGCAGGCGCAAAACAACATAAAGAGGATTACCCTTGAGGAGCTGGTGGCCAAACTACAGAGTCACGCTGGAATTATAGAAAGAGAAATCGCTAGACGTGAACCTGACCGCTCTAAGTCATTGCAATAAAGATAGAAAGAGCATTTGACATTGCCTAAAATGACCAACCAAACAACGATGGTGAGGACGAAGAGACTGCTCTTATGACTAGAGCTTTCAGAATGACTTCCCTTAGAGGGAACAGAGGTGTTCCCAAGTTCAAACCTGATCAGAGGAGTGAAAAATTGGACGACAAGGACTTAGTGTGCTACCACTGCCAAAAGAAAGGACACCGCTCCTTTGACTGCAATAATAAGACGAGAGGAGAACCTCCAGCTCAGAAAACCAAACAAGCAATGCTGACCGCGTGGGGAGAGTCAGATCCTGACAGCAATGAAGAGACACTAGCGAGGGAAGGCTGCTTGATGGCTGGCTCGAGCACCTCGAGGTAAACCATTTTGATAACCGTGATGATTCAGATACTCTAACTCTAATTATGTAGAAGTAATAAGAGGACTGCTAAAAACAAATGAAAAGCTGAAAAATACCATCGCAACTAAGGATGAGAAGATAGCTGAGGAGAAACAGAAGGTACAAGAATTGTCTGAAAATATTGAGAAACTGGAAGAATAAAGGAGTTCACACAAGAAAAAATGCACCACCTGTGAGCATAGCATCTGTGACGTGTTGACTCTTCGGGACAGAGTGAATAAACTGGAAACTGATAACAGAGTGCTGATTTAATCCTTATAGAATGCAAGAGGTAGCGAAAATGTGATAAGAGAGAAACTGATCAAGGAGCTAGCGGCTCTCAAGATAGAGGAGGAGAACAAGACCTTTGAGAGAAGGTTCATCAGATTAGAAATAAGATATTCAGATGAAGAAGTTGCTCTGAATTCTACAACTGCCACACCTGGAGAGGAACTCTACACTAATACAAGTCAAAGCTCCCATGCAAAAGCAAAGGATTAGAGAATGAAGTATCCCACTGAATAGTCTGTGCCCTTCAACGCAAAGAAAGCATATCATATTTGGAGGAAACAGAGCATGATTCAGGACCCTCCTAAAGTTGATCTGATGGCCCGAAAGATTCATAAGTCAGTACCAGCAGGTAAGAGCAAGTATGTAGGTCTGAAGTGCCATCGTGTGTGCTGGCACTGTGGAATGGAGGGACATTATAAGAGAGAATGTTCCAAGTGGAAGGAGGTTGAGGCAAAGGTCCAACGAACTTATGGTAAAGGTGCTCCACAGAAAGCCAGAACTCCCCCTGAGGGAATCGGAGAAGGACAAAATGTGTTCCCTCACAGGGAACCCAACATAAGTATACTCAATCTCGACACCACTCAAACTTAGGGATGGGGAAATCACGAAATACCCCAAAGATTAAAATTGACTTGTCTGATACTTGTTATATTCGTACTATTCCTTCTAAACCCAACAAATCCAAGTTTGTCTGGGTTCGAAAAAACTAACGTTTCCCTTGCAGGTAAGAGCGAAATTATTCATTGAGTTAGTTGAATTTAGAACAAATAATTGTTGTAGATAGTGAAATCGGGGAGATGTTGATGGAAAAAAACCATTAGATGATGTTGATGAAGAAGAAGAAGATGATGATTAGGATGCTTATGATGATGCTGCCTATGATGATGATGTTGATGTTGATGCTGATGATAATGTTGATGTTGTTGATGATGATGTCGATGATTATGATGATCATGATTATGATTATGAAATAATGATGATGTTGACGATGTTGATGATTATGAATATGATGATGATGTTGCTGATTATGATGGTGATGGTGATCAGTTATCCGACATTGGACATTTTATATTTTGTAATCCAGATGGATATAGAACACATAGTTGAGCCTGGTCTGATAGATGATTTCATTTTGAAGCAGCAACCGACACACCGTTTGGGTGAAGTATGGATTGATCTTGTAAATGTATATTTGTATGTATGTATTATAGCAGGCCAGAATTTTTCTTGAAGTTGGTCTATCGCAGGATGTGAGAAATGGACCCTCGGATTGTCATGTTTATTGCTAGAGCTGGATTTTATCTAACCTACTAATAACATCACTTATATTATATTCAAATTTAACGTAAACATACTATATGTAACATATATAACCCATCCTTACCACAATATAAGCTCCAAAAGCACTCAAAATACCTCAGAATTAATCACACAATATGCAGATCGGATAGAGAGTGAAGGGGAAGAGAGAAGCTACTGGGAGGAGGATAAATGAGGACGTAGAAAATGTTATCAACAATTGCCCGGTGTTAACATGATAGGTATCATGTTTATTTGATGAGACCGGTCTTAACATGACCGGTGTCATACTTTTTTTTTATGAGAGCCGTACGTGCCTGCTGGCTGGGCGTATTCCGCACATTTTTGTGCCATGTTTCGATTTTTCTACTCCCAACTCAGCATAATTCAAATGAGACAGGTCATGTTGCAAAACACAACTACCCGATCTTGTTAAGTCTGGTTCCAATTTTTTAAGGAGACCGATTTTGTTATGACCGGTCTCATTAAGAAACGAGCCATTCCAGAAACAAATTTATCAGTCAGGGAATTTGAGATATCTATTTTGGGAGATGAGATAGTTATAAATTTTTTTTCGATTAACAGCTGGTTTGAGCTAGTCTTGTACTGCTACGTGTTGGTTTTAGTTGATTGCTTGGGATGAGCTCTCGTCTTGAAGCTCCGTAGATATAGGATCGTTTCGATCCAAACTGCGTCATCATATTGTTGTGTTCTTGTGCTTGGCTTGTTTTCGTTGATTCTGACATCTTTGATGTTGCTTCTTGATCAATTGCTTAGTGATTGAATTAAGGGTTAAATCCGAGTCCTAAAAGTGAACCTTATGTGGATAGAATTGATTAACACATCATTTTAGGTTGTCTTCCCTTCCTTGCTACTTCAAGATTTCTTCATTGCCTTGCCCTTAGCTTTCAGTTTTCCAGCGCTGCCGGTAAAGATTCCCTTGCTTATTCATGTGTTTCTTCTCATTCTTTACGTTGTACATGTTAATGGCCTATTCTCGAGAACATGGACTCATTAGGCAACCAACAGTGTGTTTAAGCTTCAAAATAAAGTCAAATACTTAAATATGAGAGCCAAAGGGAGGAAGGGATTAGAAGCTTACCTTGCTCATATTAAGCGGGTCGTATAAATTATTTGACTGCAGCTTGTCTAATATAATTTGTTTTTATTTTCTTAAAATTTTTCCATGCTACGCACCACGATGAATCCAGGTCATTTAGCTATGTTGGCATACGTGACAAGCATGGTCAAGTAACGATGATGATTACGAAGGCCGCCTTGATCCTATGTTTGCATAGTTAATGGACCGGATAGTTTCTGATATACCTGTTCTGGAATGATAGCAATTTTGTGAAAACTTATGTTTATACATTTATTTGGTTACACATGCGGTCCAGTGGGAGATTGTTAGATTATTATGATTAATCTAATTGGGACCGAACGTGTAAACAAATAATTGTATGTGCTATCATTGTGATAAGCTTAAATAACGTGATCAAATCTTGTGGGAAGCTTATCAGGTATAATTTTAGTCGTGGAATATATTGTCTAGATACCTAGAGATAATTATGGAAATCTTTAAGAGACGGAATCCATGATTATCTCAATTCAATCTTTTCGTGTAGAAGATATAAATATGGGTTATGGTCTCCGGTTTATCATATCGTTCTTCAGTTTCTTACTCTCAAAGAAACTGACCCTAGAGACATACGATTAGACTGGAAGCACCACCCCAGGCTTTGTGCTTCAGGTAACTTCCAACAATGGATTCAGGTAAGTTTTATTTTGCAGTAATCAAGTATGCTAATTATTCTGTTATGGGTTTGATCCTGTTAAATTCATTTCCGCTGCATGATTATGATCCAACAATTGATATCAGTCGCCTCCCATATGCAGTTAATTGAGCATAATACAAATCTGATTTTGATGTTGTTAAAACTAAACAATTCAACGTTAATTTCGATTCAGATTATTAAACAATTCGATCAGACACTAAAAATGAAACACATATTAATTCATGTGCACTGTTTTTGGTTTTTTTGAGTTAACTGGGTTCTAAGTCAACTCGTCGAGTTGCCTCGGATCGCTGCTGCTCGGCCGACTCCGCTAGTCGCATCGGCCTCGCGCTGTCTTCTCGCCTGGCGTCGCTCGGCCCTGCACTTCTCGCCTGGCGTCGCTCGGCCCTGCACTTCTCATCGACTACAGAAAGCTTAACGCAGTCACGCGCAAGGATCATTTTCCGCTACCTTTCATGGACCAGATGCTAGATCGATTAGCGGGGAAGCCCTACTTTTGTTTCTTGGACGGGTACTCAGGGTACAATCAGATACCCATAGCTGCGGAGGATCAAGAGATAACCACATTTACCTGCCCATTCGGTACGTTTACGTTTCGGCGCATGTCATTTGGGCTGTGTAACGCGCCAGGTACGTTCCAACGTCTAGTCATGAGCATTTTTTCTGATATGATCGGTATATGCATAGAAGTGTTCATGGATGATTTTACTGTGTACGGAGGTACCTTTGACGCATGCTTAACTCATCTTGATAAGGTCTTAGCGCGCTGCATTTCAAAAAACCTAGTGCTCAATTATGAAAAATGTCATTTTATGGTATCACATGGAGTAGTACTAGGACATATTATCTCGCAGGAGGGGATCAAGGTAGACAAGGCCAAAATAGATCTTATTTCTAATCTGCCTTATTCCACTAACGTGCGTGATGTGAAATCATTCTTTGGGCATGCTGGGTTTTACAGGCGTTTCATAAAAGATTTTTCTAAGATTTGTATACCCCTGTCTAACCTCTTGCAAAAGGATGTGTGTTTCGAATTTACTGATGAGTGCAGGGCCGCATTTGATAAGCTGAAGGAGGCGCTGACAAGTGCGCCAGTGATGCGCGCGCCAGAATGGAGCCTGCCGTTTGAACTGATGTGTGACGCAAGTGACTATGTAGTGGGTGTAGTCCTGGGACAGCGTGTGGACAAGAAGCCGCATGCCATCTATTATGCATTGCGCACACTGGACGCTGCGCAGAGGAACTACACCACCACGGAGAAGGAACTTCTGGCAATCGTGTTTGCACTGGAGAAGTTCCGCGCATATGTTCTAGGCACAAGAGTCATCGTCTACACAGACCACGCAACAATACGTTACCTGATTCCAAGAAGGAGACTAAGCCGCGCCTGATGCGCTGGGTGCTCCTACTTCAGGAATTCGACTTGGAAATCAAGGATAAGAAGGGCACGGAGAACACAGTCGCGGACCACCTGAGCAGGATCGTGAAAGAGGAGGAGCCAGGGGGGATCACGGAGACATTCCCTGACGAGCATCTGATGGCGCTGACAGGTAAGGTACCATGGTATGCGCACATTGCGAATTACCCGGTCACATGTACGTTTCCTTCTCATTTCACTAAAACCCAATGCATGAGATTAAAGCATGAGTCCAGGTATTACATTTGGGATGATCCGTATATGCTCAGAATAGGACTTGATCAAATTTTGAGGCGATGCGTGCATGACCATGAAATTAACTCTGTTTTGATGTTTTGTCATGCGCACGCATGTGGAGGACACTTAGGTCCAAAGCGCACTAGCAGAAAGATCCTGGATTGCGGATTTTATTGGCCACACTTGTTTAGTGACTCGTATAACCACTGCAGGAATTGTGACAGGTGCCAGCGCACAGGGGGCATATCAGCGCGCAATGAGATGCCGCAGACGCCAATTCTAGTGGATGAAGTATTCGATATTTGGGGAATTGACTTCATGGGGCCATTTCCTCCATCTTCCGGATATGAGGACATATTGGTCGCAGTGGATTATGTCTCCAAATGGGTTGAGGCTAAGGCCACCCGGAAGGATGATGGTAAGACGGTCGCTGACTTTTTGCGCACTAATATTTTTTGCAGGTACAGGGTGCCTAAGGTAGTCATAAGCGACCAGGGGACGCATTTTTGCAATAGGATAGTGGCGCAGGTATTCAAGCATTATGGAGTGCGCCAAAAGACGTCCATCGCTTACCACCCACAGACGAATGGCCAGGCTGAGGTCTCCAACAGAGAGATCAAGCGCATCCTGGAGAAAACTGTGAGACCGTCGCGCAAAGACTGGAGCCAGCGCCTTGACGATGCGCTATGGGCATACCGAACCGCACATAAGACACCAATCGGGACTTCACCGTTTCGGTTGGTTTATGGAAAAGCGTGCCACCTGCCAGTGGAGTTGGAACACAAGGCATACTGGGCATTACGCGTTTGCAACCTGAACCTAGACGAGGCTGGTAAGGAGCGCGCATTTGAGCTAAGCGAATTAGAAGAGCTGCGCCTGGATGCATATGAGGGGATGCGCGATTACAAGGCGCGCACAAAGGCATTTCACGACAAAAACATCCTCAGACGCACTTTTGAGCCAGGAGACCAGGTACTATTGTTCTCCTCGCGCCTAAAGCTCATGCCTGGGAAGCTGCGCAACAAATGGACGGGTGATGCGCGCGTCGTTGTGCGCGTCAAATTAATTCCTTCCTCTTCCACTTAGTACAGCGGTTAAGTCGGGGTCGAATCCACAAGGAAGTAGTAGATTAGCTTTAACTAGTATCCTGCACTTACGAAAACTGGGGGTGTGAGTGATTGGGGTTGCGCGAGTAAACTGTAGTAAACGCAGGAATTGCACTAGACGTGCGCAGGCAGTAGAGATTAAGTACTATGACTATGAAAAGTATCGGCGCAGACAATCCTCTATGAGTGTATTCCCTATCATCGACTCTAAATGTCTATAGTTTGGTTTGCTAATGTTAGTGTCCGATCAAGGCTTCCTAACATGTGCGCATGTTCCGATCAAAATTCATGAGCTATTAATTCTTAAGACTAGTCTAAGCAGCTGCGAATCCTGTCACAGTAGCAACTGATTAACCTAGCGCGTTACTCCTAGTCGTCACCGTCAGGCTATTCAACTAGTTTAACATATAACAAACAAGCAACACGAGTAAGATTGCGGTTCAAGGCTTCCCCTACTCATGTAACTAGCTGCCAACAATGTGCACAGAATTAATATAAGCAAACAAGCTATGCATTAAGCGCAAATCTCAAAGGAAATACTCATAGATTCATGCCCAACCGATACTAAGCGTTTAGCTAGACATGCTAGTAGTAAACATCATAGAAACAGTAAATAATATCTAAAGTATCCAAGAAAACAATAGCAAACAGTGCGTGCAGGTTGCAGTCTCGGCTGGCGCAGTCGGCTAGCGCAGGTCCTCTCAGCAAGCTCGTGTGTTTTTTGATCCTGTCGCTCTCTCTGAATTATGATATGATGATGAAACCCTAGCCTTCTTCTCTTCTTTATATACTGCTCAGAGGCTCATCCTTGGCAACTTCCAAATCTGTTGGTGTCAGGATTTGGAAACACCACCATCTGCGCATGGCGCACGGCATCTTGGTTAGCGCAATCGGTTAGCGCACCGTGGTCGACTCTGCCAATTCTTCTGTTTACGCCGCTAGCTCCGCAGGCTTGTGTGATGTGCGTCCTAAACGCTGCCTGTTAGCGCGTATCCGACTTAGGCCCTTGTTTTGCCCTGAAATACAAAAACACTGGAAACCAGTAATCTTGTACACAAAATAATGCAACCAAGCATAGGGTTAGGATCTAAATAATGTGTATAAATAGGCTCTATCAACGGGACCATACACGGTTACCAAGGTTTTCCCTTACGGAACAATCGAGTTAGAAAACGAGCACCGGCATCGTTTTCAGGTCAATGGGTAGAGAGTGAAAAAGTATTTAGGAGAACCGTGGGATGGCACAGCGCGCGAAGTTGAATTGGCAGATGCGCAGGTTGCTGCGCCAGAGTCGCCACCAGATGCACCTGAGGGAGAACTGGGAACTATTGCTCATATTTCTTCTTCCTCTTTACCTAACCTCGTTACTTATGATTTATCACATACTATTAACCATGCTGACCACCCTTCCGATCCTTTGCGCAGGACCAAGGAGAACGCAACACACGCATGAGCGCGGGGTCACTCAGGAGCAAGAGTGGGGAAGGTCGCTGGCACACTTTTCCGCAAGTAACGAGGTACAGTCGAGCCAACGACGTTAAACAAAGGCACTTGTCGGGAGGTAACCCGACACGTTCTACTTTTACTCGTTTTTTTAGTTTTTCTAGTGTCTTTTAGTTAGTTTAGGACTTGTAGTTTTAGTCACGCAGCAGTGCGCAGGTCAATGCGCAAATTCAATGCGCAGAACAGCTGCGCCAGACAGGGGGTATAAAAGGGCAAGACTTAGAAAAAATTTCAGCATTTTTTACAGTCGACCGTTGCACGAAAGCTCCTGCCCTCAGCCTCCGCTCGCCGTCCGGCACTCAACCAGGCATCCGTTTAGAGAGATTCGAAGAACTCACCGTCGCATACGCACCAGGTAACCCTTCCCCTCAGATTTGAGCCGATTCAGTTAGGGTTTGTGCGATAGGAAGGTTGCCCTAGGTTTGAAATCGCACCTGGATCGCCTGCACCATTTGGAGTTCTGGGCAGTGGGTTTTGTAGGCGGATGTTAGGCGACCTGTGGGTGACAGTTTCATGGTGTTTGTCGGAGTTTGGATTTTTGAGCATTTGCTGAGCTTTGACCTTAGTTGACCGGAGGTACCCCTAGCGCACCATGCAGCCTGCCGAGGATCAAGAGACCCCAGCATCATTCGCCGTTTCTATAGTGCCGCCAGCCTCCAGTACCGAGTATGAGACCGATTCTTCAGATGAGGAGGCGCACGGTTCCGCGGCTAAGTCCAGCTCCAAGGACATCTAGGGCTGCAGTGAGGGCGCGCATTTCTTTCGGGTGGTTTCTTATTTCTTATCTTTTTGAAAAAACTATTGCTCGATTTTGCTATATTGTGCTGAATATTTTTGTGACCCCTGACTATTGCTCGATTTTGCTATATTGTGCTGAATATTTTTGTGACCCCTAACTATATGTTTTTCTTATGTTCTTTGTTTTGCTTGCATGCATGTGTGTGCTCTCCGTTGCGCTTGAGCATGAGTCGTGGGGACACGTCTCTATTTAAGTGTGGGGGGGAGCGTTACATTTACATTTCACGTTTTCGAGCTTTGTGGTGTAGCTTAGTTTAGTTGAAGAAAATAGTAGTAGTGGTGCGCTTGTGTGCGGGTTGCGCACACTTTTTCAGCTTGTAGTGCGCTATTCATTTTGCGTGCGCTGCTATCAACTGTTTTAGTATTTTTTTCATTTTTTCTGCTCCTGTTAGTTGGGATATACAGGGGATGTGGAGTTGACAGAAACGCTCTAGAGAGGCGGTTAGTCGTTTTTGCTTCAGAGGTGAGGTATATGGTCGAGAGCGCTAGTGGAGGCCGGTGCTTCGCGACCTTCGGAACCATAGAGCGCGCTCAGCCACGCAGATGACGAAGGCGAATACCCAAAGCGTGGCGAGGTGGGAAAACAGACCACCTTTCCTGTGGAAGTCGAGCTATGGAAGGCGGGCGCGGGTGTAAACGCGTGCGCTGACCTGCGCAAATAGAACAAGGAGGGAGAGCGGAGCGTTGTTCCATAGCTGCTATCCAGAGGCCGAGACTGGAACCGTTCTGGGAACATAGGAACCATAGATAAAGCTGTACAAAAAAGAAAAACACCAACAGATGATATGCGCTACAAAAGAATCAGCATGCGCACAAATACGTACCAGCTTGCGCAAAGTTCACAAGAAAATCATCAAGAAGGCTCGGGTTCCCCGAAAGTGCGCGGAAGAATCACGCACCGGAAGAAGCTTGCGCTATTAACCATATACCCATCCTCGGAGTAAAAGCTGAAGAGCTATCTCCCAGCCATCCGAAATGATCTTCATCCCAGCTGAGAGGTAACGAATTTTGAAATTGTTATATTAAACTGTTGAAGGCAGATGCGCGCAGGTGATAGAGCAGCGCAAGGTGAGCAGTAGTGCGGATCGCGCCAGAGTGCAAGACTGTGCGCTAGACTCCAGAGAGGTAATTGTATCCGTGCTTGAGTGATTGTTCGGGACGAACAAGGGCAAGTGTGGGGGTTTGATAGAGCCTATTTATACGCGTTATTTAGATCTTAACCCTATGCTTGTTTGCATTATTTTGTGTACAAGATTACTAATTTCCGGTGTTTTTGTATTCCAGGGCGAAACGAGGGCCTAAGTCGGATACGCGCTAACAGGCAGCGTTTAAGGAGCGCAACACACAGCCTGCGGAGCTAGCAGCGCAAACAGGATAGAAAGTGGCAGAGTCGACTACGGTGCGCAGACCGATTGCGCTAACCAATGTGTGCGGTGCGCCATGCGCAGGATATTGGTGTTTCCAAATCTTGACACCATCAGATTTGGAAGTTGCCAAGGCCGTCCTTGGGCCTCATGAGCAGTATTTAAAGAGAGGAAGGCTAGGGTTTGAGAGAGGAACACAGACACATCACAACACTGAGAGAGAGGCAGAACTGAAAAACACACGAGCTACAGTGAGGACCTGCGCTAGCCGAGACACTACAACCTGCACGCACCTGCTTGTTACTGTTTTCTTGGATACTTTAGTTGTTATTTACTATTTCTATGATGTTTACTACTAGCATGTCTAGCTAAACGCTTTGTATCGGTTGGGTATGATTCTATGAGTATTTCCTTTGAGACTAGTGCTTAATGCATAGTTTGTTTGCTTGTATTAATTCTGTGCACACTGTTGACAGCTAGTTGCATGAGTAGGGGAAGCCTTGAACCGCAATCTTACTCTTGTTACTTGTTTGTTATATGTTAAACTAGTTGGTAGCTTGACGGTGACAGCTAGGAGTAACGCGCTAGGATAATCAGCTGCTACTGTGACAAGAATTAATAGCTCATGAACTTTGATCGGAACATGCGCATATGTTAGGAAGCCTTGATCGGACACTAACTTCAGTAAACCGAACTATAGACGTTTAGAGTCGATGATAAGGAATACATTCATAGAGGATTGTCTGCACCGATACTTTTCATAGTCATAGTACGTAATCTCTACTGCCTGCGCACATCTAGTGCAATTCCTGCGTTAACTACTATTTACTCGCGCACCTGCGCAACCCAATCACTCACACCCCAATTTTCGTAA
Organism: Umbilicus rupestris; assembly: GCA_963678935.1. Taxonomy (NCBI): domain Eukaryota; kingdom Viridiplantae; phylum Streptophyta; class Magnoliopsida; order Saxifragales; family Crassulaceae; genus Umbilicus; species Umbilicus rupestris. The sequence goes on along the minus strand of OY787607.1, from coordinate 10,537,699 downwards.
GTGTAGGTCACTAGTTAGAGCTAATCTGCTTGCTCCTTGTGGGATCGACCCTGACTTAGCCGCTATACTAAGTGGAGAAGGAAGGATTAATTTGACGCGCACAACGACGCGCGCATCAAGCATGCAGCTCACATGGGTGCAATGTTGCTTGAGGATATTCATGATTAGTGGGAATTTGTATTTTTGAATTGATGCTCTAAGAGATGCATAGATTTTTCTATCTATACATTTTGGATTATGTTCTGCAAAAATTATGTTTACACGGTACACTCTGTATGATTATGTTGATCTCACTTTTGAGGAGAGCAGTTGGAAATATGCATGTGCAGATCACATTACATGTAATTTCCATGCTACGCACCACGATGAATCCATGTCATTTAGCTATGTTGGCATACGAGACAAGCACGGCCAAGTAACTATGATGATTACGAAGGCTGCCTTGATCCTATGTTTGCATAGTTAATGGACCAGATAATTTATGATATACCTGTTCTGGAATGATAGCAATTTTGTGCACACTTATGTTTATACATTTATTTGGTTACACATGCGCTCCAGTGGGAGATTGTTAGATTATTATAATTAATCTAATTGAGACCGAATGTGTAAACAGATAATTGTATGTGCTATCATTGTGATAAGCTTAAATAACGTGATCAAATCTTTTGGGAAGCTTATCAGGTATAATTTTAGTCGTGGAATATACTGTGTAGATACCTAGAGATAATTATTGAAATATTTAAGAGACGGAATCCATGATTATCTCAATTATATCTTCTCGTGTAGAAGATATAAACATGGGTTATGGTCCCCGGTCTGTCATATCGCCCAGCAATTTCTCTTCCGCATCCTAGAGGAGCACTCGTCCGAGAAACTTCTTTTGCCTCCATCATTTCTTCTCGACGAGCAATTGTCGCTGCATAGAAATTGGAGCAATTTCGTGCTGATTGTCGGGCGAGAAGTCGACCGCTGCATATGCTTTAATGGGCAAGGCCCTTGCTGCTGTTTGAATGCGACTGAGAGTCAACAAATTTCTAGGGCGGACTTATTTCTATTCTATATTTTAAACCAGCAGTGAAAATGGATTAACAAATTTCTTTGACTCAAAACATACAAGGGGACGAACCTTGAACTTTAGTTGCTTCTTTCAAATTATGTACTCCATTTCTCTCTTGTTTCACAACTCTTTTCTTTTTGTCTTCCTTCCTTCCTTATAGCAAAGGGGTCTTGTCCAGGCTCTCTTAAAATGGATAGTGCCAATTAGGGTTATCAAGTATTCAAACATCGCATAATATAAGAGAAAAGAAAAGCTTACAACTGTGATTGATATATCAGCATAATTCAAAGAACATGATGTGCCAAAGGAAGACACAGTATGGCTTACTTGTTACCCATGGCCAATAATAAATCGAACTGCAATAGTATTCCGATTAATAAACAGTAACACTTTCAGCAATAGTAAATTGAATTCCAAACCGTAGATAGGGTTTGATCGAATTGAGTTGCGTTGGACGCTGTCCTTGAAGCAAAATTGCCGCCCGTATGTGTTAGACTTCAAATACCAGTTTGCTCCCCAAATTAGAACAATCCTCCAGCTTTAGCTATGCACTGGAGCGGCTGATCGAACCTCGGTTGGTCATAGGCTATCACCCACTAACTCAATGAAAACGAAAAAACAAAAGGATAACTTTTCTTCACTTGGTTCCCCCTTGCGGTTCTCTTCTCGTTTTGTCATATAGGGATGAAGAAAAATCCGTGTTCAGTTCAACTGCTTCCCCACCTCCGCGGAAGACTCAACTAAACTGCCCACAATATCAGGAAGTGGGCTGAACAAACTTGACCAAGTCAGATAGATAGAGTTGGGTTTGAAAAAATACGAAATTGCAAAGCGAACTAAGTCCGTCGAGCCTCAAACCAGAGCACCATTCGCATCCGCACACAAACCAAGCAAATTTGTCGTGGATTTCCACCCCATGGAGCTCATGGGAGAGCTTTGGTTAATTACTAACAATATTAGGAATGAAGTTATATAGAAAGTCAACAGTTCTCACTATTCTCACCAATGTGGGAGAATGGCACTTAAGACATTTCATTCCTCCAATCCATTCCATCTTAAGTCTAAATCTTCAATAATTTTAGTCCAATTTTGAGCATCGATTTCTCATTCGATACACATCCGATTTTGGTATTTCAAGGAGATCTCACACTACTTATTACAATGAATTTTTCATCAATTTATATCAACTTAATCCGAGGTGTCCTTCATACTTAAATCTTGGTCACAAAATGGGGCGCATCTATTTTCTTCACACATTAATCCCCATTATTCAAACATTACTATCTGTCATTTTTGGCTCAATGGTCGGTACATTATTATCATCATTGACATGATCATATACATGGCGACGCTTCCATGAATTAGTATGATCATCAAATAACTGTTTCTCCCTCTTGCGAATCTTAATACATGCAAGAAATTCATACAGATGAATGAACATATAAAAAAATTGTTGGATTAGATGTAAGTTTAAATCCATGAGTGATGGAACATATAGATACAATTTTGTGAGTACAATTATATTATATTTAATGAAATGTTTCTAATGAAGGAAAACTTAGACAAACATCATGATTGTATATTGAACAAATGAAGTAACTAAAATCAATTATCTAATCTATTTATACATTGATTTTTAAATCAATTCAATTTAATCAATTCAATTTGATTCAAAACAATCAAATCAATATAATAAAGTTTAATTAGATTGAAGATTATAAATTGAATAATTAAATTGATAATCAAATAAAAAATTACTCAAAGTAAGAACGGAATAAAAATACAAGCAAACTGAAATGAGTTTTTACTCGTTAGACGATTTCCTTAGAGCTTTTATTGCCGTCCCACCAGGTGCTAGAAAATGCCATGAGTTACCTCTTTGCACCACAAGATAATACTCCGGCTAACCAAACTTGTGCTAGCAACTATCAACAAGAAAATACTCAAAAGAGTATGTTGAAATCAAAAGAAAAATCAGTCGGCTATCAAGGGAGGAGATGTTCTTGTGTGACTTGTGTTCTTTAAAACTCTCATTTGCACCTCCTTTTATAGGGGACGATGGAGCAGCCCATCATTATAGCATTGTGGGTGTCATAATGTCCTCTTGAAAACACTAATATGAATGTTCCAAGGAAACTATTGGTCTCACAAAGAAGTCTCTTCATTTCACAAGACCAAAATAAATTTTTAATATTCTTGAAAAGATGAATAGGTCTCTCATTAGTGCATAGCCATTATCAAGGAAGTTTTCCATTCTATTGAAATACTAATAACCCACAAATATTATGACAATGTCATAATCAAGATAAGCATTCATGTCTTCTAAGGAAAACAAATAAGACTTTTCACTTGACCTATGTGAAATTTAAATGCTCGCTATAATTTTGAACATTTTATTTCATTCATTTTGGTTTCAATTTGGACATGTAAATAATTGATTTTTTTTCATTCATTAATAGGAATTTAAATTAAATTAAATCCTTTCATATTGAAATATATAACATACTCAATATTAATTATAAAATATTGATGAGCGGACAAATAACCTTTTACTTGTCCACATTTTTCCCTTACTTCTTGTTTGATCCGCAATTCTATAAAGCCATTTGATGATTTCTTTGTCCATTTCAGGTTAAAATTATGTATCTCGCAATACGAAGTGGCCCGAAGAAAATCTCGACGAATTCCGATCGATGGAGATCAAAAGAAGAAAGGCTGAGCAAACTGCAGAAGTGATTCGGCCGAATCACTAGTGATTCGCCCACCAGCCTGACCGAATCACCCTCAGCTGCGCGAATTGACCTGATCCGGGGAAGTCCTGAAGATTTGACCGAATCACATATTGGGTGTGACCGAATCAAAGGTGATTCGGCCAAGAAAATTGATTCGCCCAGTCCGAGACCACCACTGAACAGATGATTCGGCCGAATCAGAGGTGATTCGCCCAGAGGTGCCCGAATCAGTTTAGCTCCACAAGAAGTTTGACCGTATCAAAACAAAGACGTTTGACCGAATCAAAAGTGATTCGGCCAGGATAATTGATTCGCCCAAACTCAAGACACCACTGAACAAAAGCTTCGAGCGAATCACATGGACATTGACCGAATCAAGTGATTCGGTCACTTCGGGCTCTTTTTGGAAATCTTCACAAAGTATAAATAGAAGGAGATAGAAGTAAAGAAAAGAGAGCTTGCATATTTTCTCAACCCTAGAAAGAAGCTTCCAACTTTTTGCAACCCTAGGCGACAAAAACTCAAGGAAGACCAAGCTTGATGGAAGATTGAAGCTTGGATTGAAGATTCTACATCATCCTCTCCTAAACCCTAGCTTTGTATTTACATTTATGCTTCCCTTAGTTGTCATGTATTTGTACACACTCATTATGAGTGAGTAGTTACTTTTGTGGTTGGGGATTAAATGGATCCCCTAGGATTGGATATGATGTAGAACACTATTGTTATTGCATTGAATGAAGTTTGGTTTGATCTTATTGTGCCCTAGCTATGTATTCATTGTATGCACACCGAGTGTTTGATGAAATGCTTAAGTGAGTATGCTTGGTTAGAACCCCTAAGGAAGGAGCGAGAGTTGAACTTAGGATGTTTCATAGCTATCGTATGATCATAGATGGAGTGTTTGTGCGTGAGAGCGACATGCATTCTTGACATTAGGCTAAGTGTTGAGCGGATTTGAGTAACCGGCCAATAGACCGAGAGGGTGCGGTTATGGGACTCATATTCTACACGGTTCAATAGGATGAGAGTTTGAGAACCATGTCATTTATGTATCCTCTCCATTCTAGGGAAGGAGCGAGAGTTGAACCTAGAGCAGACGATGCATTAGCCTTGCTTTTATCAACCAAATGTAGTTCATGCATGTATTAGTGAGTTACTTCATTTCCTCATATCTTAGGAGAGAAGTTGAATCCCTAGTCACCCTTTTTATTCATTAAGTAGAACTCAAGAATATCATTTATCTTTAGTGCTTGCTAGAGATACCACTATAGGAGGACATATCCCCCCCCCCCCCCCCCCCCCCCCCCCAAAAAAAAACCGTAGACTTACGATAGTAGCATTGATTAGTTGTCAATTAGTCTAAGCTTTTCCCTTGGGTTCGATCCGAGGTCACTCGGTTATAAATATTGTTTGATATTTGCGTGACTAGAATAGCATTTCATTTTGCTTGCCTAAAACGCCAACGTCAAATATGATTACACTTTCCAACAAAAATATGCATATCAATATGAGATTAACTCACATGATATTAAAAAGTTTTCATCCAACAACTATTTATCCCGTATAGGTGTCTCAGCGAAATATACAAGACAGAGTGTTGGACCAGAGTTAGCGATCCCTTAGGAGGGTTAGATCCCTAAGGGGGTTATAAACAGCAGAAGTGAAAGATAGTAGGAAAGTAAATACTGTACGCAGATTAGTAATAATGGAAACCCAAGTCTAAACTTAGACCTTGAGAAAACCACTACCTTCTAGATGCCACTAGAAGAATTTAGAAACTATATATTCATTCTTATAACTCAAAAAGAGACAGTTACAAATGAGAGTTCAATTAGAAACTTGTTTACCTTTTTATTTTGGATATGCTTAAGAGTACAATAGATGAGTGCCTTGCAGTTACACTTAGTATTTTGCCCCTTCTTTCTATTGTCACTTTGTTCAACCCGACCCTCTAAGTAGACGCCTTCCTGCCACACTCACGGATGTGTCCCTGATTTGTCTGAACCCACACCTGGCGACTTTCCGGACGCTCTATGTTGAACTCCTCAACCGCGCAAATGCACCTCCGTTCGTTGGCTGCCGGATTATTGCTTACACATGTAGTGAGCTTAATCCCTCTTGATCTCCAAGTTTCTCTTTATTCAGCGTACTCTTTCTTGGTGTTGGCTCACCACTTTTTAAGCTTGGAGATCCACATGCAGATTTCCTGATCTACATATCTTGATGATTTCCAAATGGAAGTCAAAAGATCCGGCTAAGAAGATTGACCCATATCAATCTTCCAAACTAGGATATTCATTATACCATAATAATAAAAATCCTATATTTACCAAATATATTTTAGATAGTGTATCTAAAATATATATAGTGAATATTACAGAATATTCTCTAACCCAAATCTTCTAGATATGCAAATCTTCGCTGATCTGGATTGAATTGCATGTTGGGTGTTCCGTATCTTGTTGTGCTCCCTACGGAAGGATCAATCCCTTGAAATATCAGCTTCTTGTGTTTTCCTGCACACTCATTTACAAAGTCAGCTGAGTGTTTGTCAAACTTCAAAATACAGAGAACCCAACATAGAGTAACCTTTCTTTTTGGAAAACTCTTCCGGTCTCGGTTTCTGCATTACAATCATCGTCTAAAAAACTCCACCCAGATGAGCAATTGAAACCAAATATATGTTGCCGGTCAAGTAGCAGATAAGATAAGAAGGGAATAAAATATAGAAGAAGGAAGGGAATTTAGGGAATCATTTTCTTATTATCCTCTAAATGCAGTACATTGTACTTATATGAAAATGCTTATGGGCTGTACAGTAGCCCTCATTCATCTAGCATAAAATTGTAATTGCTTGTTTGAGCTTATTACTTTCTTGCATATTCCTGTGCTGGATATTTTGTGGACGCTACCAATTGTCGTATTAATGACTCTTTTGCCTAAGGCACATACTGGTTGCCTCCAAGTCATTTAATGAAATGTCCTCTGGCCAACTAAAGTCAATTGATTGCTCTCGACTTCGGCATTCCCTCAACATAGAGACATGAAACACACGGTGTACTCTTGCGCCTTCCGGGAGCTGTAGGCGATATGCCGTGTTTCCCAAGCGTTCCAAAATGCAGAATGGCCCATAATATCGTTTTGCAAGCTTATGAGATCTTTGAGCACGTAGGGTTACCTGTCGATAGGGTTGACGTTTGACATACACCCACTGACCCACTTCAAACTCCCTGTCCATTCGATGCTTATTCGCTTGCTGCTTCATGCGTTTGCGAGCGCTGGCTAAATTTAGCTTGAGATGTTTCAAAAGCTCTGCCCGTTTGCAAAGTAAGTCGTCCAGGGTTGCGATTTTGGTTGTTCCTGGGATGTAGAATACCAGGCTTGGAGGAGATCGACCATATAATGCCTCGAACGGACTCATACGTATCTCTGAACTCCATGTCGTGTTGTAATGATGCTTCGCACTGGGCATCCATTCTTCCCAACAACTCTGATTGTCCGATACATAACAACGAAGGTAATCTTCCAAGACCCGGTTGAGAACCTCAGTCTGCCCATCCGTTTGAGGGTGGTAGGCACTACTTGAAGAGATTGTCATTCCCTGCAGACGAAATAGCTCTTGCCAAAAGTGGCTCATAAACAATGTATCTCGATCACAAACTATTTTGATCGGGTTCCCATGCAAACGATAAATTTCATTCATAAAGTCACTAGCTTCACCTTGAGCAGTACTTCCTGTCCGCACGGAAATAAAATGAGCATATTTAGTTAATCTGTCGACGACCACTAATATCACTGTTTTCCTCCGAGATTACTGTAGATGTGTGATAAAGTCCATAGATATTTCTTCCCACACTTGATTTGGGATAGGTAATGGCTGTAGTAATCCTTGAGGTGAGGTATTTTGAGCTTTGACTTGTTGACACACTGAACAACTCGCCACATATTCCTTTACTGTCTTCCTTAAACCTTCCCAGTAAAAGCTGGCTACCACTCATGCCGTAGTCCTCTCCACAACTGCATGACCACCTACTGGTGCATCATGATATTCTTGCCAAATCAAATCTTGCACACAAGACTCCACTGGAACATATATGCGCCCTTTAAAAAGCACGATACCATCATGTAATGAAAAATGTTCATGTTCAGAGGGTTGCAACATTTCCCCATCTCTCAGTTTCCTCCCGTTATCATTAGTTTCATAAAACCTACTAAGTAATTTGAGAATTCCAAAAACTGGTTTAGTTGCTCCTTCAATTGCCACATTATGATTCCGACCTTCGAGACAGTGCGTCTGCTGGTCCGTTTTCCGTCCTTGGTTTATAGACTACGTCGAAATCAAATCCCAACAGCTTGACAATTCATTTTTGTTGTTCTAGATTGTGAATGGACTGAGTCAATAAGGTACGGAGGGGCTGGTGGTCTGTTTGTATAGTAAACTGACTTCCCAAAAGATACTGCCTCCACTTCTGAATAGCCATGACCATTGCATATAACTCATGATTGTAAGTAGAAGTTGTCTTCAGCGTAGAGGAGAGTTGTTTGCTGTAGAATGCAATGGGCCTTCCTTCTTGGGACAGTACAACGCCTATAGCCATGCTCGACGCGTCTGTCTGAACCACAAATCGCTTAGCAAAGTTGGGCAGCGTTAAAATCGGAGTGGTGGTCAGTGCTTTCTTTATGGTTTGAAAAGCCTCTGTTACCTCTTATGTCCAAATAAATGCACCCTTGCGCAGAACCTGAGTGAGCGGTGATGCTAATCTAGCATACCCCTCAACAAACCTGCGATAGTATCCATTTAAACCCAAAAAATTTCGAAGCTGTCTAGGGTTTTGAGGGGGAGCCTAATTCTTAACCATTTCAATTTTGTCCGGATCGACTTGCACGCCCACTTGAGAAATCACGTGTCCTAAATAAGCAATTTTGTCCCTAGAAAATTCACACTTGGAACTTTTAGCATAAAATAAGTTTGATTGCAAAATTTTCGGTACCTCATCTAAGATGCTTCAAGTGTGCCTGTGGGTCCCGACTGTAAATCATAATATCATCGTAGAAAATCAACACGCTTAGACGTAACAGTGGCCAAAAGAGATCATTCATCTCAGATTGGAAGCTTGATGGTGTGTTCAACAATCCGAAGGGCATTACAAGAAATTCATAATGTCCATCATGTGTTTGAAATGTCGTTTTAATACACATCATCTGGGTGCATCCTCAGCTGGTGATATCCAGATCTCAAGTCGAGTTTGGTGAAGATTGCAGCGCCGTTTAACTCATCTAAAAGCTCGTCCATTGTTGGTATTAGAAATTGATCCTTAACTGTCACTGCGTTGAGAGCTCTGTAATCCATGCAAAACCTCCAGTTACCGTTTTTTTTTCTTTACCAGTAGAACAGGGGATGAAAACAGACTATTTCTACTTCGGATAATACCTTCTGACATCATCTCTGAGATAAGTCTCTCAATTTCTAGCTTTTGGTAATGAGGGTACCTATATGGTCTTACATTAATAGGAGAGGCTCCTGATAATAATCAAATGAAATGATTAGATTATCTGATGGGTGGTAGTGCTTTTTGGGTGGCAAATACTTCAATGTATCAACTCAATAAGTTCTACAGGGCAATTACGAAATGAGAGTCGAGTTCGTCGAGAATTTGGAAGGAAGGGGAATCTAAAATTTCTCTTTGAAGTGGGACCTCAGTTTTTATGGTGTAAAATAGGATGTAATTGAGTGCGTATGGGCTGCGCGCTACAGTTGGCCTAAATTCATTTGGGAAAGTTGTGCCTCAGGTTGCAACCCATATAATTTAACCTGGTGACCCTTAAACGATGTTGTCCCAAGCTCAACAAGCCACTGCGCTCCCAACACTACCCCCGCCCCATAAATCGACAATAAGTATAAGTTAACTAGGAACCGATGATTTCCCATTTTAAGCGAAACTTGGCAGCATTTACCCTCACATCGCAACTCTGCTCCATTCAGGCTAGGTGAAGGTTCAATGGCCAACTGGAGGTTTCTTGCAATCCTGGCCTGAAGGCTTAGCAAATGGCCTGCGAGCCCGATTTTGGCCCGCTGGCCCGCGGGCTCAAGGCCCGGCCCGGCCCTTTCCAAAGCCTTACACTGAAACTTAACCTTACACTGATGTTCTATTATCCCCTTTTCATCACAATTGTAGCATAACCCCTTCTCACGCCTAGCGGCCATTTTTGTAGTAGTCAGTTTTTGAATGCGCAATGAAGTTATTGTGTTAGGGTTCCGAAGTGGTGCCTTACTGAACTGTTGTGATGTGAGGTGGTTCTTCGATACCCATTGTCGATTTACTGATTGCCTAGCAATATTCAATTTTTGTTCCGCAATCCGAGCCATTCCCATCGCTGATTGAAGAGTTTTCGGATTCAATAAAATGATTTCCTGATGGATATCTTCTTTAAGACTTGTCAGAAATCGATTAAGGAGGTTATCCGCTGTAAAACCCGGTGTCCTTGTTGAAAGTGATTCAAAGTCCGAGATGTAACTCGCTACTGTCGTCGTTTGTTAGAGCTTGTTAAGCGCCACTTCCGCGTTCCAAAAGGCTGATGGTCCAAATCGATTGGTTAGGTTTTTCGCAAACTCTTCCCAATCCCTAATTTGTTTGGTACTGTGCATCCACTGGTACCACCTTAGGGCTTCTCCTGACATATAAAATGCAGCTACAGCGAGTTTCTATTCCAAAGGAGTACAATGGAGCTCAAAATATCTACCAATTTGAAATAACCATCCTTCCACTCCCTCCCCTTGAAAATATTGAATATCGATCTTTGGCATAGGCCCGGAATGAAACACTTGTTGTGGAGTCTAGGTTGGATACGTGACTTGATATGGATTGTGTATGGTTTTGATATTGTATGGGTATTGCTCCGATCGTGACGCGCATAGGCCCGGAATGAAACACTTGTTGTGGAGTCTGGGTTGGATACGTGACTTGATATGGATTGTGTATGGTTTTGATGTTCTATGGTCATTGCTCCGACCGTTACGCGCATAGGCCCGGAATGAAACACTTGTTGTGGAGTCTGGATTGGATACGTGACTTGATATGGATTGTGTATGGTTTTGATGTTGTATGGGTATTGCTCCGACCGTGACGCTAGGGTGGGAAGTAAAGGAGTTTGTGGGTTTAGATCTGATTTAATAAGTTGTCTATCAGGGCTGGGAGGAGGAGTATTCGACCGATTCGCCTGCATCTGCTCCAACATCGCATAGATTTTATCCAGTTGAGCTGCCTGAGTATCCATCCGTTCCTCAATCTTCTGGGTTCGGTTAGACAACTTAGCAAAGTTGTTATTCATTGTCACCATGGCATTTGGAATCGCAGCCGTAGCTGCGGTTACACTTCTAGTATCGACCGGCATGATGATAAGATAAGATAAGAAGGGAATAGAATGTAGAAGGAAGGGAATTTAGGAAATCATTTTCTTATTATCCTCTAAATGCAGTACATTGTTACTTATATGGAAATGCTGTACAACCCACATTCATCTAGCAGCAAATTGCAATTGCTTATTTGAGCTTGTTACTTTCTTGCATATTCCTGTGCTGGATATTTTGTGGACGCTACCAATTGTCGCACACTTGTTCTTATCTTTGGATCGTTTGAATGGGTAACAATATCTTGAGCAGAGACATGCTTGTTATGTCTAGGCAATCTTGGTATTGGTTTAGGCAACGTCACTATAGGAATAGGAATATCTTCCCTACGTGGCAAGTTGAATAAAGCATTTGCCAGCAGCCTCGTTCCATTTTCTAGACATTCCTTCACTACTAGTTCCGAGTTTGCCGGTGGATGATTGGGGTCGTAAGCCAACAGGTTACCCAAACCAACTAGCGACGCTGATTTCCTTCACTCTGCAAACGCCGTCGTTTTGAAGGAACACCTGGGAATGAAAATTGGGCTTTTGGCCCAATTCCTGAAACAGAAAGCTTATTCCGAATAAGAAAAAGGATAGCGTTAAATCGGATCGGTTGATGCTGCTTGTTTAATTGTTTACCTTTCAACGAGGGAGCTCTATTTTTGAGGACGCGTTAGAGCTTCTCTACTCCCGACCACCTCCGAGCCTTATCCCGATCACGACGATCCACTGATCGAGACTTGATCGGTTCTTCAAGATCTCGATCTGAAGGTGAGCTTTTGTATTTCTCCAACTGAATTTGATTGGCAATTGAATCGATCTGGAAACTGGGGGTTTGATTTTGAGATGGTGGGGGATTGATGTTTGATTTTGACTTTGAATTTGATTATGTTGTTTTAGGGATTAAGAATTTTGATATGGATGGGAATAAAGATGAGGCGTTAAAATGTTTGGGGATCGGGAAGGAGGCGCTAGATGGTGGAGACAAGGCTCGCGCGTTGAAGTTTGTGTTGAAAGCACGTCGTCTATATCCGAGTTTGCCGGTGGATGATTTCTTGGCGAGGATTGCGGAGGATCGGGTTGAGCGAGAGGCTACCCCCGCGGCAGAGTCGAATCTGGGTGCTGGTCAATCCACTGTTCGTCAGAGGGTTGGTGTGAGTGAACTGGGTGGTGGAGGCGGAGCTGGGGCTTCGTCGTCTAGTAAGGATTATACTGAGGAACAGGTGCTGGTTGTTAGGCAGATTAGGAAGAAGAAGGATTACTATGAGATTTTAGGGGTGGAGAGGAGCTGTAGTGTTGAGGATGTGAGGAAGGCTTACAGGAAATTGTCGTTGAAGGTTCATCCGGATAAGAATAAAGCTCCTGGAGCTGAGGAGGCTTTTAAGTTGGTTTCAAAGGCGTTCCAGTGCTTGAGCAATGAAGAGAGTAAGCGTAAGTATGATATTTCTGGATCTGATGAGCCAGTTTATGAGGGGAGGCCGACTGGGCGTGCTGCGCATGGTTTTAACAGATTTTATGAAGGAGATTTGGATGCGGAAGAGATTTTTAGGAATTTCTTTTTCGGGCGAATGGGAGTTTCACAGCAGACTCAGTTCCGTGGTTTTCAGTTTGGTACTGGGATGGGACATAGGGCACCACCAGCTAATGGGTCTCCTGGAGGATCTGGTTTCAGGACTCTGATACAGTTACTCCCAGTGATATTGATTGTGCTATTGAACTTCTTGCCGTCAAACGATCCTATCTATTCACTTCAGCAGTCGTATCCATATGACCACAAGTTTTCGACACAAAAAGGAGTTCCTTTTTATGTAAAGTCACCCAACTTTGAGCAACAGTATCCTCCAAGTACTCGAGAACGTCTGTCACTTGAATTAAAGATCGAGAGGGACTTCTTTAATATAGTCGGACAAAACTGTAGGGTGGAGATGCAAAGAATGCATTGGGGTCTTGCAAACAAAGCTCCACATTGTGACATGTTAAAGCAGTTTGAAGGTGCTGCGTAAAGACCTCATGCACAGGTTCGGTTCTGTTTCTTCATCGGATTCAGTTATCTTTTCTGCATTTTCCATTCTTTATACTATTTTCTTTTATAGAATACTGCTCGTGGAATGATCTATCTGTATCTTTGAGTCTTGTTGATGCTGATTGTGCTTTTTAGGATAATTACATTGCTATCTGTGATCTCTCTAGTCCGCACTATAATGTAATACGGAATAGATACTGTAATTGAGTAGGTAAGACCACAGGCGTGTCTTTAGTTATATAGATGGAAACTGGGAATCCCGGTATACATCCATGATAAATTTAAATAATCAAGAACTCTCTCCTTATAGAAAATAAGAAATCAATTATGATAAGTATCCAACATTCATCTTATTTTATTGCAGATCTTTTGTGCCAGACCTCTCCATCCTGGTGCTTGCAACTTTTTATTTTGAGAGTAAAGTGGAGATTCTCGCACCTGACGGCAAAACCATTGGAAGTTCATAAACTGCTGTGTAATCTGGCTTCCTTGTCAACAACGTGTTCAACTGCCTCTGGCTGTGCTACTATGGCACTACTAGTTGCTGACTCTTGAATCGAATTATCAAAATTCTGTTTAAACATTATGGGGTAGCTAGTTGTTATATAAGTTTTGTTGGTGAACATATTTCAATTCCTCAATGTGAGGCAATATACATACAGTTGCCATATTTTAGACTTCTCTGACTGGGTATAGTTTGCAAGATGTCCAGTCTTGAAATGGGAAGAGACTTTAAGGTTCTGAATATACAGGAGGGATTTGGAATGCCACAGGAGGGATTTCCTTTTGTAGAAATAAATAGCTAAAACCAAACAGAAATTGAGAGGGATCAAGGAAGGAGGCCCCAGTGGCTCAAAATGGGTAATGCGACATTGGAGCAGAATTCAGTTTCAACAATTTGGGAATCTGAGCAAATTAAAATTACAAAAGAAGTGAAAGTTAGGGAAAGAAAATTTGTAAGGGTGGGTCACGGTGGAGATCGACATCACAACACCAATTTCTGCTAGTTTCTAACTGGAGCGTAAACAAAAAGAACCACTCTGGATAGCGTTCAAGTACAAGAGATTGCCCAATTTCTGCTACCATTATGGACTTTCAGAACATGCCACAAACACCGTCTCCAATAGAACCCATACAAATATTCAGATCCAGGCTGAGATCAGAATACACAGAGGGGACTGAGTGACCAAGTCCCAGGAGGAAGTAGAGACAAAGAATGGTATGTGTGGAAACTGATCGTGCCCGAGGTTGGAATGAATTTGTTGAAATCTCTTTTGTGGTTTTGACAATGACATTCTGTTATGGTCAAGTGATCCACACTCTAAACAAATAAATATTATGTTCTCTAGGCTATTTTGGGAGCGGAGCTTAGAAATTGCTTTAGGCCGTGGCCGATCTAGATTTATCTCAATCTTCAAAAATATTTTTCAATACATGTTGCCTAGCATGCCATGTCTTTAAGTACCAAATTTCATGCGGTAATACTTAAAAATTCTAACTCTTATTTTAACAAGGGATAATCTCAATCTTTCGCTGACCACATCCCCAATTTCCATGGCTACGATTTAAGGACTTTTTTTGAATGAGATTCTACATATCAAAACAGGAAGTTTGTCTTACCTTAGCTGGGGAACTCACTTTGCTTCGTATATAATTTACTAGTTCATGTGTGATCCCCTCGGTACTTCGTAATCTCTCAGTATGATAAGTGTTTTTTTCTTCATTATGCGATTATATCATTGACAGTCATCCTCCTCTTCTCGACGTAAAGAACCAACAATCTAGAGTCAGATTTTTTTCGTCCAATATTCAACACAGTTCAAAATTGAATATTTCTGAAACATCATAGATTGCATCAGCCTTTGTGTTGTAGCTCCCATCACAAGTGTACTAGTTTTCCATAATTTCTACCGAAGTATTCATCCACTAGTTCATTTGCGTCCCACGCCGAGAAGTCATTGAATGCTGGGACATCCCGCATATGTTCAGGTTCATTATTATTAAAAATAATCTTATTATCAAGTTGGTCTAGAATTCCTTCTCATCTCAGACAAACTCAGTTATTACGCGCATGTCCAGTATTTCCAACGTAGACATAACCATCGGGTTGGATTTGGTGTTTTCCATTTAGATTACTTAATGATTTAAGTAAAATTTTTAATTTTAAAACCATAGTTTTCAACTACTTATTTTCCACTAAACTGTAAATTTTGATTTTAAAAATTTAAAATTAAAGCATGTAAATAATTCAATTCAAACTAATTCAACAATAACACTAACAAATTCATCATCAACATCTTAATATGCAAAATACAATTTTATATAAATTCATCCACAATTTCCAAATCCTGACATAAAAAATTAACAAATCAAATTAACCGCTTATTCAACATATATAATCTACAAATCATTTATTTTCAACAAATCAACCAAATAATTGAGTTAATAACAATTCAACAACAACTTACAAACCCTGAAACTAAACAATTTAATCATCATTCGCTAATTTATAAAAAACTTCAATTCAAATTAATCCTATCATATAAACGAATTCCTTACCACCAAATGACCTCCCAAGCAAGGACCAAACTAGACTATGCCGGATGTGGAAGAGAAGATGGGGAGCGTTGCAGATGGGGAAAGTAATAGTGGAAGAGAAGAGAATAAAGGAGAACCCTAAAATTGTTATATTTGCGAGTCCGGCCTGACAGGTGACAGCTGACCGGGCTTTGGTTCGATTTGATTGCAAAAAATAGGCACAATGATACCAGCTCAGCCAAAAACTCAAGAGACCGGTTTTAGCAAGAGCGGTCTTATCAAAAAGAGGGCATTGGTGAAACGTTTTTCAAAAGTGAGGTATTGAGGAAAGATGACTTGTAGATATACGTAAAACAAATCCAATGTTTGCAGCTAGCTGAGTAAAGAGCACCATGTTAAAATTCCATCAGATTATTTAGTTTATCTGCAACAGCTCATCCTCCGAGATCCTCTTATTGAAAGCTTAGCATCAAGTGGTTTGGCTTAGAAGCTCGATGCAGCTTGTTCGTCTTGAAACTATGTGTGAAAGCTAAATTTGATTTCATGGTTTTGAGCCCTAAAATTCTGATTTTTGGTTGATTATCTATGTTAGTACTTAAATAGTGGCATAATTTGGCATCCTGTAGACGACACTATTCAAGACATCAGACAAGGAGCTATTCAAGACCTCACCGCGACATATGTGGAACAGACGGATCAGGTCAAAAAGCAGTTAGGGTTTGGCAATCAAAAAGCGGTTAAAGATTGATTCTAGTTGGCGGACAGAATCAAATCAAGACTAGGAAATATCTAAACTACATACTCTAACCAAATATCTAGGTTGGATACTTTCCAAACATTAGTTAAGATTTGATTTTTAAATTTAATTTTAGAAGGATTAGTATTGGAAGGACAAGTATATATATGGATTGAAAAAGCTCCTCAAGAATATATCTCTCGCACTTGGAAATCATAAAACTCCAGAAGAGAATAATGACTTTCATGCAGTACGACCTGATCGTATAAACGGAGAAAGGCGAAGGCCTAGTTGAGCTTGGATTACTACAGGAATCAGTCATCAAGGAGAAAAGCTCAATACTGTTCTAATCAATCTGTTCGAAGTGTTGTTCAAGATTGATTGCTGCATGTAAACAAAAGCACACACATTGCTGCTGTTAAATCTTCGGGAGAAGAAGGGTGGACTAGAGAGAGGGATGCTCAAAGTGCATTCACTAGAAGTATAGGACGGTGGCCATTTAAGAGGGATTCTTTAAGCATAAGTCATGTACCCAAACTTTATATTAGTGAATTGCTTTTCACCGGGCTTGGGATAAGCCTCCCAGACGTAGGCTATTTAACGCCGAACTAGGTAACAAACTTGCGTGTCTTGTTTTGTCTTTTTGTATACATATGTTATTTGTACTGTTTAATGCATAATAGTCATCTACACACTTTTTGATTAATAAGTTACACCTGAAAAGAACAAGCTCCATACACAAGGGCATAATTTCAATTGGTATCAGAGCATCACACTCGATACACAGAGTGTGATTCAGTCGTTGTTCAAGATGAGCTTTAAAGAAGGGTAAAACATTGCATGACCTCCGCTACTGGAAGGACACAACTATGTATACTAGAAAGCAAGAATAAGGGCTTTTATCAAATCAATCGATGAGAGAGCATGGAAGGCGATAACAAGCACTTGAGCTCATCCACTGATGGCAGATCCTCAAGAAGTGATGCATAAGAAGCTCGAGAAAAATTGGATCGAGGAAGATCAAAAGAATGCAGTTGGAAACTATAGTACTCTCAACCCCATATTTGTTGCTGTGGACGAAAACATCTTCAAACTCACATCAAATTGTGAGATGGCCAAGGAAGCATGGGGCATTTATAGAAAGCCACGCTGGGACGGCCAAAGTAAGAGTCTCACGCATCCAGATGATAATCTTAAGATTTGAAAGCTTAAAGATGAGAGAGGATGAAACTATCACTGACTTCAACAGAAGGTTGCGTGACATTGCAAACAAATACTTTACCTTGGGAGAACCGATGAGTGATGAAAAGTTAGTCATGAAGGTGCTTAGATGTCTACCATCCAAGTTTGCTATGAAAGTAACAACCATTGAAGAAGCTCAAGATATAAAAAAAACATAAGACTGGATGTACTGATGGGGTCCCTGAGAATGTTCAAGATGAAGTTGTTACAGATATGGCATATGTGACAAAGCGGAAGAAGGCGAGCGGAAGAAGAGGCTACAACAACCTGTGGTACCAGGAGCTGATACTTGCAAATGAAGACTGACAAAACAAAACAGCCAGAAGAAGCTATAGCATCCTGTGACGATTGGAGCTGGTACAGATGATCAGAAGGGATCAAGTCAAGAACCAGAAGAGGCTATAGCTTCCCCTGAAGATTCAAGTCTAAAACATAAAGAGAGTTTCTTTGTAGACGATCAATCTGGAGGTGTTCGGAGGAGGACCAGGTGATTGCTGCCGGCGTAGAAACGGTCAGAACAGAGTCCCAGTTGACCAGAGTTCTTTGGCAAGAGGCTCGGATGAAGGCAAGTAGGATTTGTTTATAAATTGTGTTTTAGGAAACAAGTTCGCAGCATATTCCAGGAATCCAGAAGAAGATTCGAATCTCAATAACCTTCCAGGAATCCAGGGGAGAATTCGGAAGGTAGCATTATCTGTTGGGACTGGAGATGCTAAAGCTGCATAAGAGGCATCGAAGGAGATGAGAGAGAATCGAATCGAAGAAAATACACACACTGAAGCAGAGATCAGAATTCGCGGAAGCAGAGAAGTGCTGGAGTGTTAGTTGTGTTTGACCTGAAGAGTGACAAGGACTGGTGTAGTCTGATCCTATTTTGATTCGAGGGAGTCGACTGGAGCGGAGCCTTGTTGACATACCAAAGGGTTGACAGTTGCGGAGTGCAGCTTGGGCAGACTGTCCCAGCGTGCTCCTTGATAGTGACAGGAGGTCATTGTTCGAGGAGGAGCAGCGCAGAGTGTCTGACTACTCAGCAGGGATTGCTTGGAGAAGTTGTCGACAGAAGCGTTAATAACTTGGCGGAAGAAGTTGCTATAACATCCGATGTAACACATTGTAATATGATAAGCTGAATCTGTGTTATCAGGTTGTTAGGTATCTATTAGTGGAGTGTGTTGTTAGTGAAGTCTAGTCTGTGTGGACAGATTGAAAGAAGAGTTCGACTAGGTTAGGAGCAGTGGTGTACTCTAACTGAGATAGTGAAATCTTGAGGACCAAGAGCTGTCTTCCCCAGAATTAGGTTGTTGCCGAACTGGGTGAACAAATCTGTTTGTGTTTTTCAGGTTTGGCCGAACCAAAGCGTCAGTAACCGAGCAATAGAAGTTGCTGAAGCAATCTGTGGTATCCCGATAATAGCAACGCAATGCACATTTCAATTGGTATCAGAGCCTATTGCTCGACACATTGAGTGAGGTCCGGGAAGGCACTACTGATCACCACCCCAAGATGAAAAAAGGTCAGAGCACTAGTAGGCCACCACTGCTTGAGGAAGGCAAATATGGCTGTTGGAAAGCTCGAATGAAAGCGTTCTTGAAGGCCATGGATGAGAAGGCATGGAGAGTTGTGAACTCGGAATGGGCACATCCATTGGTGGTAGATGATAAAGGAGTAGCACAAAATCCGAAGAGAGATGGACTGATAAAAAAGTTGCTACAGCATCCAGAAACTCCAAAGCTCTCAATGCAATTCTTATCGCAGTTGATGCAAGCACTTTTAGGCTGATCTCGAACTGCAATGTTGCGAAAAAGGCTTGGGATACCCTTAGAGATAGCTCATAAGGGAACATGAGCTAAGTTAAGACTATGACAATCACATGGAGTGTAAAATGCTCTAGGATTTAACATCCAAAAATCGTTTTTGAACCCCTTGGTGTTTTCCTTTCATATTTTATCCATTATCATACCCTTATCCCCTCATATTACTAAAGTCAAGACCAATATTTGCTAGTTCATTTATAACAACATCAAAAAGAGCTTTTCCGGTTGTATCATCCACATTTATAAATCCTAAAAAATATTCCTTAACCTTTAGAGGATTAGATGATACATTCACACAACGTAATATAAATGATAGTTCTTGATGAGTGATAGAGCCTATTTATACACATTATTTAGATCATAACCCTGTGCTTGTTTGCATTATTTTGTGTACAAGATTACTGGTTTCCAGTGTTTTTGTATTTCAGGGCAAAACAAGGGCCTAAGTCGGATACGCGCTAACAGGCAGCGTTTAGGACGCGCATCACACAGCCTGCGGAGCTAGCGGCGCAAACAGAAGAATTGGCAGAGTCAACCACGGTGCGCTAACCGATTGCGCTAAGCAGATGCCGTGCGCCAGGCACAGATGGTGGTGTT